>JAFBJZ010000647.1:0-1217127 GCA_016785225.1 Psettodes erumei
TTTTCCACCCCAAACAAATCTTGATATTTTTCTATTCCAGCTCATAAATTGAGACTATGGGACCTCTACTGGTAGGGATTAGAACAGGTACAAAAGCCTTGGTAAAACACTCATCCTGATTATCTGAATTCATGAGCAGAGATTTAGTGTTAATGTGAACCATCTTTTATATTTCTTTTAAATATCTTTTCATATTTCCTGATTGATCTTGCCGTAGTTTGATTTATATAGATTATATAGTGCTTTTGTGATTGTGACGCCCAAGTATTCAATTCTCCAATTGTTTCCAATTAAAATTAAATAATTCTCAGATCTCTTTTGGTGGACTATAGTGAAGCACTAATATCTCTGTCTTTGTGATATTTATTTTATTTCCTGATAGGCGTCCAAATGCTTCCAAAAGTTTCATCAATGTAGGTAAAGATTTATTCAGGCACTCAAAGTCGGTTATGACGTCATCTGCGAAAAGTACAATTTTTTGTTCTGTGCCATTCACCACCACTGCTTTGATCTCTTGGTCCTGTCTAATAGTCTGCACAAGTGGCTCTATAAAAAGATCAAACAGAGTGGGTGATAGACAGCATCCTTGCCTTGTTAATCTCTGTACTCTGATTTTGTCTGTCAAGATCCCATTGATTTTCTTTTTTTGACACTCACATTTTTATTGAAGTTTTTACATTTAAACAAAAGAGAATACATATTGAATTATGTATTACATTGCAGAGTTAGGCAGAAAATTAGGATAAATGTGTTACATAAGAAATAAAACTGAAAAAAATAATAGTCGTGATTGTCAATATCCATTATTCAAATTAAAGTGCACATATTCGGATCAATCAATCCTTAAGCATCACCCACTGTCATACTGTACCCATTTCTCCCACTTTTTCATAAATACACTTTCTCTCATTCTAAGCCGCTAAGTCATTCTCTCCATAATGAAAGCATGTCTAATGATTTCGAGCCACTGAGTTGTCGTGGGTGGTTCAGCCTTACACCAGCTTCTTGTTATTGCTTTTTTGCATGTGACCAATAATAATTTGGCTAAATATCTGTCTTTTTCTGTAACACAATCATTCAAACTTCCAAGGTACATAACACATTCCCTGTGTATCACATATCCCAAAATGTCTTTCATTGTGTTATATACACTTCCCCAAAACAAGCAAAACAAAGCTTATGGCACTCCCAGAAGATGTGTGCGTGGTTTGCTTCGCTCTCTCCACACAACCGCCAACATGTATGTTGGGAACCAGTTTGCTTACTCTTCATTTTTGGTGTAATGAAGTAACGGGTCAGGTTTTTCCATCCAAATTCCTTCCATGTTCTTGAGTTTGCAGTTGTGTGTTTCACACATATCATGTCATTCTTCCAGGGTGATGTTGATGTTCAGTTCCCTCTCCCACTTCTCTTTTATGTACAGAGTGGAAGCAGCTTCTGAGTCTCTCAGACTTCGGTACAGTACTGAGGCTGCCTTGAGTTTAGTTCCACTGTATGTCCTGTTCATTACATCAAGTGCACCATTTAAAGTATTTCCCTTATAAAATAGTCCCTTAGTTGAAGGTATCTAAAAAACTCCCTGTTTTCTAATCCATAGCTAGTTTTTAACTCTTGGAAGTTCATTGCATTCCCATTCTTTATTAATGTACACATGGCTGTGAGCCCTTTCCTGCCCCAGTCTATGAAGTTATGATCACTTAAGCTTGGTTTGAACCTGTCATCATATGCAAACCAATTTAACAATTTTATATCTCTCTCTAATTTTTGTTGTTTGACAAAATCAGACCAGATATTCAATGTGTGTAAAGTTATTGGCTCAATCGTGTCTTGTAATTGTTTCATTAATTTTATTAATTACCAATCAAGGACTGGGTTGGAATACCTGCCACTGCCCTCTCAATGTCCTTCCACTTTGCAGTGAAGCTTTCGTCACACCACTTGACCACTGGTCTGAGTTGTGCTGCCCGATAATTATCTTTCAAATTGGGAAGTACCATACCGCCTTTATCTTTTTCCAGTTGTAGAGTACAGTACCTCATCCATGGTTTCTTTGCATTCCATAAAAAGCTGGAGATCATTTTATCCCAGATTGTGACTTTTTCTTGTGGAATCCTAATAGGCAGACACAGAAAAAAATATATTAGTCTAGGGAAAATGTTCATTTTAATTATTTCAATTCTTGAGTTAAAATCTAATGGCAGGGTCGACCATCTTTCTTTGTCTCTACTAATTTGGAGTTGGATTGGGTCATAATTTGCTTTGTAAAGGTAAGCAAGCCGTTTTGTAAGAGTCACACTGAGATATTTAATATTTTTTATAATTATTTAATATTATTTATGGGGATTGGGTATAATTAAAGGTCAAGATCTGTGTTTTATTTACATATATACATTTATTTTGTATCCTGTGTGTTTTCGCCGAATCTATTTATAAGATGCATCAGCTGGGTAAAAGTCGTATTAGGGGTGTCCAGGTATATCATAATATCATTTAATGTGACTAGTTCATTCTCTATTCTTCCTTTCAGTATGACATAGTAACAACACTTGCCTTACAGAACTCTTTCAACCTTGACAATGACCTGGATGACTGAGAATCTACACAGATATAACAACATGAACCAAAACAGTTAGTGACTTCACACAATGGGGTGAACTATGTTTTCTCCCAGAGTCCCTGTTGGTGGGTGGAGGAGAAATCCTCATCTCTAAAGAGGGCCCCTTCCTGGACTCAGTTAGTTCCTAATAGAACTCTATAAGATCTAGATGTGTCCAAGTGTAGAAAAGAAAACTAAACATCTCTCGACCGGGTTTGAATATTAGCAATGTTGAAGAAGTCTATGTTTTACAGATCCGTGGTGCTGCCTTTCTGCTCCAGTACCTGTTCATGTTTTCCTGTGGTACTCCTGCAGCTTCTCTCTGGCACGGTGTGCTGCTTCACGTCTCGTATCCTTTCCTTTGACACGCTGCCATTCCGGTGTTACTCGTGTCTTCCCCATTGCCGCAGGTGTGCTGTCGTCGCCCGGTGGGTCGACTATGAATCCCCTCTCTCATATCCCGCGTGACTTCCATGGCATTTTCGTATGTTTTCAGTCCGATATCAGCTAGATAATAGCGATCAAAAAAGATTTGCTTGTTTCTTACTTGTATTTATTTCTTCCATGCCGTCTTCAGGATCATTTCCTTTGTGTCAAACTTAAGAGAGTTGACTATAATGGACCTGTATGTAGCATTTGGGCTTGTTTTTAGTGCGAGACTGCGATGAGCTCGCTGGATGTGGAGCTCCGTTCCTTCAGGGAGCTGTAGCTCTGTTTTTAGCAGCCGGATATTGTTTCTCCTTGATCTCCCCTCGAGGTCAGTTACCTTTTCTTGCATCTGGCGTGCCTGCTCCAGCATTTCCATCAGCACTTCTCCCGCGTGTGTTTTCCACTCTTGCAGCTCTGCTATGAGCACCTGGGCTTCAGCCAGAGTCGCCTCCTGTGTCTGTAGCTCGTTTATGTTATCTGTTAGCTGGCGCTCGATTTCTTGCTGAAGAGTGTTGATTTCTTCTTTCATTTCTTTCTTCAACTCGTCTTTTAGAGTGATCAGTTCGTGCCTTAACTCTTGTTTCAAGTCTTTTATATCTTTGCTAATTGTAGCTGGCCCGACTCATAGTGTCTTGTGATCTTGCCCGTCCATTTTTTCTGTTCAGAGGTCGTCCCCGGTCATTTCTCAGCTTTGTCTTGCTTCAGGTTAGTTTTTCCTGTCCTTCGGTTACCTTTCCCACCCATAATATCACTTTCAGTCGTCGAATTAAACCTGTGTGGTGGGTTAGTAATGTTCAAATTGGGAGGGTAGTTGACTGCATGTCTGCTCTCTCGACCATCTTACCGGAAGTCTGCTGTGTGTCCTTTTAACTCCTCTGGACGAGATGAAGAGATGGAGTTGATTGTCATCACATCAAAACTGTCCTCCTCTTCAGTTTGCTGAGCTATGGAGTGTCTGGGAGCTGGAGACAGAGTGGTACCACTTTTATATACGAGTAGTCTGAGCATCATCCTGTCGTCTTGCTGTAGCAGCATGTATAGGTTGTTTTAGTATGGTGACCAGGGGCTGATGGTCTGGTTCTATGGTCACTGGTTTACTACAGGAGGAGTCATTGAATTTGAAGCATGCAGAAACTTCTCCCAGCAGCTCTTTCTCAATCAGGGCATATCTGGTTTCAGTGTCAGTCAGTGTCCCTGAAGACATGCTGCACCCAGGTCATATTATGAGGCATCACAGGTAAGAGTCACTGGTTTGCTGACATCATAATAGGACAGAACTGGTGGTCAAGATACAAGTTTCTTCAGCTCTGCTCCTACCAGATCCATTCTGTGTCCATGTGTGCAGGTTGTGGTAGAGGAGCCGTCAGCTCGTTGGGTTTGGAATGAACTTTCCAAGGTAGTCGACCATCCCGAGAAATCTTTGCAGAGCGGGGACATCTGTTGGTGTTGGCCTTTCACTGATGGCTTCTGGTTTGGAAGGGTCAGCCTTGAGGCCTTCACTAGAGAAAACATGGCCAACAATCTGCACTCAAATTCACCTCTCTGGCACGGTTGAGCACTTTTCTTAAGATGGCATCGTGTTCCTCCACATCTTTACCTCCAGTGATTATCTCATCAACTATAACTGTGTAAAAATCTCTTCCATGGAGTGCTGGAAAACCTCGCTGGCAAATGTAAGTCAGAGGCGGTGAACACTGAAGACTTGTGGTGGAGTGGAATCTACCAGATTAAGTTCTTTGCATCAAGAACTGAGAATACAGTTGCATTTGACATGTGAGCAGTGACTTCTTCAACAGTACACATAGGGTGGTGTGGTCTTCTCAGAGCAGTGTTCAGGTCTCTTGGATTTTTGTTAGTAGCAACCATAGATGACACCAATCAGTTGGTTCAGAGACTACAGTGATGACAAAGGAGGAGGAGACTAAATGAACTGTCAGATATGTCCATATGTCCATGTTGTGAAATTAGACCTGAAGACGAGCAGGATGGAGCAAGCAGAAGTTTATTTCCTCCTGGTAAAGAGAGTGTTTAACTGTTTTTGGCCGAGGCAGCACTGATGTCCAGGTAAACCCACAACTCTGAGCCGCGGTCATCCAGCTTGTGTTGTCTGGCCCATCTGAACACTTTCTCTTTCTCTTGGAAACGGAGGATTTTGATGATGGAAGCCCCCCGATCTGGGGCCGAGGGAGCGGTGAGCTCGATCTATCTCCAGAGGGTTGTCGAAAACACAGGGACCCATCACCGTCATCAGTCTTGATCAGGTCCTGATCCCTTTCGCTTCCCTCAGGTATGTTAATTATCCTCACATCAGAGCACCTCAGTCTGTCATCCTCTTTATCACAAATCCAACAAAGTTCGGTCATGTTACAAGACGAGATGGTTGGGTCTCTGGGATCCTGCCATGTTTGCTGATGAGCTGCGTCGGCTCAGTGCCTCTGTTGTTCTCGCTTGAAAAACCAAACCTGGTGAGGAAGGATTTCTTTCCTGAAAATTCAGAATCTGCTGCTTCTGACATCATGTATGGTGGTCCAATGAATGTTCTGATCTGATGACTCATTTACAGGAACACACATGTCGACTGTAACCTGAAAACCCGTAACCTGTACAACCTCATACATTCAAGTACAGTGTCTGTAGTGGCTCCACATGGACAAACATAAACACTGTGACCGATCAACAGAGATTCATTGGCCTGAATGCTTATTATTGTGATGCATTTGTTGTGTATGAGGCTGACCCCTGTCCACTGCTGACAACTCTGACAATACAACATGTGAGCAGCAGAACTGGACCATGGAGTGATGGAAGAAGGTGTCCTGATCTGATGACTCGTGTTGTTTTACATCAGGTGGACAGTTTGGTGAATGAACACAGCTTCCCATGGATCAGCCAAAGGATTTGATGCAGTCTTGGTGCCTGGTACCACAGGACGGGGTCAGAGGTCTTGTGGAGTCCAGACCTTGATTGCACAATATTAGACAGGTGGTTTTAATGTGATGGTGTGAGGATCAGTACAGGAACCAGTTGCAAACCAGTAGCACAAATATCAATATTCTTTATTCAGTCCTTAGTAAAGCCAGAAATACACAGAAACCAATTTCAAAAACAAGATCCAATAAACAGTTGAAAGACAGGAAGTGGTCAGATGGGCAACAGTACCTGAGGGAAAAGCAAGGGCAGAGTCGTAGTCCATAGGCACAGTTGAAAAACCAGAATCACAGTCGGACAATCAAGGTCAAAACCAGGGAAATCACAGACAAATCCAAAAAGGGCTGAGGCAGAAAATAGTTGTCAGGCAAAGGGTATCTCAATAAACAGATCACACTGGCATACAGGACTCTGCACAGGATGAAATGATCACATTGTGATAACTGGTAACTGAAGTGCAGGGCCTTAAATACACAGGAGGGAGGTAACAAGCAAACAGGACACAGGTCCAGGGTGTTAAATAGATAACTAACAAGAGGGAGCCTTAATCCACAGGGAAAGCAAAGCAGAGACAGAGGTTAGAAAAAAGTGAATGCTGAGATGACGTTAGTAATTATTAGTACTGGTGCACTTGAGAAAATATCCAAAGTGATTGTTAGTTGTTTCGTAATATTAGTTGTCAGTTAAACAGAGTGAAGGAAGTAAAACACAAATTGAAAGTTTATAAAACACCAGAAACCACAAAAGCCTCCTGAAACATGTGAACATGCAGACAGAGGAAAATATAATAAAAACAGAAATCAGACAGATACATATCATAACAGATGGCTGAATGGGGTATAGGGTACATGCAGTATATTACTGTGTTATTTGCACTATGTCAGACAACTTCAAACAGTGTTGTCATTGATGTTACTGTATAAATTGTTGTAATCTTTATTTCAAACATGTCTGTGGTGTTGAAAATGGTGTGGAGTATTTTCCTGGTTATCATATGAAGTTTGAAATTCTAGTATTGGAACAACCCCACTTTGACCACACTAAGATCTGTGTCTGTCATCACAGAGACCTGGGAGATGGACAGTATCTCATGTGTCAGTCATAAGTAATTGTTGGAAAAGTTTGTTGAGTTGTCACATAAGGTTTGCTGTTGTTCTTTGTTGTCTGGTTTAAAGCAGTGTTGCTGTTGGGCAGCTCTAAAGCTGCAGTTGTGGACCGGGCTTTTAAAACAAGTTGGATGATTATTTTGGATTTGATCTTTTTCTGAGCAGGCTGCATTGAAAGCAGTTCTACTGTCTGCTGATTCACACACACACACACACACACACGTTAAATAATAATAAATAAACATTTTTCATCTCCAGTCAGAATGTGACTTCACTGATTTGGCAATAATACAACAATTTGTTGACATCAAAAACACAATTTACTTTTACTACTTCAGTATTTACTTTAAGTTTCAGTACTGCAGTAAAATCTGTCTGAAGGGGAATAATATTTGACCAGTACTATGAGAGTTGTGTACTTCGTCCCCCTCTGTAGAAAAGTGAAGACAAACTGTGTGAGCTGGAGGTGAAATGTGTGAACCTGTGGGCTGTGGTTTACTGCTCTTCCTGTCACAAACACTGTTTGACATCTGTTCATCAGTTGGTTTTTGTTCAGGCTGCAGGGATCATTTCTCACTGTGGCCATCATTCTTCCCACAGGCGCAGTAGTAGGAGGCTGAGTGAGAGACTTTAACTTTCTTTATCTCCAGTTCACAGCCGTTCTGTTTATTAACAGCTGAGAAATCATCTTTCTGAGGATGATTGTAATCTGAATATATGTTTCCATTGGTCCTGTCAATATCAAGAATCAGTGTGAATGTCTCCTTCTTCTGGTACCAGCACACATAATCATAATCACACTGGTCAGTTCCTCCACAGCTGAAGGAGACTGCTTCACCAACTCTCCTGGTCAGTGTTAAATCTTGCTGAATCAGGTCTGCTGCCATGGCAACCAGCGCTGCAGAGAAAGAGACGGACAGATGAAGGTAAGTGTGACAGTGTTTGTTGGCTCCTGATTGGCTGGAAACACTCACCTGAACACAGACAGCACAGAGCAGCAGCTGGGAGGAAAAGCATTTTGTGCAGCGGTGTTTCCTCTGGTGAACCTGAGGAGAAGTGGAGCTCTGATGCAGCTGAGGCCAAACGAGGACGAGCTGCGAGTTCAGACGAGGCCCACGTGGTTTCTGACAGGTCCTCAAAACTCCCATCAGCCCCTGTGGTCCACAGATAAGGCTGCTGCTGTCGTTATTCTTTTATATATACACAGATGTGTCTTCATGATAATACCTCTGTGCTGTGCTTCTCATTGTTATTTATTGTGTTTTCTGATCATATTGTTCATATTTGATCTGAAAAAGATACAATATTAATGTACAATCTCTAAAGTGTAGTCGGCAGTGTTGGATGAAGTACTTGAAAACCGTACTCAAGTAGAAGTACAGATCACTCACCAGAAAATGACTTTGGTAAAAGTCAAAGTCTGTTATTAGAATATTACTCGAGTAAGAGTCTTAAAGTATTTGATATTTATTGTACTTAAGTATCAAAAGTAATTTGATATTAAATGTACTCAGTATTCAAGGTAAAAGTACAAATTCAGGTAATTAGTAAACAAGCAGTCATGACTTAACAGAGTATTCTGATCTTTCTTTATTATTGAAAAACTGAACAAAGACTTCCTTCCTTCCTTCCTCCCTCCCTTCCTGCTTGAAAGTGAAATATTTGCTGTTCATCCTCAAAAGAAGTTGGTGTTCAAAACTGTGAGAATTCAGTCTTGCTCTTCTTGTGGTGAAAACAAGTCCTGCACTGCTAAATAGCCTTTGACAGGCACAGACAGCCTGCACACAGCTGGGAAGGATTTCAGCAAGTCCTGTCTCCCTCAGCGTCCTCACATTTAAAACGGCTTTCCAGTCCAAAACTAAACAAGCGTCTAACCTGCTTGCTTCAGTCTGATGCAACATCATTAGTCAAATTTACTCCGATGCTTCAGGAAATACTGTATATCAGAGTAAAAGTCCACATTTTATGAAAGAAATGTACTTGTCAGAAATACAACAAACCTCAAGTCAAGTAAAGATCCTCCCAACAAAGTTTTTTTTACTCTTTTACATCACTGGCAGTTGGGTACATGTATAAAGTTGAAGAAAGTGCAAATACTCAAGTGATGTACAAGTACTTCTACCCTGTACTTTTGTTTTACTGGCTGTGTCTTATCTCTGGTCTGTTTGTCTCTGCTGTGCAGAGTCCAGTGGATCAAGCTCCATGACAGAACCTGGTTCACTGTAGGTTAAATATACAGTAATACTTCAGTACATGTACTTAGTTACTTTCCACCAGTGTCTGCATGTGTGCAGCACCAAATGTCACTACATGATTATCAGTATTGTTGTTAATGTCGGTCCTGGATGTTTGGATTTGGAGGCAACAACAGTGTAAATGTTGTTGCCTCCAAAGTGTGAGGAGAGTTTAATTTGTTTAATCCAATGTTTTCGATTAAATATCAATATTTTCTCCACTGCTGAATGTCTGAGTATAATTAAAAGTTCATTGTGGTGTTATTGTTTTGAATTCTAATATTATTGTATATAATGTTCAACTGTGCACTTACAGACACATGGAGAAATAAAATATTCCTTCATAAATATTCAATAAAAGGAATTACAGCAAACTCTGAAACAATCTGAAATAAAGTGAAATATACAAGTCAGCAGTTTTATTGATTTAAAACCAAGTTGAGCTCTGATCTTTGTTCTGTCAAATATTTTCTGTTTTGATCAAACGTTCACTGTAAAGCTGCAGTGATGAGCTCATCCAACAGTTGATCTCCATGAGCTCCACACTGCTGCCCTCTGGTGGCTGATTCAAACTGTGGTGAGGACAGAGATCAGGACGAGCGGACAAAAGCACGAGTACTCTTTCTGGAGCTCTTTGGAGAGACCTGAAGAGTTGAGACAGTTCTCTTCCAGCCCTGATGGAGCTTGAGAGGATCTGCAGGAAGATCAACTGCCCAAATCCATCCTTTCTCCCACCAAACTATTAAAATGATGGCTATCATTCATTCAACTATCCCGGTCAAACATGTCAGTGACAGCCATGAATTCGAGACCCCAGAACTGTAAAGCAGGAGATATTAATGTTAATGACCCTATCAAGGAGTAAAACTTTTACACTGCTGCTGTCTGTGTCAACAAAAACACACAGTCATAAACCAAGCTTTAATCAAACATTTGTTTTCCTTCAATTGTTTCTTTGAAGACATTTAAAAAGTGTTTCATCTCGGTTGATACTGCTGTCATAAAATGTTATTGGTTGTTTTCTTTTTATTCTCTCATTTGTTGGCAAAATAATCTGTTTTCATTTCTACAGGTTAAAAAATAGTACTGTATGTTGATAATTTGTTCGAAGAAAAGCATTTGTTAGAAGTAACTTTGTAAATAGTGTGACAAAGTGGGGTATTGTTGTAATTGTATTTGTTGTTATAGCAGCTTTAGCTCACAGTCACGATCAGACGTCCATGAGTGAGATTCAGGTTTGGTTGGGAAGCTGCCTTTCTGTGCAGTGAAATGTGTGAGTGTGATGTGTGGAAGTGCTTCTGATGTGATTGGGTGAGAGCGACAGGTTGGTTGTGGTAGATGGAGACATGTGGAAGTGAGGGGGTTATGAGGACTGTTTGGGGAGCTAACTATTTTTAGTTTTGGCCCTCAGTAGCCTGTGTTCAGTTTCTACAATAAATTCCCAGTAAAATGTTTCCCGCCCTGAAGGCTGTTCATTCTGAGTTGCTACAATATAATTTGTCATATCTTCTGAGATGTACGGTTACATTTTTTCGATGTAATTGTGTTCTGAATTGAAACATGACATACATATAACAGAAAGAAGTACAAGTATAGAAAATGAGTAAGCAGTTAATTAATAATAAAGTATATTTTCCTTCTGTTATTATGCTACTCTGAGAAAGTTATTATTAAACAGTGTTGAAAAATGTTACTGTTGTATTTCATCTCATCTCAATTAATTTTCAACCACACTGATGGGCATTATTATTCTTTCATATTAGATTTGTATATATATATATATATATATATATATATATATATATATTTGTATATTTTAATGAATTTGCATGTTTTTCATTGAGTTGACCCTGTTTCTTGTCGTTCCTTGCAGAGAGCAGCAGGTGGAGACAGAGTCCTGTGTGTGTTTCCCCTTCTCTTTGAATGCAGGAGGAAAGTGAACAGTGACACAGCTCTTGATCACATCCTCAAAAAAATGTTCGCTTCACTACACATGGAGTAATGCGATCACAAATTACAGTTCATCCAAAAGAAACACACCAAACCTATTAGTCAAACTCGGTGTCACTTCATCTGAACAGACGAGTGGGAAACACATCAGTATGGAAGATGGAATCCAGAAAATGAAAAATGACATCATTATCTCCTGAAGGCTAAATCAACACTTTATTTTATTTTATATTTTCTGCCCAAGAGTCAACCTGTGAAAATTTTGTTTAAATTAACAGGCAGTAGTCTAGACAACTGATCAATCATTTCAATTGTCTAACTGATTAATCAACTACCCATGTCAGCTGCAGAGCACTGGTCAGTTTCTGAGGAAATAATGTAATTGCTATGAATACCTGGCAGTCAACGAGGCTCTCCTTAGAGGTCAATCCAGCCATGATTTGATAAAAAAAGTTAGCCTGAGGCTTTTGGGACGCCTTGGGGGTCAAGGCCCACTTTGCCCATCTGGTAATCCAGCCTTGAATGATTAAATAATCATTGAGGATGTAGAGTATTGGTTTGTTTCAGACGAAATGACATAATAGCCATGAATAGGTGGTAGTCAACAAAATTATGTTTGTATGTATTTACGACTGAGATTAGATGGCGTTTTGTGTCAATAACGAAACCCGTTAATGTTATGTCGATTGAAGAATTTGTTTCAGTGACCTCGATGCGCGCTCTCGTCTCTCCTTTCACTAAGGAACGCGCCCGGTGCAGGCTCGTGCCCGGCCCTGGAGAGTGGACTCAGCAGCAGTGAGGGGGACAGAAGCCGGAGACGCGACCGCCGTGCAGTCCGTTCACTTTCAGCGGCTCACACGGGAATCAACAGCGACTTCTCGGCGGACATTTCAGTGGCAGTGAGGAAGGCGCCTTCCCGCCTCCCCCGGACGCCGGTTTGCTGGAAGTTTAAACTCCGCTAAGCTAACCTGGGGAGCCGAACAATGACCGAGAGCCAGCCGGGCTGTCGGACCGCCGCCGGCTGCTGCCGCCGCCTCAGCTAACGGCTAACAAGGAGCAACAGGGCGGTCACAGCGACACAACTCTCTCATGACGGAGCACACGCCGACTTTTATCGCTCTCCCCTGCCACAAAAACACATAAACCCACCTTTCCCGGCGTAGCGGCCACTTCCGAAGAGCTTCTTGTACAGACAACAAGTTTTCGGATATGGAGACGGACTCGGTGGCAGGCGACGTGGAGTCTCTGCACGGCGGACTGAGCCGCCTGGATCCCCTGGTGGACCAGATCCTGGTGGACACCGTGTCCCAGCAGCAGGGATGGCTCCGAGTTTATGGTAAGACAAACACTCCAAAAGAGCGGACAGAGTCGGTACCGACCCCACAGGGTTGAACGGGCAGCTCCGAATGAGCCCGTAGGTAGTCGGGAGAGCGGTCACCGTCCGGAGAGCCAGGTAACAGCCGCGGGCCAAGGCCGAGGTCATGGCGCTCGCCGGCAGGCAGGCAGGCTGGCTGGCTGGCTGGCTGGGAGTCAACCCAAATTGCTGGAGTTTTGTGTGTCTGTTCCTACTTCTCCCGGTGGCAGACGTCTCGTTCAGGTTATACTGTAGGTCCCCTGTACAGAGGTCAGAGGTCAGCCTCAGAGAAACCGCAACCCCCTCTAGTTGGATTTAATGGATCGCCAAAGACGGACCCACGTCCTTCCACATGCTGAACCTCCTTTATTAGACCTTGAGTTAAAGCTGAAAACTGTAAGAGAGTCATTGAAAATCAGTCGGAGATCCCCGCATTTGTCTCTAGTTCGAAAAACATTTTAATGTCAAAGGCCTTAGTTTAAAACACTTACAGGTAATTCGAATTGCAAACATCTGTTAAACAGGACAGATGAGCCATTAAAATGTATTAATGCTATATGCATGATTTAAAGTTTAGAAAAACATATTGATCATATAACATTGAGATTTTCATGAAAGTGAAATGAAGGTTGATTTAATCTGATTTTTTTTTTGTGTGTCACTAAAAATAATTTTTTAAACAGTTTTGTGACATGTCCATAGGCTGAATCATTCAGTTTATAGATCACAGCAGAGAGAAGATGTGTACAACAAGTGAGATCCCTGTCAAGCCCCGTTTCATTTTAAGGCCTCATTTTGGGATATTGAAGGAACGGTGATACACATGTGCAATCTGTACTGGGAACGATGAGGATGTAAAGGGTCACAGGTCAACAGGATACGGAACCAGTGGTGTTGAGGCTGTAAAACCTGCACGTCCTGTGCTGCGATTCAAACACATAACACTCAACACTAGGGTAGTTATTCTGCGATCCAACCACCACAGCAGTTCTAACACCGTCATTTTGAGTATTTCACCACATTTCTCCATTGGAGATGCTGCTACCTCATGTCACGGCGTCCTGTTCATCAGATCTGAGAGCAGTGTTGGAGGAAAAACAACTGCATGTTTCAAGCTAAAACTTTATCAGGGAGGAACCTTAAGCCCAGTCAGACAGAAGGTTCAGGTGACACTAAAATTGTAGGGATTTCTCCTCTGGAAACCTCAAGGAAATTTAAATCAAAATCAACTGGACTTGGTTATAGGTCTTTGAAGATATTTCACCTTTCATCCAAAAAGGCTTCAAAGTCAGATTAACTCACCCTAGTCACACATGGACTGATGTAGCCTTTTCGATGAGAGGAGAAATGTCTTCAAAGACCTATAACTAAGTCCAGTTGATTTAGGTCTAAATTTCCTTGACATAAGCATGACCTGGGCAAATGAGAATATTCACAGCCTCCTCTGGAGAACATGTGAGTATTCATAATATGAAAGAAGGTGATGTTGGTCAGCCATGTCCTGCTCTGCACCACACTGACTGAATAACTGCTGTTGCTCCTTCGGTCTGTAACGTAGAACACAGCGGCTCACACCGGTGTGCTCCGCTCTGCAGGCGCTGACTCGTCGGCCCTGTTGATCACAGTCGGAGAGCTGTGAGTCAGGACTGGTGGCTGTGGTGATCTAAGGCTGTCCACACCCGACACACATTTTCTTGCATTAGTTGGGATAGTAACCGGCAGTGTTTTGGTTTCAGGTCTGACCTGGGGATCAGGTCAGGTGGTTTAGGACAGTAAAGAAAACCCGGATCTTCTCTGCTGCGTTCATGGCAATTCGGAAATGTGGGAGAGTTCAACTTCTCATTAGGAAATACTGCTCATGCTGGCTCAGATGGAAAATGGAGTATGTTTCAGTGTGGTGGAGAAAATATCGCTTCATCCTCTTAAAGACCTTTAGTGTAAAAAATTACAAGTTGCAGGGTGAGGAGATGAAATGAAACGGTCCAGTCCACTGTCAGATGAGGAGTTGCTGTTCCCATGCACCCTAAACACACCGCTGGTATCTGTGGAGGCAGGGCTGTGTTAGGATGTTTGCCCCCCCCCAGGCCGTGATGTCAGCAGCCAGCTTTGTGCTGCTGATCTCACCCAGCAAGACTCCGGCCCTGGCATCACGTCCTGCCGTCTGCAGCTCACATGCCTTAGATAGGTTCATTGATGGCTGCTTGCCGCGCTGCCTTCAGGTCCACCTCTCCTATACTTCGCAAGCTCTTTGTGGGGGGGGCTTGCAGGTAGTTCATTCACATGCTCCCGCCGTTCAGATGCAGTGTAAGACCAAGGATGAGCTCATCAGGTCCACGCTTTACTCATTTACAACAGGTTTGTTTGTTCCCGCCTTTAAAGGTCCTAAATAAAATGGATCTGTGAAGTTTTCATTTCAGCTACATCAGAAGGAGACAGAAAAACATGACCTTTCAGTGTGGACAGAGGCCTGATGTGCAGACATTATTGTACTAAGTACAAGATGATCCTATGGTTAAGTGGATGTGATTTAACACAAGGCAACTTAACGCTGATAAGAAGAAGCACCGCACTGTACTGTTAAAGGTCTTAGTAATGATTAATTAACCATATACCAGTGTTACAGATCAGCCAGTTAGAGTGACGTACCATTTATGATGTGGGTTTTATGGTTTGTTGGAAGGTGCCTGCACTGGATGTTGACTTGAGAGGAGGTGGGCTCTGTGGTCTCGATGCTCTGCCGCCATTTACCAGAACATTTCATTGGGGACTTCCTCTGATCTACTGAAGGGCCACAACATACAAATGAACAGCCTCCATACGCTTCAAACTGGGTCCTAAACGTTTAGTTCAATATTTGATTTGATGACTGATAGATGGGCGACCTGCAGGTGTTTTTGGAAATGTGTTAATTGAAGCGGTGGGGTTTCCGTTGACCCAAGTCCGACCCTAACCATCCGGGTGGGTTGTTCTCTGTTGTTTTGTGTGCTCTCCTCTCTCATGGTCACCACTGAAGGTTCTGCGTTTGGAGGTGGGAACTATAATCGTCTGGCCGGTCTGGTCTTTGTGGGTTTCGAATCATCTGAAGGTCTGCGTTTGATCTGATCAGATCCAGGATGGTTTTTCAGCCCGTCTAAGCGTGAAGACTATAAGCAAGGGAAGCTGATAGCCAAGCTCCATCAGAGCAGAATAAGTCTACTTTGCCATGAAATGGATTTGTTAGATCAGATTGTACTGATCAGCACGATGATGACCCCCCCCCCCACACACACACACACACACACACTACACAGAGTGAGGTCTGAGCTGTCTCTGTGTGGGCTCACTGAAAGCACTGACAGTGTGTGTTATCCAGAGAAAGGCTGCACTACATAAGCCTGTTAAAGCTGACTGCAGACAGATGCTAAACAACCCCCCCACTGAGTGTGAGCAGTCATTATTCAGAAGTTAACTCAGATTGGGGGATGGGGGGGCATATGGCAGATTATACTGTATATGTAGCAGGTGATCCTTTTGTTTTCAAGCAGTCGTTAAGTGAGGCTCATTAAAAACCCACACTGCTGAAACACAAAAGGTCAAACGCGTGTGCTGCTGCTTCTCAGACGTGGAGAAAGAAAAAAGGCCCTGATGTCAGCAGAGGCAGAACAACTGCAGGCCTGGACTTCTCAACTCACTCCAGCGGCCACTCACAACAAATGAATCATTTTCAAATCCCTTCTGTCCTTTCCTGTCTCCTCACCATCCGTACGTTTCTTCCAGGGGCTTGTTTTGTTGGACATTCAGATTGTTGTGGTGTAAAAGCCAAAATCCTCACATTAAGAGGAGATGGAGCTGGAAATTGTCACAGATCCACTGTGTTTCTGAAGCTAAACAGGAGTGTAGTTATCCCCTTGAGTGTCCTTGTTGTCTTTTACTGCTGCTTCTGTTGTTGGTGTACAAAACGGCAAAGAAACAACACCAGTGGGACTCCTGGTACTGAGATCTGAGCACACTTTAGCTGTGTCACTGTTAAGAATATGGGCCCCAGAGTCTCTCTGCAGGGTCAGAGGTCAGAGCGGGAAGGTTTGCAGCACATATTGGGTGGGGACTGTGGGACTCAGTCCAATTCACACCTGAGCTTCCTGCAGGAGCGAGGCTTCCTGTTTGCAGATTCAGACTGAATGTGAGACCTTCATGACAGAGAGTGTGTTTGGACTTGTGCACACAGGTTTCGCCCAGGTTCTTCGCACACTTTTCCCAAGGCGGAAATGGCTGCAGAGTGATCGGTCAGCTGCGGTGAGGTGAAGGAGCGGGCCAGGTTTTATGAAACTGTTGTTCTTCACAAAGCTATTTCCACGGCTTTTCACGTGACCAGCCGGGTGCTACGGTGTAGGCGTCTTCCAACGATTCACGTGGAGACGACAGACAGTGAGTCGTCTGGGGGCACGACAGCTGAGGAAGAAACACACGGCAGCACGACAGCTGAGGAAGAAACACGGCAGACTCACAGATTTATTGTGAATGAAGGCCCGGTGGAGAGCGGGTTGGGGTCTGTGTGCGGTGGTGGTCTTGAAGGACAATGGGGGGCTGATCAGGGAGGAAATGGAAAGTTCCTTGCAGGCCAGGCTGTTATCAGGATGGGGGGGGGGTGTTGAGACAGGATTTCCCCTTTGAAACAAAACAAGAATCTTAGCTTCTCTGATCCAAAAGAAGCCACTGTCTATTTCTGGACACAGAGTGGAAAAATACAGGAGGGGGATCCAGCAGGACCAGACCCGATCAGGTGGTCTGTAAGATAAGTTCATATCAGATTCATATGTGGGAGCATTGAGTTGTGTAATGTTCTCAATTGGTGTCAGGTTGAAATGGCTCAGGCTCCTGCAGAGTAATCTGATTACTTCAGTGTCCGTTAACACACTGAGGCCGTAACTACAGAGCAGAAGTGGATCAGAGCGCCTCAGCTGAGCGGGGACACCGGAGTGGACGTTTGTCTGCTGCCGCGGGAACTGTGCCAGTCCTCCCGTCATCAAACGGGGAGGCGGCCGACGATCACGCCGTTCGTTCAGTGGGGTGATCTGCACGAGTCGCCGAGCTGCGTCAGAATCCCCAGTCGTGTAAGAACATTTGAAGAAGTTTCGGATTGCTTTTTCAAACGGGAACTCGGTGCTTTTAGTTCCTCCAAATGTTGGACTCACTGACGCACTGTCCCTGTCAGGGGAAAAACCCTGTACTTCCACTCCACTTTACTCAAATAATTGTTTGATCCATGAAAGCATCAGGGAACTGTAAAGAATGCCCATCCAGTGTGGAGTCAGGATTTATCCAATGCGCAAAAAAAAAAAAAAAAGAAAACCCCCACAATATTCAGCGTAATTTCCTGAGACCAAGATGAGCCCCAATGTTTGCATGTTGTTAGCTTTAAAAACGCACATCAGTTCATCAAATAACTGGTGCCACTCTCGATTGCTTTGAATAATTTGAGATATTAGATTAGATGGAGGTTAATTATTTTCTATCAAAGTTAACTGAATATCTCTGGGCGGTGGATGAAGCAAGCCGCCCGGGATGCTCCAGGACACCGAGGGACAGTTGGATTACACTCATGAGTGGATGAAGTGGCCGGCTCCGCCCCTCTATTAGCTGTTTGTTCTACATCACATCATATGCAGATTCTACTGGTTAGGTCCGTAAAATGGTAGAAAATAGTGAGAAATGTTTTTTTGCTTTATCCAAAGAGCAGCTCAGTAACTTCACTTCCCTCGACCTGGTTTTCTGCTTTTTTCCTGTTTGCACATTAAAGAAATGGAAAGAAAAGGGAAGCACCAATCAAGAGTCCAGATATGGGCGAAGTTTTTGTTGCTGTCCTGGTGGTAGTGGA
Organism: Psettodes erumei; assembly: GCA_016785225.1. NCBI lineage: Eukaryota > Metazoa > Chordata > Actinopteri > Pleuronectiformes > Psettodidae > Psettodes > Psettodes erumei. The sequence continues at coordinate 18,452 of JAFBJZ010000647.1, forward strand.
GATTTACCCAGGATTCCTGGGGGCCGTGTCCCTCCCTCTACTAGTATCCAGCAGCTGATTTATTGGGCACTCTAAGGCTGCTGGATATTTTTAGCCCGCCACCGCCACTGCGGCCTGCTGCCAGGTCTCGATGCCGGTTTCCGGCAGGATGGGGACGAGGAGGGGACAAAGCGGCGGCTAATGAAGCGGCAGAGTCGGGACATTTTGTGGCTCTGTTCTCATGCATTGGGGAGACGGAGAGCTGGTGTCCGCCGCTCCCCTGACGTCCTCTGGGTCTCCACCTGATTGGCTTCCTGTCAGAGGCCCTGTTTGTCTCCTGTCCTCGCGTGCTGCCGCTTCCTGCCGCTGCTCTCGGTGATGTTCGGGAGCAGGAATGTTCGTTGCTTCTACTGTGCGGGTTGAATACCAGGAAATGAGTGGGATTCCAGGACGAAGTTAGTGTTTTACAGGGAGTCCTGCGTGTCCACGTGTTGAACTGACCTACTATGCTAACTAAGTGCACAGTGACCTAGTGTTGGCAGAGGATGACACCCAGACCAGCGACTGAAACTGAAAACTGAGAGGTGTGAACGACTTCTGTGGCCCTGCAGCAAAGCCCCACCCCCTTCTGTTTGGTTCATAGGGAGTGAGCCTGGACTGGACCGGCCTGGGGAAGGGTCCAGCTGTGGACCTTCAAACAGGCTGTGTATGAAGATGGACGACACGGCAGCGCACTAAAAGTGAAGCCGAAACATCTCAATCGCCCCCTGGTGGCTGGCTGCAGTGCAGGACATAAACCTCTGTGTTAGATGACGTGTTAGATCCCAAATATGGTTTCTGTGCATTTATGTAGTGCTCATCATGCTGATGTTCATGAGGTTCTTGGATAAGCTTGGTTTAAATTTGTGAACCACCAAATGCAAAGTGAGGTGTAGGTTTAAAAAAAAAAAATAGCTGTGGCATTGGTGCTGAAAGCCACCCACACGCTCTCATCTGTCCTCCGCTGTGGGAGGACTTGGCTCGGGCCGGGACTCCTCAGCTTCAGCCTGCTAGGGTCTTAACTCTGACCTACATGCAGCGTGGTCATAGACCCTGGCCGCTGCATTATCCAGTAAATGCAAATAAATAAGTGGGTCGCTCTGGGCAGTGCGTCTTTTAAAGCCTGGACACTTTACAGGACGACGAAGACGAAGAAGGTTTACTGGGATTTGGGAGAGGGTTGTTTCTAACAGAGAACATCTTAGACGTTCTCTCGGTGTGATGTTATTTTAAACTGAACTTATCAAATCTTTGCTGTCTGACTCAGTGATTGTAAATGAACACTTAACCTCTTTTCTTGGGCTTCGAGTTCCCTCCTTTTGCTACAGCTCAGCCTCCTGGTTCCCTCTACCAACCTGTTAAACTGTTGAAACTTAGAGGGTTTTTTCTGACTTGGATTGTGTTGGATGTTTTCTCACAGTGTAGTTCTCTGGCCAGTGTGTGTGTGCTGTCACTTTTGACCCAGAGATTGTGAAAAGTGGTTCCTGACCAGCTGAATTCTGTGGGACTCCGTGCTGACTGACATTTCAGAAGCATCAGATGCAAACAAACCTCAACATGCAGAGTGAGAACCGCGAGAACCGAGTCCTTCCGTCGGTCTCTGACAGAGCTGCCTCCCTGTGGGACACCGCTCCCTCTTCCTGTCCCAAAACACATGGAGTTGGGGTGGTGGCTTCGTTCAGACGCCCAGAACTTCAACTTAAATTATAATGGAAATTTTAAAAAAAAGTTTCCAAAGACACCAAAACCTCAAACTCACTCAAACATCAGGTAGGTTCAGAGTAGCTGGAACAAGATGGTCCTCCACTGTGTGCAGTGTTGTGGTGTAATACTGGCCCAAAGAGTAAAAGAAAAGCCTGCGCTCTGAACGCCCGTTCTAAGACGAATGAGAGCCCGATTATAAGAGGTCAGGATGTGATGGTGATGGGTTGGGCCTGTGGAAAAGAATACAATATTTTCACTGTTTTCTCCTTAAAAAGTTCTTGTCAGAAAGTTGTTAGATTGTCTGACTCCTTACTGACGTCTTGAAATGTGTCATTTCGCTTTAACCAACAATCAAAAAGACCTTCAGTTTATTTGACATAGAAGATGAAGAAAACCAGCAAATGTTGACAGTACTCAGCAGGGAGGTAACGCAGGGCTGCCTTAACTTTCCACTCTTTGTTACATCACTTGCTCAGCATAATTGTTTTATATGAAAGGATTTTTTTCTGGTTCTCAGTGGAAGGTCTCAGAAGTCTCAGACTTTGTGTTGGCTGGATCATGTTTCTGTAGCCTGGCTGTGATAATGAGTCTCATTTGGGTCTCTGAGGTCACTGAGCCACTGATCATTAAAAAAACCCTGAACCAATGGGGCTGACACACTGAACTGTTTGTGCAGTTTCACTTTCGGCCCTGTTCGTACGGTAAACCGCGGTCTGCTGCTTTGCTTTTCGGTGGAAGCTGATTGGCCCAGCAACTTCGTCTTCAACTGGCGCTCCACTTCCTCCCAGGAAGACCGTCAGCAGTTTGTTGAGAAAGAGCGAGACAGAGGCTGTTGTTGGGGTGGCATGTTGGCGTCGAAGCATAGCTGACGGCAAACCATCTGCTCGCTTCTGCTGCCTGGAGGAGGCTCAGGTGCGCCGGATCATGAGCGAAAGCGGCGCCCCCCCTGAGGGATGCGAGAGCCTGGCCCGGGGCCCCCATCAAGCCTCGTACCACTGGCAACATTACAGGAAGCCTTGGCGGAGATCCAGCCCACAGCCGGCTCCCGAGCAGCCGCTGGACCGGTACAAGTGGAGGACGTCTGCTCACCTGGCACCGAGGGCGGCCGTGGCGTCTCCTCCTGAGGGCAAAAGGCACGGGATGGAGCCTCTCCGCCTGCGGATGCTCAGCTGGCCGAGGCTCAGCATCGCCCCAAGCGACAGGAGCGGAGATCAGGCTCGCCGAGGCCCGCCGAGGACCAGCACTCTGCGTAGGATCTTCCCCTACCTCAGGTCCGTGTCTGAGCCCGGAGCAGGCAATGGCCCGGAGAGGGCGGAGCTCAGGAAGGTTGGATCGGACGCTGCGCGACGAGCTGCCTCTGTCAGCAGCTTCATCCACTCGTTCTCCAGGAGGATCAGCAGAGTCCTGAGGGACGAGCCTGAAAGCGACGGAGTAGAGTCCGGTAGGAGTGGTTAACCTGGCTTTATGTGGTGTTCGTCAGGCAAGTCAACATGAATGAAAACCGCTTCCTCTGTGGAGTGGAGGCAGGTGCAGGTGGTTAGCATGTTAGCTGTTTCAGCCATGTGACGTGTGGAGTGAAATCACAGCGACCGTGGCGAGACCCACGTCCTCCTGCATGTTTCACTGACAGTCTTACGCTGTGTCTCTGCTGCGGTCCTGCGTGGCTCCCTTCAACCGGCAAAATATATTTCCTGAGGCAGAGCGGCTCAAAACGGACCATATTGATTTAACTGATTAGGATGTCTGATCCACTCATGACTAATTGATCCCTGTACAATTCATTGAGAAGATGCAGCAGTTGTGTTTGTCCCAGAGGAGCAGGTCCGGGTTTGGCCGGTGAGTTGAATGAAAGGACAAAGGAGCTCTCTCTCTTATTGTAGGTGCCTGGGAGTATTGGGAGGCGACGCGCATCACGTTAAATGTGAATGGAAGGGGGGGGCGCTCCTCCGTGGCTTCAGCTTACCCTGTCCCTGCTCGGTGAAACGTGTTTCTGCAGAGTATATGCGTCCGCACTCATCCGTCATTCTGAAACGGAGACGAGCCGCATCGTCTGTCACCTCCCGGAGGTCGCCGCAGCGTTTCATCCGTTCACGGTCAGTTCAAAAGCAGCAGCAGGGGAGCTGTGTAACCTAGCACGTAGGGGAAGATTTCATCCCTCTGAGCCAGGGGTTTATGGCAAATGAGCTGGGCCATCCGAATCATCACATGTTGCTTGTGCTCCTGTGATGCTCTGCAGCTCAGGACTGCGCTCACACCAGGACGACCTTAGATGTTGACGTATTAAAAATACTGCGGAAGATGCCCACTCAACGAAATGAACTCAGCCTGCTGGGCCGTCGCAACACTTTGACATGCTGTGCAGAGTTACTCTGTTTGGCCACACAGCAGACCTGCAGAGCATGCTGGGCAGAAGAGAAGAAAAGCACCCGTGTGTGTTCCTTTTGTATGGAAATTGAATTGTCCCCTCCACACAGTAGCAGCAGGGGGGAGGCAGTGAAACAGTGGACTGGTGTGAGAACATCCCTCTTGTGTTGCAGCTCTGAGTCACTACATGGCACATATGTGTGTTAACTCTCAGTGTGAGGCGTCTGTCATGCAGCTATATTAACAAAGTTTTAATGTCTGCAGCTGAGGTAGAGCGTTTTGTCATTTCATTCATCACAACTGCATCATGTGATAAACAACATTCCTCTGACCCCTGAGATGACCCCCCCCCCCATTGACATTTCACAAAGGGAAACTGCTGTTTAGATGAGACGTCGGTGTGTTTGAATATTAAACAGAGCCACAGTTGCTGAATACACACAAGGCAGATGATTAATATCAGTTGGGATAGATGGTGGTCACTGAATCCACTGATGCTGGCTTGGTCTGCTGACGTGACACTGTTTTTGTTACTACACATCACAGCACTGACACTGAATGACTGGGACTGATTAGGTTCTTTTTTTTCTCCACCATCATTTTCACCATGTAATGCAGCGTGAGCCTCTCTCTCTCTGTGTGGTACTCCACAGAGAGAGAGGATTGTTTTGTTTGTAAACATGTGCCGGAGTAAACCCTCAGAGAAGCTCTTGTTAACTCCAGAGCAAACATAGGAAGAAAAGTGTACCTGACTTCGGTGGACATCATCTGTCAACCATCAGTCAGAATTATTGCTGACTGTGGCTGATTGTGTCCGTGACAGTGTCAGTCTGTAGCTTTGACTCTGACTCAGGACTGTGATGAAATGTGGCGCACACATGTTTCCCCTCAGGATGAACTAGAATAGCTTTACTGACTGTCTCACTTTTCCTGCAGCGTCGCCATCAGGTGGATGTTTTAATGTGCCCGTGGTTTGGTTCAGGATCAGAAACCTGCAGTCCGGATGTGCTGATACCTAATCCACCCTTCTTCTGTCATGTGATTAATTGCCCATTACATTTTTACGCTTGTGAAACAGCTAATGATTAACTTCCTGATCAACTGATCAGTTCATCCTTTGGCTCGTAAAATTGCTCAAGCCCACAGCGATGTATTCATACAGCCCGGAACTAAATATCTTGTCAAACAATTCATCAGCTGGTGTGTTTGCAGTCACACAGGACGTCTTTATCTCATGATGCCACCTCACAGGGTGGATCCTTCCCTGCGGGGGGCGGTTTGTGGGCTTTTTTTTGTTTTCAATGGCAGAGGACATACGGTATGTACAGTCGTAAACATAAAGACTGATTGTTCCTCTCCCCAGCAGAGAGGAAGCTCACATCTCACCCCCCCCCAACCCCACCCCAGCTCAAATGTTAAAACAGTGTTTTTCTGCCAGGGTCCAATCTGTTGATTGCTGTAATTTCCCCCGGCAGACAAAGGTCCTCCTGTGTGGTTACCACCTCCACGCCTCCTCGTGCCTTAAAACACTTGAAACTGCTGTGATGAATATACAGTGCTGAAGAGAGTATCAGCACTGATTTCACATGTTTGTTTGATGAAGGAGCAGACAGAGATGAGGTGCAGGAGGCTGCAGCATCTTCAGCAGCGCCGGCTTTCGAGCCTGAGGTCCCGCCGCAGAACCAAGTGGCCAGGCCCATCCATGCTTTCAGTAGATTTCCCCTCTCTGGCGTTCTGTCAGAGTGCTCCCCAAACTGGAGTCAGCCGGGAGGTGAGTTCAGGTGTTTAGGATTAGGGCTGTACAACATGGACACGGTCCATGTCGTTGCCTTTGTCTTATTGGCTGTAAACTGGGTTAAGACAGTGGGAAGCGAGCGGCCTGCGGGGCCTGAGGGGCCTGTTTGGGTGAGACACCTTTTAGCAGACAGACTCTGTCTTCTACTTCTCTTGTGTTTACCAGAGAGCTCCCGTTCCACGCGTCTTCAAAACGTTTGAGCTGAGTCCAGGTTTTTCCTTTTTCTCTGGCGGAGACAAAGAGCCGCAGCTGCATGGAGAAGTTTTCACATATTAATGTCCACGCTGTGTGTGCGTGTTTTATCTGCAGCCTGGGTCGGTCTCTGCGACACACCCCTCTCTGTTCTCGCTGTGGTTTCACCCCCCTTCCTGTTGAATGGTCCCATCTTGATAAAGCAGTGATGTGATGTTACTACACTGTGATTGGAGGAGGAGTCCTGTTGTATTTACTGGTTGCTATGGAAAGCAGACCTGCCTGCTGCAAAGGGGAATATACAGGTCGACAGACAAAGCGGCCTCTGTTGGTGTGTGTGTGTGTGTGGACTTTATCCTTGTGAGAACTCGTTAACCTTCTGGGACATTGTAGTTTTTTTTTTCAAAACCTGTTTTGTTTGTTTCCAGCTGATACATGGCAGAAAGAAAAAACAATGTAAAATGGTAATTATTGAACAGAAACTGTGTTAGCTGTGTGGTGGACTTGACATGACCTGACATTTACCAGACTCCTCAAGTCGACACTTCCCCTCAAATGAAGGTGTTGTCAAGGTCTTTAAAAAAAAAAGAACAAAATCCAACAATGCTCGTCTGTGAGTGCTGGAACATGGTCGCAGGCAGAGCGCTGATGTGGGCAGTCAATATTAACACCGTGTGCAGCTTCAGAAGCATGACAGGCATTCAGTGGAGTTAGTGTGAGTGTGTGACAGGTGGGGGACTCTCCCCGGCTCTCAGACATTCCCAGTGGAGGTTTGGTCGGAGTCCAGTTTCCCTTCACACCAGCACACACACACACACACACACACACACACACACACACACACACCTGAAACGCACATTCTTTTTGTACATAACCATGATTCACGGCAACTTCTTTGTGCCTCCTCCGGTGACCTCGGGGCTGCAGTGCCTGGCTGATGGGCATAGGAATGTGTGACAGAGGAGTGTTTGGTTGGTCCACCCCCAGCTCATTGACGTGGTCCCTGAGGGAGCGCTGCTGTGACCCAGCTGGTCCAACAGTGCAGACCAACTCAAGTTGAAGTTCTGAGTTTTGAAATGAGTGGCTCGCGCATGCACTGGAACAGCAGCCTTTAAACAGACACACTCGACAGGATGCACCTCCCTCCACCCTGAGTCACCACAGGCCCACTCCCACTGCAGGAACAAGGAATCAGTCCCTGGTCGCTTAAGCATTAAAGAAACAGCCCCGGCGCTAATGTTGACACTGTATGCATCTCAACATAAGTGTGAGAGCGTGCAAGAAGAACAGCATGCATCTGCAGGGAGCTGGCATGGTAGCAGCGCAGTTTGCTGTGTTAGCCTTTATGGCGAATTATACGTTGTTAGTGACCATGAATTGTGAGGCGTGCATGAGCTAACCACCAATCAGACGTACCTAGCCTGGAGCAGGGACTTATTTGGGCCCTGAGACAGGTTCCTGTAAATGGCCTTAATGGCCCTTTCAGGGGGCGGTTCCTGTGGTGGGGACACACACGGGGCTCTGGCTCTAAAACGACCCTGTACACGCCTGACGTGACGGTGAGTCTGAGAAAACCAGATGGAAAGTTGGTGGTAGCATCCCTGCTGATAGGCCTGTCTCAACGTTGTTTATAACACATAACATTAAATGACATGCACCCCTCCGGAATGTGCCGGGTGGGGTCCGCGAAGGGCTGCTGAGCTCATGTTCAGCAGCTGCGACGTGTCCGAGAAAAAGCTTCCTCCGGCTTCAGGTGTCCCACTGTGTGAGACCCCACTCAATCCATCGATCAACCATCAAACTATTTGTGTTCTGACTGATTGTTGCAGCTGAATGTGCTCAAGGGGCACTATCTGTGTGGTGCCGTGGGCTCTGTCAGTGGAACATTGTTGCATATTACATAATTTCCCTTCAGGGATGAATAAAGTAATCTATCTATCTATTATTGTATGTATTTATTATATCTAATCTAATCTATATCTAAATGATCATAAAATCATATATAACCAGTACAAAATAACAATAAGTTTTTAAAATCTTTATCTGCAAAGTGACCCCCGCTGTCAGACACATGTTGCAGAGTATAAAAGCAGAACATAAAAATACTCAGCAAGTACCTGAAGTACAGTACCTACTTAAGTGTTACAGTCTGGCTTGATGTAAAACTGTCATCGTTATGAGATGTGAAGTCAGGGGATGTTGTCAGACAGAGCTCTCCCTGCAGGGTCACGGGGACTTCAGAGTCTGAGAGCGTGCAGATAAATCATCTGCACGCTCTGGCGAACGTCACGGGCCAGTCAGGTGGTTCACTGGCACCCCGACAGGCGCTTCTGACCTTTCACCAGGGCCTGGATTGTCCAGCGGCCCGGACAAATATAGAAGCTTAATCCGTCCGTCTGTGCGGGCGGGGGAGGCAGCAGAGTTGACTTCCTGTGGAGCGCAGCCTCGCTTTGATTCATCTCGCACAATAAAACTGCAGCATCGGTTTGAAAAGCAGGCTGAGCAGTTTACTCCATGACCAGAATAGAGTCTGAAGCCATGCATAGAGCTCGACCGGGCTCCGAAACAACCCCAACTGGATCATGGAAGGCTGAGGTCCACACTTTGTTTTTATTTTGGCATCAGAGTAAAGGTCTGTGGTGATGCACAGTGAAGGATTTGTCATGTTGTGACCACGAATGAGTCCAGGGATTGTGTAATCAGAAAGGTCAGTTTGAGAAATGCTGACATCTGATGATGTGAAATAGAAGAATTTTCCGAAGAAATTTGGTTGTTATAACTACAAAAAGCTATTGACTTTTAACTGTTTTCATGCTAAGTGTCAATTTTGCAATATATCATGACTGTATCATGTTATGCATTCAAAATGACGCTTTTTTCCACAGAAGTTTGGTGGTGGTGCAATGTTCAGAAAAAAAGAAACGCCATCTGAGGCTTTAAACGACTGATTTCCAAAGGATGTCCTGCAGCGGCTTGTCCCTTTAAGGATTTTCCACAAAGCAGACAAGTGATGAGTCGACTCATTTTCTCGTCTGCAGGCAGGTCCTCTCCGCTCCATCCTCAGCTGTGATATGTGGAGGTTTGCGTGATGTGGTGCAGGCAGGTACGACTTGTTATGTAAGCCCAGCAGCCGGCGGTCCCAGCAGATGGTCTGGGAGCAGTCCGCCGCACTCTGCACACCCTCTCCCCCGTCTTTGTTTGGCTTAGCTCGCCTGCAGGCTCGGGGGTGTCCGCGCGTCTCTGCGGCGGCGGCGGCGGCAGACCTCAGAACCGCTAATTAGCCGAGCTGGAGTCCCTCTGTGTCGCTTTGAGACAGAAGAGAAGCACCCCCAGCCAATTAGTGTTCTTTGCTTCCTCTTTGGTCGCTGCTCTTTCACTCAGCAGCTCAGAACAGGAGCAGGTGTGGCTCCTTCCACAGCTCTCAGGGGTCTCCGGGCTCCGGCTCTCACGTCATCATTTAGTATGCAGCCAGAAATAGGCTGCTCAAAGTGCAGCTCCTCAGCTGCGTCGTCCTGTCGCCTCACGTAGCTGGAATTCATCAACCTGAGCGCCGTGCTCAGGTTCAGATGTGACTTATTAGCTTAGTTATTTCACGTCTGAGATGAGCATTCGTTGTTTTACAAGAAAAGCAAAGGTGTAAAGAAACCAGCATGACTGATGGGATGGGATGTAAAGTTCCTCCTTGACCTCTTCAACACACGATCCTCGTTGCAGTGGCTGTTCTGGAGCTTTTGACTACAGCACAGATTCTTCCGCAGCAGTTGCTAAAAGTGACGGGGTTGGCTACTGATAAGTGGCCTTGAAGAATCAAAATTTTGAGATCGGAAATGTTAACCACCACCGTTCTGTGAAAAGTGACCAGTTCCATCTGCTGCCGACAGTTGCGTGTTACGCTGGGGTGAGAAGAGGATTTGAGAAACAACTCAGTTTCATTATGTGTATGAGTCCTTTGCTTATCTGTCACCTTTGCCAGTGCTTTAAAAACCACAAGTTGTCTTCTTGTTGCCACTGTGACGTTGTTCATTGTAAGGAAGAGGTCTTAAAAAAACAAGGAGGTGATCACGGCTGCGTCAAGGTTCCCCAAACCACAACGCCAAGGGGACTGTTCATTTCCAGAAAATAATCCTCACCCAGCTACAGTATATACATACTGCTTGTGTTCAAATCCTTAAAAAAAACTTAATGCAGACTTAATATGAACAATGCTGGATGGAGCCATGCTGGTTTAAAACAGCAGATTTCCAACGGAAGTTCTGCAACGTTAGTAAAACAGATGTGTCGTCTGAGGAGACTCAGTTCCTGTGACTGTGGTCATTTGTGCATGGGGGTTCAGTTCCTGTCTTTTCTAACAAAGTGCTGTACAGATCCGCTCTCTTCTCAAACTTCACATCCTGAAAGGTGACGTAATAGTGCGGTGATGTAGAACAGGGCTCGCCCAGCAGATTTGCAGTGGAGGTTCTGGATGTTCACAGGTCTACTTCATGTTTCAGGTTGAACCAGAAAAGTTTCGGGCTGATGGGAATCGCAGGCTTTTGATGTAGTTTTGGAATTTGTGACCAACTGTAACTATTTTCATCAAAGTGGAGAGAGAACTCAAATGCTCCTTTAGCTGCAAACCACAGCATCAGTAACACCCGGAGCCTGTGGCCTTGCTCGCCAATGATTCCGACCGCTCAGCAGGAGAAAAGGTCCACTCATGGTGCGATCAGTGTCAGAGCGCGTCAGCTTTTTGTTTGCCACGTCAATCGTCACATCCACGACAGACTGCGTCCTGCTGCCGTCCTCCAGCAGCAGTGGAAGGGTTGCTGCTGCAGTCATTATCAATCAGAGCCCCTTTGTTTGTGTTTGAGTGTGTGTGTGCGTGTGTGTGTGTGTGAGTCGAGTGTTTACTCGGCTGGACAAACACTAAATGATCTAGCACAATCAGGCCCAGTGAAAGCAGCGTCTGTTTTCCCGTCCTGGCTGACGAGACGCCGCACACAGACAGACACAGCTTTGTTCAACACTTACCGCTGATTTACTGTCTGACACACACACACACACACACCGATGACATCATCGTTTAACACCTTTAAAAAAAAAAGGTTTCTGGCTTTTAAACTTTGAGACTGATTCATTAACAACAAACACTGACTGGATGTAAATTATTCCTGTCAGCTGTCAGATTTTACTAATAATTTAGATTATTAACCTTTTCCTGAGCAGAGCCCAGATTTAGTCCCAGAAACTTCCGTCCTCTGGCCGAGCCGTGTTCTGCTGGTCAGAGCTGGTCTTCTCCTGGCACTGTCCGGGCCTCACTCTTAATATTTTGGCGTGCCGTCCTGAAACAGAGCCTGGACTGTTTTGTCGGCTCCATTTCTGATTAGTGTTGCCTGCAGACTACACGCAACTATATGTTTGCATGTTTTTAAAAGTGAACTGCGTTTAGAAACAGTGATGTGTTCAGACTGAAGCGGATCGGTGACCTCTGACCTCTGCTGACTCTGCTGCGCGCTGTGTGCGTCAGCTGAGATCAGACGGCTCTGCTGACTCCTCCAGATGGGACTTTCATTTTTAATCGTCCTCTCCTCTCCTCGCTGCTGGAGCTGGTGGCAGTCTAGATCCACAGCGCCCCCTGCAGGTTAGGTTTCACTTCTACAGGCTCGGCTGACCGCTCGCTCTCCGTCCCACGATCATTGTCGATCAGCCGACTCGGATGAAACGCTGCGTGGAGCCTCGGGTCCAGAGGGAACTGGGTTCTGGATCATTGAACTGGATGAGGTGGAAACATGCCTCACTGCCCTGATGGTTATCTGTGTATCACGTCTGAAACCTGGTCTGTCATGACCAGGTCCTCCACCTCACGCAGAACGGGAGAGACAGGAGTAGACCTGGATTAGGTTTTGTTTAAAGCCCAATCAGATTTCAGCCAGGCTACAAGACCAGGCCCTTTACCAGAGGTAAAAATGCACTTCTTCTTATCATAGCAGTGCATGTCCACAGTCCCATCTGGAGTACATTAAATTCTTCTTCAAATGATTTGAGCAGAACCCTCAGGGAGCTTGGACAGTGGCTAGCGATCCACACTCTGCAGCTCACATTAAACACAAACAGGTCAGGCCTCATCCAAAAAAAATCGCCTCTAATGTGGCGTAACAATGACATGTAGATGGAAGAGACCAAAATATTGTCGTTACAGTGATGGAGAAGGTGTATGAGTAGTAGAATGTGTACAGGTGTGTGAAGGATGGTCGCTGACGTGAAGTTGTGTGTGTGTGTGTTTACAGCCACCTTCAGCCACAAAGTCCATCTCAGATGCTTGATTTAGCCCTGAAATGTGCGGCTTTGTGAAGCTGAGTCAATGTTGTATTCTAACTTGTATTAGTTTATTGATTCATCTCATATCATTTACAAACTCCAGCTCCAGCCGTTTACACTGACCTCAGATTATTTTAATTTGACTGTGTCTTTTCAGACGTCAAAGGTCCTCCCGCCCACCGGTTCTCCTGCGGCCAGAGTCCTTACACCGAGAGCGGAGCCTGGGAGAGGAAGTTCTGCATCCTGACGGACAGCCAGCTCATCCTGCTCAACAAGGATGACGAGGTCGGGCCCCACGACGCCGCACGTGAAGTCAGGGTATCGTGCTGCAGAGAGCCTGTAACACACAGTAACACACAGCCCTCCTACCCCCCCACAGGCTGCAGGTGAAGCTCAGGAGAGCCCCACAGATTCTGCAAAGGGTCGAAGTCTCCGTCGCACCGTCAGCGTCCCCTCAGAGGGACAGTTCCCAGAGTTTCAGGCAGAGGGCGCCACCATCCTAGGTAAGAGCTGCACGTTGTTGTGTCACGCCACCGAAACAGTGACACGGTGTGTGTGTGTGTGTGTGTGAGAGATCATGTTCAGACTGCGGAGTTTTTTGCGGCGTTGATGTCTTGCTTCTTGTTTCCATACTACAGTGTTGGAAGTAAAAATGCAGAAGTGTTATCATCCACATTTACTTTTAAGTACCAAAAGTAAAAGTACTCAAGATGACTAGAAGCCCATTTCTAAATTATTATGCCATAACTATGGATGCTGCATGGCTTCAGTGTTGCAGCTTTCATGGCGGGGCTATTCTTAATCATTTGATATACTGCCAGGTCGTTTCATACATAGCAGTGCATCATAATTGTTTATTCTTGAATCTGCAAAGTTACGCAAACTTTGAAATGCATGTTGTTGAATAGAAGTATATAGTAGCAGTAAACTACAAGTACCTTGTAGTATTGCACTTCAGTATAGTCGGTGTGTAAGAGAACGGCTAACGCTCAGTTCGGTGGGATTCCTGGGACGCCCTGGAGTTTTAGAGCGGTGTATTCCAGGCAGGAAAATAAGTGTGCGTCACACACATTTGAGTCGGTGAATGAAAGATGTTGGAACTGAAGCAAGCCTGTGAGGAGTTTGATGAGCATTCAGTCAGAGATGTTTCTCAGACTCTGCAGAGCTCAGCTCATAATGAGGCGTTCGGGTGCAGCCTCTAATTTCACTGCTCTGTGTGGGAACTGTGGCCGGGGAATGTCTGAAGACAATGAGTCCAGTGTCCATGCGTCCATCTGAAGGAGCTGGACTGACCCCGCTGCCACCAGTGGGACGTCTGGACTGAGGGGATTCCCACCCCAAGCTGCAGGGGTCCAGGGTTAGTTATGTATGCCTAAAACCAGATCTGGGATCTGGAAGAATCTGGTAAAGCAACGACAATGTTAAGATTCTCGGACTGGGGTTTTCATCGCAGCGATCGGTTTATCGACATGTTAGCAGACTGACAGAAACCTGTCCCACCCTGATCGGCCTGCTCAGTCAGCCACAGAGAGGCTCATTCATTCACTGACCCCCTTAATCTTCAACCCCCGCCACCCACCAGCCGAAGGGGGAGGAGGTTATTTATATGTTAATATACCCAGTCAGCTCACACAAACCGGCCCCAACACCCAGTTTAAAGCAGGTTCATGGGGATTATACTGGGTTTGTACCAACATTAGATCAAGATGGAAACCTGGTTCATCACTGGACTTTTTACTACTTCATTAAAACTAGCTTTACACTGTGGGATCCTGGATTTATCCTCTGTTTAATCCAAGCTTTCTGCTGTTGGTTTTTATCCTGGGTGTAAAATGACATTCATCCTGAGTTAACCCTGGATTTAACCTGGCTCTGATGTCACAGTTATTCTGGGTTAGAAGCTCTAGTTTGTGTGGTTTAATGCAGGTTTTATCTTTAATTTGTTGTTTAATAAAGGCGCTGAGTGTGCGTTGTTGCTGTCAGTACAGCTGATCTCTTGTCTGTTTTACGCAACCATTGCTGCAGCTTTTGGTCAGCAAACAGAAGTTCACCCTAATGTTGACCACGTGACAACAGCAGGAACTTGTGTATAGCAGCTTGTACTATTAACTTCATGGAGGATTTTGTGCTGAGTTCACACTCCTGCTTTGAGGTGTTGAAACGGTTGCTTTAATCTCATGTGTGGTTCATGAAGCCAGACTGGGAAGTAAAATAATGAAACGGGAAAGTCGACGCTCCTTTATTGCCCACCTCTTCTCCTTCTCCGCATTGCTCTTCTGCTTTCACTTGTTTCTGATTTTCACACAGTGAAACAGCAGTGACAGGAGCTGAGATGTAATTTCAGTCCACTGTCGGCTGTACAGTCTAATTACAGTGTTGACTGCTCATTAACGGTCTCTGCTGTGAGACGCCTGCAGTCCTGCACCAGGGCTTCCTCCTCCTCCTCCTGTCCAGATGAGACGTTTCCTGAACCTGGAGGTCATGATGTCACCAGATAAGGTCACCGATTGCAGGAAAATGATCTGCGTGTGAAAACAGCCAGAGGCCACATGAACGTCACACATCCTCATATGTACCTGCAGAGCACAGGCGACACCCTGTCAGGCTGCAGGTCGCGACCCCACTCTTAAGGGACTGTTTTTTTGGATGAAGAAGTGTTGTCTCACTGTGGACAGAAAGCCACACCTGAGTCAGAAATAATTGTCGTCTCCTTCCACCTTGTGTGAACATACATGAAGTCCTGCATCGGGTAGTCTACAATATTGCATCTGTTGAAGCTGTTTGCTGTGTGTGTAGTCAGTCTCCTAGTTGATCAGGGTAAAAGAGGAACACATGAAAACTATTTTTGTGTTTTAAAACCTTCATTTCTTCCAGCGTGTAGTGTTGGTTAGTCGGGCAGTTTGGCTTTTCCTCCATTTGTGTTGCCCACCTGCACAAACACCACAGGTCCCGCTAACACTGATCTTCGATAAGGAGTTGATTTACAGATGAAGACTGAATAGAACAGCACTGGACTGAGAATAAAGCTGTATGAAATAACATCAGGTTGTGTGGTATAGATTGCATGAAGTGCGTTCCACGGTCATGTTGGCTCAGTCTAATCTGCGGTGGCAGTGAAGCTCTGATTGACTTCAGCTCTGGATCTGCTGCATTCCTCAGTCTGCTCTCCACCTGTCAGTCCCTCCACAATAAAACCACGCATCCTGCAACCGTACCTTCACAATAAAAGCCAGCAGTTCAGTCTCTCGATACCATAATAAACACCTTTGAGGATAGCATTTTTTTGGTCTTACCTCCACACACATTTAATCACATTGGTGCCAGTAGGCCTTGTCTTTATTGCAGTTATTACAGGTTTCACAAATAAATGTTAAAAAAATGATTTAATTGGATCAATAAATTACCAGGTTGATGAGAGCTCCTTAAATAAAATCACTTTCTGTTTGCTCTGGTAATGGAGTTAATCTATTAGAAGTTCAACAAATAAAATCTCTCTTTTCCAAAAACAGGTACAGTGTACATTTATTTAGAGAAACAATTCATCTCCAGCCCACTGCATGCATACAACTTCCAAATCAGTTTGTCTTTTTTTCCATTTACAGTTTGTTTATTGTTGAGCAGCATGGAGGCCTGTAATATAGTGTGACATTTATAAAGTGAAATTCTTTAAGTTATTTCCTGTGTATATATATATATATATACACTGTATATAAATGAATTAATTTGTTTTGTTGTTGTGCATATTTAGCTTTCTTCATATTGTATCTACAAATAGCTGTAAAATTATTATTATTATTATTATTATTATTATTAATACAAGCATTGTAAAATAGAATTCTAACATTTATGATACCTGCCGTCAGAGCTATACTCTGCACTTTAGAACGAGAAGACCTTTATTGTGAAGGTCCGGGTCGGAGGTGTGTGTGTGTGTGTGTGTGTGTGTCTCTCAGACTGAGTGAGTGTGTTCATCGCAGAGGACATGAGTTGCGCGCTTCTCTGATGGACTCTCTGGGTGAGTTTTTTTCGTTTTAAACGCTGTACTACTAAAGCAGACATGTGGTGTGTAAAGCTGGCCACAGATCAGTTCAACTAGCAGGATCGCGGTGTTTAAAGCTGACCGGGGGTCAGTCTTCCTCAGCAGAGAAGTTGTGAAAACACGGGTGAAGTAGTGGAAATCTCCGCCGCACAATGAAAGCTAAACTGGATTTATCCTCTACGACTCGAATCGCCGTTAATCTGACACGAGTTGTGACGTCATCCCGCGATCGGTTATCGCTCGGGATCCGAAAAAAGACGGAGGAGAGCGGATTAAATCAGAGACGAATTGAGAGGAGTGTGACCGCATTTAGGATGCGTTCAGGTGGCGTGGGAAAGTTTGCCGTGCGAGTCGTTGTGTTACATTCATTGTCATTGTGTGGACAGGTGGCCGAGGACATGTGCCAGCTGTGGTGCTGCTGTCACTTTTAAAACAAACAACCCTCATAAGACATTTCATCAGATATGAAACCATCCTTTCACCTTTTATGTCCTCAAATATACCAAAACACCTGTCTACACCTGTCTACACCTGTCTGTCCATATATGGCATATATTTGACTATTTCAACAAAGTCCACACAGAGAGGTCCTGACTGAACTGGGGTTCGAACCCACAGCCTTCTTGCTGTGAGGTGACAGTGCCCCCACAAGTTAAAGAAAAAAATACTGATTCCTCTTTTCCTGTTTCCCATCATGCATTGGTCGGTGTGATCATGAAGCTCCGTGAAACCTCAGTTTGTGCTCTTAAACAGTCTTGAGTTGGTGAAGCTGCAGAACCTTTGTCGACCGTCCCGTGTGTGTAGTGTGTTGTTCCTGCTCCGGTTTGGACTCCGTGAATCACATTGCTTCCAGCTCTGTGCTTCATTATTAACGGATGCTGTGGCAGTTAGCCTAAATCTTGGCCCTCCATGAGCTGTCCCCAGATCAGCTATAATTAGCCTTTGGTGCCCCAAATTTCCTTAAGGTTACCATCCTCTTGTCTGAAGATACATAAATTGGATTTTAAGAATGGGACATGTCAGGATTCAGCTGTTTGTACTTGATACACACACACACACACACACACACACACACCACACCTTTCTCTCTTTTTCCATTTAACTGTAAATGTGATTTCTCTCTTACCTTAATGAGAGCGGTGTTCAGGATGACCTGACTCCAGATCAGATCCATCAGGGTTTTATTTCCCGGTTTGTCTTAAATAATCAGACAGACATAGAGTTGGACAGTGTTAGTACTAAACGTGATGATATAAACAGCAGCGGCGCAAACCACAGTCTCTTATGACGTATCCATGAAGTTGAATCAACTCAAAGAAGTGTCATTTTATTGTGAGTGATCCGGTAAAACCCTGATAAGCAAAGAGCTTCTACAGGCCAGTGAAATGGTGATGATGGAGGCTTCCTGGTCTGCGCCTCTAAGTGCATTTCCAGTGTATCATTTGAACAGGCTCTGTTTAATGTAATGATGGGCTTCACCGAGCAGCTCGGCTCGGAGGCCACTCTTGATTTGGTATTATTCTCTGATGAGAGTCACCTCACTGCTCCTTCATTGTGCGGCCTCTTGTGACTCATCAGTGAACCCAGCTCAAAGTTAGCTCTATTTAGCAGCGCCGAGTGATGTTTGTGCTGTTAATCTGCGCTCGCATCCTCACACAGGACAGGGCACACATACTGGAAGTAAAACTGAGACTTGTTTAACAACCACGGTGCAACAGGTGCAGCATGCATCAAGTTAGAGCTGAAGCAGTCCTTTCATCATGTGAACTTTTCCATGAATGATCCATATAGATTCAAGCACAAATCATTCCCTTCTGCTTCTCTGTCATGTATCTTATAACTAACTGAACATTTGGGGGGTTTGAATAACAAACAAAAAAGAAGATTTCACACACTTAATCAGTATATGAAAAATGTCATTGTTATTTGCAACCTTGCAGCGTTGTTTTTGAATAAAAGAATGAGACACACTTTAATTTAAAAAAAATGCTCTCCGTGTGTTGACGTGCCTGACTTTCTCCTCTTCATGTGAATTCAGGAGGTCAGTGTCCATATTATTATGTCCAGCCTCTCTCTGGATGCTAATGCCTTACATTACAATCACAATGCAGTAATGCCTCAAAGGCAGGGTAAATCTTTACTGACTTTGTTGGTATAATTATCTGATTAGTTAACGGTGTCTGTGTGGTGCCAGACGATCCACGCAGACTGATCCCAGTTCAGTTAAGTGGTTACCAGTGAACTTCACATTAAAAGATGAATAAATTCAGAGGAATGTGGTGCGGTGGCAAACAGAACTGGTTTCATTATGTGAGAAGAAATTCTTTGAATATTTGTTGTCAAAGCTGTGTGTGTGTGTGTGTGTGTGTGTGTGTGTGTGTGTGTGTGTGTGTGTGTGTGCGTGTGTGTGTGCGTGTGCGTGTGCGTGTGCGTGTGCGCGTGCGTGTGCGTGTGCGTGTGTGTGTGTGTGTGTGTGTGTGCCGCCTCGGTCTGAGGAGGAGGGTTAGTGTTCCTGTGGACTGAATCAGCCTCATTCACCCGCATTCATTCAGGTGTCTCCTGTCCTGAACTCAGGATGCTGAGTGTGTCCTTCCTGTAAGCTGTTGCACGCTAACGCTTCAGCTGCTTCAGTGAACCACTTGTCTCAATTATGACAAGTCAGCTTTTAGTGCATCGTCTAACATTTTCAATGAGTGACTTTTTACTAGTGATGGATTCTCTACATAGTAGGTTTGAGAACGTTAATAAACCTTAATAATGAACAAACGTTAAGATGTTTGGGAACTTCCTCCAGCTGTGAGGATTACACGTGGTAGGACGTAGTGATGTGACTTGACATTCGTCTCATGGCCTCCCTCAGGAGAGGCTGACAGCTTTGACGTCTGTTGGAGAGGTCAGGAGCATAGCGGTCCTTCTCTGGCTGAACTGACGGCTCCACAGATCACAGCTCTTTTAGACCTAAGAATTGCTCGAGACGAAGGAGGATATTTTGTTTTGCCCTCAGCCAGGTCAGAACCACAGCTCCGCCCCGTCTGACACAAAGCTGTCTTTGAGCGGCAGATTACCTGCGTCGGGTCGGCATTTCCCCACGCATCAGGTGTGTCCGCTCCTGAATGAATGGAGGGTTTGATGCACGACGACCTCAAACATTCCCAGCATTCCTCACGCTGCTTTCTCATGACATCACTCCCTCCCGCGTCCGCCCGTGGCATCGTGCTGATCGCGGACCGGCCAGTGTAAGTGCAACGGGACTGCTTACTGGGATCGGGGTCAAAGGTCAGAGACAGGTGACATACAGTGCATGGACATTTATGGTAAACAGAGCGTCCGCATCTGATATCAGCTATGTATCCAGAGTCAGCCAGTCTGACAAGAGGCATTGTAAACCCGTTTGCGTGGCTGTGATACCATGACACGCCTGCTCTGTGACCTGCAGTGACCCGACACCCCGCTCCAGTATCTTATCATCACTCCAGCAGTTGTCATGGTGGTGGCATCAGGACAGGCCTTACTGTTGGTTCACTGCTGCTGATGTCTGGGCTCACATTTGAGAAACAACAGTCACAAGTACGCTGCCCTTACGCTTTGTTTGCACAGTTCAGTGGATAAACTGTGTTGAGAGACAGTCAGAGGAAACTATCACATACCTGCTGGATTGCTTTGTAGTGCTGTGCGCACGGTGGATTTCATCTCCGCACTTGTGCCTGTGGCGACTTGCTCACACCAGTGTTGTGTTTGGTCTTAACGCCAGCCGTCTGACGGACGGGTTTCTCCGCCTGGCGGTGACACCAGATCGCCTCTCTGTCTGCTCTCAGGCGTATTTTTAGCACGATTCACCCGGAGCTCTTTCCGAGGTGCTCCGTCACTGCAAACCCACACACGAGACGTTTTCACCCAAACTCCTGCTGGACAGCTGTGCTCATGTGAATGAACAGATATGTCAGGGATGGTCCAGGGGGTTGTGAACAATCTTGATATTTGACAGCTTCAAACATCTCATGAGCCATCACACACCACGCTCCCACTTCCTGTAATATGGTTGTTGTAGAGCTGTGACCACCACGTGTCCCGAGTGGAATATTTGACACTGTAAAAAATCAGTGCCCTGACATGTCAGTGCCCTCTGGTGGATAAACGACACGCACACAGATGCTGATCTAATGAACACATTGCTATAAATACACAGGCCAGTTGTTCTTGTAGGCTTCCCCTTTTCTTCAAACCTCATGTTTACAGCCCAAACCATCAGCTTCTTACAGAAGATGTCAAACCCCTCACAGTTGTATAGTTTCGTTTTCATTGTACTTCGCTGTACAAACAGGAGGACATGTTCTGTAAAAGGCATTTGCGGGGGAACTAATTTCAGCAGCAGATTAATCCACATTTGGTGGTGTAGTGAGTATTCTGGGAGGTGAGTGTGTGTTCGTGGCCATGAAGACCAACGTGTGTGTCTCACTGATGTGTTTTAATAGTATTTGAACAGCAGTGGAGAGGAATCAGCTTTATCAGGACATGTCCAGTGTTTGTCCAAATGCCAGTTCGTCCCAGATGACAGACATAAAGCCGTTCACCAGCGGTTTTCAGAGGAACTGCGCTTGTTTTAGGCTGGGTGATAAACAGTAATCATCGTGATGGAATAACGGAGCTGCTGTATCACATCTAACTGTTAAGGAGAAGAGTTCCCAAGCACGGAGAACCATCTGGTTCTTCAGCTCTCACTCAGGAGCGAGACAAAGCCTTTCTCGTGAGAACTATCAATTCTGAGGCTAATTTTCAACACTTCCTGATGGATCTTGGATCGTTTCCCTGCTGGTGTTGAGGCTTTGCCGGTCTCCAGTCTGTCCTGACTCGTCTGTCTGACTGTCCCAGACTGTGAAGGTCACAGCCTCTCAGCCGAGACTCTGGTGAATCCACCGAAACTATCGATTGAGCCGATCCGTGTCCCGAGTCTCCCCTGATCGATATCTCATTAACTGCAGGGGGAGGAGGAGAGATCGCAGAGCACACGTTGTGGGTTTGAACAGAAACAAATCATCTTCATCTGCCACCGTCCTTTGAACTCTAATTCACAGTCCCAAACATACATGAGCAACATGAGCACCGAAACATGAAGAGAGCTGATGAGATGTGTGTGCAGCACTGACTGGTTTCAACCTGAGGCACCAAACTTAACTAAACTCTGACAGTCAACAAGTGCTGTTCTTATGCTTAAAGAAGCTGTTGAGTTATTAAAGCTCAGATAATCATAAAGGTACAGGTGTTTAAACCTTTCTTCACACAGGAGCATCAGTGATATAAACAGATGGAAACATGAATGATTCATCAGAGGCCAGTCGGGGAAGTGCTGTGATCAGTGGACGGGTCGGAACCGGAACTGGGAGTTTTTGTTGTGTAATGTTTCACTGCTGTAAAAGCATCTGTGAGGTTATGATGAGTCACCACTGCTGGACACCTGTTAAATACTACTCTTTGTATGGGCAGTATCGACCAGTTCGATTTCTGTCCAACCTGTCCTGACACGCTCTGATGTCATGGTAATGTAGGCGACCGCAACCTCACAGCACCACAGTGGCTCTCCCCGATTTGTTGAGATGCTTGATTAAAAACACAGTGTTGTCTGTAGAGTTTGTGAAGGTATGGAGTCAGTTGAGTGCTGTCTGGTGACTATGATCCACATTTCATATAGACTGTACTCTGTGGTACTTCTAGTGCACGTTGTTGAAGGATTGAGCAGATTCTTTAAATCTGTCCAGAGGTTTGAGCCCTGACATGCCCATAATGAAAACCCGCGTCGCCCTCCCTCCCTGTTATGCTGTGGATGTAGTTTTAGGATGGGTCGGCTGATTTAATACAACTGCAAAGTGATGGGAGAGCTGCTTCACATTTCACCAGATGTAGAGCTCACAGATGGTCTTTGCGTGTGGTACAGCGAATGGAACAAACCTAACACTATGACTCAGCACGTGTGATCCACCTCGGCCCGTACGCTCCCAGCGTGGCTGCTCTGCCTCTGCTGGACCAGCAGAGGGGAACCTGGCTTCAGTCAAACTATGAATCACTCTGCTCATTCAAACTCATCCACTGAATGAGGCGGCGTGCCTTTTCTCTGAGTGAAGCGACCAATCAGCGGTCGAACATTCATTATTATAGCTGTCACAAACGGCTTTGTGTTGAGAATTGTTTGTCCAATGGAGCCAGTTTATACTAAGATTTTATTTGCCCTATCACCACTTTAGTTCAAAGGTTCTCTCACACTCCACAGTGATGACTTCCCAGTAGTATGTTACATTAGGATGTGAAGTGAAACTGCTGAACTGGCACCATCATGGAGCTGGTTCCCAGAAGGAACCAGCGGTTTGTCTTTGTGTTGTTGTGGTTAATAATTTATAATGTTGTAAACTGAGTGATGAGACATAACAAGATAACTGCCGATAAGGAAACTCGTCAGCTGCAGCCCTGCTGGTTTGGGATTCGGCTGAGCAGCAAATGATGAGAGCACACACATTTAAGCACGAGCGCGCACGCACACACACGGCTAATAGCCGAAGCCCCCAGAGTTGTGTCCCACATCCGTCAGCTGAGAGGAAACTTATTTGGTAATCATCCTCCAAGTGCAGCGATAAATGCAGATCCTGAGAAAGAGAAGAAGAGGAGAGAGAGAGGGAGGAAGAGAGAGAGAGCGAGCAAGAGTTAGGCTGCTGCAGAGTAGGGGGGGGTGTCTGCAGAGAGAGAGGAGAGGAGGGAGATGCGAGAAAGGAGAGAAAGCAGAACAGTGTAGTTGGAGGGATTGATTGAATAAATGCAGTAATCAGTGCTCTGAGGGAGAGAGAGGGGTAGAGCGAGGTTTTGAATTACTGCTGAGTGGAGAGAGAGAGGGAGAAGGGCAGAGATGGGAGAGGAGGGACCGTGAGGAGGAGGAGGAGGAAGGATGCGGTGCTGAGGAGGGAGAGGCAGGTCGAAGGGGGACGCCAAAGTCAAGGATGTTCATGGGACGGAGACAGACGTTTGCAGCTTGACCTCATTGGCTGACAGGTGGCAGCTGCTTTGGCCAATCCAGTCTGACTCTGTGTGTGTGTGTGTGTGTGTGTGTGTGTGTGTGTGTGTGTGTGTGTGTGTGTGTGTCTGTGTGTGTGTCCTCTCCTCAGATGATGGGGAACAGCTGCGATCGAGGTATCGTCTTCTCCTCTCTCTCTCTCTCACTCTGTGTTTCTCTGTGTCATGTGACCCACCTGTCGTACCTGGCTTCCTGCGGCATGTTGTCTCCACTTCGTCTCGGCGGCAAAAGAAAAAGAGGAGCGATGGTTCCTCTTTTTCCATTATGGGGGGTTGGGGGGTGGGGATGCATGAAAGTTTGTCCCCGGCTTCCTGGCAGCGCTGTGTGCATGCAGCGAGCATCCTCCTGCAGCTGGAACTTGATCCAGCTCTTTGCAAAAAAAAAAAAAAAAAGCTGCTGAATGCTGACCGCTGCTGCATGCTGCGTTCACTGTGGCTCTGTGGCGCCGATGAGAATGCTCTCCTGTTGCAGAAAGCAGCACGTTTGTGTATGTGTTTTCATATACCATGGACTCATCATGTGAAATCCGCACGGTGCCGACGTGATCTCACGTCCTGAGTGGCTGCTAGATTGCATCGACCTGAGAACTGTTGACTCTGGTGATTGGGTGATAATACTGGAGCCAGCGTGTCCAGCAGCCAGAATTGGATTTGAATGACTCATTATCTGTGATGGAGCTGCTGATAAAACTTCAGTATGAAACACAGTTGTTTATGCTGTTTGCTCATGTTCTGTGTTGACGTTTGTGTCTTCAGGCTCCCTCCAAAAAAAGCTTGCTTTGATTGGAACACACTTTTTCCATTTTTATTTTGTGAGATTTTTTCGACCTTGTGTCATTTGTTTCCTTCAGTTTAAAAAGAAATGTCTTACTTTAAAAGAAAGCCTCATGTGAGTAGTGATAGTTAGGCATATCAGTCTGAGTAGCACAGTGCACAGTGATGAGGGATATGTAATAAGGAAGTTATGTCTTTAATATCATGGACTGCATTAGACATGGGCTTGTAATGATTGTTGTCATTATTGATTCATCAGGTATTTATGATTTCAGTTTAAGTCTATAAAATATAGATAGAGAATAAAATATAATGTACATATGTCAGCCTTAGAGTGCAAACAATTTTGATTTGATTGTCGTCCCCCCCCATCAAATAATATATTGATTGCAGCTGTAGAATCTGTTTTTCTTAGCCCAATGAGCCACGAGACGCTGGGTTTCTGATCTCTGAGGAGCTGAGACCAGGATTTAAGACACTGAGTGAGCCATTAGTGTGTTTGTCTCAGATTTATAGGACTGGTAGTTGTCAGCATCAGGACCAAAGACAGACCGGCATTCAAATGAAAGCAGTAGCAGAAAGCAGTAGATGACACGAGTGAGTGACCAGCACTTTGTTGTTTATGTATCTTCTCCAGTCCGAGAAGCATTCTCATCATTGTAAAGTGAAAACCTTTCAGCATCCACACCGTCTGAGAGAAAACAAGCCATTTGATGATGTGATGGGTTTCACTGACATTTTATAAATGTATGATCAGTCAATTAGAAAAAGATCTCTGGATGAACTGATAAAACCATCATTTTTAGTTGCAGCAGCCTGAGTGGACAGTGATCAAGGCTCGACAGATCAGAGCCCTTTGTCTTCGGCTGTAATGGATGCTTTGCTGATTTTAAGAGGTTGGGACTGGGTATCTTTGCTCAAGGGCACTTCAGTGGGGCAAAAGGTTGCTGATGTGCTGCTCTGTATAACTCGGGTTTCTATCTGATCCAGATGCAGTAGTTATGGTCCATCTCACTGCGTAAGGCCCTGACCATACAGAGAAACAAAAATGAAGGAAAAATATAATGTTGGCTTGTGATTGCTCTATTTTTTAGCTCAGACTTGAGACTTGAGTGTAGATCTTGAACTGTGTGTGGTGTTGATGTCATAAACCAGACTAATCTGGCTTGAGTCTCTCAAATCAAAACAGATAACAAGCGGGAAGTTTAGCAGTTAGCCAGTCAGCTGAGCCTCCTGCCTGCTCCCTGCTCGCTGTTCAGTCGAAGGTCAGCACTGACGGGACGTCCTGCTGTCGGTCAGCGGAGCACCACAACGCCACGCAGGCTCTGTCCACATGGGGGTCACTGCTGTTGTTCTTGTTGGTGATCAAGGTTAACCTGCTTCTCACACTGGCCACATAAATGATTATATAGTGGGAATGACGTGTAGAAATCACTCATGGAAGCTGGATATATAAACTGTAAGGAGAGGTAAAACTGAAGATGCAGGCACCTCATCTGTCCTCCGTCTAGACGTCCTCCCTCCGTCATGTCTGCCTGCCCTCACCACGTCCTCCACCCGTCCAGTTCAGTCTGAAGCTCACAGGCTGCTGCTGCTGATGATGGTGGTTATACAGAGGAGGAAGTCACTTTGGTTAAACATACTCTTTCCTGTATCTCTCCCTCTCTGCAGAAGTGTCTTCGGATCGATCTCCAAGGAGGAGGAGCATCTCTGGCCTGGGGAGTTCGGAGAAGAGCGTCGCCGTCGACAATCCAAACTCGTCGCCTTTCAAAGTGCCGGTGAGTGACGCCCGAGTTTTTGCAGATCTGTCTTCAAAGACGGCCTTATTTTCAAGTAAAACAACAAGCAGGTGATTTTTTTCTCACTGTGGTTGTCTCCTCCTTTCATAGCGTGCTCTCAGTGTAGGTCCTCAGTCACAAAGTTCTCTGAGATGCGGTCCTGGAAGGACAGAGTTCCCTCTGCATGGATCAGTTCAGTTTAAATGGATCTTTGAGTGTCTCCCATCCCTTGCTGACCACGTCAGGTCTGTTTCACGTGCTAAGTGTTGAGAGTCGGCAGCAGGTGGACTACCGGAGACTGCAGGCGTGCGTCCGGCAGTAATTTAGTGTTACCGTAAATCCTTAATAATGCTAACCAGCCCCATGCTTACTCATTGAGATCACGTGTATCCATGTAAGATCTTCTCAGGAGCATCGAACGGAGACTGCTCTTCACATGCTGCAAACGTGTCACGATGAAACGGTCAGGTGCATTCTGGGTCACCTGTTCAGTAGATGAAGAAAAGTAATCACACTTCTCTGACAGGAGCTGAATGGGTGTGTTTCATGGCACAGACAGAAACACTGTCTGCACATTTGCACTGAATTAGATTTGAAGCCAATAAAAGCAACACTCCATCTGTATGAATTGTCATGTGAACGTCTTCATCTGATTATCAGAGTAAGAGCACCAGACTCATAATGCACATAACCTGATTAGCACATGATTGGATTATCAGCCCTGAGCATGTGGAACTGTACCTGAGTGATTACTGCAGGTAATCAGAGTACTTCTGCGTTGTTTCATATATTCAGACGACAGACGGAGGACGCGTCATCTCGCGTCTCTGCTGCAGCTGACTTCAAACATGAAAACGTGACTCTGCCTTTAGTTTGCGTTGAAGCTTCAGATCAGTCTTCATGCAGCCAACGCTGTGGACTCTGGACAAGTCTGAAGGCTAACGCCCGCTGCAGAGTCTCCAGCAGGGTGGAACTTGACTCTGATGCATTAACAAGAGCCAGTGCGCCTGAAGGGAGTTTGTGGGGGAGGACAGGAGGAGAGATGTGTTTGAGGATATTAATATATCAGGAAATGAGGCCGCTCACTTCCTCTGCTCTGCACACAGAGGATCTGATCGGTGAAGAAGAGCTGAAGGGTTTGATGGGTCTGATCAGAGCACGCTGCGCACAGACCGTCTGCTGCATTTGGTCGTATCCATGCATCGGCGGTGACGGTGAGAGGGATGACTCATCACTGACTCTGTTTGACCTGAGGGAGGTGCTGTGATTGACTTTAATGTCATGGTCAGGAGGATTCCTAAAAGTTTCTGTTACTGGGGAAGGGAGGCAGGGTTCATCACCTTTCATTACTGTCCACATCCACCAGCCTCCACCCCACTCCACAAAACATCAACATACAGGAACCACAGTGATGGTCAGCTCATTTAATGAATTATTTGGACAAGTATTCTGATGACTGACTGATCAGTGTCAGGTCTAATTTTCGTAGTCAGCCTCAGGTTTCTCCATTGTGAGGATTTAGGCTAAACAGGTAATCAACTAATTGAAGTAATGACATACCTACATAGCTATATACAGACGTACGCATGACTTGATTCTGGCTGCACCTAATAAGTTTTTTTCATTTGTGATTAATCTCCCAGTTATTTTCTCCATTAGTTGATTAATTGTTTGTTAATTAATTCTTCTTTGCCACATATATATATTTATTACATCTGTTCCATGGGGTGGCACGGTGGTGTTCGCCTCACAGCAAGAAGGTTTTCAGCTTGACCCCTTTCTGTGTGGAGTTTGCACGCTCCCCCTGTGCCTGCTGGGTTTTCTCCAGATACTCGTGCTTCCTCCAACTCCACCAAAGACACACACTTTAAATGGTCAGCTGGGACTGGGCGGTATTAAAAATGGATGGATAAATGTCTATTCCCTTTGTCTGTTGAACCACGATGCTGTCAGTGAAACAAAGTAACGTAGTGACTTGTAAAGTCTGAAATTTGGTTCAGTTTCTCATTTTCACCTCAGGATGAATAGTCATGACTTTCCTGATCCCCTGATTGGCCATCTTTGGTTTACGCCCCAGCTGCTACTTGACACAGCATTGACATGTCACCATCTTCATCTTTGGCCCATGCAATGTGTGATGGACATGACAGCAGCCTCATGTGCACGATATTGTATTTGGTGAAAAGCTAATGCAGCAGATATCTGTTTTTTATGTATAAATCTGGATCACCAGGTGTGAAAACAGGGCCCTGTTTTTGGAGTTAGTCCTCACCCAGCTTAATTTGAATCTATGAAACAAAGGAATCCAAGAGATGATACGTTACAAGAAGGAAACTTATTTCTGGCATGGTCCAGTGATGTTAAAAGTCAAACATGCCACATGAAGTGCAAAGTGACAAAACTGTGTAAATATTGTCATGAATACACTTAAATATGACAAAACAGTAAGATTTCACCAGTTGCTTGTTACCTTCTCCACGAATCAGCTCTGAACGTCTTTGACTTCTTCTGTCAGTTTGATGTCAACATTTCAGCAAACTTCTGTTGATATTCACGCTCGTCCAGATGTTGAATCCTCATGTTTTCAGTGGTCCTCCCTGTGGTGCTGCTATCATCGGCAGTTTTGCATTTCATGTCCTCAGCGTTATCACCATGGTGAGCGGTCTGAGGCCGTGGAAAGACAGAATGTAGAAAATGTAATATCAGCAAGTGTCAGTTGGAGGTCTCAGTGCTGCAGTTACTATTTCCTCCTCCTCCTCGGTGTTCAATGTGGTCAGACTGCTGACTTAACATTCCCGAAGACAGGAGGCGGAGGAAGAATCAGCAGCTCTTCTTCCTCCCTCTCTAGCTCCTCTACCTCCTTCACCTTTTTCCCCTCGATGTCAGGGTGAAGCGGAGCGTCCGCCAGCTGACCTTCTTCCACCAAGCAAGAAAGAAGAAGCTTTCTGACTTTCTGTTTGTTTTCTCTCCTTCAGGGGTTCTTCAGTAAACGTCTCAAAGGCTCCATCAAGAGGACAAAGAGTCAGACCAAGCTGGACAGAAACACCAGCTTCAGACTGCCCTCGCTCCGGCCTGCTGAACCCGATAGGTACCTTCAGTTCTTTAAACCACCTGCCGCCTCCTGACCGGCCGTCAGCTTCGCAGCATCCGATGCCTGCCGGCTGTGTGGATGGTGGAGGTGGTGCTCTGAGGCCATTTCTCAATGTGCTGTGCGTGTGGAAGCACGTTTGACCCAGTGAGTTCCAGTGGGGCTCAGCTGGCGACGCGGTTGCTGTTTACAGCTGAACCTTTGGTTGTGTTTGTGGAGAACATACTGGTGAAGATGGTGTTCAAGTTGTTGTTTGGAGATTTGTGTAGCATGGAGTTTGTTCATGTTGTTCAGTTGGGCAGTGACACTGAGCAGCAGAGTGACAGCAAAACTTCATTTCCTGTTCTGGTTCTGGTTCCTCCCATTTCCTCCTGTTTCTTGTCGCTCTGTCAGCGCTCTCCTCAAGTCAAGTCTTACTCTCTGACTGTCTGTGTGTCTGCCTGACTGTCTCTTAATATGAGTTTATAATGAAACTGCAGCAGAGCCACAGAGGTGTTGTAGGTTTGTTCAGTAGATTTCTCAGCTGTCCTCCACCTTCCTCCTCCTCCTCCTCTTCCTCCCTCCATTAGAGGGCCCAACCTTCCCAGCACTGACTGGAGGTGGTTTTACTGGAAGATGGTCTCTCTCCAGCTGCAGCACACACACTCTGCAGACTGTTTTGTGTGTTTTGTATTTGGATTCCTGGGTACATCTGTACTGCCATGGTGAAAAAACCCTACTTAATACTTAAGTAGTAGTATGTAAGTAGTATGTAAAGAATTATGTAAAATAAAAGCACACAGGTACTGCTATATAATTTCTTATTTGATCATTTTCACTTTTATTATTTTCATTCCTGTGAAGTAGCTGATTCTTAATGGTTTTATATGGTCTGCAACTAATTACTTTTTTCATTACTGCTTCACCAGCCAATTATTTTCTTGATAAGAAATATAATAAGAAATGCAGCCTTGGCAGTTTGCCCCTGCAATCAGTCTCTGTGCTAAGCTTGGCTAACAATTTCCCCCTGCTTCCAGTCAGACGGAGAACAAGAGAGACATAGACCTCCGCATGTCTGCCTCCATATACAGTATCTAGTGTGTGTGTGTGTAGAGTGCATTGATGCAGTGAGAGTGGAGTGTGTGCAGCTTTGCAGTCGCCAGAATGTCAGCCAGCTGGACAGAAGGATAATACTTCACACACACACACACACACACACACACACACACACAAACTCTCTCTCAGTCAGCTCTGAGCTCTGACTCCTGATGGACGGTTCCTATTCTCTCCTGCGGAAAGCTGGAAAAGCTCAGCTCTCCAAAACTCTGAGGTTCAGGTAGGACTGTGTGTGTGTGTGTGTGTGAGAGAGAGAGAGAGAGAGAGAGAGACACTGATTTTGTCCTCTTAACCTCAGCCCAGAGGCGATGTTGTGATGAGGCCGTGCAGTTTGATTCCTGTCTTCAGACTCACAGCCTTTTGGGAAAGTCCCTCTGAGTTCTGCTTTCAGGGCCTTTTCTACCCAAACAGGAAACCATGGCGTCATCACGGTGATGGAGAAGCTCCGGTGCTGTCTCATGGTCCCAGTCAATGTCGTAGAGAGGTTTCAGATTAGAAAACTCTTAAACATGTCATTACTGCAGATCTCCTCCCTGTCAGACACAAGAGCATTGCTGAGGTCCAACACTGGTGTGCTGGTGGTCAGGTCCGGCTCAGTGCTGGATGTGGGCTAAGGTCAGGACTGTCTCAGCTCTTTGTTAGTGTGTAGGCTTGAAACTACACTGTGTGTGTGTGTGTGTGTGTGTGTGTGTCATAGGCTACCTTTGTAGACAAATTTCAGCCTGAAGACCAGTTCACTGGCTACAGCTCATCCACTTGGGGACAAAGACGGTGGCCCCTGATTTCTGGGTCAGTGATTAAGTTTAGGGTTGAGTGTGTGTATGTGGCTGCGCGGTCAGGACTCAGTAAGTGCTTCCTCTTCCTCTGACAGCAGACTGGATCAGGTTTCCGTCCTAATGCAGGCGTCTGTGTGTTGTAGTGTTGTTTTTGTCTCCATCCCTCTGAGCACTAACAGGTAAGAATACGTTGTCATTGACACAGATTTACTGTTGGCCGCAGCTTCAGTTTGCATGATCAGACACGTTTGATCAAGGTTTAGCGTTCCAGGCCAGCAGCTCTCAGGCGTTTTATCTCTACAATCTCTACTGTTGCCAGTAAGAAACTTCTCAGGTCCCAGGTCAGGACCCCATCCAGCGTTCCGGTGATCTAAGCTGCTGACTTTGAATTAAACCAAGGGAAACACCGAACTGTTCTCTGTAACTGTCCAGTGGATGTCTCACATCCTTTTGAGAGGAGACGCTTGCTATGAATTTAAGCGTTTTAAGAAAAGATGCCATGTTTTCTGCATCAGAAAAGCGCTCCACATTAAGGCAAACACATGCAACCACGACAGCCCCGCCATGTGATCAGGGTGGCCAAACACTCCTTTTAAAGGATTGACCATTTAAACAAGAACTCATTGGCGGGATGTCCACCTCATGAGGCTGCCTTTCGTTCATCCCTGCTTTATCAGACCTTTAAATCAGACCAGGACTGACATTGACTTCTAGTGATGGGCAGAGCAAAACTCAAGTCTGCAGTGTCACAGAAAACACTCAACTTGTACTTGAACTTGTAGGGTTTAAGATTCATATCAGGCTGGTTGATGTATTCACAGCCTGATGTTGTCACGGCATCAGTGTTGACCCCAGCCCATTAATCCAGGTTTACGTAACTCATCTGACACAGCAGGGGGATTACACACACACACACACACACACACACACACGCTCAGAGTGAATTAAAGAGTGACGTCCTGAAAAGCCTGAGAGCATCACTCAGTGTGATTCAGAGAGGGATCCGGGGGCAGGCAGAATGAATCTGGAGCACTTCATCTCATTAGGTCTGCAACAAACAATTCATGTCATTAGCTGTGAATCTTTTCATTATTCTTGTCTCCAGTGACATGTGAACCGTTCAAACTAGTGGTCGGCCAATATGGGCTTTTCAACGGCTGATGCCGATATTTGCATCTGATAAAATACAATGTAAAAAATAACAAAGACATAAATGTACCCCTGAGATCCTCCGCCTTTTTCATTAGCTGTTAAGCCTTTATGCAAACAAAAACAAACCGGGGCTGTGTTCATGCCAAGTGACATCATCTGACAAACTTCACTCTTTTTGTCACGTTGGTTCTGTTTTGCTTTTTAAATCAAAATCAGATCTTTTCTCACAGTTGTAGTTTAAACATCATACCACTATTCACTATCAATACCAGTGAAGATTTACAAAAACACCAAATATAATGTAATATTGAATGTTAAATAAAACAAAAAGAAAGTCTTGGAGAAAAAAGAAGAGAAGAGAAGAGAAATTGAAATAGCAACACTAAATTTGTGCCCGAGATGACCAACAATAAAAAAATATTTTCTGTAGACCAGCTGATGCCAGTTATCTCAAAATGCCTAAATATTGGTTTGATTCATCAGCCAACTAATTAACCTGGCCTATCAGTAGTTCACCCCAAAATATTCAGTTATAATAATGTGAGGGAAGAAAAAAAGAGAGAAATCTTCACATTAGAGTCCTGGAACAGAAACTGCTCTGACTACTAACGTCATAAAATCCTTCAAACATGAATGTCTTATTAAATGAGTCATCTGTTGATTGATTTATCAGCTAATCACTTGAGCACCGGTTCATGTTATATTAAGTCACTGTGGGTTTTTGGATGATTGAAGCTGCTGACAGTTAAACGCAGTGGAGATGTTGGGATGTTGTTTGACGTGAAAGTACAACATAGCATGGGGAGTAAATACTCAGAGTATCTGTGTCTCTGTGCTGTCCTGCTGATAAAGATGCAGTTGTCAGTTCACCTCCTCTCATGCCCTCTGACAGCTCTGTCTGTCTCTTAAGACCCGTCTGAAGTTAAACACCTGCCTCGGTTCTCGCTGCATCACCTGCTGCTGCCTAGCGCCCACTCTCCCTGCAGAGGTTGTCACCACGGAAACGCTCCCACGGGCCTGATGCGATTGGCCATCCCAGGACCTTGTTTACTACCGGACTATGGTGGAAGCTTGATAAAGGCAGCGCTCGGCTCGGCGCCGCTTTGGGTGAACGGAGTTTCGAGGTGGGAGGGACGGGGGACCGGGGGACTCAAGGAGGAAGAGGAGGAGGAGGGATGCTCTGGGGAACCCCCCTCTCCTGGCTCTGTGGTTGTTTTTTGTAGGTATTAGTGTGTCCTGCTTCACAGTTGACAGCAGGCATTGGGTGAATCTGGTGGTGCTGTGGAGGTATCAGCAAACTCCTGCACCCCCTTTTCTACCAGATCCTCTGGACTTCTTCTGAGGACTCTACAAACACAAACCTCTTCTTCATTTACTTACATTTCAAGTTTCCTTTCCCGTCCTCCAGATCTCGTGGGCTTCCCAAGCTGAAGGAGTCGACCTCCCATGAGTCTTTGCTGAGCCCGGGCAGTGCTGTGGAGGCTCTGGACCTGAGCATGGAGGAGGACGTGTTCATCAAACCTCTGCACAGCAGCATCCTGGGACAGGAGTTCTGCTTCGAGGTGAAAGACATGAACTGAAACACAGTTTTACTGCAGTCTGATCTGTCTTTATCAGACAAAAAAGAGGGGATGCTCTGAAGAATCTTAATCATGATGTGACCTCCCCATTTGCCTTTAAACCAGTTCTCCTCAGTACACCTGCACACAGTTAGCAGTTTGTTGCAGCATTTTATGTTGTACTGTCTTCCATCTCTTCATGTAACCCCAGCCTGACTGAGACCAGGTCTCTGTAGGGTCCAGACCATCTCTTGCAGGACTCCTTATCCTTGTCTCTGAAGACACTTCTTTATGAGTCTGGCTCTGTGTTTAGACTTGTTGTCCTGCTGCAGAATGAATCTGGCACTGATGCACACAGAGCTGTATGT
Organism: Psettodes erumei; assembly: GCA_016785225.1. Lineage (NCBI taxonomy): Eukaryota > Metazoa > Chordata > Actinopteri > Pleuronectiformes > Psettodidae > Psettodes > Psettodes erumei. Next base: position 52,504 of record JAFBJZ010000647.1, read on the forward strand.
GACGTCACGTCTGCTTCATTTAACAGTAGTTCAGATGTCACGCTCTCTCTCACCCTCTTACCTGTCAGGTGACGTACTCAGGTGGCAGCAAGTGTTTCAGCTGCACTTCAGCCTCAGAGAGGGACAAGTGGATGGAAAACCTGAGGAGGACCATTCAGCCCAACAAGGTGAGAGGGCAGTGCTATCACTAGGACACTTTTGGGTTCAGGTATTTTTCTCACTCTGAAATGCATCCTGACCTTCTGTGTGTTAACACTGTGGGATCTTGTGTATGAATTCTGTTCAAATGAGGCGGTGCAAAGGGAGCCGCTGGTATTCTGGTGAAAGTGTTTAACATAGACCTGAGAGTAGATGTCTCAGAACCACAAAGTCATTTTCTGCATTTTCTTCATAATGTGTGAAGTTCACCAGTATCCACATTGTGTGTTGGGTGAAGAGTTCTGAACCTGCTTGTGTGCTGTTTTGTGGATATTCATTTTTGGAACACAATTTTCCAACACAATAATTAAGGGGGTTCATGTTTCCAGGACAACTGTCGCCGGGCGGAGAACATGCTGCGACTGTGGATCATTGAGGCCAAAGACCTGCCGCCCAAGAAGAAATACTTCTGTGAGCTGTGTCTGGATGACATCCTGTACGCCCGGACCACCAGCAAAACCCGTCACGACAGCCTGTTCTGGGGCGAGTACTTTGACTTCTCCAGCCTGCCGGCCGTGCACAGCATCACCGTGCACATCTACCGCGACGTGGACAAGAAGAAGAAGAAGGACAAGAACAACTACGTGGGCCTGGTCAACATCCCCATGTCAGGTGTGACGGGCCGGCAGTTCGTGGAGAAGTGGTACCCGGTCAGCACTCCCACCACCAGCAAGGCCAAAGGAGGCGGGCCGTCGATCCGCATCAAGTCCCGCTTCCAGACCATCTCCATCCTGCCCATGGAGCAGTACAAAGAGTTCGCCGAGTTCATCACCAACAACTACACCATGCTGTGCTCGGTGCTGGAGCCCGTCATCAGCGTGAAGAACAAGGAGGAGATGGCCTGCGCTCTGGTCCACATCCTGCAGAGCACCGGCAGGGCAAAGGTCAGGAAGTACTGCCAACAAGAGGAGGAACAGTGTACGACTGTACCTCTCTTTGTTTGTACAGATGCTGTGAAGCTGGAGCCAGGAGGCAGCTAGCTTACTTTAGGATAAAGACAGTTGAAAAACCTGCTTCACATTTACCATACAGACAAAAGACTGCTGTCAGTCTGTTTCTGTTTAAATGTTGGACTGCTCCTTTAAAAGTCATTTTGTTGCTCTACATATGAACAATTCTGTTCCTGGGAAGGATGTTTGCTTTTCCTGAATATTTTACTGAATGTGCAGTCACAATACTATCAATAATTAAAAAAAAAATTAGACATGGAGACGAAAAGTATATGGACTGGACCTGGGGGGTTATTCACTTAGACACAAACCAGACATGCTCCTCAGATCCCAAATTGCTTATTAATGAATTAAATGGATAAATATCACAGTATGACATGCAGCCAGTATTGGGGGCCACTTGACTGGTGCTCATCCTGTCCTCTTCCTCTTCGTTCAGGACTTCCTGACGGACCTGGTGATGTCGGAGGTAGATCGCTGTGCCGACCATGACGTCCTGATCTTCCGGGAGAACACGCTGGCCACCAAGGCCATCGAGGAGTACCTGAAGCTGGTGGGACAGAAGTACCTGCATGACGCGCTCGGTGAGTCTCTGAGCAGCTCGACACGCCATCGGTCAAATCATAACACTTCTGTGGTGTATGCTGGTGCTTTTAAAGCTGTGAAATTTTCCATTTCCTTTTCCTCACTAAGAATCCTTCTGTTCTCTCAGTTTGTGTATCTTGTCCAAAGTGAGTTTATATGACAGACAGACACAGAATGTCTATCTACTTTCTGAAATCTGAAAGTCTTAGAAGCCAGTAAGACAGTCAAGCAGTCAGGTGTGGTTTTAAAAATGAACTGCTGCTGACTGGAGCAGGAAGTCAGCAGCTTCATGTTCGTCAGGGGTTTCTTGTGTCAAGAAATCAGGTATAAATTCAAATTTTCAACTATAGGTGTTGGTTCTGCTAATGATCTAAGCACATTGTAGGTTTATGCTCTGACCACTGGTCTGAATTATATACACTGTGTTCCTGACAAATCAAAGTTTGGTGGGTGACTGTTTGGCTCTAAATGCGACAGTTCCCATGAGCCTCAGCTGCTCTTGGCATGAAGAAAAAGCCAGACAGAGGTGTGATTCAGAGGTGTGACTTCATGATAACTTCAGACTTAGGCCATCAAGCTGATCCAGGATCTGAAGGTGACTTGATTCATTAAACACCCAAATGTTTTATCGGGTTCTCTCTCATATTTGCTGTTAAGGGAAATGCGCCCTGGAAGTCATAGTTTCTATGTCTGCAGGCAGCTTGTAGCATTTTTTTTATTTTTATGAAACAGATATTTTCAGACACAGTGGTTCATATTCATCACATATCCATCCTGTCCATCACAAACTGGACCAGTGTTTCTATCTCTGTCTTCTATCAACACGCTGAAGGTAACTGTAGAGACAGAGACAGCCTTATCTTGAATTAGATTAAAGGTGCAGCAGTTTGACTGCGCAGTATCTTTACTCTGCTGCTTCATCTTCATCATCTGCTGGCTTCACATGCACAGAAACATCTGAGAGAGGCTGTAAAACCACACAGCGTCTTAAAATAGTTCAGACGCCGTCCTGAATAGAGACCCAGGAGACTAGCTGTCATTACAGCTCAATAAAAACGTCGGCCGTGGCGAGAGAAGACAAAAGTTTTCATATCTCAAAAGAATGTCCGACTTCAAAAACAAAAAACTTCACCATCATTCGTATATTTATAGATTCACGTCTGAAAATTGATAATAGCTTCTAACAGAGTGACTTTCTGCAGCTTTCCTTAAATAAAGACTTTTATTTTGACAGTAAGTTATTTTTGCACTTATTCAGCTATTGTATTTTCACCAGTTTCACAGCTGAGGAGAAATGCTTGCTTTGCTGACAATGACACTGTAAATACTGTACATTTATCTGTTCTACAAATGAAACGCAAATAATGCGGTTTGTAAATGATGTATGACCACACAGGTGTGACACTTGTAGATAGCATTACAGTTCAGCACTTCTATTATATACTAATCCTGACTCCAGATCCACTTACTGGAGATTTTAACCTTGTCTTTCCAATTTTGTTGGCCAATCGAATTGGCTCAGTTTTCATGTTTGATTGTCCAAACTACACTGATAATTTAATTCAGATTAAGTTTGGACTCCACAGAGGTAATAAAGACTCGCAGATGGGGTTATTGATTCTGCTGGTGTTCAAATTGTTGAAAGGCTTTGAAACACACGAGAAACCCATAGTTTGGGATTCGAGCGAGCGACCGTGTGAAGGAATGACTCTCTGTCTGTCCCTCCGTCCTCAGGGGAGTTCATCAAAGCTCTGTACGAGTCAGACGAGAACTGCGAGGTGGATCCCAGTCGCTGCTCCAACAGCGATCTGGCCGAGCACCAGAGCAACCTGAAGATGTGCTGCGAGCTGGCCTTCTGCAAGATCATCAACTCCTACTGGTACGACTGCTCCACAGTCAGCTTACAGTCACACCCACACCACTCTATTATATGTTTACACTAATACATCCATGTTTCGACAGTGTGTATTTCTGTAGGTCCATGTGTGATTGAACTCCTTGTTTCAAGAGAGTCCATCAGCATCTGCATTAAAAAAGCTAAATGAGAAAGCAGAGGACATCATGAGATCACACTTAGGTCATAAAACAAAAGTTACACATATTAGACAAAAATGTGACCCAGCCAATTTGAATAATGACCTTGTGCCATGCTGGTAAACAGTGCAGCAGGAACATAAATGTGCACGAGACGGGTGCAGAAACCAAATCTGAATGCAGCCTCCCAGCTGTTCAACACTACATTTCCAGATTCATACACATACACCTCCATTAACATCTGCAGGAAATGGAATTTGAAGATATGCACGCTCAGAATAATGCTGCCACCTGCTGCTCGAAAGAGACAAGGGCAGAATCAGAATCACCTCCTCCGGGTCAGCTGATGCTGATGTGTTGGTCCTCCAACCGCCACAGTCTCATGGCTGACTCCACAAACCTCAGCTTCTGTGTGCTCAGCTGTGACAGTTTACAGGCAGGTGACACATTTAAAGTGTTATCTGTGGTGTGGGTGCTTCAGACATTACAGAAATGTTTGTAAAGATTCACATTTTGAGTTGAAGTGTTTCACTGTCCACCACAATGCTTACTAGAATGTTGACACCCTGAATAATGGTCTCTGTGCTTTAGTTGAAAGTAAATGCATTTTAATTAATTTAAATTCCCATAAATAGTGATGCTTATTTATATACTATATTATTTATATACATATTACACATTAATGAACCCCACATCAGAGGTGAAACCCTGACGTGGTACATTCAATCACACATTTTACTTCACATGTATAAGAATACCCCTCAACTCAGCTGACATATTTCATAGCCCTTATGTAAATCCAAAATCCCCTTACCTCATTAACCCCTAAACTCATCATTCATACTGTTGTGTATGAGGGGGACATGTACCTACAGTATTGATTTTGTTGATTATTAAAAATCTTTTTGAAGGCACTGTATAAATTAAGTTGGAATCTGATAGGTAGATGAGGGGTTTGCTTTGTTTCTCAGTGTGAGAGCTTCAGGAATTTTCTCTATTGTCTCGTGAATGATTTGGTCTCCCGAGTGAAATTAAGGTGTTAGACTTTGTTGTGTTTCACAATCTCCATGTGGGTGAGATACATTTAATCACCTGTGATAATCTTTGCTCCAGAAGTCTCATCCTTCCCTCCTCCCTCTGCTGCTTTCTCAATTCCTCAGCGTGTTTCCTCGGGAGCTGAAGGAAGTGTTCGCGTCGTGGAAGCAGCAGTGTGTCACCCGCGGCCACCAGCAGGACATCAGCAAGCGTCTGATCAGCGCCTCGCTCTTCCTGCGCTTCCTCTGCCCCGCCATCATGTCGCCGTCGCTCTTCAGTCTGATGCAGGAGTATCCCGATGACCGGACGTCCCGCACGCTCACGCTCATCGCCAAAGTCATCCAGAACCTGGCCAACTTCACCAAGTGAGTGCCCCCAGGTCGACGGCGGACACCGTCCACTCGGTTTTCGCTGCATCCAAACTCTTGCCTGGACACTTTGTCCGTCCGTCAAATGCAGAAGCCTTGAGATTTCCATGTGTCTCTCCCCCACAGGTTCGGAAACAAAGAGGAGTACATGGCCTTCATGAATGACTTCCTTGAGCACGAGTGGGCTGGCATGATGCGTTTCCTGTCAGAGATCTCCAACCCGGAGACTCTGTCCAACACGCCGGGCTTCGAGGGTTACATCGACCTGGGCCGTGAGCTGTCGGTCCTGCACGCTCTCCTGTGGGAGGTCGTCTCCCAGCTCGACAAGGTACCGACATCAACCATGCGCTGTGTGTGTGTTCAGCGGTGATCGTTTACTCACCCAGGCTGCGTTTTTTGCAGCATATTAGTTTCATTAACGTCTGACAGAGACTGTGGTTGGAAAGTTAACTGAGGACTAAAACAGATTAATGAAGCTTCCTGCACTGACTTTCAGCAGAGACAAACCATTCCTTAACCTCAATGTTGTCGGCACGTGCGGGGAAAACATGTCCCACATTAATGCACCAGCAGATGGATAGACAGATAGGAGCGTCAGTGTCATTGTGCATGATACAATGAAATATTGGTCCCAATGAAAACATTAAAGATAGTTTCTTAAAGCAAAAGAACAACTGTGTAAACTAAAAAAGAATAAAACAGGCAGTAGAAATAGAGAGAGAATTCAATGATAATGGTGTATATAGGCAGTAAACAGTGCAGCCAGCGTAGGCAGTACAGGTAGAATAGTGCAAATAGACTGAGGTATGTGGGTAGTGAGGTGTTCACTGACAGGTAACATAATAAAGTTTAGCAGTCTGCTTTTTGCATGGTACAGAAGACTGTATGTAAACACAGACAAGTCCACAAAAGAAATGTAGAACAATAAGAGACAAATTTGTTCAGGACAAACACAACAATCATTAGTCCTCGTCATGTCGCAACTCCACATCTTCCTGATTGGTCACATCTGACTTCCTGCTGGTCTCACATCAGCTTCCAGAGGAGCTGCTAACTATGTTTCATGGCTGAGCACTGACCGGTTGGCGTGTGTCTGATGTGAATACTTGATGCTGTAACATGAATGAACATCAGAAGCAGAGGTCACATGACTTCATTTAACCAATCAACCCATTAACACAACACAGCATGGCCTGAACTCTCCCTCCCCACCCTCCGCTCTGGCTGTGCTGTGTCTCACCTGTCTCAGCATGGCTCTGCTGTGTTTGATTGTGGTTCTGTTCAGTAGAAGCATGTCATCCTAGTTGGTTTGATTTTTGTTTTCATTAAGTTTCCCTCATGTTTTTCTCCTCCTCTCCTCCCCCTCCTCCCCCTCCTCTCCCTCCCTTCACTCCCTGTCTGGCCGACTCTCTCTCTATTGCCACCATTTGGTTTCGTTCTCTCACCACCAATGCATCCTGATGCTTCCATTTAACACACAAAACACATGCACAAAACGACCCCAGGGTGAAAATTCATTCCTTCAGGCCACTGTAGCGAAGCTGGGCCCACTGCCGAGGATTCTGGGAGACATCTCGCGCTGTCTGGCTTCTCCCACGCCAGTCCAGCAGCAGCTGCGACGTTTCCAGGACCATAGCTCCACCCAAAACATCAGCGGCAGCCTGTCGTCAGGGTTGCAGCGGATCTTTGAGGACCCCGCCGACAGGTAACAATCACCTGACCGGTAGACGAGGAGAGACTGAACACACGACAATATTCAGGCGCAGGTTCTGCTCGTTGTAGTTGTCCCTTGTGTTTTTACTGGACATTGACAAATCATTTTCTTACTACGCTTTAAATGTTCACTTGAAATCCTGTGGCTCTTTCCTTCAAAGACACTTCTGTGAACTCAGATAATGGTCAGTCAACACGGAGATTTAATCCATAAAAAACTTTCACCCATTAAAACCCTTTTATATTTTTATCCATTTACTTATGCATTATTTCTCTCTCCACATTTGCAGTAAACTCCTCAATTTGCACCTTTATTTAAAAATGTGTCCTGTCGTCTGTATCCTCCTGCAGCCACAGCGAGGTTCGCAGTCTGCAGTCTCCGGCCAGCGATCGGATGGAGGGCTATGTCCGCGTTCAGCGCCCCCTGCTTGCCCAGCAGCATCCCTCCATGCACTCCAGCCTCTCGGATCCCGAGGAGCGAGATAACCTGCTGCCCAACGGTCGCAGCATCTCTCTGGTCGACCTGCAGGACGCCCAGAGCCTGCACGGCCCCACGGCGCCGCCGCCGCACCACGAGGCCCCGCCTCGCCTCAGTAGGGTGGGCTCCCAGGCTTCCATTGGACATGGCCCACCCCCGCTTACTTACCCGCACTCCAACCCCCTGACGCCCCAGCCGGTGCCACACCAGATCAAAACCCCAAGAGACGGTCAGCCACAGAGCGCGCCGCAGGTGAGGCGGCCGCTGCACCCCTCCCTCAGCCAGCAGCGCAGCCTGCAGCCGCTCTCCTTCCAGAACCCCGTGTACCACCTGAGTAACCCCGCCCACAGCCTGTCCACACGCTCCGCCCACTCACTGCAGCAGGACTCCAGCTCGGAGAACCTGAGCACCGAGAGCTCCCACAACGGCCACAGCAACTCCGACGACTATGGCAGCCAGGTGGGGGTCAAAGATCGAGCGCCATCCAACAGCAGCCTGGATGAGCTGGGCAGCAGGCGGAGCACGCAGAGCGAGGAGTGTTCGACGCCGCGCCGCCACGCTCTGCCTGACCTCCCGCCGGGCACCGCCACCGCGGTTGCCATCCCCCGTCAGAGCACGACGGCAGGAACCGCCCACATCATTAAGGTGGAGCAGCAGAGCAGGGGAGGGGGCGGGGCCAGGACACCACGCTCCCTCCCGCACAGCGCCTCGCTACGCAGCAGCAGCAGCGCCAATACCGAGCCGACACCCACCACCAGCCACGTCAACCGCCAGCAGTCCACCTGCTCAGTAGAGAACATGGTTCCACCCCCGAGGAGCACGGCCAAACAGCCGCAGCAGGTAAGGATGAAACACACCTGGACAGGAAGTCAAATATGTAATGACACACATCTGCTATGCAGAATTTCTAGCACAGCAAATAAATTAATTTACATTCCCATGAAGAGGTTTAATGTTTGTGTAACTGGACCAGAAAACTCTGAGACAGGTGCTCAGATGTGTCTGGTGAGGAGAGGTGTAGGTTACAATACGTCTTCAGATGATCATCTTGTTTTTTCGACACATTTTTCAAATCAAACACCTGATGATGACGTTACTGCTCCCTTACAGGTGGCGTCTCCGGTGGAGGCGGTGGCGATGTCTCCGGTGGAGCGGACAGCAGCCTGGGTCCTCAACAACGGCCAGTATGAGGAGGAGGAGGGAGGCGAGAGGAGCAGAGAGGAGGGCAGGAACACTGAGAAGGTACAGACCTTACGCACTCAGTCATTCTAGTTGTTTCTGTATGTTATACATCACAAATCAGTGGATCCATTCCTCAGCTCGACAGCCAATGATGGTAAACACCAAGACCCTGAGACTTGTAGTTAACCTGTCAAAGCATCTACTGTGTTGATGACAGATCACCGTCTCTCTCCTTGTAGTACGAGCTGGAGATCTCTCGGCTGAAGGAGCGTCTGCGGGTGTCTGGTCGGCGTCTGGAGGAGTATGAGCGGCGGCTGCTGGCTCAGGAGCAGCAGATGCAGAAGCTGCTGCTTGAGTACAAAAACCGTCTTGAGGACAGCGAGGAGAGACTGAGGAGGCAGCAGGAGGAGAAGGACAGCCAGATGAAGAGCATCATCTGCAGGTACAGCCAAACTCCAACCCTCTGGGCCAGCCAGCATGGAGAGACCAAACACACCTGCGAGGTCACTGGATACAGGACACCAAAATAAAAGACCTCCTGCACTTGGAGTTCTTCTTTAGAAGCCTATGAACCTTCAATCAGAAAGGACTGACTACTGGGTAGACCAGGATATGATGGTGACTAACTTCTTTGTGTGTGTGAGTAGGCTGATGGCCGTGGAGGAGGAGTTGAAGCGGGACCACGCGGAGATGCAGGCGGTGATTGAAGCCAAACAGAAAATCATCGACGCTCAGGTAAAGCCAGATGGCAACATCACACCTGTACAGACACCTGCAGTCCAAACCATCAGTGACACAGTGATCAGTCCGAGTCTGCGGTAACTTCTGTCTTAGGCTAGGTTCACACTGCAGCCTTAAGTGACCTAAATCTGTTTGGTTTTTTTGGCCCCTATGCGACCTGTATCCGATTTTTTTAATGACCGTCTGAACGACACAGATTAAATTTTTTCAAATGCGACCCAGGCCATTTGGATATGTGGTCCTGAAACCGATACATATCTGATCTTTTGACATGCGACTTCAGTCTGAACAGTCAGCTTGCATTCATCCGACCTACACGTCATCAACAGACGTGTTTCCTCCCGCGAGAGTGGTACAAGCAGCCGCTCACAGATGTACACAAAGGTTCTTCTCGTAACACAAAATTTTTTTTTGAACTGAGTGTCAGTAAATCAGCGGAGAACATCAAAATCCCACCACTCTTGGTTGCAACTCCCCATCCACACGTTCCTTTGAACGGGTGTTGCTGCCGCTGCTCCACAAAACGCCAGGGTCAAAACCCATGCCCTCCTTCTCAATCTCCTCAACACGTTGTTCTGGCTCCAGCACAACAGCAACTTTAACATCGCCAGGTATGCCGTGCTAGCTACTTTAGGCTTTAGGCTGCTTCCGTAAACACCGAGCACACTCGCTGCGTGTGACGTCGTCGTGTCCTCCGATGCGTATGCGGGACACTTTGGTTCACACCGGAGATCACATACAAGTCGCATTTACTTGGAAATGTGAACCACCTCGCAAAAAAATTGGATTTCACAAAAAAATCCGAATTGAGCATTAAGCCCTGCAGTGTGAACCTAGCCTTTGACACTCAATGAATGAGACAATGATAATTATGAGTAATTATAAAGAAAATTAGCAGGTGAGCTAAGGTCTGCCCACGACTATCACAAAAACAAATGAACCTTTTCTGACGTTTCAAACTTTTGAAATAAGTTTTAATTGGTCGGCACTAAGGAACCCAGCAGCAGTTCTCCTCTGCCTCACATGGTCTCTTCACTGATTTCAGGTCAGTAACGGATGTGAAATAAACCAATCAGGCAAGTAACTGTGGCCCTGTCCCTCCTCCACCCCTGCCACGCTGTTTTTAGAAAACTGCAGAGAGCTAACACACCTCACGGCCAATCACAGAGCAGATTTATTTTAGTTCAGTTGAATATGCCTCATGACGGCTAGGTTCAGGTTTCATTTAAGGATTTCAACATGTTTAAGTTGAGTATGTTCAATTTAAAAGTCGGTAGCACTCAGCTGAGCAGGGTGCCTTTATGTTCCCAAATATGAGTGCAGCATTATTCAAGATGGCTTCTGAGATGAACAAATTTCATGAACAAACCTCTGCGTTCAAATCAGGATGAGTGAAGCCGCACGTCAAGAGTGTGGCCTTGGACCGTCCGGCGTCATCGGCACCACAGTGTCGCCACTGTCAGGCGTGTGAAACTGCTCCTTTAAAATCCAGGCTCAGCTCAGAATCAGCTCTCTGTCTGTTGACAAACTATGTGAAGAACTGGGCCCAGATTTTAAATAGTCCTGTACCTTCAGGACCGGCTGATGGGGTGTTGGTGTGTCGCACTCTATACTGGTTTTATTTTATTTTTGGCTGCTGCCCCCTCCCCTCCCCCCACCTTCACCTCTCTCTAAACCACCAGAGCTTAATGTCTTTTAAAATGCTGACAGGAGGTTTAGACTGAGCCTGTCAGAGGAGGTGATGTTGGACTGCTCAGGTTCAGGTTTGTACAGGATCTCAGCTTCTGAGCAGGTGAACTCAGCTGCTGAAAAACTGCAGCACTCAACAGAGCTTCAGTCTCACTTTTTCCTTTTGTATTTGGTTGGTTTGGTTTGGTTTTTGGGCTGTTTGTACATTTGGCTGCTGCCCTTAAACTTACTGTGGACATTGTTCATTCTGTTCTATGCGAATGATTCACATTTCACTGCTGCCAGGTCAAAACCACATCACAACATTCATTTGCCCAGTCAAATTATGTAATGTAGAGTTTTAAAGGAATAATAATAAAAAGGATTATCTGAATAATTTAAGGACTTTTAAGGTGTAAAAATCCCTTTAAATTGACCAAATAACAGCAAAACCTTTCTTCAACCCATCAGCAAAAATTGAAGAATCCCTTCATTTGTCATCGCCTTTCAGTATGGCAATATAATCGCAATGAGTTAGGTCATATAACCTTATAAAACCCATTGCAATCAAAAACCATGAATATATTCATTAATTTGTCCAATATGTGGTTATCCTATGAAGCACCAGGACACTTAAAAAGAATCAGTCTCATTAACTTGCACCTGCTCTTATTTTATAGAAGCCTTTTACTTTGAAATTCCATTAAATTGGCAAAGAAATATTATGGGGTTCTTTGTCATTAATAAATCAACAGAAAAGTATTTGCAGTGGATTATTTACACAATTTAACAGCTTCTATGCATTAATTTCCCTTAAAATGTAATTAAATGACATGAAAGCCACTCTTCACTTAAAATTCAAGCCCTTTATAGTAATATGTCATTACAGGGATAACCATTTTTATTTAACTTTTATTTGAATTTCTTTTTAAAGTACAGTTATATTTTACCACCTGTATCTTTCAAAATTAAGGCATTATTAAGGATTTCTGGTGTTACAAATTAAAGGACAAATTAAGGCTGTATGGCTACCACACACTGATATAGATTAAGGTGTTTTGTGGGATAAATTAGGGATTAATTAAGGGAATATGTTCTCATTTGTCTTTTGCGAGCCTCCTGAGGACTGAGAATGTGGTTTTAACCCAACAGTTGGTTCATCACTACTCCTTTTATTTTCATATCTGACTTTTTTCCTGCATTTTCTCATTTTTATCCAATCAGGAGAAGAGGATCGGCTCCCTGGACGCAGCAAACTCACGGCTGATGGCGGCACTAACACAGGTGAAGGAGCGTTACAGCACGCCCAGCCTGCACAACGGCCTGTCGCCCACTAACCCCACCAAACTGTCCATCACTGAGAACGGAGAGTTCAAGAACAGCAGCTGCTGATTGGTCGACCAGGACAATAGGTTGGGTGGGGGGACTTAAAGCTATGACTTCACCAACCTCCCCTCCATCAGCTGCAGCTCTGCAGATGATTGATCTAAGAGAGACAGAGAGGATTCAAAATCTATAAATCTATAAATATGAGTGTAAATACTAAAGGTTTGATCTGTTCAGTGTACAGTGTGTGTGTGTGTGTGTGTGTGTGTGTGTGTGTGTGTGTGTGTGTGTGTGTGTGTGTGTGTGCGTGCGTGCGTGCGTGCGTGCGTGCGTCCAGCATCACAGAAGCACAGCGAGTAAGAAGCAAACCAAAAACAGAAACTTAAACGCACTCGAGTTTTCTAACTGACTTTTTTATGGCTTTTATTTGAATCTTCTGGTTTCTGTCGTGGATGTAGCTGACTTTTGTTTCATTATTTTCAGAGTGGAGCCTTTTATTATTGTTTTTTTTTTACCTGATAAGTTGTTTTGGGTTTTAACTTATTCCTCCACGCCCTCGTACTGTTGCTGATCTACTGAACAGACACCTGTAGGACCAGGGTCAAAGGTCGCACCTGTCTGCTGTCCCATGTTGAGAATAAAAGCTGCCTGAAATTCTAAAGTCTGTTGTCTCCATGGAAACAGATTGACTCTTTGTCTTTGGTTTACAGATTAATACTTACTAGAAAACAACAATTTTTAATTTTAATTTTTGAAGCTGCCAAGATGAAATGAAGATTTTAACATGGTAATGAAAAGTTTTGAATTTTAGACAGGGGTGTAAGTACATTTTGTAGGTACGAGGACTTGAGTATTGTGCTACGTAATACAATTTCTATCCCACTACATCTCAAATATTACAGATACAAATATTTGACAGTTTATTTCACTCTATGATGTGACAGCTGAAGTTACTAAATAATCTGCATATTGAGTCATTTATAAATGAAAATGTAGTTTCAGTTTAAACATGAAATATAATGTATTACAAGGTAAGTATACTCCAAGTACTTTAAAGTAGAAGTAAAAGTACTTTTCAAGCTCCACCTTGAAAACCTTCTGAAGCATCTGTGACTCCGGATCAACGTGTTGTATCATCAGGACCAGAGGGTACAGTTCTGATGTCTATATATATGTATATAAACTTACTATAGTGACACTTGACCACTTTTAAAATTTTTATGTCGAACATATACTTTGACAATCTGTTTATATTTTATGCCATTGTAAAAAATATTTTTATTTCTTAGCAGTGGGATTGCTGACAAAACAATCCCTATAATACTCTGCTTTTTTTCTTCTTATTCTCATTATGCTGCCGTTTCTTGAAACCAATATTCTATGTAATTAATTTAATTATAATTCTATATAATGGTCCTGTCGCATACTGTACTATGACCTTGTCTTACATTTTTAAGACCATGAAATGTTAATGAAACACTTTTTTTTCTAATTTTTCCATCATATTATACCATGACATTTTTTGTCTTTCTATGCCTTACTATAGCATTTTTATATATATTTTTATCCTGTACTATTTTATACATTTTCTTTAAATATGCCTATTACATTTTAAAAATGTGGTTAAAATATATTTTTTTAGATACGAGTTATGCATTGCTAGAGAGGACCGCGGTCCATCAGGTCCTCCATGTAGCTCCAGTGAAATGGATGGACTGATGAACTGAAACCTTCACATTTTAAACTGGCCATGTTTACTCTTTTTGCATCTTCAGAGCCGGTAACCAGAGAACCACACTACTTTCTCTTTTCTTGTTAACTTTTTATTATGCTTAAAAAAGAAAATTAAAAGACAGAGGAAGTGGTGATCAAAGAAAAAGAAAAAAATATATATTCATATTCAAATATCTTTATACTTTTCTATTCATATATGATTAACAATGCAAACAAAATAATTCCCATAGTAGTAGTGCTTAAGTAAAGTTCAATATAGACTTTTATTATAACAAAATAGGCAGTTTACCGAGGGTTAAATATCTTTCAAAATCTCATTGTACAATATTCATCTGAGTGTTTCGGACACGCCTGCGGGCACCTGGAGGTGGCAGCTCGTCTCGGGTCCGCCCACACAAATCACATGATCGACATCGTTGCCATGGTAAGACACTGACAACGCTGACAGACGTCAACCAGGCACCTGCAGGGTTCAAACTCACGTCACAGAGGGCACCGCTCGAAATGAGATGACCCCAGAAACACTGAGGGGAAAAAAAACCCAGAACATCCAGGCAAAATCAGTCGGTTTATTACGCTGTAGGAGTTTTCAGGTCATTAGAAAGTAACCATGTCCTAATTATGAGAAAAAATTGTCAGTTAAATAATAACTATAATTATAAGTTTCTTGCAGTTAATGTTTCCTCTTTATGACAATATATTTCTCTCCTAACAATGGGTTTGTTTTTGTTTACTTTGATTACGGGATTGTTTTGTTCCTGATTATAATCCCTTCATAATTTTCTAAATATAAATAATTCAGACTTTTCTTGTCATTGGTCATGATTATGGCCGCTTACTAAGCCATAATCATGATGCTGTGACCTTTGACCTCATCAGAGAGGGTGAAGCTTGATGTTTATAATGTATTTTTACCCTTCTGTTTGAATGAGAAAAGAAGAGATCATACTTCAAAGTGAATAAATCCAAAGAAAGTGATTAATTTCATTTTAACGAAAGGAGAGACTTGAGTGGGTTGGCACAGCGCCCCCCAGTGTCAGAGCAGGAACCCTGCAGAGCGTCCTGACAAACATCCAGCAGCGGTGAGGAGTGAAAAAATAACTGAACATGAACTAACTCAAGTATAAAAAAAAAGTAAGAAAAGATATTTAAATGAGTGCGGAACAGAGGAGAAAAGCTGTGATGTCAGACACTGAGGTGAAGGGTCTGATGGGAAATAAACGGATTAACTGACATGCTGTTAAAGCTCAAACGTGCAAAGTTTTGCTTTTTGTGTCTCCACCTTCCTCCGTACTGACAGACGCTGCCTGAGACTGCAACTTCCGTCCATCAACCTTACAAGACAAAAAAAGGGGAAAAACCCACAAAGACAAAAAAAAGATAAAATATGCTTCGTACACTTCTCTTTCATGACTCGTCCTCTTCTTCTTTTCCTCCTCCTCCTCCTCTGAAGTCCTCCTCCCTTAAACATTAAGGAGCTGTACCGTGTTGAGTGTGATGTCATCATACTTCCTGTGTGCTTTTCTCTGCTGGTCGGGAAATCCCCAAAAATACAAAAGAAAACAACACTCTGGTCAGCTGCTTTGTCGCATCACTGATCGGGGGTGGGGTGAGGCGGGGTTGGGGGCTGAGGGTTGAGGCTGCCCTCTGCAGGTCGACTTTTCTTTTCCAAATAAAACAAACTAAATCTAAAGAGAGGAGGAGGAGAGGAAAGATGGAGTCGACTGAGCATCTGATCTTCATAACTTCTCCTTGGACTGGACCCAGATGAACGGACCCGACTGCTCCTCGATGATCTGCTTCACCTGGTCGTAGATCTCTTCCAGAGTGTCGCCCTGCACAATGGCTGTGAGCGCACACAACACAGACAACAGCAGGAGGATCAGACAAACCAGGTCCACCATCTGACTTGAAGGAAGAGTCCAGGGCACGGTGTGCAGCGCAGTGTTCAGTTGGTGCATATCCGACAATCTTGTGCGTTTCACATGGTGTCAAATCCCGATCGGTGAAAGCCGTGTGTGTGTGTGCGTGTTCCCACCTGTGAAATGCTCTGTGAACTCCTGCTCCAGCTTGGTGGCTCTGTCGAAGGTTTTCCTGCCCTGCTCCTCCGTCAGACGCTTGTTCATCTCCCTGCAGGAGGAAAACAGGAGGGTGACGATGACCACCGCTCAGGCTTCAACAGAAAGAAAGGAAAACCACGGCTCCCTCCCGGCGACTCACATGATGTTCTCCACAGATTTGGGTTTGATGAAGATGGCGATGGGGTGAAGCTGAGCCAGCTGGAGTCTCTTGATGGCGTTCCCCGACACGTCGAGGATACAGTGTTTACCCTGAGGAGGGGGGAAGAAGGCATTGGTTTATGTTCGCTCACACGGCACTGAGCTTGTGAAACAGCGATGGATGGATTTCAGCGTTACCAGCTCTAAACACACTGAATGAAGAAAAAACAAACTGTAAGCCAAAGGAGACTTTAGTGGCAGACTCCTACTCCCGCCTCCATTCAGCTGCTGTATGTGTGTGTGTGTGTGTGTGTGTGTGTGTTCTCAGCACTGCACCACAGGTATAACACATCTTATCATAGTCACTGCTGAAGGTGAACGCACCATTATCACACTTATACGTTTGGTACTTTGAGTGCAATTGCTTTACTTTTCCCAAAATAAAAGGTGGAGTGCAGTATCTCTGAGTATTTCTTCCACAGTGGTTTTGAAATGATTTCATCCCTCATACACATGTAAGACATCCAACTGCTAACTGAATGCTTTAGCGACTGCACCCAGTATCACCATGCTGCTGTCTGAGGCGGTACCTTCTCGGCCACCTCTCGGACCGACTGCACGCTGGTTCCGTACAGGTGGTTGTTGTACTGTCCCGCCTCAATGAACTTGTGGTCCTGGATGTCTCGCTCCATCTGCTCCCTGGACACCACAAAGTGATAATCTCTGCCGTCCACCTCGTAGTCCCGCTTCGGCCGGGTCGTGTCTGAGGGAGGGGGATGAGGGAAACTTTATGCGAACGGTTTGGGCTCGACTCTGAGAAGACTGGTCCCGAATGTAACGACTGAAACCTGCGTGACAGAATGCTGCCATGTGAGAGGAAGCATCGGACGTGAGAGGACTTACGTGGGACGCAGGATCCAAATTTGTCGGGGAACTCTGAGATCAGGTCATCATTGATGCGGTCCTTCATGGGGCCGAGGATGATGACAGGACGGGTGTAGTTCACTGTCAACGAACCAACGAACGGGCGAGGACAATAACCACACAGTGATGAAAACAGAGAAGTTAGAGGTGAATCATCTTTTAGGGGATTTTGTCTTCTGACAAGTGATGTGAAGTCTGAACCAAAGGGCTTCTTCATTTCAATATTATCATATCCTACAGGATGTTTCAATATCTTCAACCTTGTATCTGTGTGTTATTGGTGTGTGTTTTACCTTCCTGCTGAACGACGGGTTCGTACGACAAAACATACTCCTCCTGTCCACCTGCACGGAGAGACGGAGGAGTGTTAGAGGCTGTGGCAGAGGCAGCAGCGTGAGGAGAGAGAGGGACGGGATGGTGGGGATGATGGAGGACACTGGCACTGACTAAAGTGAGCAGGGGCTGAGTCCTGACTGCGAGTGCGAGTCTGCCAAACCCCGTGAGTTCAGGGCCGTTAGCAGGGAGTGTGAGCTCATGCTGTTATTGGCTAATCAGCCGTTTGTGCTCATTAACAGGGGTCAGTGGGGGGGGGGGTTAGCAGTTAGCAGGTTCAGTCAGAGGTCGCTGCGGTCGTTAGTGTAAATCATCGAGTGTGGCAGGCAGCGTCGACGGCGGGGGGGTGGGTGGGGGACGCGGTCAGACTTACGGTAGCTACTCTCACTATCGCTGGCATTAGAGGTCACGTGTTCTGAAAGCACAGCAAAACACAGGACACAGCAGGTCAGCCGGGGGGCAACGCTTTCCCATGATGCTTTGCCCGAGCAGGGATTAAAACGGAGGACTCGATTCCGACGGTGGCAGATTGGTCACAGTAACACAAATATCCAGATTCAGAAGAAACTCTCGCAGCACCGGAGCTTCTACACTTGTTTGTAAAAATCCAAAAGGCGCCACGGCTGCTGCATGATGTCACAGCATCTTTGTGTCACAGGTGACATCATGGACATTTCACGTGGACACATGACACAAGAGGCCAATGAACTGTTGTGTGTCACATCAAACCGACTGACTGAAAAAGTCAACGCTGATTATTCCTGATAATTGATTCACCAATTTTGACAAACATCGTTCATTCTCAGATATAATATTTTCTCTTTTCTTTGTCATCTGATGTTAAACCAAATCTCTCTGGGCTCAGGGTCAAACATCTGAAAATGTCAGCATGAGTTGCGGTGAAGGAAACAAACACAAAGCTTTGCGTGAAATGACGGTACGACACGATCAGATAATCAAGAAATGATTCCACTAAAAATCAATCAACGACAAGACTGAATTATCACCAAACCCTACAGGGACAAATGTGCGACATTATTCTGGAAAAAGCAAAAAAGAAAAAAATCCTGAGAGTAACTGGGGAAACACTGAAGGAAACAGTGTGCAGTCTTTTTGTGGTTCAGCTTAGCAAAACATTTTTGGATATGCCTTTGAACACAAGTCACTGAAATTCAAGCTTGAATATATTTGTGTTTGGGAAGATGAACACGATGTAGTTTTAGTTTTCAAAACTAAATTCTAGACACACAGATCTTATGGAGCCAGTTAAATCTGAGGGTGCAACAGTATTTGGTGAAAAAACAAACAAACCTGCAAATGTCTTCCAGACCATATGAGGGAGCTTTTCTTTTCAGGTCTGGAAGAAATTCTGTGTTGTGTGTGTGAACACCGTGAATGTGAGGGACAGCGTCTAAATACGGGCAAACCTCAGCGGGACTCATTTGTCACTGCCAGAGGAACAGATCTGAACTCTGGCTCATTCTGAGCCGCATGAACAGGACGGCGCAAAACCTCAGTGAGTGGATCCAGGCCAGCGAGGGGGCGGGGCAATACAGAACCAAAAGGTACTAATAACAGATTTTGTCGTGACAGAGTGAAGAGACGGAGCACCGCCGTGGAGGGTCCTCAATGGGTGAAGAAGAGGAAGGAGGAAGAGGAGAGGAATGGAGGGGCAGGGAGGGAAAGGTCTGCGTGTTCACCGGGAACCCCTTGAGCAGCACGTCTGATCAGACTTTGTGAAAGCATTTAAAACGGGCGGCGGGGCTTCAGAGGAAGCTACAGGAGCGCAGGGACTTTAAAAGGCTTTTCAGCTGTGGAGAACACATATTTGGTGCTTTTGTTGTTTGTTGTATTTCAATTTTTAAATGAAGGGCTCTGCTACCGTCTTCAGAAAATTGCTGCGCTCATCATAGTGTAAATCTTCCCGTTCTGTGAGATCTGTTCTCAGTTCAGAAGTTCAGCTGGTTAAATCTGGACTTAAGTAAACCACCTGTAGCTGAGATGAAACGCTCTTAATATTCAATCTCTTTGCTTCTACGCAGCTTTGTCAGCGTTTTCATCACACACACTTGCTTAATCTTCTACATCAGACAGTCTAATTTGCTGAAAGTGGATCCTGGTGGACACCAAGAGGCTGACAGGACTTTTTTTGTGTTGGGGGGGAACTTACTGTGGCCTTTGGATAGCATGTCGTCGCTGTTGTCCTGAGGGTCAGCCGAGCCGAGCGAACAACGGGGAGAAAACACCACAAAAACACAAAGTTACTGAGTTACAGCGACAGACAGAGAGAGCAGAGGGGACGCAGCCAGTCAGCAGGGCAGCAGGGCGGCACGGGGGGGGGTCTCACAGCTGAGGGGTCACAAACACATAAAACCAGGGAGCAGTTTTGTTTGGCTGCACTCTCAGGTTCAGGGGTGATGTCACATTATTTTAGCCAGGCCCTGTTGCCGTGCCAACCACCGCGTCTGCAGCACGCCGCCACCAGCTGACCTCTCTTCCCTGTCGCTGACCGGTCGCCTTTCAGACAGAGCGACTGACCGACGGACCACCCACCCCCGCCGCACTGGTACTTACGGTCGACATCGCTGGTCTCCTGCTCGCTCGCCTCTTTGCTCTTGTAGAACGGAAACTTTCGGGAAAAGAGGTTCTTTTTACGCTTGTCATTGAGAGACTGCTGAGGAGGAAAAGGAGGAGGAGGAGGGGTGATGGAGTAAAAAAAAAAAAAAAGAGGAGGAGGAAGAAGGGGAGATGGGGGTCTGATGTTGGTCTGGACAGTATGAGAAGCTTCTGTCTGAGTCTGTGGCCGTGAACAGTGACGGCAGCCAACAGTCATGAAACCACTAAACTGGACTTGGAGAAACCTGGATGGATGGATGGATGGATGGATGGATGGATGGATGCCCCCCGCCCCCAACCAAAAAACAAAAAACAGGAATCTCAGCATAAAGGAGCTCATCACTAACTTATGTGCAGCTAAGCAGTGTCTTGACACAGAATGAGATTTCTGATGACTAAAACTGTACTGTACCTCAGTTTCCATATCTGTGTGTGCTTTACTTTCTGGTTTGTGGAAAAATAAGTCCTGTCAGTGAACTGTGGTCTGATTCTTCTTCATTAGAACATTGGTGTATAAGTCAGGTCTCATGTGGACATTGTGAACCTGACCCCACACTGGACTAAAGACACTGTTTCCCACGCTTGTGTCTACTGGAGCCGGTCCAAAGCACAGACTCAGACAGCTACTAAACCTGCTGTTCATAGCACATGTACGTGTGCACACAAACTGAACCCGGGTCCCCGCTGCTGTTCCAAAGCCTGACTGTTAGGCAGCGACAGCGAAGGCAGCGGACGTCAGACGGGAGGAGCCCAACATGCAGGCGACATGCAGACGCGTGGCGGAAACTCCTCCGAGACAAACTCCAGACCCCGACACAGCTGTGGGGAGGCTCACATGCACGCTGATGGCTCCGGTTTAACAGGGTTTAGACTATGCCCCAATTAATATCTGTATGCGTTGATTACAGTCATGTGAGCACGCCTGTTAGAACCTCTATCAAATCACCTGAGACATGGTCACAATGCTAAATGTGAATCCATGTTATCACAAACTCAAAGCTGATCTTTTGGTAAAAAAAAAGGGCAGCAATTCAGTCAGCCAGTCTTTTCTAAAATAATTTCTTATGATTGTGAAATCGGGGCTATGTTTGTAGGTTTGTGTCACTCGTCTGTGGTGGAGTCCCCCAGTCAGAGAGGATTGTGGGATAGCTTTTGCCAAGCTGAAGTTAAATGAAGTGACTTCCAGTGATTATAAAAGGAGCCGCAGCCTCGCTGCTCCCGATGCGCAGTTAAACAAGCTAATTCTAAATCCTGTGAGAATTTAAAGCTGCACCCATCAGTTATTTGGCAACTTGCGGCACAGAGCTCTCCACAGAAGGAGCTTTATTCCCACATCTGACATATTACCACTTTATAAAGTAATTGTTGCTAACCGGTTACAGTTGTCGACATCTCCGCCCAGCAGACACACGGCTACATGACCTGAATCTTTTCTCGGTTTTAGCTCGGCGTTTGGTCTCTGGCTCTCGGGCTGCTACATGCTCCGCTGTGTTCAGCTGCTGCTCCCTGACTGTGTCTGTCTGCTGGATTTATCAGAGCTGCTTTGACAAAAACAGCTGAGACTGAAGCAGGCAGGAACTGAGCTCAAAGAGGCTAAAAGAGAGGGTTCAGAAGTATGACACTTCCTCTGATCCTACACATGAAACTGCTTCAGCAGGGAACAGTGACATTATTAGATTATTAGATGACATGCCGCACATCAGCGTTGCCTAGCAGGAGAGAGGGAGGGGAGGGAGGGGTGAGTGATGAGCAGGAGGAGGAAGAGGAGGGGCGTCTCTGTGAGCAGCAGACAGTCAGACATCAATGTCAAGCGTTTCTCTCTGTACGAGGAGGGATTGGAGTCATGCACATTGTGTCCCCCCCCCCCCAAGTCAGATTGGTGTGTTAGCGGGCGGGGCGCTGGGCGAGGAGGCGTTCTGGTAACGTGTGTAAAAGCAACACACGGTTTCAGAGGTGCTGGGGAGGCGTTGCTGCGGTTTGGCTGCTGAGACGTCGGCAGAGCGAAGCCAACGCCTCAGAGGTACGACAACAACATGCTGTTAACCGGCCAGCTGGTTTTAAACATTAGTCAAACGCACTCATTAGTAGGTGGAGGTCAGGTGGCCGAGGTCGCCTGCACACAGAGTGACGAGCTAAATTCATGCACAAATTACATCAGCTCCATCACATACAGACTGACTTACAGATACAGCAGATATGATTTCTACAGGCGATACAGATACATCACTCACCCCTCTGTCCCGGGACTTGGCGTTGAACTTCACCGTCTTTAACCTCGCTCTCTCCTTCTTCTCGACCCTGAGGTCAAACAGGACAAAAGGTCAGAGGTCAGCAGAGGTTACAATCAGATGACCAGGAAATACTGGGTGAAAGATGTGTGACAGAACTGTCTGCTGTTTTCCAGCATGAAGACAGAACTTCATGTGCATACCTCCAGACCAGATCTTTCAATGTTTATAATCTATCACCATGAGTGTCCACACTGGAAACCTACTCTGTTGTTTTATCCTGCCAACACAATTCTCCCATCTAAGTCATTCTTTTGTGGGGGAGTTGTCCTTGTGTGATAAAGGCTCTCAGGACACAGACTCTAGGGATGGCAAATTTGTAATATTGGTCCCTAATCAAAGGCAAAACTTCATCTTTACTGACTCTGTAAGAGCACATTGTTTGTTCATTTCACCAGGAGGAGCAGAGCGCACCTCTCAGGAGTCACTCTCCTCTCCTCCTCCTTTGGATCGAGCCGCTGGTGAACAACAAAGTATGTTCTGCTGCTCAGCTCCTCAGGTTCAACATTAGACCGAAAAAAGCTCCGGCTCCTGCCAAATCTAATGAGGGAATCCAGAGATAGTTCAGAGCCAACTGTGGGACGCAGCCTGAAACTGTCAGGGACTCAATCGACTTTTTCTCTGTAGAGATGAGTGGCAGAGGTTTATTTGGTCGTCAGCAGAAAGAAATTACTTCCAGGACCAAGTCGTTTTTAAGACTCAGCACTGAGTCCAGTGTCCCGTCTGCACAGGTGGAGCCTCAACTATCCCCCAACGAGTTCATTTGCAAGACTCCTTTTACAGAAACTATTTCAGTGATGGAGGTGTTCCCAGAAAAAGTATTCAATGTGTGTGTGTGTGTGTGTGTGTGTGTGACTGACCGTCTCTTGCTGGGGATGACCCCCACCTCCTCCACCTCCCCCTGTGCCGTCAGCTGTCTGGCCTGCCACCACTCGTCGTCGGAGGCGTTGACCACGTGCAGGATGTCTCCGAACTTGAAGTTGAGTCCCTGACTGGGCAGACCGGAGTCCCTGGTCTTATCGTAGTCAAACAGAGCTCTGCAACACACACGTACACTCGTTAAAAAGCACATAGACTTCTCTCTTTATTTTGATCAGGACTCATCGTTATTCTACAACTGAGGACATCACACACTTTCAGCCACATCTCACATTAAGACAAGGAGTAAAAGATTTAGTTTCAGTCAATTCAACACACCAGTATATTTTATCATTTATTCACTTTAATGAATACAGATCATTTTTTGATAAACAATGATCAAATAGCTTTACCTTTTGATTTCCTATAATTCATCTTTATTACATGAATACATTAATTAAATATTTAGTATAAGTAACTTCACTGAATTAATTATATAATCAACAAATTTGAAAAAATGATGTACAAAAAAATATTTGGTACATTATGTACTAACTAAATCTTTTTTTTTTTATTGTGCCTCCTGTTTTTATAAAAATAATAATAATAATGTACAAATGAAATGTCTTTCTGAAGTCTTCACTTCAGTGTATTATTATTATTGTCTCATGTTGTCTCACCTGACGTAGAGCGATCTCTTCTGACTGGTGCGCAGAGATCCGGACCCAGAACTGATGCTGCTGTTCATCATCTGCTCCCTCAGGTCGTGAATCTTTGCCTCGAATCGGCTGTACTCTGAGCAAAGAACACACAGTTCAGAGTGCTTTCACAGACTGTTTGTCAGGCTCCGGTCCCCATGACGCTGTGCTTTCCATTTTACATGGAGTCTTAACAGAACAAGAATCTGATCGGACCAGATTTCCCAGATCTCCCCTAGAAAGAGCCAGTGTCTCACCCTCTGGTCTGTAGTGGGCGATGATGGTCACCGTCTGCCCTGCGTTCTTCAGGGCGGCGGCGGCCTGCTCGTGGGTGGCATTGCGGAGGTCCACCCCGTTCACCTGAAAACACACAGAGGACACACGGGCGACAGGTTCAAGCACAAGGACAAGCCACGCGACACCGGTCACGTGATGGAAGTGACACATTTCACTCTTTACTTCAAGTGATGATGGGATAGTAGCTCAGTGTTAAAAATACAGAGGTAATTAACATGGAGGAGTTGATTTGAATCTTTGCTCCCACTAATCATCTATGGTTTGACATCCGTGTACGTACAGAGACGAGTCTGTCTCCTTTCCTCAGCTCTCCACACAGGTCAGCCGGTCCCCCGGCCAGGATGAAGGAGATGAAGATCCCCTCTCCGTCCTCCCCGCCCACGATGTTGAAGCCCAGCCCCGTCGCTCCTCTGTGCAGAACCACCTTCCTTGGCTCCCTGTTGGAGCACACAGCTGTCAATCATCCGGAAGCCAGGTGACCTCATGCAGGACGGAGATGATGACGATAAGTAACACTGCTGGGTTCAGGTAAACGTCAGGGGGGTGATCGTGATCGTGGGTGAAAAGGTGATGACGACAGGTGACTAACGTCAGTAGAGGAATTAGAAACAACATGGAGGCCTCAGGTAGCGTGAGCGAGCATGAAAGAAATCAGTGTGTCACAGGTGGTGCTGAGTGCATGCACAGGTTGGAACCAGGAGAGGGCAGAGCAGCTCCCTGTGATTGTATTCAGTTCTTCTACGCTTGATTAAATATAATAATCAACATAATATAATTAGTTTACGAAAAGATCATTCAACATTTGTGTTGTTTGAAACAGTTCATCAATTATTTGAGACTCATCCCTATATTTCATTAATGTCTGAGTAAAAGGTCACTCGTCTTTTGTTAATAATGATTGATTGATTTATTTATTTTGTAGACCCTCATATATACATATTAATCCTATAATTAACTATATATATATATTACTTATATCTCTGTACTTTGTATTAATGTTTAAAACAAACAAACATGATATTGTTTAATATTAAGTTTACCCTTAAAAAAACTCCAAACAATAACTATTTGTTATTTTTGTTGTTTGAGCGCCAGTGAAGCTTTACATAGTGTGCAGACTGGAGTGAATGTCCTCACCGAGTGACATCATCGTCTCCCAGCATGCTCTTCGGGGTCGGGGAGTAGCGTCCTGAGGATGCTGGCGGGGGCAGGGACTGACCAAGGAAGTTAGGGGGGCTGATATGGTTGTCCATGTGCTGGGAGTACGCTGGAACAGACACAGACAGAGAACCAGGATGGGTCAGAACACTTGGACTCGCCTCCTCCCACAGCGACAGCCTCCCGTTACCACCTGACCGGACAAGGCCAGGAGCCACCGAGGGGGGTCGTAAGCTGAACCAGTGAGCGAGCCACAAGGATCAGGTTCTGAACCAATTGTGGCCTGTCTGTGGATTCCACCTGCCTTTAGAGCACTCAGGGCACACGTGGATACAAGCATCGCTGAATACTCAAATATAACTCATTTTCTGAGTCTTATCCACACAGGAATGGGACTAAACTGGATTTACTGATGGATTTACAAAACATCCCACCAGGAGATCTTAATGGGAGTGACATGATGGTATCCCAACCTGACAAATCTATATTGTTTTGTGCGTGCTTATTAACGGTCTGAATGAACTCTTATGGGTGCCTGTAAAATCCATCCAACAGCGGCCCTGCATTCACACCAGTGTCCCTGTTAAATAAACCGGTTAATGAATAAAAGTGAACAGAATCCAGCGTTGGTTGTAGGATCACATGGTAAACAACCCTGGTCCATTTTTAGCACTACAGATGATGATGATGACACGATATTTGATCACATGAGAAGTGTTGATAATAAATACAATAAAGACCGATGTTTCTGCTGACATCAGCGACCTGTGGTTCCAGCTAGGGTGGAGACAGAGGAGCATCTAAAGGTCCCTAAATGTGCTGGAGCTGCTGATTATGAAGTAAAGATCCAGGTCCGGGATCCAAGCAGGAAGACAGAGTCCGAGCTTTAAATAACAGGGAACTCCCAGCGGAGGGTAAATCTGCTTCATGTCTCCTATCATCTGACATGATCTGTCCAATCGTGCGTGTGGAAACTGGAGCAGGGGAAGACTGGATGTGGCTGTTTTGGTCTGTTTTTCAGTCTGTGCAGCTGCGAGCGTTTTTAAGTATTTCTCATTGATCAGATCTCTGCTGTCCACTGTGGCAGGACACTATTATACACTGTACAATGCTGCCCCCACCCTTCAGCATTGCTACAGTGACAGCAGCTCAAGCTTGTGATGCAGCTCGCTGACTGGATTTGCAGCTCGTCCTTCACGCTTCTCGACCTCGCCATAAGCGGGGGTTTGATAACCAAGGTTACAACGGGGGTGGGGGTAGGGGTGGTCTATGATAACATGCTGGAGTTGGAGCTCGGGGGCATTTTTCAGATAAGAAGGACAGCATGTGAAGGGGTGACTCAGATGGACATCTGTGAAAACTCCTCTGCTCAGGATGGTCCATCGTCACAACTTAACACTGATGCGTCGTCTCGCTCGAGTCATCGCACGACTCTTGAAACGGTGCCAGTCGTCAACCTTTTGTCTTGTCTCCCCCGCAGACAGCGTGGCTCCCATCTGACTGTCAAAGCTCCGCTTCTTTATATTTCGTCCAGCTTGTTCAACATTTGGCTTTAAACTAAACCCATCGTGCTCATGTCGCCTCTGCTCCCTCCTTGTGTTAGGATCCATGTTGCTGATCGGAGCCTTTAGCCTGCTGCAGCACAAAGCTACAGGCACCGGCTCTTCTCTTCAGATCACAATCAGCTTTTTGTTCCGATGGATAAAGGTCATCAAGCAAATCCTGGACATTTTTTTCAGTCTCCTGTGTGTTGAGTAACAGGGACAGTAGCTGACAGTATCTGTATCTCAGCATCTTTCAACACTGTGAGCAGCACAAGCCAAACTGCATTCACCTCCGTGGTGCCGGGAAGGAGGCGGAGACAGATGTTTCCATACCGACAGCAGCAGAGGAATGAATGGCCAGTACCTCTGACAGGATTAGTCCACAGTGAGGTGCTGCATGACGATTCACGACAGATCCGAAGGAATTTAGCTCCAATGTGATGAAATATCCCGACCGGTTTCTTTTACTGAAGCAAACGAAAACAAACTCTTCCATCTCATATCTGCTCATATCACGAGCATGTACAGACTGGCACAGTGGTGCAGTAGTTTGCACCGTCTCCTCTGGGTCGGGGCGGGTCCTTTCTGCATGTTCTGCCTGTACCTGTGCAGGTTTTCTCTGGTGACCCTAAATTGTCTGTAGGTGTGACTGTGAGTGTGACTGGTTGTTTGTGATAGACCTGTCCAGGGTGTGTGTTGGCTTCATAGGTCCTCTGTGACCCTGCATGGATAAGCAGTTTAGCAAATGGATGAATGTACAATGATATCCAAATATAAAATTCTCTGAACTATTTAGTAAAAATCCATCTGTCAGCCACGCCTACTACTGTCATTTGTCTCCTTCATGCAGTGAGGAGATCACCTGCGATCTGACAGGTGGTTTCAGCGACACTGCTCCTGCTTGTCCCCATCGCCCCAGGTTCAGTTCAACCTCCAGAGTCCTCCAGTCCATCCCCAACAACCTCCCTCATGGACCCAGAGCTCCTGCTCTGAATGGTTGGGGATGAGTTCTGCCTCTGTCTTGACTTTCAAGTGTTTTCAACTTTCATGTTGTTTGATGGATGCCACTGGGAATAAATTCCCCCACCCCACTATCAGAGACACACTGCAGTCCCTGATGGGTTCAGCACAAAGGCGGAAGGTCAACCAGGCCAAGTCTGAACCAGGACCTGCTAATCCGGTTTCCAGAACAATCCACCACAGGCTCCGTGTCCTCGAGGGTCGAGGTGAGGAAGATGGAAGGAACTGATGAAGAATCTCAGTTTAAATGACATGAAATGTTTACACTCTCTCTAATATGAATCAGATATTTCTACACTTTACAAATCCCTTATTTCCTGTTCACTTCCCAAGCTCACCGAGCTGTTTGTTTTCATTTTTTTAACTCCACTACACGAGAGAATTTCCAACTGTTCAGACAATTAAAGTCATCATCACTCACAGTTGGTGAGGTCGGGCGGGGCGAAGCTGTCGTTCATGAAGACACTGTTGGGTTTAGCCACTTTCAAGTAGACCACGTCGGGAGTGTTTTTCAAGGCAGTGACGGCGTGTTCGTGGCTCACCTCCTCCAGGCACGCACTGTTCACCTGAGGCCACACAGCAGACGCACACCATCAACAAACACTGATGTGAGGAAATGACACACACAACAGACACGTGGGATTTTTTTTTCACCACAGAGCAGGTGAATGTCTGATGATGTCACACACCTCACTGCAATGTAAAATTACCTGATAAAGTTAAGTTTTAGCTTCACTTCTCTCCTCATGTTTGTATGTTTTTTTATTGATATAGCATTATAAAATAGTGTACAGCAGCATTAAAGTCTCACCACTGATATGTCACCTGTGATCTGAATTCAATATTAATTACAGTATATATATTAACTAATATTTTGGATTTATTTAGTATTTTTGTCTTTCCATAAAATATTTTATGGTCATAAAATACAGGTTCACGCTTACTCTCTTTACTCTCTTTTTACACCTTAAAAAAATGACAATAATCAATAATCTGAATTGAGCAGAAGCCTTTCACGTTTCTGTGCTGTGTTTTTTTTTGTCCTGGGGCTCGCAGCCATTTAAGAGGAGGTGAATCAGAATCCTTACAGCCAGCAGCTTGTCTCCGATCTGTAGCCTCCCGTCTTTATGCGCGGCCCCCCCTTCGATGATCTTGGTGACATAGATGCTGTTGTCGCCCGGGATGTGCTGGTTCCCCACTCCGCCTGCTATACTGAAGCCCAGACCTGCAACGCACCAGGATACGGGAGGACACAGAGCGAGGGGACAGTTTAACGCACATCAGGGCACATGTATGCACTCAAGTGTATTTCTGGATGCTTCTCTTCTGAATGAAACTCCTCGGCATGCCGGGACAATCCTGCAGTACAACATCAAGTAGCCCAGCAACTCTCCATTCACCTTTACTCTGACCAAATATCTGCACCAGCCCACACGCCACGACCTTCTACGTCACCTTTGGGTCCTTTCACCAGTTTGATCTCCATCACTTTCTCGGAGACGGGTTTCCTCCTGCGGACGTAGAGCCGCACCAGAGAGCCGGCCTCCTTCAGGGCCTCCACGGCTCGGCTGTGGGTCACGTCTCGAACGTCCACCTCGTTGACTCTCAGGATGACGTCGTTAACCCTGAAACACACACAGCGCCTGCTGTCAGCAGTCCTGTTGTCTTGACAGGAAACTGACGAGATAGTTATCTTTAACGAAGCAGATGCAGTTTGTGGTGGTCCTAGAGGTTATCATTTGGTGGTGCTTGAAGCAAAAGTAATGAATTAGTTGGAAATCTGAGTTGGACAGCTACCTTGAGGAAATGGGTATGTTCTCTTATTTTCCTATTTTCATCTTTTCTAATTTGTATTTGTCTTGAGACAGCAGATTTAAGAGTTAGTGTGGAGTCAGATAGTGTGGTGCTGGATTCCATCTGTGTTTCGTAGCTTTGTGCTGTTGTTTATGTTTGGACACCTGTGTGTGCGAGTGTGTGTGTGTGTGTGTATTGTTTTATGACAGAGTGACGGACACAGGACTTGACACTGTCATCTGTTACTTCCACTTTTACCTGTCTTCCTGGTCTGTGGTTTCCCTGGTACCCCCCACCCCAGACTCTGTTTGCCTGTAACTGACCTGAACTTTCACGCAGACACATGAGCTTCACTTTTTAAGCAACCTGAGAGCCCAGCCCTCTTCACAAGCAGCAGCAGCATCATCATCATCATCACCTGGATCAGGTGTGTCAGACTCCAGCTTATGAATCATGAATAGGGTGGTGAAAGGCAGGGGACACTGTGTGTGTGTGTGGTGGGGATCTGGGTAACAGACACCAACTTCAGCAGATTACCAGCCCTGAAAACTCTTCACCATCAGGTCCAACAGCGCCACACCACAGGCTCCTTTCATATCTATACATACACTACTAACTGATAATATCCATGATATCAGACTCATCACAGGATTATCAACAGTGACAGGTTTGGAAAATCTGATGCCACACTGTCACAGTTCACATTCCAGTGATGAGCTCATGACTTATACTAATTCATTTTTGTTATTATTTGAGAGCTGTTATTGACAAGAAAGCAGGAGAGAGAGTTCAGCTGGAACTGAACTGGGAACATTGTGAATCTTCCATATGCACAGGTAGGCTGTCACAGTTCAGAGTCAGCTGAGGAAGCTGACCACTTCAGGCTTTTAGTTCAGTTATTTTACTTGACTCATCTGCAGTGAGGTCTGAAACCACGGCCACTGAACAGAGCTGACTTTCATCTAACAGCTGCTTTTGTGGTATTCCACTACAGTTTACATGGAGACTTTATTGGGTTCATTCCAGGTCATGAAGGAGCAGCTTTCAATAATAAGATCAGTGTGTGCGTGCGTGCATGCGTGTGTGTGTGTGTCTCACCTGAGCCGTCCATCCTGGGCTGCGGCTCCTCCAGGGATGACTTTGGTGATGAAGATGCTGGGGTCTTCACCGATGTGGGGGTTGTCGGTGCCGCCTGCGATGCTGAAGCCCAGCCCCGAGTTTCCCTGGATACCGAAGTTGACGTTGAGATAAAAAGAAGAAAATTAATTTTCTATGTCTGCACAACTGCATATGTGCATCATTTCAGGCATATAACATGCATGTAATTCATAAAACATTTGCTCACTGTAGTATTTTATTAAACAAACAGGAAGAAATATGTTGGGGACTACTTTATATGGAGCTCTGTGGCACAGAGGAATAAGATAACGTACTTAGAAAGAAAGCAGGATACAGGGATACAGGATCACCAGATTTCAATATTTTGAAATTTTATCGTTTTCTTTAGCGTGTGATGAGATAATCCCCCCTCCAACAATGAAACCACTGTGCCTGACATATGAAAACCACATGAGCCTGAGGCCTGTCAATCCTGCAGACAGAATCACTGGGTCCTGCAGGACTCAGCTGGCAGAGCTGGATTTTATTTACAGCACGCTGCACCTGAAGAACCACAGCTGATTTAGAACAAGAGAGATGAGGACGGAGAAGATTTTACCACAGGCAGAGTGAAGGGTTAAAACACAGCTGCGTTTAGAAGAATAATGTGAGTTTACATAACAGGGGTCTGCCTAGTTTGACAGTCTCATTACGTCCTCATGTCCCCAAAATTCAGCTGGATATATCTTGAAACTTGTGAAATGTTCACATCCACAATTGCAAATTAAGGCCCGCAGGTTTTGTGAAGTCACAGATTGGTCCTCAAAATGCAAAAGCACATAAAAGTAGTGGGGCACAGTCAAATTAACAGTATGTGCTGCCACAAGTCTGACTGCGTCTGGTTTCTGTGGCGGGAGTTCTGCCAATAACAGGTCTTCTTACCCTCTCCAGTGTGATCTCCTCATACTCGTAATCGGCCTCCGTCCCGTTCACCTGCACACGCACACACACAGACACAGACACACAGACACACACACACACACACACACACGTTTAACACATCAACAGGTGATTCATATTTCCATCTGACAACTGTGTTAAAGATGCAGCGCATTTTAAACCTTCACACTCGGTTAATACTTGAAGTCCAAACTGCTAAATCTAAACCAGTGTTTACTGTGAACATACAGGAAGTAGTTAAAAGTAAGAATACAATCTAATTCTATTTGTACAGCATCAGTTCACAACATTATCTCAAGACACTTTACAGAGTGAGCTCAAAACCTCACGATGTTAGACATATTTCTTTGATGCATGTGTTTGGTCAAACATTAACTGCTCCACTAACGGACATTTAACAAAACAACTGCTACACAGAGAACAGTCAACACAACTCACTCTCTATTATATTCCCCTGTAAAAAAATATCCTTTATGATAAAATGAATTATACTAATGCGACCTGGACCCAGAGCAGCAGCAAGAGGAGGCTGGTTGGGTTAAAGAATAATAAAAATGTCGCTGTTCTCTGAAGTTTTGGATGAAATGGAATAATCGATGATCTGACTGACCAACATCCTGCAGCAACAATCCCACTGCTGGTTTACAGCTGGAGACCATCTCCACAGTCAGCCACAAATACAGTTCTACAAAAGCAGGAAAGTCTATCCAATAAAAGTCATGGCTTTTTAATACGTTCAGTTAAAATGCTTTTACCTGATGACGTGACAAAGTGAAAGTGAAATCACTAAAACTAAAAAGAAAAGCTTCATTCAAAGACAAACACTTTTGTGTTTGAGCAGATGAACATGTCCCACTCACATATGGAGGTGTGTCCAGGCTGTCTGTGTTGACCACCACAGGGGGAGGGTTGGCCTGGGGAGAGGAAGACAGAGATCACAGCATCAGAGGAAACATCTTCACCCTAAAACAACACCCCCCACATAAACAGCCACGCACAAACAACGCCACTGAGCCCCAGCCATGCAGCAGACAAAAAGCAGCGGTGCCGTCCTTCGTGATGCTGCAGAGCGACCGAGGATCAACAGGGAGGCGGTGGATTTGGGCAGAGATTAGCAGAGGACGTGGCAGTACGTACATGGTGGCATTTCACACTGCACAGGATGCAATGCTGAAGCATGAAGCCTGAATTGAAATCAAACCAAGTCCTGCAGGATGGAGCTCCTTCTTCTTCCCCTGGCCCTAGATTCAATCCCTGCCTCGCTCACTTGCCCACTCTGTTCCCGTCCGCCTCGATCGCTCGCTCAGCTTCTACCCGGGAGGAGCCAGATGGGCTCTTAAAAGTCAAATGGGGGAAGTGTGGCATTTCTCCCACTGCCTCTATCTCTAATCTGCGCACTTCATCAGAGCCACAGCTGGACGGCAGGCGTGGAGCTGAACTCTGTGGCGGCAGAAAGACGAGCAGCCCAACACAGGAGGAGACAAACGCACAGAGAAAGGCAGGTGGAAGGAAATAAAGCCAAAAGCAAAACAAAAACAAAAAAAAAAAAACCTGTGACGTCGGAGGGATGACGGTGGTCTCGGCTGGGATTGGCGAGATTGGGATCACAGGGATTATGGGAGAGGAGGGCGGGGCGGCCTCGGCCTGCTGAACAATAGGCATGGTGAGGGGTCAGAGGTTAGACAAACACAGTGCAGCACAGATGAACAGCAGGAGGATGTATGCATGTGCATGTTGACAGGTGTTCAGCGTGGCTCGTGTAGCTGTTTGTGTCCATCGTGCCGGGGAGCCAGCCGGGAGGACCGCACAGCGCCAGAGAGGTCGGCCAATCACAGGAAGACGTTCCAAATGACACAATACCTGATGTGACAGACTCTGTACAGCTGCTGCTCTAAGAAGATTACAGCCATACTATCTGACTCGTGTGTGTGTTTGTGTGTGTGCGTGCGTGTGCGTCAATCCTCAGTCTCATCAGGGGGTGGCTGTCCTTTTTGTGATTATTTAAAAGCAGCAGATATTTTGGTCTGGGACAGCAGAGTATTAACCCTGACGTCCAGCGGTGACGTCAGCGGACAAGCACACATTTAAAGGGTCATTTTCACAACAGTTAGCAATATGCTGCAGGGGCAGGCAGTGCTGAGTTGATCCTGGGAAGGCAGGTCACGGGTTTATCAAATCTAAAGGGTCCATCCTCTGGCGAGCAGGGCTGGACTCTTTTGTTGCAGACATGTCACATTTTTAATATTTGAAGTTTAGAGGGGAAAATTACTCTTGAAGAATGGCTCCCACAGACGTCCTTTAGATTAATGCTGTGATAGACATGAGCTCCACAAAAAACAGCTTCATATGTCGAACATTTGGACTTTTCACACACGACAACCAATCCTTCGCGCACATGGCAGCAACTTTTAAAACCACCATAAAGATAAGTGAGCGTGACCTCTGTTAGGCAAGAGCAGGACCTGGCAGGAAGTGCTGCTGGATTCGAAGAGGCTTAATCGTTGTGCTGCTGCAGCAGAACCCGGAGCCCATGGAAAACAAACAGCCGCTAAAATTAGCCCCCCGCGCATCGACCGCATTGATCGGCCAGCCCTACATCTGGAGCGCCGCGCACAAAAACCGCCGGTAATGGGGCTTAATTGCTCCCAAAGAATAAGTCACACAGAGGACAGGTTTGTCTGAATCCAAGTGAGCGCTCCTGCACGGACCAGGAGCTCTGAGCTGAACAGAGCAGGTGAAGAAGACCATCAGTGCCACGATTGGAGCAAAAGAGATGATTCCAAAACTGCTGGCAAAGCAATGAATGCATTAACCAACCAGTCAGTCATCGGCAGCAATTCGGATGACCTATGACATTTTACCGCCCAAACAATGCTGCATATGTGATGTGCCAATAATGAGTTCAATATACTTCAATATGCACCTGCGCCTTGGACTTTTACTGCAACTGTTAGCACTTTGTTGTGCGGGACCTTTTCTTTTTGTACAGATGCACTCTTTTTATGGGAGCAACCTCAAACATATGTTTGGCCTTTCTCTACACAACAGTCATGACATTATTTCAACAAAAACATCAGAGACCGACAAACTGGCTGGGCTGCAATTAACATATTCCTCTATAATGATATAGCTAGGTTACCATGAGTAACTGCACTCAAATCAAATCAGTTACTATCACATCCAGCACCATCTCCTGCACTCATGACTTTAAAACGATATATAAGATGAGCTGAGAGCTGAGCAGAGAGAGGGGCTTCCAGGTTTCAGACTTTCTGTATTGATTCTCCATGACCCAACACATGTAGCACCTCAGCCTTTAGACTTACATCAGCTCCTTAACCACCAACAGCGCCACATCTCTGACCTTGGCGCAGATACAAGCACAAGTTTCAGCACTGACGCCAAAACGACACTGACAGGTGTGTCAGTCCAATCGAAAAGCCTGCTGTTGTCATGACATCCAGTAGATTGCTTGGTTCACCCATGATTTTTACACATCCCTTTTATGAAATAACAGAAGCTTATGTTGTCAGTGTTAATTGCTGACAAACTACAACTTGTGTTAAACAAAACTCCACAGCCACAACTTTGATGCTCTGTCAAAGACAAATACACAACGTGAGCAGTGGCAGCTTTCAGAACTGAGGCTGATTCTCCCGTACGTGGTGCTGCTACTTCAGAGTAATGAGTGTCTTGAAATTCAGCAGTGAAACTATGAAGCGACCAAATGATGTGTGTAGCAGCAGAGCCGGAGCTTCATCCCTGAAGGCAAACAGAACAACCGTCCTCCAGCTCACACACGTCGTCAGTGCTGAAATACCTTGCTGAAGGTGAAGGGCACCCAGGGTATCTCCGGCCTGCCGGCTGCTTGGCCGCTGCTGATGACTTTGGCGGTACTCTTGGTCGGGCTTTTCTTCACGCTGTCCCGCAGGTTGAGGAACCGACTACGAGCCCGGCAGGACGCCGGCACCGTGCAGGCAGTGAAAGTGGCCAGGGATGCCTGGACCTGTGGCCGGTTAAGCTCCTGCTGTTGCTGCTGCCGGTGGAGTTGGATGGCGTGCTGCCTCTGAAGTGGGTGTAGGTGGGCGATGGACTCCTGCAGGTTGATGTTGACGCATGGAAGCTTCTTCTCCGCACTGTCCAGGGCCTTGGAGGTGAACTCCTGCCGCAGGTAATGTGCGGTCATCTTCCCGGAGGAGCTTCACGGTTGGAGAAGGATGGTTCAGTATGGAGGATAGATGGATGGGTCTACGTAGTGACTGCAACAAATCCGAACTCAATCCAGGAGCAACACACAACACCACTCCCCTCTTTTCTTTCTCCGTTCGCTCCTCCCTCTCATCTTCTCTCGTTCCCCTGCCAATTAATCGGCTTCAGCGAGCGTGGCACATGTCAGTGGGGGGGGCTGCTCCACTGGGTGCATGAATAATCAATGTCGCCCCCGGATTCAGGCGCAGCGACGTACATGTCGGCAACGAGGGAGGAATGCAACGAGGTCTGCTGGTTAGCACCGGGGGGCAGCAGGAGGATGGTCCTCGCTGGACTGAACCACAAGCTGCTGCTTTCAGTGCTGCACCCAGGTTGTTACATTACAAACACTGAATCAGCACTCGGCTCAAAATAAAACTAAATGGTGGTACACAGAGGCAGAATCCGTACAGGGTCAGCGATGCTGGGGGGCAGAGTGCAGATGGATCCATATTCATTCAAAGCTTTCCTCTGTCTACACGCCATTACACCCAATGCCACGCAATGAGACCAAACAAACATCATGTCACTGTTCCTAGAGCAGTACCAGCAGCCAGACTAAAACTGGGAATCTCCTGGGTTTCCCCTCTGGGGAGTGGAACTCATATCTTTGTGTATGTATATCCTTATATCCTTGTGTATACTTTGTGTACCTGGAGGATTAAAAATATAACCCCAGAATCTTTC
Organism: Psettodes erumei; assembly: GCA_016785225.1. NCBI lineage: Eukaryota > Metazoa > Chordata > Actinopteri > Pleuronectiformes > Psettodidae > Psettodes > Psettodes erumei. The sequence goes on from JAFBJZ010000647.1 coordinate 89,258, forward strand.
TCACCAACTACGGCAAAGCAAAGGACGATGGGGCCGATGGCTGCTGTAGTGTTAATGCTTACATAGAAAGACTAACATCTTAAAAAGAGAAAAGAGAAAGATCTTCTCTTCCAAGACAGCCTGCTGCCAACTTTGCTTCACATCCAGATGTTCTACCTCCATGGGTTCAAGGACACAAAACACAGGTGTAATGATGCAAGTGCATAGGCCAAAGCAAATAAAGCATATAAAATGACTAACCTAGCTCTGCTGAGACCTGACTGGCTGTACCGTTAGGCCAGCTGTTTTCTATGGACTGCATGGACTGTAGAGTATCAGGCCATTCCACTGGTCAAATTATGAATGGGCAAATTATTCATCCAACATAAATGATGCCCCAGAATAACCCACACATGAGCGTTGACATGACAACGGGTGCTGTCTGATTTCATAAGTGGATTTAAAATCCAGGAGGAGGGCTGGGTTTTGGTGGGTGGAGCATTTCCAGATCTTTCCCTCTCCAGTATCCACAGCTGCTGCTGGAAACACAACAGGTTCAACATGTCATCTGGATATATAACAGAGCTGTAACGTCACCGTGACCGCTGACTAAGCCAAACAAACAGTCCCCTAATGCTTCGTCTCATCACGCAGAACTGAAGACAGGCCATTCCAAAATGTATTGCTCTGCATCCATGTCAATATTTACGTGCCTGCATTGTTTTTGATTAACAATAAAGCTGGTTATTGTTTCTGCACTCAGCTCGCATGCTCGATCAGAATCGACCCGAAGCGTTAAGAGCGCAGGAATCTAGAAACCGATTCACACGATACACGGCAGCACAGCCCAAATCAATACACCAGAGTGTGCTACACATGTCACAGTGGATAAATCCACATCTGGTCACAAGCAGAGCGTTAGGGATGTGACGTGTGACGAGAGCTGCAGAGCTGTGCCACACTGAGGATCCAGTGGTAACTCTGCTGCTCCACCTGCAGGCCGTGCAGGATGACACACAGTCGCAGATCCCATCATCGTCAACACAATACAGGTTCACAAGCCAGGAAAAACAGGTTGGTGTTTATCTCACGCCGGGCCTTCTTTTCACAGCTTTATACGCATGTTCATTCAGTAGTAACAACACTGCGTGGTACAAAGCAGCAGATGATCCAAACCACTCTATCTGGAAGTCACAATGAATAGGTTTTAATGTATCCTGGCTGAACAGTACACCAGCAGTAAGTCCAGCAGGTCACAGCTGAGCAGGAGGTGGGCCTGTAAAAACTGGTCATCCCTCTCCCAGGTAAACATATCTGACCTAAATTTACAGATCTCACGTTAAGCTGATGAGCTCAGTACTCTCACTGCTGACAGAGGTGGTAGACACAACTATGGTTACAGTGGACCCACTGATGTTACCATGTTGACAAGCCGCCACCTGATCACATTATTAGTGTGAATCAGAGGGTTTGTGCGACAACCATCACCAGCATCAAAGTAAAACTCTGTAACAAGCCAAATAAAAACAGAACCACGGCCTCACAGTTGTATCCCCCTGCCAAACAGCCAAGTCTCAGGAAATATGGTCACAGTGTCAAAAACAGCAGAACATTATGATGTGCACGAACATCATGATGTGCACAATGTATTCACTGTATTTATCATTTTATCCTATTAGGCGTTTTTGTTAAATTAACAGTTAATGCATGCATTCTTAAGCTGGGGTCAAGGTTTGCAGCAAATCTAAAGAAATTCCCTGGACAGACAAGATGAAAGGTGAAGTCACTTTAAGATGTTCACCAGACCTCTGGAGGCACTAAAGGCTTTACACTGTTTCCAACACAAATGCAGTCAGACACCTGGAAACACAGTGAGGTAGAAAAGCAGGATCTAATGGATGTTAGAGCAGATGGTCAGTATTATAAGCAAGTGTGCATCACTGAATCCTTCCATCTCATCAGGAAAGCTGCAGGGGGAAATCTTAAAACCATAATGATGTCCAAAACAGAGCCAATCAACACCAATCAATAAATCCAAAAAATCCAACCTGATTTGTTCTAAATCTTTGAACTCACTGCTGTTTCTGCTTTAAGCATCATGGACAGCTTTATTGAGATGAACCTCCTAATGACCCCCTCAATTAATGAGCTGCCTCTCACAGCCTCCACATTTCAAGTTGCCAACTCCATCTTCAATCCTACGCTCCATAAATAAAAGATCAGATATGCTGGTATGGTCTGTACATGCAAATCTTTAGCTCGTCCTACCAGCACATGACAGTGAATTGTTTCACAGTTTGTCGACCTGTAGTGGGCCACATGTGGTGGAGCAGCTTTGCAGACATGAGCCCCGCCCCACGCAACACAGGACAGACTGCAATCGGAAGTCGGAAGATCACCAGGAAGAGGAAGGAAACGTGTCGCATGAGGTCGGGGTCAACTATCAGCTGTCCAGGTGAAGTGGAAAGAGAGATGTTCAGATTGGTGACAGACAGGAAGTGCTCCTCTCATCTTAGAATTACTTGATGCTCCCCTGGTCCATCCACCAGCACAACTGATGAACATTTGGTGGTTCTCCGATAAAAGGTCCAAGCTACAAGATTACTGTGCAGATAATACCCTGAAGGAGAAACCTTCAAACTCCCAAACACGCAGTCATCCGGCCCATCTAATATGACGCTAAAGGTTACACTGCATAGAAACCTGAGGAAACATTCAGCAGTTTCAGGCAGCTCACTTTTCTGATTCTGGGTCAGCTGGGGGCTTTTGTTTTTGACCACAGAAGAAAGGTGGCTAATGGGTTATGTAATATTTAGAGCCATCTGTCATCTGCTTCCATCTGAACTCCATACATACTACTCTTAGTCAGTGGTGAACTTATTGTATAAGGAGGTCATCAATCTACAAACAGTAATCAACAGCTCATCACACCTTATCACTGTGCAGCTGTGAGGCTGATGGCGCCTCACGTATGATAACAGTAAACACGGAGGTGGTGAAGGAAGCGCTGCGTGTCAGGAGCCTGCAGGTTGCCAGGCAACGCCGGGGAAGGCATGTGCTACTGCAGGGGTTCCTCACATCTGCCCAGAACATGCTGCTGCTGCTTCTGCAGGTAAACTTCTCCTCATTCGCACTCAGCTATATATATATATATATATATATATATAAAAGACCAAATGCAAACGCGACAGAAACACGAGGGAGATTCCGCCTCGTCGTTCTGATAGTCTGATACGACTCACAGCAGCTGGAAGCTCTGGAACATTCGCCGTGCGCGCGCGCGTGTATATGTATATGTGTGTGTGTGTGTGTGTGTGTGTGTGTGTGTGTGTGTGCGCGCGCGCGCGTTAACGACACACACGGTGATCTCTCACACGCTCAGCCCCGATGCAACAACCTGCTCACACTGCTGCAGCCTTATCAACAAATCACCTCAGCGCTCCACCGACGCGCGCGCGCGCGCGCTTAACAGCAAAGCGCCTGAAAACGACGCCGAGGGTGTTTCGAGACCTGCGGTGACGAACGGAACCAGACGTGAATCCTGATCCTGCACATGACGCAGCAGCAGACCTCCTGTTGCAACTTTCCCGCACATCTGCCTCATCCGGCGGCGTCACATCACCGCAGAGGCGCCCGTCATGACAGTCAGTGCGTGCTCATATGTACACACGGCGCAGCGATTCAGCGCCTCCCCCTACCTCCTCACCTTTTGGAGGATTTCTCTCTTTTTTTATGAATGGGAGGGTGGAGGGTGGGGGTGACCTACCAGTAGGCGCCGGTGGAGCCGCTTGGTTCTCCTCAGGGTGCCCATGATGCGGCGGCCCATCTTTTTGGCGTACCACACAGAGTTGAGCATGCTGCTTGTTGCTGCCGCCGCCGCCGCCGCCGCTGCTGCTGCTGCTGCTGTGTCGCCTCTGCGCCTCCTCTCGCTCCTGCAGCAGGCTGCGTGGTGGCGGAGGTGGTGCCGGCTGGAGAGCAGACGATGGGAGGGGGGCGGGGGGGCTTGCTCCACCTGGTGCCCCCCCTCCCTCCTTCCTCCTCCTCCTCCTCCTCCTCCTCCTCGCAGACAGAAACAGGGGAGGCTGCAGAGGCGCTGACAGGGGCGCTGCTTTCAGGAGGGGGATGGCGGCAGAGCAGAGACGAGCTGAGACACGCCGAGGGTCGTTCTCCCTCCTCCGCTCAGTTTACGAGCAGACGCTCGGCGGTAAACGGCAGTTGCCGGACTCGACGGGAAAAACAGAGCGAGGAGCCTTGGGGGCAGATTCACCTGGCGGGGTGAGGGAGCGAGCAGGCGGCCGGCCAGCCAGCAACAAGACTGCAGGGCTGATGGGAGGTCGCAGACTCCAGAGTGTGTGTGAGGGTTTAAAGAGAGCACAGGCAGGGAGGAAGTTACTCTCTGATCTCCTTTCTCTGCCTTCTGGAAACCTCCCTCAGCTCCTTCCTCCTCCTCCTCCTCATGGGTCTCGGTCCAAGGTGGGTTTGGTCCAGCTGACCTCTGTACCACTTTAGCCGGCAGACTTCTTGTACTTTCTTCGACGACTTCTTAAAACGAGTCAGCAGGGGGAATGTGGCACCAGGAAAGCGCTGAGCTATCACGGCTGTGAAGGACAGTCCCAGCGGCTGATTGGACATTTACACAGCTTCCTGTGAGTGAGTTAACATGGGCTGATCTCTAAGCAGCTCCTGAGCCAGTGATCACGAAGTTAATACAGAAATTCCAAAAAGTAATTAAAATATAACTTAAACACCACAAAAGTGGAAAGTGTTTGTGTATACATATGTGTGTGTGATTGAGTTTCATGCAATGAAAAACTTTATTTTTTATTTATTGTGTTTATTTTTGTAGGCACCCTTTCTCCTTCCATGTTGCTTCAAAAAGCTTTCATAAGGAACTCTGCTGGCTATAAATAGAACCGGCATAACCTCCCAGCATCCTCTGCAGCAGTTGGGGATGGGACGATGGAGAAGGAGCATTACTGACAAGTCATTTCATGGCCTCTGAGTCCTTTGTCTTGGTGCTAAATATACATCGCAGCTGTCATAAATCTTCCTGTTGGGAACGAGCAGAAGGCCAGCTACACTACATTTTACTATCACCCCACACAGGCACAGACACACTCCCCCAACCACAACTGCCCCAACCCTGTTACAGAAAGCCTCACTAAATCTGTCCTTGTCCCTCTTGCAGGTTCAACCCCTCCTCCTCCTCCTCCTCCATTTTCCTGCCATCAGGATTTTCTTTGTCGGCATTCATCTCCTGTGTTTCCATGGTGCGGCAAAGGGGTGCAAGCGAGAGGCAGAGGGAGGGATGAAAAAAATGATAGGAATAATAACATACGGTACGTCCTCCCAGCCGACAGTGTCTTTGTGGGATTGTGGGATGTAGGGATCCATTCATTGCGTTATCGTGGCGGAGGTGTTGGCGATAGCTGCCTGCTGACGTCAGGCCGGCTGCTCCAGATCAAACGGAGGCAACAAGAGCAGGAGATTTCTCCATCTAACGCTGTGGTCCTGAGCAGAAACCCCGTTTTGAAGTGTGACCACTGAGTCCACTGAACCGCTGCAAAACCCAGTTACAGTACTCAGCCTCACGGCTGTAATAATTTCACTGCATGTGAAACCTGCCCCGACACGCTAAAGTGACATTTGCTAGTTAGCAAACACAAGCTGAAGCCACTAGCAACATGCAGGTATCTGAAAATGATCCAAAGCTGACCTGATGTTGGTGCTACAGGTAACATCGCAAGATCACTCAAGTCAGTGCAATTCATCCGCTTGGAACAATGAATGTCTGAACAAAAGTAGTACAAAATAAGTGAAAACTTTCCTTAATTTTACAAGTATTTGGTCCAAAAAATAAAAAAAATATCAGAGAAATTAAAACCTTGAACTGATGACGGTGCTACAGCAAGTCAGAGGAACATCAACAGTTCATCCTGAGGGGAACATGAACATTCAAACAATGTTTCAGAATGATTCATAGCTGTTTAGACACAGATGTCTCGACAACTTTGACTCACGGAGGCGCTAGAGAGTCAGAGTATCATAAAAGCTGGTAGGATTCCCCATCTGGGGTTCATTTTCTGTTACCCAATTCTTATTTCAGATGTTATGAAGACTATTATCAAAATCACAGCCTTTATGAACCAATCAGCAACCAGGATTTCGACTTCTTTTTTTCAACACAGCAACACCGAGCCCCCATCACATACACAACAAACCTGACAAACATGATGACTTTCACTCTGACTTTGACCATTTAACAAAACTAAACCAGTGAACTGAAGGTAAAGACATTACATCCATCATATCATGGATCTTAGTTCAACATTTATGGAAATCCTTTTCAAAAGTCAGATTAGAGTATTGAAACTGTGGTGTATCAGGTCCCCTGCTTTCAGGCTTTATGCTAAGCTAGGCTAACCACATGCTGATTGCTCTGTGCCTGTCACACAGCCTGGCGTTTGCCTTCCTTCAGCACCAGAAGAACCTCTCTACAAATACAAAGCGTTCAGAACTGCTGTGAAACAGCTTTAAGGTGGAGCCACATAGACTTCTCTGAATGTAAGCGCAGCAGATGCACGAGAAGAATATCACGGCCCCAAGAAAGCGATACTGAAGTTTGGGTTTCCATGACAACGGCAGCACAGCCGGGTGGGAAGGGTTGGTGGGGTGGGGTTACCTGGATCGGGGGGTAGGGGTTGGAGGAGCAGGAGGGGAGGGGGCTGTCCTCTCCGTGGGGGTAGAGGGTGGAGGGCGTAGGGGAGGGGAGTTCCGGGTGCTGGTGCTGGCCTAACGCTGAAGAACCGTCAAAGATGCACTCCAGAGATGCTACCTACAGAATACAGGAGGGGGAGGAAAGACGGAAGCTCGCAGAAGTCAAAACACAGCAGAGGCAGAGCAGGAGGCAGGAAGTTCATCCTTTCAGAGGTTAGGGGTTGATGACAAAATTCTTTGAAAACTCTTCACATACTGAAAGTAGTTTCATTCTTCTCTAAAGTTAATTGAAGCAGCTGTTGGGGACTATTTTCAGTAGCGGATTAACCCACATCTGGTGCCACAGTGACTATTTCAGGCACCGGGATGGTGGGTGCATGTGTGTGGGGTGGGGGGGACTGACTGTTAATCGTTTCTGGTAGCACTGGCTGTCATTTGTTTGGTCTGGATCTGCACATCACCTCAACATATCATCAAATCAAGCCTCAACAATATCAAAGGGAGGTGGTGGTGTTGCAGATCCCTGCACTTACCAACAGACAGGAACAAGAGAAAGCCAGAGAGTTAAGAGAAAGAGGCAGAAATATAAAGACAGGTCAGGTGGTGTGAGGGTAAACATGGCGACAGAGAAGAAGAAGTGAGAGACGGAGGACGGAGAGAGGACACAGAGCTGGAAGTTGATGATCAAGCAGACAGATTGGCTGATAGCTAACAGCGCTAATGGGGTCCTGGAGAGCAACAGACTTTCATCAGCAACATCTGATGGAGATGGACGTGTGGAGGAGCTGGGATGATTTACACTGATCACTTTAATACCACTGGCTGCTCCTCACTGTGGTGTTCCAGCACATCCATGGAAGGATTTACAAATGCTGAAACAAAGAGCTGATTTCACTCTGCAGCGTCAGTCTATCTACAGCAAGCCTTTTCTCTGGGAACTGCTGAGGAAGGGAAGTACAATGTTTTAGCATGAAGGTCGAAGGTCAGCGGAGAGGAAAGGGTAAAGAGCCACAGTTAACAATTATTTTCTCTATCAATTAATCTGCTGGGAATTTTCTCAATCAATCAATTGGTTGTATGGTCTATAGCAGTAGTTCTCAACCTTTTTGAGACCGATCAAATTTTTTGATGATCGACTGAATGTTGCCATCGTGACTGGTGTTAGATTGAGAAAGTAAGTCATAAATTAAACACAAATTAAAATAACCAAATACAATTTCCAAGCTCTAATTGTGTGTATGTGTTAAATGTTATTGTTGACTTTGTCCACTTCCAGACTTTTTTGCCCTCATCAAAGTCTGCGTCATCATTTTCTACTGAAATAACCTGAAGTGAAACCATACAGTAGTTTCCCTGAGCACCAAACATAATCTTGAACTGCACTGAAGGATTTCAGATGAATCCCTCCAGAAGCAAGTACGCCCCGACGCCACACGGTGGCAGGAGCGCTCTGGACACGTCAGTCCTGTGGCTCCCGCTCTCATGTTCTCCGTTACCGCGGCCACAGCAGCGTGAAGAGGTTTAAACCCCGTGAAATATCGCATCCCGGCTAATCGGCACATTGGATTAATCAACACGCAGAGAGGGTGTGTGACACAGGCCTCCCGACAAATCAACTGAAACTAATGTCCTTTCTGGCACAGTCGGAAAAGACGAAGATTTGTCTCTGCAGCTTCAGCACCAACACTACACCACGTCTGAACCGTTGTCACCGTCAAACCAATTATTGCGTTGAAAATAACAGAAACAAAATTTCCAATGTTTGACTTTTGTTTGTGTTTTTCCTTAAATCGCATCATGTAATGTTTTTTTTAATTCAGTGATTAAATTTCTTTTTGTGCTTTTTTTCTTCATGTTTTCATTAACTTTGCAATTAGTTTTTGTGCATGATATAAAAACATGAATAATTTAACCCTATCTTGTCTGGAGCAGGATTATATTAATTACCTGTTAAGTCTTTTCTTACAATTGTATTAATTTTTCAGTCTGTAAGAGGTCAAAGGTGATGACTCATCACAGTTTCCCAAAGCTTCAATTCTTCCAATAATTTCTTTTAAATGATAAAGTAATCTATCCATCCATCTATCTATCTATCTATCTATCTATCTATCTATCTATCTATCTTTTGTTTCAAAGTATACTTAATTTACTTACTATTTCAACTGACAGTTGGTCGAGATATCTTGATTTTTAGTCTAGAGTGTGGGTCAAACTTAAAACTTACCAGCTTCTACGTTTGATGATCCCATGATGCAACTTCATATCCATCTCCTAAGCTCAAGATTTTCTCATACTCGATCCTCCACACACACAGAAGCTTTTCTTGGAGTTACCGCTGTGCAGATTAGTGATCAGATGTATTAAACTGGTAGAATGCTCCTTTAACTAAGAGCTCAGGATTCACACAGATGCAACACACTAACAGTAGCGGCACAAACTGGACCCGGGTTGAGCCTCCAGTTAGTCTGGTTCTGGTTCTGACATCCCGACCGCTCATGTTGCCAGAAAGACCTGCCTGCAGCAGAGGTTACAGAACAAGAATGATGGAATATTTAACAAGATGAGCGAGCCGGTGTCTGCAGCGCTCCATCTGTGCTGTGGCCACCTTGTTGTAGTACGTGAAAGGAGAACTGAGGAAAAAACGGTCTGTGGTCAGTGTCTTAACCCTGGGACAGCACATCCCACATTACCACTGTCTCATCATCAGGTCCATTATTTTGAAGGGGTCTGGACACACTCTAAGATGTTCTGTTACCAATGCGGATGCCAAGCACTGATCTGTTACCGCAGCATGAGAACCCATGTTCTCACAGCAGTTTGCTACTAACCCTGTATGTATGTGACAGGGTTGTTATCATTGTCATAAGACAAAGCGCAGCTAAAACCTTTTATAAAATCTCTCTTTGATCTCATTTGTCTGTCAGTCATTAAAAATAAATCTAAGAATGAATAAGCAGCCACAATTTAGTAAAATGGGATTTAAATAGTACAGTAAGAGTTTAAAACAGTAGTGCAACAGCAAATTAAAAATCAAAATATGAGTGCTACTGTTTCAGAGCAGTGAAGAAGAATTGATTTCTGGGAGAACTGCTCTTTTATCTGTGTGTGACGTGGTATCCGATCGCTACACACACTTGCATACTCGCCGATACCTGATCAAGTGTTTTCGGTGGTATCCAAGGTATTTCTGAAATGAGTTTAGGAGGCTGTGTTGTTGAAATCTCTGTACCCTCTGAACACATCCTGATTGAGAATGAGGGTGCAGCGATTAACTGTGATGTCATCACGCGTCTTTTCACGTTGTGGAGCTGAGCGAACATCGTTGTTACATTTCTCCATATCTTTGCTGAGAGTTGCACATGTACTATAGCAACCGTTCAGGTGAAAGACGGGAAAACGACAGTGGCCGAAAAGATCCAAAAAGATGTGAGCGTTTCGCCCTGGACACAGTGAAGAAAAGGATTCCCTGCAGGTTAAGCTGACGTCACATGTGACACAAGCAACTGGTGACACTCAGTTCCACATTCACAAGTGTTCACAACTGTAGCAACTGTGTTTGATGGTGTTGCCTGTCCTTGGTTTAGAGGAAAACTGAGTTCTTGTTTTTATACATATATGTATATATCAGCACTTGAAGTCCCAAAAATTCCACATGATGTACCTTCATCATCTTTATTGTGGACATGCCAAAAACAACCTCAAGCTAAATTCATACGCTGGGAGCTAAATAGAGCCGCTGAGTAATTTTGTGACTTATTATCCAATTCATCATTTCAATAATGGATGACTGGACCACTGTCAAAGTGGACACCAGGACAGTGCTCACCTGTGAGGCTGGAGGGTCCAACAACAGGATGAGTTATAGTGAACCACGTCAGCAACAACCCTCATCCTCCCTGTGTGTGTGTGTGTGTGTGTGTGTGTGTGTGTGTGTGTGTGTGTGTGTGTGTGTGTGTGTGTGTGTGTGTGTGTGGTGGTCAGGTCACAGACAACTCAAGTCAACACACAAGATGAAGCTCATTTCCATCAGGTTAAACCCAGTTTATGAGGGAAATGGTGTGAAAACTGATTGAAAAGAAAATGTGCTGACTTTAAAGTGGACATCCCCTGACCCTGACCCTGGACTGTGTGACTGTGTCAGATGGAGAGAAATGCATTCACTGGGAAATACATGAGTACAGCCATATGAAAAACACACACAAAACAGAGAGAGACAGAGAAGAAGATCTAACTACTCTCTCTTGTCAAACTATGTCATCTTATTCTACATATTTGTGATTATTATCACCATCGACTGATTCTTTTTTATTTAAATTAAATGTTATGCTTACAGAACTTACAGCATCATTGTGTTGGTGTAAATGCACTAACGAATGTGAAAGTCTACCCCAGAGACAGGACGGTGGATGCACTACGACCCACCAATCCTGATCTCTCATTTTAAAGATCACACAGAGGACAGCGGTGCTGCCGAAACGACTTTGACAAAGGTTCAGTCACACTTTCAGAGCAGCGACCTTTTACATGGAGCCAAATCAGGACCGTAAAGTCCTTCACACCAGATCGAAAACAGAATGGACAAAAAAAGAGACAGAAAGAGGAAGCCCAGTCCGTCCCACCTACCTTCATAGGCGAGATGTGAGCGTGGGTGACGTAGCCGTGCACATTTTCAATTTGGGAAAGGCTCTTCTCTGCGACCTGGACCAGCTCCGGCCCCGCCGCCTCCTCTGTCAGCTGGGGCGAGCTCTGGTCCTGGGGGGACGAGTCCTCATCGTGGTGCCTGTACTTCTGATACAGGAACAAAAATGCAAACAGGAGAGCACGGTCAGCAGTGTGAAGCTGTGAGGGTATGGATGCCCTGAACACTGACTGACAGGTGGAGGCCCTGCTTCATTTTACTTTTACTGTATCCATGCATTTGAAACCATGTTGTCTTCAGAGTGTGTCCCTGGTGGCTGTTTGTCCCTCTCTTTGTCCTGTATCAGCTGTAAACATGGCGCCTGTGTTGTCTGTTTGACAGGTGAATGATTGGACTGTCCTGAGCAGTTACATAACAAGACTGGGCTGTTTTAGGGGGGACAGAACCTTTGTGCGTGTCCCCACCAGTGACTCACAGGGTCTTTTTCATGGCCCAAATAAGGGTACGTCTGTGCGACCCTGAGAACGCATCGGACGCTGATTGGTCATTACCTCACGTAGGACGTGACGACAACAAGTAACTAGCGATACATATAATTTGTCGCACAGGTTACACGACAAACTACGCTGCTACCATCTCAGCTTCAGGGGCTTCAGTAGGAAGGCACCAGTGGTCAGCAGAGACACAGCATCAAATTACACATGTGAAAAACATACTTTTAGTTCAATGTGACTTCCACTTCGCGATGACAGAATTATCTGTGATGCCTCTCTCTGTATCACAGCGATCCATGGGTACAATGCACACATCTGATTTAGCTACTGTTGGTGCTGAATTAGCATGCAGAGGTTTAGAGCGATGGTTTCCAGAGTAAATACACCACATTTTGTGTTTCACGATACAGATGGACGCACTGATGACGATCTAATGATGAAAAACAGAGAGCAACAGTTTAAATGGCCCCATCTACTACCTTTAGTGATTTGGAAACCTGAGCGCAAATGAGTCAGATATGGCTTGTGATCCTGATTAGATTTAGTTGGAGGTTTCACCATGAGACATTCAGACAGATTAGAGAAACCCTGCACGGAGCTCTAAGAAGCTTCAAGAAAAAAAAAAACGACTTTCTGCAGTCACTTCAAACAGCCTTTTATCTACAACTGAAGCGGATTACTCTGCATCCGACCGGCAGGTTCCAGGCTGCTACTGAAGCATCTCCAGACGCCTCCGAACATCTAAACCGGCAAAAATACAGTCGCACTGCTGGCGTTGTTCTCCGGGACAGAAATACAGGATGTTCTGGGAAATCAACTTAATTCTCTCCTCATTCATTTAGAGTCAGTATCAAGACGACAGAAGTCACCGTGAGGGCCTTGGGCTGGCAACACCTACAGCTCTGTAACCTGGATAAAAACAGCAGCAACCACTGCTGGGATTCAATCCAGTTACCATGGCAGCTCATCCATATATATATGTATATATATGGACTAATAAAATGGACTAATGGAGGTAATTGAAACAGGACTGATGAAGCAGGACTATACCGTGGACAGGTGTGGTTTTCCTTTACTGTGCTAAATTGTGTTAGAGCTGAAATGATGAACCCATCAATTACTCCAACAAAAAAATGTAACCGTTTATCTGTAACTGATTTTTTTCAAGCAAACACACAGGAACACTGCTCTACACCTGATTCATGAGAAACTGTGACCCTGTGTGGGTTACACAGGTGTAGGTGGTGAAGCATAACAAGCATTTCCTCTGACAGTTTTTCTACACTCCACTATCCACCTCCAGCCTGCTGTGCACTACACAGGGGTTGAAGAAGGGTGGAAGAATGGCGATGTATTTGGTGTACCACTCTGCAGACAGAACAAGCCTTCTACGAACCTTAACCACCTTATTCAACAACTCATAATGTGTTTCTAATGGGAGACAACCTGATCTAAAAACTGATGATGAGCTCATACCCCTCATCATGCTGCAGACAGGTGACAGGTATGTGTGATTGTTCAACTCACTGCAGCTCCATGTGGACCACCTGGACATGTTTACAGCTCCACGTTCACTGGAATGGAGTCTTTAATGAATTATTATTTTTACCCTCTCTGAGAAAACAGAACCAGCTGTCAGACCCAGACCTTATCCAAACCAAATCTCAAATGGGGTCAAAACCAGGCCTGGGTCCATATTAACTCCAACACGAGAGGAACAGTGTAAAGGTTGGGCAGACAGAGATGAATATAATTCCACTGTACTGCATGTGCTGGGGGGGGCAGATTTAGGTTTGTGATTTGGGTGAACTGACTCTGACGTAGTCTGGTTTAATGTGCATCACATTTGTTTTGCTTTGGCGGTGCAAGGTCCCTTCTCTCCACTTGGAAGGAGAAGTCTGCACTGAAGCCAGCAGACACAGCGTGAAGGGCAGCCTTCCTGTTCATCTCCGGGGGGGCCGAGTGCCGACCCACTGAAAATTAACAAGCTGTTTAATTCATGAAGAGTGACTGCTGGAGACACAGAACACCTCCGAATATGAAAGCCTTCAATTCAAAAGGAAACCCACAGGTAAAGTTTTCTGTGAGTCCGAGTTGACGTATCCGGGATATCATCCATACATCAGCAAATCACAATATATTGAACAAAAGAAGCCTTAAAATAATGTGTGTAAATGAAATGCCATCTAAACTAACATTTCATTTGATTCAGGAACTCTTATCTTCAGATAACATGCAATAAATAATAAGTAAAGATAAAAAGGATTATTTGTCTTATTTTCAGTCAAAGCTATATGTCATTCTACATCTAATTCATCAAAAAAAAAACATGAGATATTCAACATGCGAAATTAATGAAAACCACATACATGATGTATAGATTAGATTAGATTAGATTAGATTAACTTTATTAATCCCACAACGGGGAAATTTACACGTTGCAGCAGCAGAGGAAAGGTGAAAAGAAACAAAAGAAGAAAGACATAGTGAGCATAATTTACAGATATTGCCAGCATTGCTGACAGGAGAAACAAGAAGTCAATTGTACAACAATTGTAAAGAATAAAAAATTAAAAAATTATGGACTGATATATTATATGATAGCAAGTATGCTAATGTGACCACAGTTCCTACAACAGATTTCAGGTGGTGCATGTGTTGTAGAGCCTGACAGCGGTTGGGATGAAGGACCTGCGGAACCTCTCCTTCTTACACCGTGGGTGTAACAGTCTGCTGCTGAAGGAGCTGCTCAGGGACCCCACCGTGTCATGTAGGGGGTGAGAGGTGTTATCCATGATGGATGTCAGCTTAGCTAACATCCTTCTCTCCCCCACATCCTCTACAGAGTATAATCATAGTATAATCATATGATGTACACATGATTGGCATGTTTCTTTCTGTAACACTAAATTTGTTAACATAACATAATCAGCTGGACATTTTAAAATACATGTGTACACCTTTGTCCAGCTGAAATTGAGCTAACGCACTCAGATGTTGCGGTCGGGAATCAGTCAGAACAAAATGCGTAACTGCGGTCTCATCTGTCTGCAGATAAGACCAGAAGCACCAGGGGTAGTCTGAATCTCATTTGAATACAAAGTACAGCATGTACTAAACCTACAGAGCTGTAAGAACGTTCACGCGCCACATGCTAACAGTTAGCCTCGAGTTAACTGGCGTAAAAGGTCTACAGGCATCGATAAATGGATTTATCGGCGTGCATGTATGATGGGACAAAAACAGCTCAGCTAAACTGTGTATGTGTACTTCGTGACTGGCTTCTCCCAACAGGTAAACATATTATTTCCAGAAGAATAAGATCAACAAAATAATCAAAACAGGTTTCAGTAGCTGTGACATCAAACCACCTTGGCGATCCTCGTTTCAACTATGTCAGTCAGTCAGAAAGGTTCATCTGTCATCTGTCTCTGCAGTCCAAAGATATCCCAAACCCCAAACATCCTTCATCAGCAGCTGATTAGTGTAATGTGAAGAGTGCAAGAAGGCTGATGGAGAAGAAGAATAAAAGAAGCCAACCAGGGAGAGGAGGGAAGAACAGCGTGTACACAGACACCAAAAATATCTTCTGTCCTCAGACACGACCATGAGTGCAGCAAACAACCGCTTTATAATCTCAGACTGTAATCTGTAATCTGTGTCATGTCAAACTCCTTTTCACGTCTAACTAGTCAGTAAACGGGACAGAGGTTTGGTCACTCCGTCCCCTGCAAAGACGCAACTTCAAAAAGTTGAGCGTGTATTAACCAGGGTCCTCCACCCATCAATCCATGGACGTCATGTGGTGAGCGCCTCGCTGTTAAACAACAGCAATGCAAGGTTACGCTTTGAAAGTAAAAAAGAACAGCATCAGGTCTATGCTGTTTCATCTGCACACATCCTGCAAATCAGGTACAATCTATTGGTCGGCTGATTAACTGGGCCGATATTTCAACATTTTGAGATAATCTCTGATGATGTGGCTGGACATAAACAGAGCCCTGGTGTTGTTTTTGTTTGTTGTTATTTTAAAGGCCGCGAGTGTGCAGACAGGCCGAAGCTGACATATGTATATTTAATTTGAATTTTGAAAATTCAACTGGTACTAACTGGAATGTTAATGGACTGACAGGCAACTCAAGTAAACATCAGCCCAGAGGAAAGGAGAAATGTGGGTGTGCCAGTGTGTGGTGGTGGAGGAGATCACTGTTGTGAACTTTTACATGTGCTGTTTTGGTGGATGTCATCACAGCGCTTGTGTTAATCACATGCCGTCAGTCACTGTGTCAAAGCACGTCGGACTCATTTTCACTGAAGGAGCCGTTTCAGCCGGCATGGCAGTGCTTCAGAGGAACTGGCTTCACCACACTACTGAATTAAAACACATGAAGTTCTGTATGACGCCAATGCGCAGAATTCCAGGGCTAATTCACACATAAAAACATAAGACATAAAACAACAAAAAGTCCTGATGGAAAGCTCTGCAACTGCTTAATGGACCATGAAGTGTGAGTGCTTTCTTAGATGCTGTTTCCAGATTTACAAATGAACTCCGAAACTCGCCTTTGGTTCTTGAAGTGCTTAAAAAAAAACATTTGTGCACAATCCACCCAACGATCGAGGTTGACGTGATTTTCTGTCTGCTGATTTAAGGACACTTCAGTTTGGTTTGATGGTTGGAACTGTTCT
The DNA here is from genome assembly GCA_016785225.1 of Psettodes erumei. Lineage (NCBI taxonomy): Eukaryota > Metazoa > Chordata > Actinopteri > Pleuronectiformes > Psettodidae > Psettodes > Psettodes erumei. The sequence continues at coordinate 105,776 of JAFBJZ010000647.1, forward strand.
TCACTGTTGGGAAAGCAGGAGGCAAACAAGGTTTTTCCTGCCATCCATCTGAAGCCTGAACTGCTGTGACAGCGGTTCTGCTTAAATTACTGATTTAATTACTGGGGGATTCACTCAGATCAAATTAACACAGATTATAGGATAGGTGTCCAGATGAGCTCCAACCAGTGACACCCTCAGTGTCGACTATACCACATTAACAAGGAGTCGTGCTGGCTGGTCATTTCATATCATCCATTATAGACTATGATAGCTCATGTGCTCAGTGCTTCAGCACATGAAACACACTGGACTCAAATGGGACTGAATGCCGTACCTGACAAAGGGTCACGTGATGACGGCCCAGAGGACGACTGGGGCTCAAAGCCACAGAGGGGTGGAGTCGAGTCCCACGGCTGTCAGTGAACAGTCAGCACAGGGAGCAGAGCGCCACTCTGATGGCTTTAGGGTCAAAGGTCAGGCCTGGCAGGCGTTCTAGGAACACTGGTTACAATTACAAATGCTTGAGGATGAACTTGTAGTGTTGAACAACAGGAATTACAATCCTGGTGGCTCTTGGAAATTCTACACATTTACATACAAATACAATCCACAATATATTTTAAAAGGAGAAATTGAAGTTACAGTCTTAAAAATGAGAGCGTAGATCTCTGCCGAGGCTGAACATATCCCCAAAATGAGGAGTGTAGCTGGATCAGTTTGTGGTCCAGCCAGCTGGGAGTCAAACCAGGAACCCGCCGCTCAGGAGCTTAAGGCCATGTAGTATGTTCCCTTGTCATTCTGCTATAGGGTCACTGCGCTATTTCAAATCTTTGTGTATTTTCTCAAAAATGTCCGGGTCTCAGATACTGATCCGGATCATTCTCAAAATTAATCACCTCTAAGATGGGCTTAGATCCATCAATTAACTATTAACTAAGGTTCTGGCCCCCCTAATATGGTCCTGTAGTTCCTGCGGTTTGGAGCGGACCTGTTCAGAACTTCTGTAACGGTCTGGTCAAAATGGTAGATTATAGGTCTCTTGTTGTTTTAGCTATTGGCAGTATAATTACAGGTGAGTCAGACAGTTTGTTCAATGAATGCAGTGAGTAAACTCTGATGGGTAAAAAAAGAAAATTCTTCAGCTGACTGAGACACATCAGGGAGCTGCTACGACTCAGTCAGCTCAGGACGACTGACTCCAAACAGGAAGTGAGCGAAAACAGCTGGGTCGCGGGGTCAACTCCCTCTGTGGGTCACTGAGCCCACTCAGGCTAAATCTGCCTGTCTCTGTGGTGCTGAACACGAGTTTGAAAGGTTGGAGGAGGTTGAAAAAAAAAAAAGCTGCACTCTGGCTCCTGTACATTGTTTTTAGATGCGGTTGGATCTGAAAAGATCTGCAGCGGCGGTGTGTCAGGGTGAGCCGCCGCGAGACGGCCACGCCCACTCACTGTGGATGAGGGAGGCAGCGGGGAGGTTTCCAGTGATGACACCGCCTCCTCCTCCTCCTCGACAGCTCTCAGAGAGAAGTGGAGGAGGAGGAGAAGGCACAGCGCCGACTCCCGCCTGCCAAAAGCTGCTATAAATAGGAGCAACACCGCCGAGCGGACGTACCAGGGTGTTCAGGAGGAGGAGGGTTTCTGGATGATTCAGGGATGTGATGAGGAGGGAGGAAGGATATGGGGAAAAGAACAGAGAAATCACCCACACAATCCAGCAGCAGGAGAAGATGCCTCGTGTCATCTCTGTCCTGCTCTTCTGCAGTGGTTTGTGTGTTGGTCCGGACTAACGGAAACCAATGCAAACACGGCACCCGCGTGTTCTTATTGAGTTCTTCCTTAACTTCCTTGGTCTAAGATGAACAGTGTTGTCGGCACCATGTGTATATTACACACCATCAACCTGGCGCTAGTCCGTCTCCCCTGCCGACCTCGACATTAAATAAAATACAGTATCCTCACGTTTTCTCAACTCAGTCTGACAGTTGGGACATAAACCCTTTGTTTTTATTGGACTAAGAGGCATTTCAAAGTGTGTGACGATCAGCCACAGCATAACAGGCTGCATACTGAGCGTCACAGTGTAGTGTGTATGTGAGGTATGTGATGCGAGTGCCAGTTTGGGTGGAGATCCTCATGATCCATCTTCCTTCGTGGACGTCCAGTTTCCTCTCCTTCCTCCTTCCTTCATCTCCTTCTCCCCCACCTCATTTAATCTGTCCTGTCCATCTGGACTCATTAATTCACTGAAGTTCTGCTTTGATGCGGGGGATGCAACGGCATGCACATCTGTCCTACGCGGTGGAGGGCGTTGGGGTCAGACAGTACATCAAAGCCTCCGTTCCTGAGCGTGCGCCTACCTGACTAATGCAACAGTAAGAGTTGGAGCTGTTAGGCAGCTGCTGCAGAGAGGACGGTGACGGTGCCTCACTTTTGCCTGAGCACACGATCGGGTTGAATGGTTTCTGTCCTGCAGGAGCTGCCGGGGCCTCGTGCCAGACCGGACCGGACCAGCAGCTTTGGAATGAGAGCATGTGGATTCATTTGGAATTGTGGCAGCGCGTCACCAGATACTTGACCAGTGATAACTTCCAGTGCAGTGTATTGAGCGTGTGGTAGTGAAAGCACTCCATGGCAGCTGATCAATGGGACTTCATTAAGACTAGCTGCGCTCAAACTGTCACTGAGCAGAAGTTACAGCTGCGAGACGAAGCGCGGGAGCGTGTCCATCTGACCGCCTCAATCTCTCAGATTAACAATGCATCCCAATCCAATCCTGACTGTAATCTGAGCCGTTTTCTTGTGCTTGAGGGCTCAGAGGTCAACACAGCGCTCCACATGACGCCGCAACCACAACCCTGGTGTCGTCCCCCGGGTGCTATGCTACTGTCCAATCAGGGCTAAGGGCCAAAAGGTCAACAGAGAGCTTCATTTCCAGTGGACTGCTGCACTTCAGGGGTCCACAATCAGGGTTTAAAAAGGTTTGAACAGTCTGGGTCACAGAGGAGATTCCCCTGTTCTGACTCGCCATCATCTCACCGGAGATGAAGTCAGGAAGAACCAAGCTAGCTTCACATTAAACCACCGATCGCAGCGAGAAGAGCAGGGACGCAGAGCTGCGTTGGTTAGTCCAACAACAGGTTATCGATTCGTTCTTGCAAAGACCCAGTAGCAGACCATCCTCACCGGATCCTCGCCTCGCTCTCCGCCGACATCGCAGTTCACCGAGAACCCAACATTTTCCCGAAAAGCTCTGCGAGCGCCCGGGTGTCATTTGCACTCACCACAGTGTGACGCCAATCAGCTGGAGTTAAGCCGAGCAGGGCACAATGCTAAGGGCGCACAGCTTATGGTGTCAGCGAGATGTGCTTCTGCACTGCACTCATCAGTCTGAGCCGAACTCTAACAGCTGTACCCGGGTCAGACCGGTCAGGACGACTACAGTTATCCACCTACTGACAAGTGTACTCGCTGTATAAAAAAAAGCGTCAAAGCCAATGTCTGCTCTAAATTTCTCGACAGGTTCGTTGTCACCTCACTGTGGCCCAAATGATTAACAGCGGACCTTCCTCAGGGAAACACACACAGAGTCCTGACTGAGCAGCTCAGTTTATTTGTCATTACTCAGATCCATACTGTGCCTCCTCTCAGCTGACAGACTGCTGTTTCCCTGCGGAGCACATGTCCACCGCACACGCTCCCCCCCGCGCCCACCCAAACACAGCCTCCCATTGGGCAGTTCCGTAAAGCAGAAAGGACGGGCAGCTCGGGCAGCCTATCACGTGGCGTCAGGTCAAACGGTAAACACAGCCGCTCGGTGACGAGGGTTTCTTGTCTCCCTCAGCTGCTGTCTGACAGGCGCAGAGCAGAGGATGCAGGTACAACAGAACCTCGTGGAATTTTGCTCATTTCTTGGATTTGAATGATACGTCTCGATTACTTATCATACATTAAAGCTCTGACTCTTCTGGTTTCTGTAAATAATCTGATAATGCACCTTATTCATGGTCTGGAGGAACATTTTCCCCAAATACAAACTTGCACTAAAAATATTTCGAGGCTGTGTACAAACCGCCGTCATCAAGACTTCACTTTGGTTTTGTACTTTGTCACAAATAGAGTGCAGCACATAGTACAACACACGTGACTCCTCCCAGGATCTCCCTCCTTTCCGCTCCCTATCCTCCGGCGGCTCGCTGCGAATTTCCACCCACCTTGCAGCCGAACATGAGGGAGATGGTGCTGTTGGTGCAGGCCACCTTGCAGTGGCACAGCATGGGCGAGAAACACTCCACCTTCTTCACACCGGGGGACATTTTGTCGGCGCCGGGGCAGTTGGCTGACAGCCGCCTCCTCCGTGAGCGCTGCCGGCTCCTCCCGCGCCGCCCGCTTCCCGCCGCACCGCCTCCTCCGCCTCCATCTCCAGCCTCCCCACCTCCACTGCTGCTGCTGCTGCTCCCTGCTCTCACCATCCGCCCTCATTCCTCGCATCGCTCCATCGCGGCAGGGAAGAAACGACTCCCAGAGCTCTTGCTTCATTCAGGGAGAACCTCCCCCCTCTTCCTCTCCTCTGACCCCTCCTCCTCCTCCTTCTCCTCCTCCTGCTGCTAGAATATATTTCTCTCCCTCTTGACCTCCTCCCAGGCGCTCGCCTCGACTCCTTTCTCCCTCGTTCTCCGGCTCGTTTTCCTTCTCTCCCCCTGTTGCGTTTCCTCTCCCTCTCTCTCTCTCTCTCTCTCTCTCTACCCTGACAGTGAGCGGTGGTGGTGATGAGCGAGCAAGGGCTGTTGTGTGTTTAGCATGTGTGTGTGTTAAGCTTTCCTCTGTGGGGGTGTGATTGGTCTCCAGGGACAGGGGGGACGAGAGAGGGTGGTCACATGACTCATCGGGAAACAAGGAGGGTTGAATGAGAGAGAGAGGGTGTGTATCCTCAGGGAAGGTAGAGAAATGTAGGACAGAGTCAGTGATGTGGAGGAGAGGAAGAGGAGGAGCAGAAAGAGGAAGAGAAGGTGTTGTTCAACTTAACACAGAGAACTGAGTCGTTTATGAGTGCACAGAGAACTCATCCATCTCCCCACTCTCTCTCCCTCTCTCAAACACAGAGCTGAACCGTGAGCGAAAGTCAAAGCAGCCGTGTGCGATCCCGGAGCAATCCTTTTAAAATAAGCATGATTTGATGGTTTCTGCCAAAGTTGAGCAAGTCAGAGTCGTTCGTTCCCCTCAGCGTACAGTAGCTCACGTCCCCACGAGCCTAAAAGTTAAAGCTCACAACACACTGACGTTAAGCAGAAGATGTGGGGTGTGGGGTGTGGGGATGTGGGTTCCAGTCTTTCCACCAAACTGCCTCTCTGATTTTAACAGGCAACACCACCTGTCTGATCTGTGTGTGTACATGTGGGTGGAGACGCCAGCAAGCGGAGTTTCCTCCTGAGGCTGCCGACGCTTCATCCATCCCTCGCATCTCTCTGTCTGGGTCTCGGTGCGGTTCAGAGAAAGCGGAGGAAATGACGGGGGGTGGGAAAAGAAAGCGTCTGGGTCGTTACATAATAAATGACTGATAAGTCACTCAAACCACCTTTGTAAAGCAGGAACCCTCCTCTACACCTAATGACAGAGCACGAAGGAGGAACAGGATATTTTGTGAGCACTTTTTCACAAAGCGAAATTCATATCTGTTCACATAAACAACTTCTCATCCCCCCTATACAGGCATTAGACCATCCAAAGGACCAGATCCACTGCCCTGACGTACATCCCGGGAGTCAGCAAAACCAGTTGATTAGTATCTTCAGACACAACCCCCACCGTTCAGATTTCCTTTTTGTGTTGCTGTCCTTTTCAGCGCCGCTCAGCGTGGTCGCTTACATTAGACTCACGTCCAGAGCGAGCATCTCCCTGCACACCACCGCTCCACTCAGAAATCCTACAACTTCACCAGACAAAAGAGCGACAGGCGGAATTCAAATGAATTAGGTTTGGGACAGTTTGCGCCAATTAGCTTCCATCTGGGTGTGCTGCTGTCCCAGCACCTCATTATCCAAGCCTGAGTCAGGCTGCGCAGTCACTCTCACACACACACACACACACACACACACACACACACACACACACACACACACACACACACACACACACACACCAACAGAAGATGCAGCAAACACCATTTCACGTGGAGGCATGCGACATACATGCAGCTGCAGACTGAGCGTGTGCGGTGACGCTGATAGCAGCTGACAGGTTCAGATGTGACGGCCTCCTTCTAAATTTACCCTGCTGCTTTTTACAAAAAACCCCCAAAAAACGGGATTTCTGCGACTGTCTTTCTGTCACATTTGTGTAGTGTGTTTGGTTTCAGAGCAGTTTGTTGCTGCACTGTTCATTTCTGCTGACTTTCACTCACAAAAGAATAGTGTGGTCGCCCTCCCGGATGGAAAGGGGACAGTGTAACAAGTCAAACAGTGCTCGACCAAGGTGCACAGTGTGATGCAGAATGGATGTCGTTTGACAGCAAACAGCTGTGCGGGTGGCGCCCTCTGCTGCTCTCACTCCACACCGCAGCTGAACGCTGTACATGCTCTAATGTTTACGTTTAAAGTAGTGATATTTTATGAGGAGGTCAATCCACTGTTCAAGGAAGTGACAGCTGAAGAGACACCGTGAGCGTCTGAATTGTCCTGACTGACGGACATCAAATAACAGAGTGAGTTCCAGCTCCTGCGGATGTCATCATCTCTGAAGAACCAGAGAAAAGATAGATATTCTGCAAATATTTCATCATTGTCCTTGGATTTTTTTCAGATCTTTGATATATAGTTTCTGGGGATTTTTAAACCTTTAATAACAATTTTCTCGATATTTGTCAGCTCTTTAATTCAAATGTTCTGCAGTTTTTTCTAAATCATTGTGAACATTTCCTCGATGTTTTTCAGCTCTTTAATTCTAATTGTCTGGGGATTTTTGGAAACTCTGATGAACATTTTGGAGATATTTGGAGCCTTTGGGGTCGTGCATGTCATGCATGTAGTCACAGCAGGAAGCCAGCTCTCATGAGCTTCTGTTTTGTCGTGTAACAGATCTGTCCCAGTTTCTGTGACCGCTTGTGTAAAAGCAGCAGAATGGATGCTGATGGTTGGATGCATGCATAACACTAGGTGGGAGCATTGTTCAGACAGACAACAGGCACCAGCATCGTGGGTCCTGATGCAGCGAGCTCCAGTAAGAACGAGTGAAATCAATTTGGCCAAACTGATGACGATTAAAATGAGTTGTGGAGCCTCTGAGCCATGTTTACTTTCTGGTGACCCTTCTGGGCTGTGTTTAATCGTCTCAACTGAACTGACCCCCCCCCCCCTCAGAAAGAGGCCTGGTTGTTTGTATTTCTGTCCCAAAACGCTGTTTGGCAGGAACTCATTGTCCCGGTGTCGACCCAGATGGCGAGGCGTTGCCCTGAGGTGAGGGAAGGTGGGGGGCTGTACACCAGAGCCATGGAATCTGCATCACCTATCCAGGAGGAGCACATGAATTTGATTGTTTTGCTTTATTTTAGTGCTGCTTCTGGTGGGATAGAAACATTGTAGCACTGTACTTTTCAGGAAAGAAGAAAGAAACTATCTTCAGGAACTCTTTTGGAATCAATTTCATCATTAAGTGAAAGGTAAACACAAATGATAAATAGTTGATAATAAAAACAATTAGGCCAGTATGAGTATGATCATACTGGCCTAATGATGATGAATCAGCTGTTTCAATAATCACATTCACTGAGGACATATATTCAGCATGCAGCTGTTTTATTTTTATTTATTGATGTATTTTTTGCTTGCCACAAATGTGACAATTGGCCGTTTTTCTTTTTTAAGGGGAATGTTACTGAGTTTGGTTCCTTAGAAACTGCGATGAGCATATTTATTATTTTCTAATACTTTCAGCCACAAACGATTAATCATTTCCTAAAAGAAATCTTACTTATAGCCCCAGATTAATCTGCTGATTGCATATGATTGATTGATTGAGTAAATTATTAGTCTATACACTGCAGACTGTCAGGAAACACAGAAAATGCTCCCCACAATTTAAATTGCTGTAGAACTGCTTCCCAGAAACAAGCAGCACTACAAAATACAAAACAGAGCTGACAGAGACAGAGTGACAACATGTCCCCGAACAGTCCAAACGTACAGAACCAACACAAGCTGCTGCTCGCTCTTCCTCTACAGAAACCTGTGCTCAGACCAGCCGGCGCAAGTGAGCACAGCACAGGGACGGGAAGCAGGAGCGCTTTGGCGAAGCGAATCAAAACGCCGAGCGCTTCCTGTCCCGACGACCACCGCCACAGGCACGAAGCTGCCGACTGGCCGGCGAGGAAGAGAGCGCCGCCTCAAACACAGCTTCAGGCTTAAAGGCAGCTTGTGTCTCACATGAGGCACGGGGGGAGATTTCTACATCACCTGCTATTTACCAACACAGCTGATTGTTAATACAACTCTTTTCATGAGTGTGTGCACTTAAGTGACGTGTGACTCTCACCAGGTCCATACACAAAAACTGATTTTTATTTTTTGTCGCTGGGCATCTCGGGGCTACATTTTAGTGTTGCCCCTGTCAATATCACTCAGTTCGCTTCATTTGTTATTGTTATTAAATTTCGTATTTTACCAAATGCATATATCGGCCCCTCACTCTCTAAATATCGGCATCGGCCACTGAAAACCCGTACCAGTTGACCACTAATTTTGATGCTTTCTGGAGGCCAAAACGCGGCGTCAGGGAGGCACATCAAAACATCTGCTCCTGTTGGTTTCTGTGTACGACCCCACCAACCGGCCACAGGTAGAGGTGCAGCACGTTATCAAGCTATCTCTCTCTCTCTCTCTCTCTCTCTCTCTCTCTCTCTCTCTCTAACACGCCACAAACACAATCCATTATTCAGCAGAGCAGCAAGCAAAAGCAGGCCGCTGCAGATACTGCAGCTCAGCTTAACATGCAGGAAAACCACAATTGAATCCAAATGAACACAGAGGATCAGGGAGGCAGCACAGGAGAGGCTGGGCGGGGGGGCAGGGGGGCTGCCTCCCACAGTTTCAGCCCCCCTCCATCAAAGAAGAAAACCACAACATGGGCCGGCCCATTCCCCAGACACAAACACACTGACGTCTGCTGAAATTTCAGACATTTTTGCAGAACTTCCTGATGAGACCAAAATCACGTCTGAACAAACCTTCTGCGTGTGTGTTGATTAGTTGACACTCTCAACAAATCAGCCCATTCACCAAAAAATCTGATTTTCTCTACGAGAACCCCGCACAGAAATTCCTTCAACTGCGATCACCGGCGGTCAGAGGTCACAGCAATCATCCTTTCATGTGAGCGTGCCCAGCCCACACCTTCCCAGCTTCCTCTCTGTTCTCCTCGCCCCCTGCGGTCTGCTGGCAGCCTGCTCTGTGTGTGTGTGTGTGTGTGTGTGTGTGTGTGTGTGTGTGTGTGTGTGTGTGTTTGTTGAGCATGCATGGGTGGCTCCTCCTGGCTTGTGTCGTACTGCAGGGCACATCGGCCTCTCTCGCACTCACACACAGAGCGGCCATTGAAATTCCACCGGCAGATCTGGGCATCATTCAGTGCAGCTTCAGTGTTACAGCGACAGTTTGGCAAACAGTTCAACTTCCTGCTCCGGGTTTTGTTCGTCACAGTCGGACGTGGAGAGCTGAGTGGATACGTCACATGAATTATTCAGACTCAAAGCTAGTCAGCAGGAGACGGTTGTTTCATCAGATCATTCGGCTTGTAGTTTTTGTCTAGCTTCATTGTTTGCTTGACAAAATGTCAGAAAACTTCCGTGTTTTCTGAAGGAGGTGAAATGTCTTGTTTTGTCTGACAAACCCTCCACAAGCCACAGAAATTCAGTTCATAAAAGACAAAAAAAACACAACTTTAATGATTAACTCCTCCTCAAAGGAGCTTCCTGACAGATTTATTGAGGAACTGATGGATCGTTTCAGCTTCAGTCCAGAAGAAACTAACTGTGGAGCCTTTTTCTGAAGGCCGTCTTGTCAAGTGGAAACTATTTCCTGTCCTGGCTGCAGGCGGTCTGATGTGAACGCAGCTCACGCGCGGCATTCGCCGCTTCATCCAGGATCCACTGTAGTGCCACCTTCAGCCCAAAAGCTTCAACGCATGACAAGCGAATCCCAGCTGATTCTCAAAACCACGGCGAGGAGCCACACAGCTTTAACACTGGTCAGTCAGAGCAGGAGCTGGGTCTCCACTGCTGTCATTATATCACACTACAAACCATCAACACAAAGCCCCTGGTGAAATGTGTTAAAAACTAAGGACACAGATTCTTCAGGCTGCTACTCACATGGTTGTGGCAGATGGATCAGGCCTGTATGAGGCACAAGTCTATAGAGTCACGTTCCCTTAGCTAGACACATCGAACTAAATGAACCAAAGAGCCGAGCTGAATAACACCAAGTAACTGAGAATTGTGTCATGTGTACAAAGCACGTGTGTGTCCTTCAGGATGAAAAACAGAATCGTAGGAACAAACTACAAACAAAAACCCATCAGAAAAACTTACATAGCTGTGTAAAGAGTAGAAAATGAAGGGTGTTACTGATCATGCCAAAGGGTGAGGGGGGGGGCTACGTGTTCGCCACCGGCCTGTTGTTTTTAAAGCCCATTTAAGAGAGCCTCCACGACAGCAGCCTGGGATTAACATCAATAATTAAATGATGTGGTCCCAGAGGAGCAGAGAGGAGTTCACCTGCCGACACACCGCAGTGTGGGCACAGCATTCCCATCAGCCCCTGCAGCCGGCAACGCACAGCCTGTCCACTTCCCATTTAATGCCACTGTAATGAAACTGGCTGCCGTTCACGTCGAGGGCGCTTGTGTCCTCAGGCAACAGGAGTGGACGAGCGAAACGGCTAAAACTGATGCTTATGTCTGCTTTGAAAGAAAAAAGACATGTTTGGTTTTAGTGTTCCCAACCACAGTATTGATGATATCATAATGTAAAAATGCCAGTGCCCTTTGGTTTTTTCACAGCCAAGGTGAATTTGCCAAAAAGCAGCTGGCATTCTGCTAATGTACGCTGACCAGTGAGTTGGGGACTTTCAACAGGGTTTACATTATCAGTGCAGTGAAGTGCTTTGAGTGGCGAGTCAAATTATTCATCACTTCCTCCCGTCCTGACTCATCGGACCCCCTGCAGTTTGCCTACAGGGCAAACAGATCCACAGACGATGCCATCGCCCTCACCCTCCACACTGCCCTCTCCCACCTGGACCAGAGGAGCACATATGTGAGAATGCTGTTCATTGACTACAGCTCAGCATTCAACACCATTGTGCCCGCCAAGCCCTCTGTGACTGGATCCTGAACTTTTTGACGGGCAGAAGCTAGGTAGTGCCAACAGGCACCACCACATCCTCCACCCTGACTCTCAACACCGGCACCCCCAGGCCTGCGTGCTGAGCCCCCTGCTGTACTCCCTGTTCACGCACGACTGGGTGGCCACACACAGCTCCAACACCATCATCAATTTGCCGACGGCACGACCGTCATCGGCCTGATCACCGACGGCGACGAGACGGCGTACAGAGAGGAGGTCAGAGGCCTGACATCTTGGTGCCAGGACAACCTCCACCTCAACATCGGAAAAACTAAGGAGCTGATTGTGGACTACAGGAAGCGGCAGGGTGAAGGACACGCCCCCATCAGCATCAACGGGACGACGGTGGAGAGAGTCAGCAGCTTCAGGTCCACATCAGCGAGGATCTGACGTGGACCCTACAAACTGACACCATCACAAAAACAGCACAACTCTTCTTCCTCTGCAGGCTGCGGAGGCTCAACATGGACAACAGGATACTCTGCAGCTTTTACAGGTGCACCATCGAGAGTATCCTGACTGGCTGCATCACCGCCTGGTACGGCAGTTGCTCCACCCTCAACCATAAGACTTTACAGAGGGTGGTGAAAACTGTGCAGCACATCACCAGGACAGAGCTGCCATCCATGGAGGACCTCTACACCCAGCGATGTAGGAAGAAGGCCAACCGGATCATTAAAGACCCCCACCACCCCAGCAACAAACTGTTCCAGCTGCTGCCATCTGGCAGACAGTACCACAGCATCTGGTCTCACACCACCATCAGGGACAGTTTCATTCCACAGGCCATAAGATTGTCAAACTCTTGAGCTGTCAATTTTATTATTTAATACATTTTGTATACACCTCAAATTTTATCTGCACTATAAAAATCCTGCTACTTGCATTTATTTGCACTACTGTGTTTATTTGCATTTTACTCTTTCCTTTCTTTAATCTTCATTTCTTTTATATTGCAATGCGGAAGGAGCCTGAGACCCAAGAATTTCATTGCCAGTGACTACTCCTGTAATTGTTGTGCACATGACAGTAAAGAGCCTTGAACCGTGAACCAGTGACAGCAGAACCTCACATGCGCTCTATCAGAAGCTCCACGGCGACTATCGGCGTGACTAGCTGCGTGAAAGTGAAGTGGCACGGCACAAATACTCGCACAAGATATGTCACTAGAACTGAAAAGCCGCAAAAAAATCGAATTTCATGGAAGAGCTGCAGTCTCTGCCTGTCACAGGGAGGACATCCAGCAGGACTGCAGAAAAAGACCACCACTTGTGACTGCAGTAGCCTCATGGGTGTGTCTTTTTGTGGGCAGTGTGACCACACCCTTATACTAAAAAAAAAACCCTCTCCAGTCAGACCAACAAAGCACGGAAAAGCTGACTTTTTGCAGCCTGTCATCACAGCTGTTGGTCCAGTGTTTTGGGCTTCAGGTAGCTGCAGCTGCTCCGGCGGCATAGTCGGCCAAACCCAACCACACACGGCCCAAAGTTAGAGCTCTGAGTTTCATGTTCAAAGCCCAGTCCTGCCCAACCTTCATGAACTGGGATGGTCCTCAACGTGGCACCTCTTATCTGTGCCACAGAATCTGATCTTCTTTACTCATCATCGCTGCACAAACTAGTTGATAATAAGGGTTTCTGGTGGATGCGCTGCATTCTGTTTAAGACTTTTTATCTCCACACAGAATAAAATACAATCATCACCATCCCAGCCAGAGTATAGTGGACTTATTTCCAAATTTCATTTCTTTTTTTTTTTTTTTAGTTCTTCGCAGCAGTAAATCATTGCCTCTTTATAACTAGCTGTTACAGTTGGTGAATTTGTCTATTGTGAGCTCATGACATTACAGGATGAGTTCCCTCATGAGGTGATTATCAGGAGGCCAAATTGACAAAGCCTGCTTGTGACAGTGCGACACTTTGATACACCATTTCAGAGCATAGTGTGAGCAAAAAGCAAAGGGAAAGGTCATCACATAGCCAAACTCAACAGGTGGAACAAAGCTGCAATGATCCGGCAATCCACGCGTCAATATTTCAGCAGATCACTTCCATCATATCAAGTCCAAGTGCTCCAGGTTCCCCACCGTGAGAAGGTACGTGGCATACTGTTGGTCAGACAAAACAAGGCACTAAACGGGCTCTGTGTTTCACTGAGTTCTGATGTGATCCTTTTCATCCAACAGGAATCCCTTCAGCCCTGGTGTGAACAGAAGTGGTGCGGAGACTTTGCTGTATTTAGGCTGAGCCCGCTGTGTTTGGTCCTGCTGAGCCACGGAGCTGCTGTTAATAAGGAGCTAAAACAGTCCTAACACTGAGGCGCTGCCCTACAAACACACACAGTCTGCACCTCAGGCCCTGACGCTCTGTCTGCGGGGTCTAACGCTGCAGGGAATAAACACCAGCACCGCGCAGGTTGTTGGTTCAAATCCCCAGAAGCATTAACGGCTCTACGTTCAAGTGCCACATAACAAGTCTGCCAGAAAATAAGATCAATCAGCGATCACTGCACTGTGACAATTAACCATCAGTTCGGCCCTTCATTTCACCACAAACATCAGCTCAGAGGGCTGGAACATGGAAGAAATATATCAACGGCAGAGTAAAGTAAATGTGAAGCAGAGCTGCTCTTCTCTTCACTTCACTTCACTTCCTGGTAGCCAAAGGAGAGGTTAATCTAAACAGGTAACAAATGGGAATGTTTTCCAGGCCTGAAAAGGCAGCCTGCAATTTTCCAGGAGTGCACTGAGCTCAAGATAAGGCCTGCAACTCCCGATCATTTTCCTCAGTGATTAATGGAGCAATTTTGAGCAGAGCAAAAGGTGAAAACTGAAGGTCACAAGTTCCCAGAGACTGAGGAGATGCAGTCCACAACAACAACAACAAAGTCCAGCTTAGTATCACGATGATAAAGTGAAAAGCTATTTTTCCTAATTAATTGATTCTCCAAATAGTTGTCTCTGACTGATCGCTGTTTAAATGACAGCTGCAGCTATATTCCAGATTCAACCACACAGACAAGTTACTTGAGAAAGAAATCCTTTTTCCTGCACTGGACAGCCACAGAATGAGCTTCAACCCCACAGGACAGAAACAAAGAGGGGTCAAAGGTCAAAGAAGCCCAACAGAGGGTTACCATCATATACTTACAGTGGGGGCGAGGGGGTAGCTTACAGCAGATCTGAGGCGAGCAGGACACGGCACACAGAAATGGGATTTTAAAAGGGACGAGATGAGGGCCTGAAGGGAGCTGATCTCAGACCAGCAGGAGGCCCAGAACTTAGCCCAGCTAAATAAAAATGATCACTTTGTCATCAGAAATGACAAAACTGTCTGTTAAGTCAGTGGAGCCCCAATTCATCTGATAATGTTGTGGAAACAACAACTATCATCTAAATCCAGAATCAATTTTAATTCCTTTCGAATACCCAACAGCTCTCTGACTTTGATGCCTTCATTTATTTTTTTTTTACATTTGGACTTTCCATCGCCGATTCATCCACACAGCAGATCAAACGTATGGATTCCCCTCTGGTGTGTGCACAGAGGTTATCGGTCCTTCAGAGTCACACCGATCTCCTGCTGTTTCTACAGTACGGCATGAAGCTAAACCAAATGATTCATCAAGACCCTGGATGTATTCCAGACCAGTAAAACAAGTCTGGAATTTTTAAGGAATTTCCAAGGGTGCGTTTGGCGAGGAGAATATAACAAGCACAGTCTGGATACTACAGAGGCACGAGGTGGCCTGAAGCTGCTGGGTTCACTACACTAAAGACACTCTGACATTCTGATTTTGATTCTTAACTGGGAAAGCTGTTACAAACACAGAGAAACACAGAGCAACACAGCCATAATTAACTGAGAACAACTGGTTGATAATGGGCCTTATCAGTAATCAATCAAAACAAAACCTTATCCCGGTAGTGACAAAACGTTAAGAGCCCTCTGCCAAACTCCCATTAAGGAAATAAGACAAATGAACAACTGAGTGCATGTAAGAGTACAAACATCAGCTATCTGCTTTCTTAAGTTAACAACGCTATTTCAGAGCGAGCACACGGTGGGAATGTGAAAAGTGCAGTCGATTCATAAAAAACTAAAACCGCTATCCACAGTGTTTGTGGGTTTGTTTTCAGGTAGTTACCTTAGTCGTGACAATGCACATGCAGTCCATGGTCCCGAGCCCGGAGTAAAGCCCCGGAATATGAGCATCTCATCAGCCGGCTCACGGTTTCACAAAGTCTCTCTCTTCATCATACAGCGGTATGTTCTCTCTTACTCTCTCACACACTCACACACACTCACACACACTCACACACACTCACACACACTCACACACACACACACACACACACACACACACACACACACACACACTCACACACACACACACACACACTCACACACTCACACTAAAACCATCTGAGCCCTCCCCCGGTATCTGCTCGTGGGAGCTGGACTCGCTGAATCAGCGCTGTGTTCAAGAGCAGTGGGAATACACAGCATCATGCATCTTGAGACTTTTTTATCATGTGCCATGATGGCTTGAAGTAATTAAGTACAGCAGCACTAAGTATAATTAGTGTTATTACTGGCTGCTAAAGACATCCAGGTACTGTCAACGAGAGCAGCGTCACACTGTGTGTAGCAGTATATATATATATATATATATATACATGATCCATACAGATCAATAAGAGTAAGAGAATAAGACTCATCTAGTCGTACTCAGGCTGCAAACGTCAAAAACAAACGAGCCGACATGTCAGTGCACTGCTGACGCTGGATTCAAGCACTGCACCTTTAAAACACACACACACACTCTATGAGGAGGAGCGTGGGCAGGCGGGAATCGCAAGTATGAATATTTTACAGTTCTGTGAAGCGACCATGCCTCCTCATGAAATCACTTTCTTCATCACGTCAGTGTTTCCAGCATAAGACCAACGTCATTCAGTGACTGGACCTGGAACAAGGAGTCACTCTCTGCCTTACAGTAAAACAAAAAGAAGAAAGAAAAACCAAGCACACAAATCTAATCCTGCTGGCTGCACTCACACAGACTCGTTAAACAGTGTGTATTCTCTTTAAGAGAGCGCTGTGTACATAAACTACCCTGACTGTTTTATGCAGGGACAGTAACCTGTCCAGTTCTATCCGTTCTCCAACCGTTTCCCCCGTCTCTTCGCTTCTGCACTTTCTACTCTTCTCTTCTGGCCTGCAAATTTCAAACTGCATCATGATAAAAAGCATCAGTGAAGTTTCATCGAGTGTGATGAGCACAGCGCGATCACAAGGAGCTGAGAGTGCTCTCTTCCTGACAGCTGCTGTGTTCCAGCAAATATATAAACTGTACTGTACATGTGGACAGTCACAAACTTCTATACTGAGGATCCAAGCTCCAAATTAAAATGAGTGTGCACGGGACGTTGTCTCTGCTGGACATTAAATGCTTATACCAATCCGCTGTGGGCTAACAGTTGCCACCAGCTGCCTGGTGTTAGCCTGCAGACTTAGCAAACACCGCTACAGTGAGGAGTGGTTCTGTCATGACAGTTTGCGTAAGCGGGTCACGGGGTGTTCTATGTGACATTCACTTATGGACAGACGTGAGGATGACTGATGCGTTTGAGAGCAGAGCAACATGAAGCCACACACTGGAACCGAAACCTGCACACAGACCACCACCATGACGGCCCCGAACATCAGTACAGCTCCAGTCTCTCTGAGCCAGACACGAAAGCTTTTATTCTGCGGCACAAAGCAGCGAGGCCGGGCGAGGTCACTTCCACGTTAGCGTTTGAATGGAGGGGGAGCGGTTGGTTCCGAGTTCGTATGAACGATTCCACGAGCTAAACGCGAGGTGTTCTACATGCTGAACGGCAACGCCGCTGAATTTCTACTCACTTTACCGCGCTGGATGATTTGCTTTCAAATCCATGGACGTACATGGAGCTTGTTCGCCTCTCTTTCAATCTGTTAGTGTACATAACCATAATATTCATGTAGTAATAGTAACTGCTTCCTCTAGCAGGGAATCAATCTATGCTAACTCTTTCAGAGAGTTTAAAGAAATCCAGATGATGTTCATTCAGACATTCCCTGTCTTTCAAAGTAAGATTGCAGATTTCCAAATCTTTGGGAACTTTCCATTTGTGGCGTGGCCCCAGTACCTGCCACTGTGCCGCCTCTCTGCGGTCGGTGCAGACGTGGCTCCGAGGACCGAGGTGTACTGAAGCGAAAGGAACGACAGCACGATGAACCCGGCGCAGACCGCCTCAACGTGTCGCCCGGAGACTCCGTCACGCACAAAATGTGACGCTGAGCCAGAGAGGAAGTCCTGCTGAGCACAGACGCACCGCAGCCAAGTCTGACTTTCACCGGATTGTTCTGCACTAAATTAACTGAGCAGTGCCGGATTTACAATAATTACCCATCACTACATCAGAAGAGTGAGTACTGTTTCACCCATTCTAATGAGCCAAAAGGCAAAAATTTGCACAGCCTTTTTTAAAATGCCAAAACGAGTGAAACAAGAGAAACCTCCATCCTCCATCATCAGAACTCTTCTTCAGCGTTTTCTCCACTCTCACCATGAAATGTTGTGTTGATGGAAACAAATTCGATTTCACTCATTTAGTCATTTCGAAGCAGGGGGGTGCAACACATTATCTTGGACAGTTTTAGCGTTGCACATTTGCATTTTGTGTCTTCAACGGCCAGAACTTATTAAAATATTTTTTAAAAAAGAAAAATCTTTTTCATCTTTTCTGCCCTCTGGAGAGCGTCGAGTCTCGTCTGCTGGAAACATGGAGATTTTGATCAGAATGGGATCTGGACTAAAGTCTGGACTGAAGTCTCTCATGTCTTATAAACCACATTATAACACTGATAACTTTCCTTTCTGTAAAAGCCTCGGCCACAGCTATTTGAAAGTGCTTTAAAATGAAAGGATATTCAAACTGAACACGGCGCCTCCCTCGAGGTTTTCCTCTCTGGCTTCACTCTGTCACATTCCGACTCAGTGAACTAACTGCAGCGACACCTTGAGGCCGCCCGGGCGACCCCCCCGGCCCCCACCCAGACCCTGACCCAGAACCCCCGTCCCCTCCGATGGTCCAAAGCACATGAGGGCTGGATGGGACATGCGGCGAAGGTGGACGCCCCCTCCCACCAGACAGCAGGCATCCAGTACTTACTTGTGCGTCACGGGTGGGCGAGCGTTTGGCCTGCGCCAGCGTGTGCAGGATTTCGTGTAGGAGGGGGGAGTCCTACGAGCGACCACGTGCGTTTACAGTCAGAAAAAGAGGAAAGAAAGAGAAGGCATTCAATGCAACACGACACACCGGGCCCAACCTGGATCTGCATCACGGTTCTGAGGCTGTTCAAATGCCACACTGGGGGGGTGACATCGGAAAAACAGAAAGAAAACAACAACAACAAACAGGAAGGAGCAGCTGATTCTGACCAAGACAACACCGTCACTCCCACTGCCTGTGTTGTGTTTCCTGCTGCCTTCGAGTATTAGCGTCGCACGGCATGACAAGAGCAACTCTTCTAGTCCGCACACACATACACGGTCGTGTCGTTCTGACAGGAGACTTCAGGCCAGCTGTTGAGATGGGATGAGGTGTTTTTCGCAGAATAAACTGCCCAGCTGTGTGACGGGTACAAACATGATGAGTTTGTCCCCGAATTTGTCTTCTCAGCTCCCTGGAAGATGGACATCTGTCGCGTGTTCACTTCCTTAAACAAAGCAGAGAAACCTGTGCGTGTCCCCAACACAGCCACAGACTCGTCACTTCTCTCTTGACGAGTTCGTGACATGGGTTTCAGCTGCCTCTGATGAAACACCATAAGGTGAGAGACGTGACCTTTCAGTTACGCTGTTTATTCAGGATGCGTTTGAGACATTACCTCCAGGCTTTTCATTAATGGGTCTAATGAGCACGGTTGTTCCCGTGTCCAGGACATACGCACAACAAACGCACACATCTTCTCCTGGCCCCTGGTGTTTGAGCTGAAAACTTGAGTTCAACAGAAGTTGTCCTCGTTCACTGCGATCTGTCGGGACAGACGGACAAACCTAACGGCGCAGCTGTGATTCAGCCGGTGGACAGAAAAGCTCAGAGAGCACAGAGCTTAAAGAGTGCACGTATTCTGACTGATCTCCTCATCAGAGAGTGGTTTCAGACATTTCCCTTCATACACATGCCATGTCTTTCTGAGTTTTTTCTTGAGAAAAGTTCATTCAGATGCTCATATAAGAAATATAAATATATATAAATAAATAAACTGTAGTAGTTTCACACATTTTTCACAGAAATACATTCTTCACTGCTCTAAATCCTGCAGGAAGTTGCCCAACAGATTTGTTTTCATTTACAGGAGTTATCGCTGTTCCTAGATTTCTCTAGTTTTCTGCGTGTTTGCATCGGGCAAAGAACAACAGACCGAGACCCTCAACATTCACGCCGCACACAGAAGATGCAGCCTGCGAACCGCGGTGATGACGCGTGTTGTCCCTCCGTCTGCTGCACGAATCCACACACCAGCTCTTTAAACCTCAGCTTTAAAACTCAATTCCATGCCAGGACAGAAAATGATATTTTGTGAATGAGTCTGCCTCATGCCATCCGCTGCTCGATTTGAACGACCGTCTGCAGCACGATAGGCGGCACGGTCTGCTCTGCTGTTCACTCTGCGCTGCTTCTTTCTACAGGCCACTTCACTGAGTTCACCTTCATGAAGTACAGCTGATGAAATCTGTCGACGCACAAAACACCACGTCTGAGTTTACGGTGCATCCAGGGCCTACGGTGCGTGTCCTCCACCCATCATTCTCGACTTTGCTTCGTCAGATAACGGCTTGAAAATGCTCCGTTTAGTTCCTGTGTAAGAAACATGGGCAGGGCCAGGCACCAAATTCAGTTCTTACATGACAGAAATGATAAAGACAGATAGAGCTATCCATCAGTCTCCACCGCACAGAGGACTGAACACATCACAAAAGCACCTTCAGTCATCTACTGATCTATTTTTAATACTTCCTATTTATACGGAGGGCTGTTACCAGGAGACATCATTAAAGTGAACATAAAGCCACTTCAACCAGCAGAAACGCACAGGTCCACATTTAGCCTCCTGTCCAGGACCGGCACTAAACCCCGCGGCTTCCCGACCCACGCCCGTGCATGTCTGCGCGCTCTTACCTCGATGCTGGTGCTAAGGCTGGGCAGGGTGTCCGAGGTCACCGTTGTGCTTTGAAGGCTGGAGAAGTCCCACAGGTTGACGGGTACCATGGGGTCCGACCCCTTGGAAGACTCCACCCATCTCTGGCTGTCCAATAAGGTCACTTCGTAAAATTCCTGGATATCTGGTGGAGGACGGGAGACACAACCAGACGCACTCTTATTGAAAGAAACCTCAGAGATCGAGTTTGAGATTGAGTTGTCATGTTATTACACTGGTGACAAGTGTGCTCCCAGGACATCAGTTGTGATACTATGAGTCTTTCCCTGCAGTTAAGGCTACAGTCCGTCTGTTTACGTGAGGCCGACATTATAAAAAGCTTCCAGCCCAGCAGCCACATCCAACACGCTCATTTATTTTTGGACGCACGATTCCTGAGGAGAGCTAAAAGACAGCGGAGATCGAAAATAACCGAGGCTTTCTTTGGCTCGGCAGGGCAGCTGAGCGTCGGCCGGCACAGATGTTTCCCCCGTGCACGTTCGAATCAGCGCTTCAGCAGCTCCCAGCCTCAATGATCAGCCTTCAAACTGCCTTTGTGCGTCCACCGGACACCGTCACAGCAGCCAGCTGGAGACTGATGTTCTTCACTACAAAAATTATTTCCCAGGAGCTCAGACCTCCGCAAGGTTCAACACGTGAAATGTTACCCCAAGCGTCCCTTATCATCGTTTTCACCCTGTTCCCCTGATCAAACCAAGGTGCTTCTCTTATTCATGTGCAAGTAGAGCTCACACTAAAAATTTTAAACACACATGTATGAACAAATACAAAAAAAAAAATCACATCTGGATCCCTCCCAAAATGTAATGGTTGCTCAGGCCAACAAACATCACGTCCCGGCGGCGAAGTCCTATTCAGGTGTTCGCTCATAAAGTGGCCGGTGTGTATGTTACCCTGCATGGTGAGAAGAGTGTTCCTGCACCGTCACCACATCACTTACATCAGCTCACCAGCTTCTTTTCCACAAGCGCCAAATAATGACAACATAAAATAAAACACCTTCAGCAATCAAAAGACATCACCATCAGATGCGGTGACGTGATGTAAAAGCTCCTGATGACTGAAAATAGCAGCGTGGTCCAGAAGCTAATGTCAGACCTAAAAATACCAAGTTCCCCGTTCCACTTTATTCTGTCCTCATAACAGTGGTATTGTGTGCGTCTGTGTTTAGCTCAGGGGATATCAGTGTATGCTGGCCCACCGCTCTGGTGGGGTTCACACATTCACGGCCCCCAGAGGGTGAAGCTCGCTGACTTTGCTGATCCTCCAACTTTTCATGCAGTGAGTTTTTTTTACCTGCTTCATGGAGGACGTGGAGTCTCCCCGACTGCGTACTGTACGTATTGTTATGCTGCTGTTTTTTCCTGCACTTATGAAAGCGTGAACGTCTTGACCTGAGTGAGCAGCAAATGCATCCCGGTGCATCATGGATATATTTAGCGGGAGCCGACATTAAGTTTTGAATTATTCTTTAAAAGGTGAGGATTTATGCTTCTCTCTCTGAAATGAACAAAACTTTGTTCTGCGGGACAAATTTAACCAGCACCGAGGAGTGAAGTCATTCTACATCACACCGTAAACACACGTAAACAATCACTGTGTTACTGGGGGAAAAAACAAAACAAAACACATGATGATAATGAGCCGGGATCTGAAGCAAGAAGAAGAAGGAAGTGGCAGGATGAGAAAGGCATGCGGGGCAAGTTAAACATGCACAGTAACTGTACCGCAATAACCCACAATAATCATGGAGTGACGTTTCAATGGCCAGTGGGGTGTGCGGCTCAACAGAAGAATAAACCAAGGCCAGTGGACAGGTAGCTGGCTCCTGCCAAAAGATCCAGGGTCTGATCTGGGATCAGTTGTTTCTGTGATCATATTAACGCATTAGACACAACAGCTTCTGTCTTCCAGTCTGATGTAAGAGCAAACCTATCAGAGCAGTGTGGAAAACACCGCACGACACGACCTCCAGTGCAAACATGCCACTCCCGATGTGTGTGTGTGTGTGTGTGTGTGTGTGTGTGGAAGACAACCTCAAACACTGTTCCACTGTTTCAAACGTCAGTTCCAGCTCTAACCTAATAACTGTTTTGGACAAAGGGCTTTCTGGGGCTAATTCACAGGCTAATATGTCAAGGCGTCGTCTTCTCTCTTTCTGTTCCACAGTTCGTGGATGTGCAAAACGGCAGAACAACAACGAGAACAGCTATGTGGTGACAGCGGCGGCATTACAACTTAACGGTTGCTTCTATTACTTTGCTGACAGACCAGCATGCAGCCGCAGTCATTAATCTGCATTTACACTAACTTTGTCAGACACCATCCCCACCACGAAATACAGATTGGATCCGCAGTCGTGATGCAGGTTTGCCGTTCGACGAAGATGTGTCACTTCGGACAAACGTCTCTGCTAAAACCACCTGGGACCGCACACTGCTTTCACACAACAGGAGCGTTTGAAAAACAGTGGCTTTTGGATGCATATAAACACAAGGTGGCACAAGGTCAACCTGGTTTTCACTTTAGTTGTTTTTGTGGAGATGCTGTCGCTGGAGCGCAACACTTCCTGCGCCGGAGAAGAGAGCGAGCTGCTGGAGGGTGTTTTCTGGAGAACATCGGCTCAGCAGCCATCTGAAGCAAGAGGAAATAATGCACACTGCGGAAACCAGTTTGCATTATCAGGAAATAAGTGAAAATTTGAAACAAGGCCGTGACTCAAAATAAAGGCCTGGTTCTCTGTCTCGTCTCGATTTTGTTTTTAAAATACTGTAATAAAATATTGAATACAAACACATCCAGCAGTAGCTCTGATATGCTGCTACGAAAAAAAAGCTAAACCTTCCTTCAGGTTCGGGCTTGTCAAATGTGACAGTTCACTGCTTTGCTTGGTTTCAAAGGGTGAGGAAACATATTTGAGTTTTTGACAGCTGCCACACAAACATCACCACATAAAAACATTCTTGGTTGCAGCTCGAGTTTTGGACCCTTCATCACGTCAGAGGAAGCGGCAGAGGTGAGCCGCTGAAAACTGAGCGTCAACTTGTCGCAGTGGAACGATTCGATGGACACCATCTGTTTCTGTGAGAGGAATCAGGCCAGAAAAACACAGCAGAGGTTGTTGGTGAGGGATTACGGACTGGGGAGGTAATCATCGTGTCCACGGGGGGATTACACTGTGCTCGGCCTGTTGCGGACATGTCTTTTTTTTTTTGGGGGGTTGGCAGATCAGAAACTGTGGCAGAAATGTATTTTCCATCAGTGACACTTGTCAGTTCTCATGTTGTGTGAATGCTAACTTAAGCAGCTGGTGGTCACCACCATTGAACCACCACAGAAGAAGCAGAGGTGGATAACAGAGCTTATGGAGGAGATGATGTCTCTGTGTGCAAATGATATTAACAATGACAGTTATTGTCAGCCACATCTCTGACGCTACGTGTAGTCTCTTCAGCTTTTCCCAACCGTCAATATATACAGATGACATCTGCAGCCCTTCTCACTGTCAATGTTCCACCAATGAGCAGGACCACGCGCCCAGGGACCCGCAAATTCCTTCCCTTCTGTCTTTCTCTCTGACAAAGTTATCTACAAGTTCACACACCGTCACACACACGACTTCCACTCATCTATAAGTGATGGCGCCGAGGACGTTTGGTCGAATGAACAGACAGAAAGAGACGGAGCACTCTGCGTCATCCGGACACGAGGAGCTCTTTTGATCGAATTTGAACAAATGTGGGCCTCCTGTGAGGTTACGTTTTACAGATCCATCCAGTTTCCTTCGTTTCTCCACTGACGCAAAGCAAGTGATGACATTACACAGTGATTATAATGAATAGGCTGTGCTCATGTGTGCATGATCCAAAAACATGGGTTTTCCCTTCTGACCTACAGTAAGTGTTTGTTCAGAGCCTGAACCAAATGAACAGAGGAAAAAAACATGAGAGAGAGAGAGCACTAAGTTTAGAGCAGAACAATATCCAACAGAACACCATTTAAAAACACAGCGTATCGTTCAGCACACACACACGTCAGCAGACTGTTAACTTCACTGAAAAACAAAAATGGAGTATTTGCCGGCTGAATTGTTGGACTTTTATTCATCCACCACATGATTAGAGAACTAACTAAATGGTTAAATCATAAAACATTTCATAGGGCCCTATAAAATGCTTCTGGTTCACATGAACTAATTGTGACATAAACAAGGACCACGTGTGCGTCCGTGTCATCTTCACTCATCAGTCTCTAGCAGCAGCAGGCCATGAAGGAGGAAAAGCAGCAATGGTATTTCAAAACGGGCCATGTATATATAAAAATCTCACAATTTAAAAGCTGACAGCGAGGCCGCAGACATCCACCAAAGAAAAGGAAAAAAAGCAAAGGAGCGCTAACAGCAGGGAAGCTGCACGGTGATTTGTGTTTGAATTTGATTATTTGTCACAGGCACAGGCTGTTGGACGGGATGGACCATTGACCTGACCTTCAGCTGCTCACGTCCCGCAGCAGGTCTGACCTGAGCCACCTGCGGCTGAAAACCATTTCCACCCATCAGCTCTGATGGACAGTCATTAGAGACGTCTCTCACACTCCACAACGTTTTGAGTCAGAAAAGTGATTGGAAAACCATTTGCTAATCAGACCAAATGAGACCCACAACTGTCGAACATTCCATTCACACTTGGACACAGAAAAATACAAGACATTTTTTTTGTTTGCGGGCCTCGTAAGTGTAGAAGTGGGCCAATGCCAGCTTTCAGATTCCTCCACCTGTCACTGCTTTTTATTTAACATCTTCATCGGTTACTTTGGAAGCTGGTGGCAGCTGGGGACAGGGCTGCACAATTTTGCAAACACAATAATCCTGATTTCAAATTGAAATGATGAAACTAACAAAACTGTATGAGTCAATGCGAGGGGAAACTCGGCTTTGTGCATGCAGGATTTGTGACGCACAGCAAAATGTAACGCAACGACATAACAGTTTTATCTCACTGTTGTTATATTTGTAATCGAAATTCAAATTCTATTGATCGACCAGCCCTAGCTGTGGAGGGGTTTTCACCGAGTGATAAAGTTGCGATCAGGCCGCTGCATGTTGTGTATGACTGGAAAACTGCATTGAAGCCTCTCGGGACAGGAAGTCAGAGTTGCCCGATGATTTAAACTTTGAGCCCTGTCATCAAGAAGAAGTCAGCAGGATTAGGTATGTGAGCAGACATTAGACTTGCATGGCAGATCCCAGTGATTCACTTCAAACTGACACCTCCTGTCACCACCACATCCTCTCCGTTCACTCTATCAGCTGCAGACGCTCCTGCTGCTGAACTTTTTTTTTCTTCCAGATGCTGCTGCCCCCCCCATAGTCACACCGACTCACCGTTAAACTTTACTACCTCTCGCCTCACTGTGACGGGTCATGCAGAAAAAAACAAACAGGAGGGCGGCCGCGATGCCCTTCATGACCAGGTCAGAGAGGTCACCGGGAGCCGTTCCCAGTTTACTGGCATTCATCAGCTGATATCTGACCTTCAATGAGGAACTGATTCAGTTCAGTTTGCCCCATATTACAGGTGTAAAGATGATGCACAGATCAGAGAACAGAAGGGAGGGTTAGTCAGACCGAGCCGTGCCACGAAGCGCCACCATGGGTCCAGCCCGCTCAGTGCGACTGAACTAAGCTAACAAAGCTCTGCTGAGCACATGCTATGTAACATCTGCTGGTTCCCCAGAGAAAAGCTTTCGGTTCAGGGCCACGGTAATGTAACGCGGCTCTGACGTGACTAGAAGGGATCAGCAAAACAAAGTTTCTGTCCCTGAAATCGATCTCACTGACTGGTAACACCCCAGATCAGACTTTTTCAAGACAGCCCCTAGCGTTCAAAGAGCTTTGGTTGATTTTGTCAGCACTTCCTGGGATAAAACAGAGGAGCCTGTACCTATGAGCGCCTGGAAGAGGTTGCTCTGGAAGATGTCGATGACCCTCTGGATGGAGTGGCGGAGCTGCCGGTCCTCTGTGTGGTTCAGCTTGGCCCGGTATTCCTCCAGCAGCAGCAGAGCTCGCTGTGCGTCTGGATGATGGGGGGGAAAGGAAGCGGCAGACAGAGGTGAGGCGAGACGAGGCGCCGCAAAGCAGAGAGCAGACAGGCAGAACTGCCACAGCAGCAACCCCACAGTGCTGACAAACTCAGCTGGACAACTTATTCATACTTTAAAAGAACAAATATGAAAACAATCAATATTTCATTTCATATAGCTCACACCATTTCAATTATAAATGGAGTTAAGGTCTTTCCACTGCAAACATGTCTAAAAGTCAGCTTTTACTTTGGCACAAAGCAGACATGTCAGATTATTCAGGGAAACAAAATCTTTAATTCTGCGGCTGAAGAAACACATTCTGACTTAACCAAACCTTAAGACGATGAGATCAAATGCTTACTAATAATCAGCAACAAATTAGACAGTCTAATGGCTTTTAAGGTGTGATGTGTGAGAAAGTTTGACACGTAACTAAACCCCTTAACTAAACCTCAACAACGCCACACAAATCAGATGAAGTGCTTGTAATGAAGACAGGGAACTGCAAACAAATACCTATTTCTAAAAGCTGCATTTAAGATGTTTGAATGACTGTGTGGGTAGAACTGAAACATGACATATATATATGTGTGTCAGTGCAAAATTCATTTCGCTGAGGCGGAGGCTTAGACCTCCCAGATCATGACAGTGATGCCCACCCCCAGCTGTTCCCAAGACAAACATGAGGCAATACAAAGTTACCAGACCCTGCGAAAAAATAAGAGGTTGAAAAAAAAAAAACATTTTGTTTGAGGAGTAAACATGAACTGATGTTGCATTAGTTTAGGCGAGGTGGTCTGCCTCCCCTGACAAACACTGGGGGAAGCCCTGCAATGGAGCAATATTTAACATAGACAGACAGTGTTGAGAAAATAAGACATCTTACAAAATTTAGTTCTAAATACTATCTGGCTCCAGCTTCTTCAGCTCAACATTAGCATTAAAATCAGTTTCTTTGTCAGATGCTATGCTGTGCTCTGAGCCAAAAATGAATCAACAGTTTAAACAAGCCGCACATCTCCTGGCTCCTGCTTGTCAAACATGACGTTTTCCTCTGCCTTCTCTTTTATATCAATGTAAGATGAACCTTTTTTTTTAATTTACATATTATTATTAGTTTTCTATTGCCACAAAATAACAATAGCTGCTGTTACAACCCCAGTTGTAGGATGGGAGTGAAAGCTGATCATCTTAGTTACAACTTCAGGATTTGGTGTCTGGGTATTTCTTTCTTTCACACTGCCAACTCGCTGACACGCTGGACTGTTTGAGCCATGAAGCTTAAATTTAAAAAAAATAGAACAAAAGAGCACTAAAAGGTGAGCATGAAACTCTTAAATGCATAAACTTAATCCTCTGAGTTATTGAACCAGTGTAGTTCAAAGACACGTTTATGTCTTTGGTCAGACAAAAAAAGTTGATTATGTATTGAAACACATCAGTTTGGGGCTCTGGAAAGTCGCAGTGGTCATTTGTCTTCATTTCATTAATGCCATAAACTTAAAGAGTAATCACAATTACTCTTTTTTACGCTTACATAGCCATTACCTCATAGATGCAGCCCTCACTAAATGAACCCACGTCTTACAGCATGGAGGACACAACTGGACAAAACTTCTATTTCATGTGCACAACAAAACTGCGTGTCCCTGTGGGAGTTCAAATATAATGACCAAGTATAATGACACTGCTATTTAACTCAATTTTGATTCCACAATAAGAATCTGGGTTGTTGTTTTTCTAGGATACAAGTAAAAGAAGCCAGGTTTATAAGCGACGTAATTATGCGGGAATATTTTTTCTAAATTTTATAGTTAATCTACTTTTGTTTACTGTGGGTAAGATCCTGTCGATGTTTTATTAATATTAGAGTTTATTTTTAGTTGGGCTCGTCTCCGGACAAGGTGCCCCACATACAACTTGGTTAGCAACAGCGGCTAATCGGCTAGCCCTACTTTTAACTCACTTTACCTGGTTGGAACGGCACAGCACGGCTCCGTCAGACCGAAACATGCCATTTGAACCATCTTTGAGTCGGGTTATGTCTGTGACAGTGTAAGTCCTGTATTTGTTCATACAAGGCTGCAGTTGGTGGTTCTCCCTGCAGACAGAGGCTAGCCGAGCTAGCTTACTAGTCAAAGTGTTAAGTGAAAGCGGCTTACCTTTCTTTCTGACTGGCATGGTAGGGTTCGGCTCGGCTCGGTATGGAGTTGAGTCCGTGTTAGCCACATACAATCCCCGCTCAGGACGGGTTTCTTTATCGATTATTCCGCCAGTTAGACCCCGCTGTCACCGCTCCAAGTCCGGGCTGGAGAAAATCCCTCCACGACGACACCAAGTTCCCCTCCAACAAACAAACTCTCTGTCAGGGGAAAACTGACACGTCCAACGAAAATAACACCAACGAGTCTCCGGGGGAGGAAACCGGCGGAAAACAGGCAGGAGTCCCGTCAAAACTAATGTCACACAGGAAGCGACGAGCCAACGAGAAGCTCCCGTGAGCGCCCTTCTGTGACCGGGTCTCCGCGCTTTAGTTCCACCGTTAGAAAGGTTCACTTCCCCGGCGTGCAACGCGGAGTGACCGCTGTGGCGACACACGCGCGCGCACGCGCGCACACGCACACAAAGAAAAGTATAAATCTACCCTTCAGTGAGTGGGACCTGCCGGGTGCCAAACTCCGTGCAGAAAACACTCAGTTTCCGTGCATGCATGAGCTGCTCGCCGCCGCTGCCGTGGCGGAGGCAGGAGATAAGCTTCGAAGGTTCGATGGTTGCCCCCACCACCCCCACCCAGAGAAAAAACACTTCAAAGTCCAGACTACTGGCACTCCTAAACTTAATCCGTGCCTGATCCCGCATTGGCGTGTAGCACACCCCGCATGGCCTGCGTTGTGCACTCGTGTCACACTTCCCTCCGTGGAATTCCCTCCCCTCTTTCCTTTCTTCGTCCTCCTTTTTCCCCTTCCCCTTCCCCTTCTTCCTCCTCCTCCTCCTCCCTCCTCCGCCTCCCCAGGTCTATAAAATTCCAAACTTTCCTCCAAAATGGCGTCTCAGAGAGCTGGAAATCTGTGAACCATGTGATTTCCAAAAGCCTACCCCCCTCCAACCTGCCGCCCAATCACGCAGCTCACCTCCCAGCGCGCACACGGGAGAGGGGTGTAGAGAGTGAGGAAAGAGGGATAGGAAAGGAAGAGGTAAGGAAAGTTGGACAAAAAGCAGGAAGTAGGAATATTCCAGGATGGAGAGAAGAGGACAGGTGAAGAATGAGAAGATGTAAGAGCAGAGCGAGGCCAAGGACAGGCACGAGAAGAAGAGGAGGAATGAAAACAAAAAAATAGTAGTGGTAGAAGATCATGAGGCTGAGGTGAGAAAAGAATGCATAGTGCTTACATACTTAATCAAAGCAATATATGCTAGATAATTCAGGTACTATACCTTTTTATTTATGATATTACTGTAGCTGTACAGCCTCTCGTCATACTGGAGTGGGATAATGTTTTCTTTTTCAATTTTCAATTTTTTGCACGAAGTTTGCGGTCTATTGTCTTGTGTCATCCTTTGCATCCACATGTCTATTTAAACTTATTTTTTATTATATTTTTTCCCCTTAACTATCAGACACTTTGTTGTATAAAATGCTGTCTATCATTTGCTGTCTATCATCAATGTGTAAATATAATAGTAAAAGAAAAACAGAAACTTTATGGGTCACATTATTTTTTATAAATTTAATCATCTGAATGTGCCATAAGTATTATACCAATGAGAAAAAGCTCCTAATACAAAATAATGTAGATATCAGAAACTCGTTCCCTGGAGGAGACCCAAAGAAAAAGGTCAGAGGTCAAGCAGTAAACTCTCCTGATGTACAAATCCATCCTTTTGTCATGATGAAGATGAAACACCCTCCTCCGCCTCGCTGTCCCGCTTGTCCCTGTGT
Organism: Psettodes erumei; assembly: GCA_016785225.1. NCBI lineage: Eukaryota > Metazoa > Chordata > Actinopteri > Pleuronectiformes > Psettodidae > Psettodes > Psettodes erumei. The sequence goes on from JAFBJZ010000647.1 coordinate 136,424, forward strand.
TGTCTCTCTCATGTGCCAATGCAAACCACTCAAAGCTCTGGCCCAGATTAAAGAGAGCAGTTCCGGTGAAAAGAGGAGGCCTTTATTTTTAGATGGTCATGTTTAATGGATGACCTCGCCTCCAGTCTCAGGATCATGACATCAAAGTGCAGGAGGAGACGTCTGCTCTGCTCTCACGCTATCCACTCCATCAAGCTTATTACAACTTGTAGTTACATTTCTTTGTTCCAGGATCTTTATGCTAAACCTGACCAAATCTTTATCATACTGTCCCATCCTAGGCACTTATTTTTCAACAGTTTCAGCAGTTGATCTGTGATGTAGCTTTGTTATAACGGCAGGTTTGTGTTGCATTTACTCACATTATGTGCTACCGTCAGAGAGGTGATGATACTATCTAGCTATCTATCTGTGCATTGATCTGCCTGTCTATCTGCCTGTCTACCTGTCTGTCTGCTCAGGGCCAGGTTCTCTGACCACTAATGGCTGTTGAATGTGAGGAAATGTGGGAGATGTGCGATATCCCCGATGTGTGCAGCTCCACAACAACAGGATTTTACTGCAGATGATTACTGATGGGTTGTACTGCCCTTGAGCCAGGCACTCACTCTTTCTTTAATGCTAATAAGGCTTTTTATTTAAAACAAAAAAAAAAAAAGAAACCAAGACAATGCTTGTGATGTGAGTCGTGTGTTTTGCCACATAGTTTTTCACATACAAGGACTTTACAGATAAACAAATATAAAAATATAGTAAAATATGAAGAAGATTAATAAACACCTAAAACATACTACTGATAGAGACTTAACAGCAACAGTGTGCAGGAATGTGCAAATTTAATGGTGCAATGAGAATGTCCCAGAAGGGGAGCGTGTGTGTGTGTGTGTGTGTGTGTTGCAACATGTGTCACAGGCTCCGGCTGCCAAAATCCAGATTTATGCCAAGATTAATTATGAGCATGTTGTCCAGACTGGGATGAAAACTGACATGACATGTGCAGTAATCACAGTACAGTGTCAGACGGCAGCGCTCAGGACCAGTTTACACACACACACACACACTCTGCAGGTCATGATGCAGATGGATGGATAAACCCTAGTTGGGTGCAACCCTAACAGTTTTCTGGAAGTGTTACCCACAGAAAAGAAGCAATTTGATTTAAGAAAAATACAACCTCTGAATAATTGCAAGATAAACTACAAAGGACTTTAAGTGAGAGTGGATAGAGAGGACGGACGTGAAGAGGATGGAGGAGCCTTCATCCAAACTGTTGAGCAAATCAGTATGTGTCACCAAGTAAATTTCTGTGGTGGTGAATCTCACACAGACAGTGTCACTGTATCATCAGTACCACAATGGTACAACAGTGTGCCTTGACATAAACTATCACATTCTGTTTGTGTATGTGTGCCCTCAATGGGAAAGAGCGTGTGTTGTTGAACAAGCACCCCCTCTGTCAGCTGAGTGGTGAATCAGCATGTTGCAGCTTCAACAACAGAGCATTTGTCACTGCTGACAGCAACAACCAGCCATCCAGTATCACACCTTTGTTCCTCTCCCTGTGCTCTGGCCTGCAGATTCACAGTGGGCAGTGTCGGTTTTTCCCATTGTCACCTGAATGCCACTAATCCGTGCCACACAGCAGAGATGGTTTGAAACAGTGGGGTCAAATTAGCAGCTGGGTAGCAAGGAAGTGTTCAGGACAGTTCAGGACAAGAAGGATTAACACTGTAAGAATCATCCTCCATTGATTCCTCTGTGTGTGTGTGTGTGTGTGTGTGTGTGTGTGTGTGTGTGTGTGTGTGTGTGTGTGTGTGTGTGCGTGTGTGTGTGTGTGTGTCTGTGTGCATGTGTGGAAAGTGTGTGGTCTACATGATTTGAGTAATTGCAAATGTGGAGTCCACAGCAAGGTAATAACATTTCTTGTTTGGTTTTACCAGCTGTCAAAAATATGAAGATGTTGATGAATGCAAGGATTTGAAAAAATGCAGTTTTTGAAGTGGCAACAGTTTTATAGTTCAGATAGCAAACATCCTAAGAGAGATGTTTTATGACTTTATTAAATATTGAATATTAGGGAACCACCACATCAAAATTACAAAGAAACCTTGAAATATTACAGGGCTGTTGTTACCAAGACCATAAACCATGACAGAATCTCACTAAACATGATATGACAGGAACAAAACTACATACTGAAAAATCTAAACAACTACAGGATGGATTGCAATGGAACTGTGTAATAACATTCATGTTTCCCAGAGTAGTTAAGTATGAAGAGTCATTCCAACTATCAAAGGTTCTGGATGTCATCTTCATTCTCTCATACACAGTGTTAGCTCCACTGTTGCTGGACTGGGGTAGTGTTAATTTTATTGGGTCTGCAAAAATACTTGCAATCACTAACAGATTTTATTTTAGTTAGTTTACTAGACAGATCAACAGGGCAGAATAGGGCAGGAACAAGTCGAGCTGATGTTTGAATTTTGAGACTGCCCTCTGCTGGACAGGAAAGTGGAACACTTATATACAATGCAAATATTACAGGAACACTCAGTAATGTATTACTGTAATAATGTATTTAAGCTTGTATTATTGTTGTTCCTGTTCATCATTATGAAGATATATCTGTTGACTTTATCATGTGGATATTGTCTTTTGTGTGGCAAGACTGTCTAACTCGTGTGTTTGTATGTGTTTATGTACAGCCACTCAGTGTCAGGGTGGTTCATGAAATACCCATGATATTTAATGGCTTGGACATGGACAGGAATTTTTCCTTTTTTCCAGCAGTAAAATATAGACTTGTAGTGACTGCAGCATGAATGAACCCTTTCAGGTTAGGGAAAGATCCAGGTCTGGGTTAATACAGAATACATTCACAGTGACTTCAGATACAACCTGTTTATTGACATTCAACCAAAACCCACCAGCTTTCATTAACCATAACTACAGTGTTACTGTTGCCCAATCACATTGGACGCAAAATTGCCATAATTTTTTTGTGTGTCAGCATGATTGTCAAACTAATGTATTTCAACCAGAAATATATATACTATACTAACTATACTATATTTTTTTCTGAATGAAGGATGACAGCCATACAAAGCCCACAAATGTGACATCAGAGGCAAAAACCTGAAATTAGTGAATTAGTGTATTAATTCCTGTGACCATGAACACTGAGTGTTGTGAGACTGCGTTGCTTAGTTACTGCAAGGAGTATATGAGTAAGACATAAAAAAAACAATCATGCCTGTATCATTGAATGAAGTGGATGTCGGCAGTAAAAAGACTGACTGTGTCAATGACACTTCAGGGAACTACAGGCAACAACACTTGAGGCATAGTTAATTTTATTAATTGTCATTTAAGATGTGGTACCCATCATATTACTTCACAGAACAATAAGATGGAAGTCAAAACACATTAGTATCATTAGTTACTAAAATTATTCAGATGGTATTTATGAAAATAAACTTAACAGTAGATATTTTACAAAGTTCAAATAAGCTGATAGCCTAGAGTAAAAACATAGATAGTGTAAAATGAGTGTAATGGAAATACATTCAAACCTTTAAGACACAAACAAAAAACATAGAAGTTAATGTAAATCCAATTTCTTGCTCAGTATCAGACTAGTCCTGTGTTACCCTTACTGGTAAATAGCACATATAAGTAACTCCTGCTATAATGCATATACAAAAGAAAAATGAACTCATACACATCTGCTCCAATCAGATGAAGTGAATAACATTGATTATCTCCTTACCATGGCATGGTGCGGGATACATTAGGCTAAAGTCAACACTCAGTTCTTGAAGGTGATGTGTTGGAAGGAGGGGAAATGGACAAGTGGAAGAAACGGAGAGACTGTGATAGCTACATAACTGGGTCTGCCAAAACAGCAGGTCTTACGGGGTATTTGTGATATTTCGTGGTCAGTACAGGCAGCGTGATGCACGAGGCAATGTTCTGCCCAAATCTGCTCCATCAAGCCCCCACCTTGCAATTTACAAGACATAAAGGAACTGATGTTAACATCTTGGTGCCTGAGAGTCCATGCATTGATGGGTTAGAGCTGCTTTGTTGGTTCAAGGGGGACCTACATGATATTAGGTAGGTACTTTAAGGTTATGGCTGATCAGTGTCTGCCTGAGCTTTTCTTGGTCAAAGGTAGTAACTGAGGTCCTCTGTCCCTCAATCCTGTTGACTGTTTCAGTACATCATTCTCTTTCTTGTTTATGTGACGGTCCAGTTTTGTTTTGCTTGTAGGCTTTCCCCCTCCCTTCTTGTTTCAGGCTGTGGCAGGAGGCATGGCTGGTCGCGACACGCAGACGAGACACACCTGATCTTCATCACCAGTAATCACCCTGTCCCTATAAAAACCCGGCTCTCACTTCACTCTATGTCAGATGATTACCATATCATCCCGTGTTTGTATTGCCTTGTTCTCTTGCCACGCCTTGAAGATTGTTACCAGCTTGCCTCCTGCCTTCACTGCCTGCTCTTGCCTGAAGGATTCTTCCTGTTTTCTTTTTTGCCTTAGAGACAATAAAGAAACTTGGAAACCGAGCCTCTGGTCTCGTGCGTTTTGTGGTCCAACAACTTGGCCTTAACAGTTTACTCTTTGCTCATTATTTTTTTCAGAATTGATCTTGTCTTTCTTTTGGTGAAAACTGTTTAGGAAGATTAGTGGTCACTTATGTCCTCTCAGAAAACCAGCTGTAACCCCACCACAAACAATATCAGAGTTGCAAATGATTCTGCTCATTCCACTTAATGCAAAACCATGAATGTTGTGCTGCATTAGGTATGATGTCATTATCAAGACGGGCTCTCTTTCAGTACAAAAAACAAACTGGGACTGACACCCACTTTCCTTTCCACTTTATTCAAAGCACCCAAAAACCTCTTCATGCTTCTTGTCCCAGTGTTCCAAAACATCTGATCAAAGCCTCCATCTTCATCATCCGGACCCATCTTCTCTGCTGCAGATGATTTGATAGAAGTAAACAATGCAACAATTATTGAAGTTGAAGTGAATTGGCAGTCTTTTGTTTTAGGACGAAGGTCACCTGAAGCACTGATCACCTCTAGAGCTGTTTGACACTGGCCATCTGAAAATGTCACCAGAACCTTGAGGTTTTCTGCCACGTCCTCGTTGAACATTGAGAGTGCTTCAGTGTTCTGAAATGATCACATTTTCAGTTATTGACATTGTTGTGTTTCCACTGGACCTCTTCTCACACCATGTTGTTGGTTTGGACATACTCAACAATGTAGCTCAAAAACTGGAAATCATGTCCAAGTTCAGCTGGGTTCCTCCCAGCGAAAAAATATCTCACTGGAGTATGATTCAGCTTGAGGTTTTCCAGGAGGGCTTCAAGGCAATGTCTCGATAGAACCACTGATAGGCTGGACCAACACCTACTGAGGCCACTGCTCTGCATTGGAACACATATTCTGTGTTTGGACTCAGGTCACTCACTGTGATTTCTTCTGCCTTTGATGTCATCTTTTGTTGCCATCCATCCTCTCCACTGTCACAATATTTGACAGAGTAGGAGCTCATGTTCTGTGCTCCAAATCTGGGTGGAGTTATCTTTAGTGTCACACTGTTGTGGCTTCTGTCCCTTACTGTCACAGTCTCAGTTTCCTTCAAAGGTGGCTCATAGTTGCCAGTAACAGAAAAGCCGTCGTTATAAAGGTTGATGTTCAGCATCACCTTTCTGTGACTTGTTAAATAAACTGTCAGGAATTTCATCATCTTGTTCTCCTTGTTGGCCTGCAAAGTCAAAAAACAGCTTGACTCCATATTTTATTTCATCTGCTATTTTTTTTAGGCAAACCACTGTTCCTTCTCTACATGGTGAATACGTGGTTCTCGCGGGTGGTGACTCATTCTAGAGATGATTCTCAGATGGGACAATCTTTGTGTTTGTCGTCATGATGGTGAAAGACATTAGGGTGTAGATTTCTCTGTCTTTAAAGTCCAACCACCCATTTAGGTGTTTGTTGTTGAAAGGAGAAGGATATATTTTTTAGCACATTACTTTAAAACTTTTATATTTTCGGGAACTACTGTGTAGACATTGTTCTCATGGCATGGTCGCATATAACTTCCACCTCATTGAAATCCTCCAGGACTCTCTGTGCTTCTTGAAAGAATCTTATACAAATAATTTCAACAGCCAGACCTTCACTGGTACAGTTTTCTCTGTTGGCTCCCAGCAATTTTGACAGGCTTTGATAGACTTGTACAGCATCCTGAAGTGACACAGAATTTTTTTCAAGAGAAACATCTCCATAGAATTTACAAGACAATCTTTCAACATTTGCTATATCCTTGTCTTCCATTTTCAGGGAACCTCCACCCTCTGTAAAAAGGAGTGGGATCATCTTTATCATTACTCTCAAGTTGCCCTGAATGTCTTGATGATCTTCCTTTTCTGACACCTCACAGTCAAAGACAAAGAAGGCTTGAGCCCCATAAAGAACAGCTGGGACTACACATGTTGCTATCAAAAATGTATGGATGATTCACATTGCTTCTACCAAGATGATTCATTGACATTTCTATGTTAGTCTTATATGTCAGTGTTACCCAGGCCTGACTTTTAAAGCCCTCCTATCAATCAGGTATTTGGCAGATCTACCAACCTCAATCAGTCCACCTGAGAAACTTGCCTTCAGTGAGGCTTCAACATAAGATAAGATATTGTTTTGTGGTCTTTCTCGTTTGTTTGTTTTTTTACCAGGTCATCGTAGTCCAACAGTGTCATTCCTGCAAAAGAAAGACAGGTCAGGCAGTTTTTTTTAATCATTCAAGACATTAATACAACATCCTCTTAAAAATACTTGAAAATATCCTCTTTAAAATCATCAAAACTTGAATGTGGAATGTGTTTGTTCAAAGATGTACAAATGGGTGCCAAATTAAAGGATAACCCTAAATGAAGGAGTGCAATCATACTGCAGATGTCTACGCACAGGAAACACAGGCTCACTGAATGGTTTAAGAAGTGTGAGTGACATGTTAGCTTTGTGTTGGGATGAGACCTTTCTTGTTGTCTCCATCATGGAAATATTTTGACTATTTTACAATACTAAGTTATAGAGTTTGTAGAGACAATGAGTATTATTTGTTTCCATGTGTTGAACAGTTTGAACACAGTTGGGAGTTGGGAGTTTCAGTGCTTCAACAAGGTTTTGTCAACCCATCTCTATTATGACACCCATCTGTAGTTTTTCTAAGAGTGTGGATGATAATAAAGAATGCCCTTCTTGCTGAGCAACAAAAAACGTTTTTGGTTCAGTTTTTATTACATTTATTGTAATCAGTGATGAAATAATTATTATTTTACAAGTAAACTTCAACATTACCTTTAATTGTTGCTATTTGTTTGTAATTACTGTTACATTAGTATTATTGCTTAGTTTGTTCTCAGGGATTTGGGGGGTTATAATGCTGAGCTGATGTTTGCTGGGTGGAGATAAGGAGGGTCATGCTGACAATGGAAAACTAGAGAGCGATGAAACAGATATTTGGGGGAATAAAGACCATTTAAAAGTTTGGAAAAATCTCTAAAAAGTTAGATGGAGGCATCCAGCCCTCTGTTGGATCACAAAACAAACTATTTGCACAAACAGTTGCACTAACAGACTGTAAATTTTGAATTCAAACAGGTTATGAGAGTTTGAATATTATGAATACCCTCAACCTTGATCTCATGCTCCATGTCTGTCTGCTGGAGCAAGAAATAGCTAGTTATGATAAGAACAGTAAAAACTGAAAAGCTTTCATGAGTTGTAAAATGGATTATTCATAACTGATATGAAATGGAAAGACTGCAGTATATATCTTTAACTACTGAAAGCTTGGTTGCCATGCAGGCAGTATCTTTACATGTGAGGCCTTACCAGGCATGAGTAAGTCCCTGCGGCTGTCATACAGCATCCTGAGTGCTGCCACCTCCATCGTGCCTCTGGATTCACAGTCCATAAGTCTGTTAAGAGGGACAATTTGACCAAGTTGAAAGTAGTGTAGGCTAAAACAACAAAAACAACAACAACAACAAAAAACAATGCTCAATAAGCCCACAGCTGACACATCAGAAAGAAATTATATTTCTTTTTCACTACCAAAGCTATTGATTGACACAGACAGAGTAATTTTGCTGGCTTTGGTCGTGTCACCGTGAATCCGATTGATTATCAGTGCCTTGTAGCTTTCTCATCTGGGAACCCAATGAATAAAACCCTATAGGTAAAACAGTCCTCTGTGCTGTTGTGTGGTTTCTGCATTTATATTGTCTAAAAATACCACCTATTTGTCTGAGGATCAAAAGCATTTCTCTGAAACTGTGTGACCTATAAATTTGCCGATAGGAAAACAAGGCAGACTAGACTCACTAATTATTCCTGCATCTTTGTGAAGTTGTACACATTGTCAGATAATCACTTAAAACCCATTTCTATGTCCTCAGAGACTGTGGTTTAAACAGCACCTGTGGTTTAATTTAAACATTTGTAATTTGTAATTTGTTGAATGTCTTAGCAGCTAACATCTGCTAATTGTCACTGAATACAAAGAACAGCTGGGGCAAATGTTGCACTTAAATGTTGTCAAAATTCAAAATATTTTTACACCCTTAAATATGATCCAGATTGTAGCGAAGAACATAACATTACTAGATTGATAGGTCATAGGGCGTACCATTGCTCAGGCTAATGAGGCTAATCAGGTTTTAGAGCGCCCTCTATTGGATCTCAGGACAGACTGCTTCAAAAAGTGCACTTCTGGACTGTAAATTTTGACATCAAATAGGTCATTAGAGTTTGAATATAAACATTTTCTCCGATGATCAAACATCTTCAAATTTGGAATAAAATGTGACATCCCTGGAGTACAGTTGAATCAAATGTGTTCTTCCTTCACTCATGGCAGTTATTAGGTAACTTTGCCCCAACTGGAAATCGGTCCATCTGACAAAAACTGCTTTTATTAAATGTTGTTCCTCTATTGTTCCTCATAATGATTTTCTTCCATTGAATTCAATGACATGTATCTGGAACAAGGTGTTAAAACAAATTTCATTTGTTAAATTACATTTCAAAGATTTTAAACATTTACTGACTTATTTTTCTAGCTTCACCACCCAGAAGTTGTCAGGTGGTGCAAACAAATATTTGTTAAAAAAATAAAAAAGGAAAAGAAAGTTTAGAAAGAAAAGTTAAGTTAAGTTAAGTTAAGAAAATTGTCCTACTACTCATTATAAGTTACATGTTACAGTCTTACAGTGCCTAACAGATTATTATGTCATGGTTGTGTTTTATATTTTCACTTTAGGATTATTGCATTCTATTTGACAGGTATTTAGTCATTTTAGCATCAGATTCTAAATTTAAAAATGCATTCAATGTAATTGATATTCACATCAGAGTCAACCATTTATTTGTTCAAACCTTATTTATTGTTTTAAATTAACATTTTACGTGGTCACACCACCTGACGATTATCAGTGCCACCTGGCTGACACGTGGAATTTGCATTTCATTGCAACTGCAAGTGTATTAGTAAACTGTATCTACTGAATTAAATGGTAAGTCGATTAAAAACAGCTTAAATCAATTCATTTTACTGATTACTTTTTTCTGTCAGTTGTACATTGCACAGGTAAATATCCTATGTTATAGTAACATTAACACCATGCAGGCAGAGATAGCTTTTTTTCTTTGATTTAGAACACCTACATGAAAACAAACTTGAATGAAGAACTGTCTGTGTGTCTTACTGTAATACAAGATCAGCGATAGTCGTTCTTTCAGAACTTAATTAACTCCTTGGGCATTTATTGACTTGTTAGGACTTGTCTTTTCTCTTAAGGCAAGAAAGTGACAAACAATGATGATGTTTCTTGAATCTTGTTTGGTTTCACTGTGTTTACATGTTTGTAGGTTAGACTCAGTTGGACAATATACTGTAAGTCATCGAAACCCTACAGACCTTCAATATTGACTTCAGTAATGCTTCATCTGGTCAGGATTAAAACCTGTAAACTGCTGCCCTACAGTGGCTTCTCCAGCACACTGCATCAAACACCACCTCATGTTACAAATAACTAAAACTATTGAATAAACATTGTGGATTATAAAAGTACATTCCCCCTGGGATGGAGAGAAATAAATTAATAGGAAAATACTCAAAGTTTTAGTACCTTGAGATTGCATTTACTTACTTTAAATCACTGGAAAAACCAAAAAGAAGAGAATTTATCTGCACCTGGTCTCAAATAACAACAAGGAACTCAACACTGAGCTGGACCACATGGTGCCTCTTGAGGCTGTTTGCATCTGCATATAAAAAAAAGGGAGGGGGGCTCAAACAGCTTTAGTGGCCTGTTAACACACCAGTTGTTGCTAGGTGAGTCTCTGGTTGCCAGGGCAATGTATAGACCCCTGATGGTCTGGAGAGCCAGAAGGGAGTGTGTGTGTGTGTGTGTGTGTGTGTGTGTGTGTGTGTGTGTGTGTGTGTGTGTGTGTGTGGCATTTCTATAGGGACTGGGTGTGAAAGTAACACAATGGGAATAGGTGGGTGGGTGGGGTTCACGGGTGGGGGTCTGCCATGTGTGTCTGTGTGTTGTTTTGTTTTTCAAATTAAAGGTAATGTCATTTAATTTGAATTTCCTTTGTTTGTTTGGAAGGAATTTCCGTGATTTTTTTTTTGATGAAGAAAGCTCACACGTATTTCCATGAGGTTCCATGACATTGTGAGATCATTCCACAAAGACATTCAGGTCCTTAATCACTTTTTACTAACATGTTGCTGAATTTGACAACTGAACCAATTAGATGTGCTTGTCTTGTATGTATTTGCCTTCTGTGGAAATAGCTGTACTTAACATCTGTTATGTAGCCAGTCAAATAAAAAGTTTGACTTGCACTATCTGCTTCTAAATAGGCTGTCAGTTTCCATCCACTTCCAGTCTTTTTGCTAAGCTAGGTTAAATGTACACTAGAACTGTCTCTGTTCTGGAGAATAGACTGATCTCCTTCTGAAACACTTGACTCAGAAAAAGGTATGCAATACTGTTAGCCCGATTCTTTTGTTGGAAGCCCAAGAACAAACTGGAGAAATCTTCAGTTCAGAATCTCATTAAATGAATTTTTTCTAAGATTTTAGTAATCAGAGGATAACCCTATTCAAACTATTTCTTTTGGTATGTTCAATGTGCAGAAATTTCAAATAGACAAGAGGTTTTCTGCTACCTTTGGTTTAGGCGCGCCTGGAATTGTTTGAAAAAATTCTCCTCCGATCCACTTCAGCAGTCCTCAATTCGGACATGATCTCAGATCCCAATCTGGGTCACAGCACCAAATTGTTAGCCCGGTTCTTTTGTTGGAAGTCCAAGCACAAACCAAAGAAATCTTCAGTTCAGAAACAGAACATTTATTATTGTCACAGATAAAGTATGGCAGCGCTATTCTCAAAGTGACAGAGATCTCACAGGATCTCAGTCAGACTGAGCACCAATCTTTGGAAATTGTTCACATTTATCTTTCTGGGCTGGGTGACGTACCCACGACCAAATGTAATGGACCAGTTCACAGGGATGTGGAGAGGACAACCACTGTCCTCGTCTTGTTCTTGGAATGTGTTGACCAACATGTGAGTGTTGTTTTGGTGTGTAGCTAATTCAACAGACCTTACTGATAGAATAGAGAAGTTTCAAAACCTGTGTATCTGCAGTAACTGAGGAGTACAAACAGCAGTCTTCTTTGTCAGCATCTTTGTAAGCTTCAGTCTCATCTCCTCTGGGCTCAGAGAGGGAGACCAGTGGAACAGTTTCACCTGCATGCTCAGAAAATTGGTTGTTATACAGATTTACAGTTGATGACATCAAACACAAAATTTTACCACACCATCATGAGTTGTTAAATTATAACATATACATGCCATTATTAGTGCTCAAAGACCATTTAACCAGATGGTGAGCAAGAGTGGGGGGTGAACTGGTACTGAGTTATTGACATTACTTTGATTGTTGGCTCTCCGACCACAAAATTGGTATTACGATGATCAGTGTCAATGTTACCAATACAGTTACAACCGCTCGAGTACTACAACCTAGTCTCCATAGTGGAGTCTTTTTGGAGGGTTTTGTAAATTGAGATTTTTCCAGTCTCTGGTAGGGTTTCATTTCCAGAGTTGTGGTCATTGTCAGTGAGGTTCCTAAGTCAGTCTAAAGCTCAGTCAATGTTCTTTTTTTCAATGTTCAATTTTCAATGACATTTTCGGTTACAGAAACATCTACTGATGCACAGCCTTGGACACATCATTAGTGTTGTTTCCTGGAATCACTGGGTGTTTCAGGTCTTACAACAGACACCTTCCTCCAGGCGACCCAACTGAGGCTGATCAGACCCCGGCCTGTGTCCAAGTGGCATTCTCCTGCCCCCACTGCTCTCCCCTCTTCAACCAGAGTCATCTGGAGGCTTTCTCTACTGCCTCCACATTGTCGCCTATGGCTCTTCTTCGGTTGGCACCTGCTATGCCCAGTGTGCCGTAGGCATTGCTCAAGGAGGGACTGGCAAATCCCCAAGTGCCCACCTCCACTGGCATACACCTGGTCCTCCAACTGTTCCTCCAACAATCTTCCACCAGTTCATGGTACTTCTCCCTCTTTCTTTCTTGGGCCTCCTCCATCCTCTCCTCCCAGGGAACCATTAGCTCCAGCAACTAGTACTAAATTGTCAATTTGGAACTCTGATTAATAATTAATTTAATAACTAGAACCAAAATTACCTTAGGTAGAAGGAATTTGGAGTTCTTGACCGTGTAGAGGTTGGCGGAATTCACTCTTGTGCAACATTAAACAGACAACAGGTATGTTAAATAATCATTTATTAACAAGAATAAGAGAAAAGGAAACATACAATCTAGCTACAGTGTACTTTCTACAGGTGTGTGTGTGTGTGTGTGTGTGTGTGTGTGTGTGTGTCTGGGTGTGTCAAAATGGCTGCTGAGGCCTGGAGGCCCTGAACAAAGAAGATCTGTGGAGGCACTCAGACCATGTGCTGGGTGTGTGTGTGTGTGTGTGTGTGTGTGTGTGTGTGTGTGTGTGTGTGTGTGTGTGTTTCATGAGGTGCCAGGTTAGAGGAAGGATGGTTAGTTAGCATGCAAGCGTAACCTAACTACATCTACTTAACAATGTGGCAGAGCCAACAATACAATAACCGGTCTACCAAACTGATCACAACACTCAGTAAACACAAATACATCAAATCACAGTCCTTGATTTATCTTTAGCTTAGCTTATCTTAGCTTGACTAGGCCCAGTTGGTGTTACCAGTTCTGATGTGAGAGAAACTCTCTCTGGTGTGTTGCTCCTTTGGCTGGTGGTTCCTGATGGAAGGGCCAAGCTGAGAGAGTTAGAATTCCAATGTTGGAAGGCAGTCTTTGCTGTGTGGTCCTGATGGCAGATGCTGGAGGGAAACTGGCCGCTCCTTTGACGTAGTTGGTTAGCAGCTCGGTGCTAACTCGCTGTGTGGCTCCTGTTGTATGGAGGATTAGCCTACAAACCTTGTGTTGTTGGCTAATGGATTTTGTTTGCCGGATCTTGATCGTTCCTCAGCAGGCTCTCGCGTCGCTGCTGTGAGGAAAGGTCTGAGGATCTGCTTTGGTCAGCAAGCTACCTCAGACAGCCAGCTGCAGCTGCACAGCTGGGGATCCCTGGAGAGTGGTTCCAGGGCTTGGAGAAGAGAAGAGAAGAGCTTCAAGAGAAGAGAGCGAATAAAGGCTGAGCACAGCCTTTATATGACTTGATGACCTCAGAGGTCACATGCCACAGTCATCCAGTGGTGGCTGCTGGATCGGATTTCACACCTGGAAGGTTGTGGGACTTTAAGGTTCGGTGCTTTCCTTTGTCTCCAAGACAAAGAAAGCCATGTGGTCGAAACTTGGTTATGCGTGGTGAGCTTCCATTGCTCACCACCAGGTTCAGGTCCGATGGAGGGATGTTGTTAAGCCTAGTAGCTCTCAGTAAAATAGAAATGGACTCAAATATGGCGGACAAAGGCATCAGGGAAAAAAGTTCAGAATTTATAACAAAATGTTGCCTCAAAAGTAAAAAGGGATCATAACACCATCAATCACCACAAGGTAAAAATCTGGCACAGAAAAAAAGAATTAACTGAAAGACTAAAGGGTTGGAAACAAAAACTAATTCTCATGGAGAGGCTCAGGGTTTGCAGCAAGCCAACACAAAATCACTCGAAGCAGGGCAAACATTTTTAATGGTTGATGGAGGAGTGGATGAGGGAAGGTGAAGGAGGAATCCAGCGTTGGTGGTTCTGTGAGTGGGCCTGAAGGTGAAGGGAAAGTTCCAGTGGCGTGCAGGAAAGGCAAATGATGGAGTGGAGGACCGGGCTGGGTCAGAGGAATCAGAGTGGGTTTCCAGGCAGGCATGCAGCAGGTGAGTGGCAAGGCAGAGCAGGATCAGGCATGTAGAGACAGAAAATAAGATTACAAACAAGCCGAGATGTAACCCAAAGACACAAAGCACATTTACCACAAGTGATACTGAACAGAATGACGATGAGTGGAAGTCTTATATACTGCAGGTGATTGGAGGTGAGAGGCAGGTTAGCACTAACGTTGGAGAGTTATTAGCCACAACTGGTTCCCGCACCACGCCCATACCTAGTGGAGAGCGAGATCCATACGAGGAAGCAGAGTAGAGCGGGCCCAGGTCCTGACAAAACAATGTGCAATGAGCTTGACCTTCATAACGACCTACATGTCGTTTAACATGTGACGTTTACCGCTTCACTGAAACGTCCAATTTAAGTGTTTGCGGTAGCTCCACATTTGGACACCGGGAGGCAGTGAAGCACTGGGGAGAGGTTGAGTCCAGTCAGGCAGTTTCAGGTTTACAGCAGCGACAGCCGAGTCTCACAGCCCACAGACAGAGACAATGAAGACATTAAAGTTTCATTCAAACATGCAGTATGGGTTGCAAGAGTGTTTCTGTAAACAACTTAAACTGGTTATGGTGTTTGTTGGGAGCCTGGTTGTTAAGAGACAAAGACAGGTGACACATTTCCAAGACATAATTTATTTCATTACTTATTCAACTTGCAGTGATATTAGTTTTTTAATGTTTTTTGTTTGATTGTGTTATCTTTCTATAGATTCCTGGAGAGTAACCAGGTCACAAATGTCTGAAAGGAGTAAAAAGCAATTTTCCAAATGTTACATTAAAGTGGCTAGATGTGTTTTGAATATTACTCTGACATTCACTGTTTTTGCTCAAGCTGTGATGTCTGACTGTTGTACACTGGCTTTGTGAATAAAGGCATTATAATATTAACTGTGTTGACTCTATTAGTCATGGCTGCATTAGTCACAAAACCTTGCATTCATTATACCTGTTTATCCTGCTCAGGTATGCAGACAGTGGCACCTTCCCCATCCAGTCCAGCAGTAACAGTAACAGTGTGAGAATAATGTATGTACTGCCCTGATTACTAATACTACTACTGTTAGTAGACATGTGTACTACTGGTGGCAGTTGAAGGAGTCGTAGAGACAGCAGCATCAGTGTTGCTAGCAGCAGTAGCAGTAGAAGTTGACGTGGTGGCAGCATCAGGAAATGCAGTTGTCGAGGAGCATAGTGAATCCTTTATTTACGATATTTTACATTTAATACAGTACATGTTTATACTGTACTGTACTTTTACTTTGATGGAAGTAAAAACAGTAGTAGCCTAGCAGCAGACACAGGACCACTGCAGTACCAGTACTAGTATTAACAGTAATAGTAGAAATGGGTGTCCTGTGTCCTCTAACTCAGAATCAGATCAAAGTTCTTCATGATGTGCTATGATAAAAACTCTTCCATCAAACTGGCTGAATGTGAATACCTGGTGATACTGCTCTCTGATTGGCTTGGTAGCAGCTCTACCTCTGTCAGGTGAACTTGTTGCAGTGGCAGCTGTCCAGTTCAAACTCCACACGCAGACTCAATTGGACAGACTGTGGTCATGCTGCTGTGATGAGAGCCAATCAGCAGGGATCAGATTGTTTCTAATCTGCACCAGGTCAGACTTCATACTTTTTTCACCCAAGGCACAGAGCTAATGTCAGGTCAGGACTCATCTCTGAAAATGTGTCAGAGCTGCTCACCTGAAGGTCATTGGGCATATTAACTATGTACATTTACACAAGTTCTGTGCCTAAGTGCAACTTTGTGGTAGTTACTGTTTCATGTAACTTCATGATCTATTTCACTACAGCAGGAAATATTTTACTTCACTCCCTTGTCTGCCAGACATATATTTGCTAAGATTTATTATTATATACATTTAAAAAGCATACAATGCATTTGTGAAATTAAAAAAAATCAGAGTGTAGAAGTAAACCAGTGGTTTCCAACCTTAGCTTGTGACCTCTCACAAACATCAGTGTGTACTGTGGGTGTATTTCCATGTCATGTTTCCATCTCTGAGCCCTTATCAGTTTCACCTAAGACACATTTCTCCTCTTAACTTTGCACATGGTTTAGTTCAAGGTCTAAAAATCAAATTATCCAGTACCAGTGTATAACATTATGTGCTATATTCTCACTCAGGTGCAACTACTATCTCATTCAAAATTGTGCAATATCCACATTAAACAATTGTGTGTAATATATCTTTCTTAGTTTTGTTTATGTTATTACTTTTCTTGAAATAAACATGTATTGATAGCTTCAAAAGATTTTGAATATTTGAAATTACAATACAATTAATAATTATTTATTAACTGATAAACCTTGATAAATATATCAAAAAACAACAATAAAATCTCTTCAGGAATGCTGCAGAAGAAGAAAATAAATGCTTAGTTTAGCTCACACCTGTGTAGTTGGCACCTGTAACTCAGTGTATCAGTCACACAGCAAGCGACTTCTCCTGTGTTGTCTGTGTAATGAAGCTGCTGTGGTGTGTTTTTAACATTCCTGTGTGTGGACTTCCTCGCTGACTTCTGGGCCCTGCAGGGTGCAGCTGACATGACTGAACAGAGATCAGATCCTCCTGCACTCATTCAGGCTCCATCATGTGTGTCCTGGACTGACAGCAGACTGGTAACAGAACAGCTCACACCGTCTGCATACACCTCCAGCACTCTGGATCCAAACCTACAGCGTTCGCTCATTTTATTTCAAAGCTACACAACTTTCAATTCTACTGGAGATCAGAGATGGAAAAACAGTAAGAATACAACAGTGTCAAAATAACTTTACAAGTCCAAATGCATTGGGGGTGTTTTATTTGCATAAAATCAGAAAGTGTTAAACTGTTATTTTAACTTTGCCTGTTGGATTATTCACTGTTTATAATTTGAACCAGCTAAAAGTATGCCTTACATCCTGCTCAGTTTAAACTGTGACTTGATTTGGATCTGCAACTGGTGTAGTACATGTTGAGTAAAATGTACAGTATTCACAGCTTTATCAGTAGAAAATAGCATGAACATGATACATGATACATTTACAATATGTCCATCAAATGTAGTCATTTAGTTTATCATACTTTTGTTTTCTTCATCTCTCCTGTGTTTTTCAGTCTTTCCTGTGAACCTGAGTGTGTAAACACTGCTCTGAGCGTTACTGTCTCAGTAAGCAGTGGATTCCTCCATTTCTTGTTGCTGCTGTTAAACACAGGTTAAAAAGTATTCACATGGTAAAAATACCTATATAACAGAAAAAACACTCCAATACTGGTATGTCTTGCATTCCAAATCCCACTTCAGTGAGGCTATAAGACAGTATTAACAATGTCAAATTGCAGCTATTTGTAGTTATGTATTATATTCTATAAACTCATGTATGTTGTGTAAAATCTTAATCTGAAAAGAAACTAGCAACTCCTGCTGTGAAAGAAATACACAATACAATACAGAATGGGTAATACTCCTAAAACTGGGTTGCAACCAATAATAGTACTGATGGCTAAGCATTCTGTCCTAAGATAAATTTAACAAAGCAAAAGTTAAATACCAACAGCAAAATGTGTTTCAAGTACTCACCGTGCAGCAGGATGACTCCAGGCTGTGTTTTGTTAATATATTGTGTCATTTGGTTATTACTGATGGAGGTGAAGCCACTTTAACTATTTCAATACTGCCAGGGATTTCAACCCAAAACCCACCCCTCCCGTTTCATTTCAACTGATGAAGAATGAGCCAATAATTTCAAAGGAACACATCACATAATTTATTCTTATCCCTGAATGTCTTTACGAAGCTGGAGTAATGAACCTGGGTTTCAGCTACTGTCTCTTTGACTGGAGGGAAGATAAATTCAGTTTAAAAAGGGCAAAGCCTAAAAAGATCATTTATTCAAAGAAATACTAGAAACTTTTGTCAATATATTCTCATCTGAAATGTTGTATACAGCAGAAATACAAGGCGCAAGTGCTTCAATGCATCATCACTGTTGATCAAGTGCACAAACTTGACCTGAGGCAGGAAAACTCTGCAGCCCCTTGAACCCCCCCCCCCCCACACACACACGATGCCCTGCACGCTCACCTCAACTGAAAGAAGACAGTAAAAAAAACAGCAGAGATACCAGAGTACAACTCACAAAATAAAAGTCCGGTTTATTGTCAAACAACAAACTTTGCACATACATCAAAATAGGCCGTCATAAAACAAAAAGTCGCTGACAAAAAACAAAATAAAAGGAAAAAGAAAAGAGGCTCTTTTCTTTGGCCTTACCCTCCCATACAAACAAACTAGTTATGGTACAGCTAAAGTACATACATTAAATTTACTGGAATGCTCTGAGTTCAACGGCTTAAGAGGTTGTCTTTCTTGTTTTGTTTTTTTTCTTAGCTTTTTTCCTAGTATCTGTTGAGATATCATTACATGGTCAACCAAGTAAAATCTTTCATTAAAGAAGCACCGATTTGGTCTGACGAGATCGCTGCCGAGAGAGAAACTGACCCCCTCCTAACAATATGTACAAAAATATAAAATGTAAATAAAAATACAAACAAATTCTCCTTTTGTGTGTGTTGTTGAAGAGAAGTCTGATTTCAGCATTGAGGTGGTGGCGGGTTCCTCTAGAAAATTTGTTTTGCAGTTTTGAGGGGAGACCGTGTGTGTGGACGTTTGTTGAACTCTACTCGCTAATGACCATGTTGGATTTTTTTATTATTATTATTTTTCCTTTAAATCAGTCCTCCAGCCCCCCCACCTGTGACATTTAAAAACAGTCAGAGGTGAAGAATCAGGAAGTGGTTCAGCAGGATGGTGGCGGGGAGAAACGCATCAATCGTCATCGTCGGTTTTCTGCTTCTTGGTTTCGACGTCGTCCTAAAAGGGAAGAAGAGGGCAATCGGCGAGTTAGTTGGCGAGCTTGTGGCTCCTGACTTGCTCAGATTCGAGGTCACAAGTCTCACCTCATCGTCGTCGTCGTCGTCCTCAGCTGCCCGTTTTGTTCCACCCTCAATGTCATCATCGTCTTCTTCTTCGTCCTCCTCATCACCTGCAGGGTGAGTAAAACGAGTTGGGTTTTTTTGCCACTTTTGTAAAAAATATGCAAAATTAAGATGAAAATGAGAACCTCCTAGCTACCTTCTCCATCGTCTTCCTCATCCTCCTCATCAACATCCTCGTCCTCCTCATCATCTACGTCAGGCTCGCCGTTCTCCTCATTTTCCTGCAAATCACGAAAACATCTTTAGAGGCTGACTTAAAAAGCTGAGTAAATAATAAAAAAAAAGTATGACCATGGGTACACACCACTCCAACACCAGAGCCGTGTAGGCATATAGTTGAAGTGACAGAGGTTACCTTTCCATTGGTGGCAGCATCTTTGCCATTCTCCTTTTCCTCCACCAGCTTCTTCTCCTTCAGGTCCTGGTGGAAACAACAATTAGAAACTGAAATTTAAAAACTATAAAGAAAGATAACCGCTGATGCATAAAAGCTGCTCTTGGCTACTAGTGCCTGCTTGTCTACCTACAGGCCTTGTTAGACAAGTCCTGATGCTTCTCTGTGTCAGAAGCCTTCCTATTTAAACACTGGTCTTCAAACATTGGTTTCTACAGATCCCCCTCCTACCACTCCCCCATCCCCTCTAATGTGTTGTAATCTGATACTTTGATGTGGCCCCGGGGCATTCTGGGTATTGTAGTCTTCCGTCGGTTGCCATTGCCGCCATATGTCACGAGACACGCCCGGGAGAGGCACTGCAATACCCAGGATGCACCGCTCCATTTAAAATAACACAGGAGGGCGCAGGAGCGCGCGCGGGGGGGGTCGATGGAGGAGGAGGCGGTGGAGAGCGCGACGCACGCTGCTGCTGCTGGCCGCTCGTTGTAACGGAGGCTGGCGAGGACAATAGAAGACGACACATGGCAAGCGATGAAAGCGGCACGAAGAGCGAAAACCGGGCGGCGCGGCGGGACCGCATCGACACCTCCGGGGCTCTTCAGCTACCCGTTCACACCGGAAAAACCGGCCGCCGAGCACCGTTAATAGCGCTCGGTTCCCTCACAGTACCTCCCGCTGCACCCTCGCGGATCCAACACATCCGCTGCCTGATGAATTACTCCTCATAATCTTAGTGGTTAAACCCATTAAGCCGCTTCGGAGCGTCGCAGACAAACGAGGCTGAACGGGGCTCGGAGGCTCCGCTCACGCACTGACCGTGCGTAAAAAGGCGCTTGTGCGTAAAAAAGACCAACAACTATAAATTGTGCTTCACAGGCAGCTCCGGATTATTAAGATTTTAATATACCTTGCACGACCTTTTCCGCCTCACCTTCCCCATATGTTCATTTCTTATAATCACACAAGCATTCGGCTCCGCTGCCACTCTTATTATCCAAATACTGGATCCTATCCTCTATTGCTGTGGAGACCCCTCTCATTTCCCTCCCACTCCCCCGCGCGAGGCTATTAAAGTTGTACCCAATATAATCCAACTTGACAGAAATAAACACTTATGAAAAGATGGGCAGACGGAAGGAACCCAAAGCCCAAACGGTGACAGATTGCAAGAGGGGGAAAACCAGCGCCGTCACATCACACCTCCACCACCCGGCCACACACACGGAGGCAGGGGGAAGTGGGCTGCATCACAAAAAAAGACTGAAAACTTTTCCCTTGAGGCATTAACGCGCCCTGCAAACATGCTAAAAAACGGGGGAAGAAAAAGCGGAAGCGGCGGCTCACTCGGTGTGCGACGCAGGCTCTCCGGTAAACGGGCGCTTAATGAGCGGCAGCAGCACCGACCTTCGGAGTCGGTAAACAAACCAGGTCGCACGGCGTAAGCAGGGCGAACGGTGCCCTCACAAAAAGCCAGAGGTTGCTCCAATTACTCATACTACTGCTGTTACGACAGAGGTTGGAAGAAGTAGAGCTCCGAAAGTTGACATCGGTGTGAATCACGCAGCGCCTGCCTCTCCGTCCTCCATTCAAACGCACCAACTTCACACCACAAGCCCCTGCTGGAAGCTCAGAAAAACCCATTCACCGCACTGTTAGTAGCACCGCGTTTCTCTGCAACCTGGAGCAGGATGCGCCTTCGAATTAATTCGCATTAAGCAGCAGCGAAAGAAGTGGAATAAATGTGCGCGTCGATAGCAGCCGCGAACAATGAATCCGAAAACCTGCGACGCGTGTGTCTGGGAACCTGTATTCATCAGCCCTTCCGTACGGACCTGAGGTGCGAGATTCGGTGAGGAGAACCGAGCCGCTTGTATAAACAAAGAACCCGCGCTGTTCCTCTCCGGACAATGAGACACGGCACTGTAAGCGCAGCCTCTTTCCATGATGCGGTGCCGAGACCCCCCGCTTTATTCTGGGATATTTTCCGGGGTTCGGAGAAAAGGACGTAAACACCGGTTCTTTTCTCTTCGTGAACCCCATCTCCGGTTGGTCCGACAGACTCCGACTTCGCCGAGTCAGAATGAGCGCGAAGCCACGGCGAAAGGTCTTTTTTTAAAATCTAGGTTAGAGCTTGGAAAAGCTTTATTCTGCTTAGGAAAGCGGTCCCTGGATGGAGGTGTGTGTGTGTGAGGCGTCTTACCTTGGCAGAGATATCCGAGCCGGAGTCCACTTGTGTGTCTGCCATTGTTTTAGTTGAATAAAATAAAGGACGGCTGAAATGAAAGGTTGAAGAAAGTAAATCCCTCTCCTCGCTCTGCGGATCAATCAGTATTATGTTGTGCCAGTGGCCAATGCTGTTCACGGCTGAGACTTAAATATAGGCTACTGGGCGGAGCCTGGAAGAGCTCAGCAGATGCTGATTGGCTGCCAACTCCACAGAGGTGTTCTCTTCGCGCGTTGGAGTGGAACAATGGATAGAATTTCTAAACCCGGACGCCACGCCCCCTTCTGTCCGCCGCTGCAACTGTCCTTTCTCCACCGAAACAATGATCCGGCCCGGTTAAAACTGACCGAACCGACCCAGTACTCGGCGGTAGCGCCCCCCCTCAGCATAAACACACACCATCACACCGAGAATTATCACACATACTCAACGTATCAAAGAGGCAGCGCTTCATTTGACGTAGTGTCACAGTTTGATTGATTGATGTGCATCTGGTCGAGTCAAGCGGCGACTACGAACCAATTCTCCCGCCCACTGACACGACCAGGGAATGCAGTCAGTCCTTTGGGGGGAGGGAAAATGTTGAAGATACAGGCACTGTCAGTGGATTAAAGCCGTTCATAACGTTACTGTCGCCCTTTCCTCGCCACATGAACACTATCAGTCAGCTGGAAGACGTTCAGCGGAGCACAGTCGCCATGTCTCCACGCAGCCCTTGATCGTCCACTGCTCGCCCCTCCCCTTCGTCCATGTTTGAAACTCCCTCACTCATCTCTATGTGCGCACTTGACACTCGATTTTTTTTTTACATAACAGCCCATAAATTTGTGCGCCAAGGTCGACGCACAAATAAACACACATCCCCCAGAACTGACTCGGGTGCTGTTTTCAGTGTGTTCAGGCGGGTTCAGTGAGCGGGTGCGTTACAGTGCTGGTGGCCTCATTTCCTTCGTCTCCATTGTAAGAGCCCATAGAGAAGAGCCCCGCCGTGGAGGAGGGAACAAAAAGGCAGTGCGACATAACAGACATGCGATGACACAAGTGCGGAAAAATATAATGTGCTCATGAACTCATACGCATTCTTATGAAACACAAGGGCAAACACGTATTTTCCTTACCGAGTATTGTACACATGGCTTTTAAAAGCGGAACATGAGGAGGACAAAGCGGCACAAGAAAACCTGCCGCCATTATTCGCTCGGGATGGGGGGGATGGGAGCAGAATGTGGTCCGGTAACGGACAGCCCACATTCACATTCTGCTCCGATGACGCACTCGGCTGCCCAGGACGACTCCGATTGGTCAGCTAAGTGGAATAAACGCGGTTTTGGCGCACGGAGAGCGCCGATTGGCGGCCACGGACGTCCGTCAGTTCAAACGAGGGCCCGTCGGCGCACCGTAAACCGCGGGTCCGGATTTTGGATCTGGACTGAGTGGAGCAACAGTGTAGAGTTTCACTTCAGTCTTTGACGTGAATTTGCAGTGCAGAAAAGGCGCTTTTTACCGCCATGATCTCCGAGAGCCACCTTCATGACATGGAGGTGTTTGAATGAGCCCATCTCTCTATGTTTCATCCGGCTGTGTTATAACAACTAGGTATCCGGACTTTAGTGATCCCTTAACAGATCCAAACGCTGTCTGCATCCCTCTTACCATGTTTTGAGCACCCGCACTGCAAAATCAACTAAATCAATCACATCAAATCAATACTGCACAAAGGTTAAAATCACATGATATTTTGAGTATAGTAGAAAATACTAGCTCATTTTTTGTTGCCTTTGGAGATTTTTTTAAATCAGTGCCACCTGACACCTCTTATATCATTCATTCTTAGTTCTCCACTGCATGAACATAACAAAACATATCTTAACCTGCATCATGGGTTTTGCTTCTGTTTGTACTGTCCCATGGACACAAAAGTTTGAGTACGGTCCAGAAGGTGCAAGTTCCAGGTGCCCTTGGGGATTGTGACCCAACAAGGATGATTACTGGCAGAAATAATGATGCAGCATAAGAGCCAAATGGTGAAGGAAAAAAGAAGATCAAAAGCCAAGAATCAAAAGCAAATCAAAAACCACCTAACCAGATTCTGTCTTTCTATATACAGTTTGTCTGACACATTGTAGGTTGTAAAATTCAGTGGAGACACAAAAAGCTATAATAATCAAAAGTCACAGAGTGTTACAATCCTGTAGTGGACAGGTGGCCTGAATCTGGGCCGGGATGTTGCCTGACGCACCAGAATCAGGCAGTGTTCACCGGTTCGATTCTGGGCACCAACACAAATCTATCTATCAGCCTCCGTTGGACCACGCATGGCCACCAAGGTCGTAGCACCAGTTGTTCAGAACAGTCAGCTGCCCCTGGGGCCCAAGCCCCAGAGGGGCCCGCTAAAGCCCTAGGTTCACCGCATGTCAATTGGTTGAGGATAATTTGATTAACTGCAGATTTGTTAAAGAATTTGCACCACTGAAGTACAACAAAGTCCTCATAACATCTCTGAGTACAATATCAATTAAGACAAGTGCTGAATCTCATAGAGAGGTCTTGTGTCAATACTGTACTTACTTTAGTCAGACTTGGGGTTAAACAACAAATATTTTGCTCCACAGGAGATGTGTGTGTGTGTGTGGCGGGGGGGTGTTCAAGCCACATTAGGTGGCATTTGGTCCACAATGCAGCTGAGTGTGCCAACAATCAGCTCTCTCTTTTGTTTGAATGTTAGCTGGAGTTATTTGGAGTGTACTTTCAGTGTTGGTCCAGTGCAGATTAAGGAGACAAACCCAGATCAAATACATGAAAACGACCCTCTCACTAATTGGTGCATAGGCAGTCCCCACGCAGGAGGATCACACAAAGCTGCACAGGTTACAGACAGTTACACAGTCACGGCTCCAGTGTCTGTGCTGGGCTGCATGAATTACTGACAGTTATAAGATAAAGAATCTGTTTATGTGTTAAATATCAGATATCTGAGAGGACACATGCAGCAATGCAGTTTGAATGAGAAGACAGGAGTGGTCACTTTGTCTTTAATGTGTTGAAAATGAATGGAAACATGACAGATCAGATACCAACAAGGATATGTGTGTTCAGTGCAAATAAATTTATTTCATTTTTTTATGTCAGTTTTATCTTTTTTATATCATGTTAACTTGTCTTAAAGCCTTTCATGTCTTACGTAAAGCACTTTGGATTACCTTGTAGTTTAAAGGTACAATTAACTTAACAAATAAAAATTAAATCAAAGCTAAATATTGAAATAAGACTACAGTTATTTCATCCAATAAGAATTGATGCCTGACATCACTGTTACTAATTGTTTTTTAAAAAATCTTTAACTTTAAAAGATCATGAAACTCTGTTGCATATATATATATATATATATATACAACAGTTTCATGAGCTTTCAGAGTTTCATTATATATATTGCTCTCTCTTCCTCTAAAAGGCAGCAGGATTGAATATTAACCCATCTTAGCTCAGTTTAAAGTTTATCAAAGAAGAGTGTTTAAATTTGACTTTGAATATTTGGAGTGTTAGAGCTGACACTAATCTAGGTTTAGAGCAAATCCAGGCTGGTGCAACTCACCCTGCAGGGGATAAACTTGGTCTGCATGTCTAGACTTCACTCAAACAAGAGCAGACACACTTTAAATCTGCTTTGTCTCTGGCTTTTCCTGCTCTGTCACCCAGCTGCCGTCATCGTGAATGAGAATTCAACTGGAAGGAAAGCCAGTGATAGGAGGGCAAGGAAGGCAGAGGCAGCAGGTAAATGCTGCGTTACAGTGTGCATCAGTTGTCCGGCGTGCAGCCGACGTGTTTGAACATGTTGCAGTAAAGTGGACGCGTCCAGCAGCAGCATGAACAACACAGGTTCACATTAGGAAGCTGCAGTTCCCACACAGTTACAGTTCATATCTCACACTCCTGTTTTTAATGAAACATTAAGAAACACTGAGTCTGAGACAAAACATGCAGGATAGTTTGGATGACTGTAGGATTTTTAAAGTATAAGAGGTGCAAATAAAGGGGACTATAGACCTATACTAAAACTCTTACATGTGTCTGTACATTTTAGAAATCAAAGGAATTTTCATGGATAATGAATCTGCTTCTTTAGGTTCAGGGTTTCAGTATGGGACCAATTTTGCACCCTCATATGACACATGATGACCTGAACATTAATAGCAAGTATTCAGCTTCAGTCCACGTGTCCGCATCTCCTCCAAATGGTCGCTGTTGGACCACTTTGGCCCTTAATGTTTGATGTTAATCTTGGACAGAGATACCTAGAATAATATAACATGCACACCTTTTTCCTCTGGCAACAATGGATCAGTGAACGCATAAACCATACCCTCCAAACACATCACATATCAAAGCCATGATTATGATATATTCAGCAAATATAATCAATACACATCCTCTGAATATTTTGGATTTCTGTTAAAAATTTCCTGTTCCTGAATATCGACTCTTGGTTTCTCCATGACCTTTGTGTATCACTGGATCACAAAATGTTTTGCTGTCTGATCTCTGATGATACTGCAGATGCCATAAAATCCATTTGTAAAAACATCAGAGGACTGGTGTGTTCTTAATGCATAGATAGATGCATAAAAAGGGCCAAGAACATGGTCTACATGCCTTAATGGAAGACAGTTTCAGGGGAGCCTGTGATGTGAGATAGGTTATAGTTTGAAGTCACAAGTCCTCCCTGCTGACTCTACAGGTAAATAAATCTAGGAATAAGGATTCAAGGGTGTCTATCGCAAGTTAGTAGAACTAGAAGCTTGATTTGTGTAGAACAGGTCAGAGCAGTGAGTCAGTGTAAATGTCAGTATGTCAGGTGAAGCAAAGATGGATTTGAGGTTCTGTGAAAATCTAAAGATCTAAATTTCCTGCTGAAAAAATTGAATAGATAGATATTATATTATTACATATTTTTATACGAGGCAGATGGCCACCCCTCTTCAAGTTTGAGGTTTCTGTTTGTTAAAAGAAAGTCACCAAGTGCTTGCTCATTGTTGGAACTGTTGGGATTCTCTCTGTAATGCTGTGGGGTCTTGACCTTACTCTATGAAGTGCCTTGAGATAATGTATATATGTTGTGAACTGGTGCTATACAAATAAAATTGGATTGGGAATTGATTAGGGGTCGCCAGCTGGGAACCGAAAAGGGGACATCATGGTCATAGTGTATAGTACAATTTTCTATCACAAAGCCACTACGACACCTTAAACAATGTCTTTCCAGAACTGGCTTTGTGCATGGGGACACTGTGATGTGGAAACTGGGGAGAGACAAGTACTTTCACAGGAAATCAAGGGTCCCTGCTGCAGACACAGTGTCAGTGTCCGCATACTGTCTTTATACTGTAAGAGGAGAAATCCTTCAGATGGAGGACATGGACAGAGAGACTTTGGACACTTAATCCTAATTTTACCTGTTTAACAGAATCTGTAGTTCATTCACAATACATCTAAATTAAGTATTAGCGGTTTACTCTATGTGACGAGGCTACATTTCTGAAAGTGTGCTTGGCCCCTGGTGGTTAAAAACCGTGTAATGCATCTCTCACATTTCATGGAATATAAAACATAAACATAGCAATATGAAATACATGGTGTATGTGTGTGTAGTAACAAGCAGTCAGCGTACATACACAAGAGTGTAATCTATGGCCCAAGAGGAAGTGCAGAGGACTCATCTGACCCTGACTTCCTCTGGTGTCTCTCGGTAAAGCAACATCACAGCAACAGGTTCAACTCCACATGAAACAGTCAAGTCTGCAGCACACAAATCTGGGCTTAGATATATATTCAGCCTCAGTGGGGCCCCTCCCACCTTTTATGCGTCCAGTGTCACCCACCCACACCTAAATCAATAAGTAAACATTATAGGGTTTATAGGGTAACACACTGACAAAAGTGACACTTTCACTGCTGGTCTGACACCTCAGCCCATTTTAGCCCTTTCTCTCAGAGTAGTGTAGTTAGTCTGTGAAGCTTTTACCACATTAGGTCTCAATACAGGGAGTAATGCTAAATAATATTTAGGTTTATTTGCATCAGTAATAGGTTTAATACTGAAACAGGTCTTAACAACACACAACATTATCCCAGACACATAATAACCCTGTCATACACTGGTCACAACATGTCGTTTTTGTTTAACCTGTCCTGTCCAGCACCTTAGGTATGCAGAGAGATCTGGATATCCTTACAGTACCAGGCAGATTTGCTCTACAAGAGGTGTAGTGTACCATAATCCACCTATTGCATGAATGAACTTTATTATGTATTATAGTTATTATCTGCCTTGTTGGAATGGTGGAATAACAGATGGAACTGTACCGGGCAGGGCAACAGAAAGAAAAGAAAAGACAGAGAGAAGACCACAAATACAATAATGACAACAACCATGACAGAAACAATAATAACAATAACAGTGGTCACTATAGCAACTGTACTAGCAACATATATACATTATCAACAGTATGATCAGATAAGGTGCAACCTACAATGTGTGTGGTATGTGTGTGTGTGTGTGTGTGTGTGTGTGTGTGTGTGTGTGTGTGTGCAAGTGTGCCTATATGTTAGTGTGTGTGCAGGAAAGCTTGACATTGAAGGGTACTAACCTGGGGTTGCAGCCATCCCTCAAGGCAGAGAGCTGGGGCAGCAGAATGTCTGCAGCCCCCCAGGGCAGGAGGGAAACCTGTGGCCTGACCCCCCCCCCCCCAACCCTGCAACCACCTCAAGGGAAAGCAAGCAGGGGCCACTAGCATGGTCTGTGGGTGCTCCCACGGCCAAGCTCAGCATGGAAAACATGCAATGACTGTTTCCTGGTGACACAGATAATGATGCAATGAAAGCATGCTTCACTGAGAGAGTTATTCAGCAGTGTTTCTTTGTCCTTTCTGTCCCCACTGGTATCACTGTGTCGTGATGTGCACCTGCACATGTCTTCGGCCAGGTGAGATGTTAGGTTTCTTTATGTCCATAAGTTGGGGAAATAGGTTCCTGAGGAGTGGAGGCTGTCATGTCTACGTTTTCATGACAGTGATGACGGTTATTTTTCTGTATCTTTAATAACCAGCACTGATGAAACTCCTCCTCTCTATCTCTCTGTTGTCTTCCTTAAAAGGGTCACATGACTCTGCCCTCCTGTTTGCTTGGCCACAGCTTGATTTCACTGTTGATCTGCCATTACATCTCTTTCTCTCTACCCCTTCATCTGTTCTAACTTCCTCTCTCTCTCTCTATCAATTAAACCAGCAAGGACATTATGTCTGATGTGTGATGTTACATGGAGGAGAGGGAGGCTGCTGATTATCACCTATGAGGTTCCCTTTGTGGCAAAAATATCTCAATATCCCAAAGCTTTTATCATCATTCTTCAAAATTCATTTCTTTGTACCTACCATGAGCTGTGCCTTGCTGTTTATTTAAATTTATTTATTTCATTTTATTTTATTTTGTTGTGATGTACTGTTGAGGAATCAAAACACACAGGTGACTGGAAACTTGCATCCTGTCAGGGACATGAATAACCAGATTTCTAATGCTCTGAGTAAACATCTAATCCCAAATGTGATCAGAAGACCCAAAACAAGAATACCGGTATGTAAATGTTTTTCAGATAGGTCTGTGACCAGTTAACTGACTGGTAGAATTAACCTTGACCATGGGTTAGGTATCTGAGTACACTCAGTCCAGACTGTCTTATTCTGATGGAGGGAATGCTCTCCTCTTTGAGTGCTGTCACTTCAGTCAGCCTCTGTCACCCGATGAGCCTTGTGACAGTAAATCTGAAATAGTACAACATGAATATAATCCTGAAGCAGTAGGAGTAAACAAACAGGACTGTGGTTCCAGCAGGATTTTCTGTTTGGTTCAGAAGAAACTGCAGGAGACTGGAAGAGGAGACACAGATGAACTGTTAGAGTACCAACAGTGCACAGACTGTCCTCGTGTAATGGTTTTACTTGTAATGTGTATAATGTATGTAAGTCTGTCTCTCTCTCTCTCTCTCTCTCTCTCTCTCAGACACACACACACACACACACACACACACACACACACATTTGACCAGTGTTTTTAAAGGTGCCTTTGCAGCTTTATGAGCCTGTAGCCTGAGGCTCCACATTTACTGCTGGAATTCTGTTTGAAGAAACAAGCTGAGACAGTGAGGGGCTGAGAAACCTTCCTTCTCCTGCACAACTCCTCTTCCAGTCATCCTCCAGTCCTACTCCTTTTCCTCCAGACCTCCCTCTCCTCCAAACTGTTCAGTGTTTGGTCCTTTTTTTCCTCAGGAAAAGCTGCCCATCGTCCCACACTAGCTGGTGTCGCTGTGCTGCTGTGCAAGGCATCAATAATCTGGATCTGCCTTCATAAAACAATATGACTGGGTCATCTGCAGCCACTGGTTCTACTGTACAGCTACAGCTACTACTTGTACTTTTGCTGCTTCTACAGTCACTGAGATCACTACTGTAATGGGTTAAAGTACATTGAAGAAAAATACAAACTCAAGACACCAGAATCAAAGCCAGGAAGATAGGTTGTCTCCTTCTCCTAAAAAGATCTGGATGTTTATTCAAACGTAGAGGCTAAGATGGCAGTGTTTGTTGCCGTGGCTCTGACTGAAAGTAATGAAATGTGGTTCATGGTCCTTTAAGGATGAACTGTAAGAACTTTTCACCTGTCCAAATACTGAATATACACAAACTGTCAGTATGCTAGGAGTATAAATCGGTCAACACTCAACACTCAAACCCAAAGTAAAGTCACAGAACACATTCTACAGTACAAAAAAGCTGCATAATTCATGTGGACTAACTAACTAACTAACTAACAACCTTTTTGTTGGAGGTAATAAAGACCCTCGACAAATCTCCTGTTTTAACACATGTAGAAACAGAAACTGTGGTCCACTTAGCAGCTAGCATACACAAGATAATACAGCTGTTCAACAACTACATCTCCCATGAGGCTTTGAAAGCACAGTCACCCTATGCACAGAGCACTCGGTTTTGAAATGACATTTATTTTGAAGGACACACTTCAGCCTCAGGTGACAGATGCTGACTCTGTGGTGTACATGACGAACAGCAGCTGAACAAGGACAAAAACAAATTAAATAGAATTTAATTAATAAAAAAAAAACTTGATGGCACATTACTATAACTGACACTCTGGTTTTGTTTTTCTTTTGTCACAAAGATGGGAACCACACTTCCCCACTCATGTGGAACTGTCTGATAAAGGAGAAGTATCCCCAAAAATATACATCATACATCAAAATGGGTTTCACATTTTAACTTTGAGATCTTCTCGCAGGAGTCCATCAGTCTCAGTTTGTGCTGTGAATCTGCTCATCTCCCACTGAGACAACAAGCCTTTATCTCCCAGCTGAAAGGCCCAGTTCGTGAAAGGGTATGTTGGGAAAGATAATGCGCCCTTCTCTGCACAATTACTGATGAACTGTAGCACTGTTGTAGAGCCGAGCTGCAGCTACTCATGCATGTGAGCGGGGAGATCCACAGTGGTTTTCCCAGAGCTGCAGCAAGGCTGGCGTGCGTTTAGGTTACGTGGGAAGAAGCAGGCACCGAGGACTACTTTGGTCAAATCCTCAAAGTACCAGAGAGAGTTTAAGGCTCACGCACAAAGGAAAATGACTGTCTTTTTAGCCAAAC
Source organism: Psettodes erumei (assembly GCA_016785225.1). Classification (NCBI taxonomy): domain Eukaryota; kingdom Metazoa; phylum Chordata; class Actinopteri; order Pleuronectiformes; family Psettodidae; genus Psettodes; species Psettodes erumei. Next base: position 168,237 of record JAFBJZ010000647.1, read on the forward strand.
GAGGAGCCTCACTTTGTCGATCCACCACTGTGGTTGAGACTGAAAAACACCCTTCACTCTGACATGAGATTTCTCGTTATTCCAAGGTGGTTAGCTCAGGTGCTAACCACGTCACAGCAGGTAACTTAAATGCGCTTCTTTTGTTGTGTTTTATGTATCTGTACAAGTTTGTTACAAAGGGAACCCAGATACAAGCTGTGTAAAGCTCCTATAAAATGCCCCGCGTGACCTGTGTGGATGTAAGAACCAGCAGTGGTGCATTTGCAACAATTATTCCAGCAGATTGTTGAAATGTCTGGAGTTCTTCTTACCAGCCTGGAGATATGGTCACTGTCTGAAATTCCAGATATCTTTAACTCTTTCACACTGGACTAAAAACCCACCAATACCCACTAATATCCTGCTTTTGTCTTCAGAGGGAGAAGGATTCAATCAGCAATCACTCTCTGCTCAGGTGACTCTGCAGTGGCAACAGGTACTCTTTGACTGTAGCTTAAACTGGCAGTGATGGAAACGTGAATGAACAAAGCACAAGCACACAAAGTTCAGGACTTTCAGACCAGAGACCAGGTTCACATCCAGAGTCCCGTCAAGAGCAATTTGGTTAAGGTTCGGGAAAGATGGTGGTTTTGGTTATTTTGTAAATTATAGCTGTATTTTAAAGTTACTTCCAGGAGACCGGGTGGGCATTAGCCATCTGTTCTTCATGATTTGTCTTACTGTCAGCCCTAAGTATATTTTTATGCATTGAATGCAGCACAATCAGCAACTCCAAATGATAAGAACAAACTGGCATGATAGTTCTGGTTCTCTTCATTTTATATGTGGTAACTGCTTCCATAGTGAGGGGGCAAAGACCTTGGAAATTTGCTGAAATCCTTAATTCAGCTGAACCAAACTTCTTTCTTATCCAGACACATACAAATTGCTTATTTTCATTTTTACACACAATCTGTCTTTTGTTTGAAAAATCATCTATATTAATATCATATACATTGGTGCAATATATATAACCATGATATATTTTAAGTTTGTTTCGACTTGCTTCCTTAAAAATTTGAATCTAAACAGGTCAACAATGTTTTATGATATTTGCATATAAAAATGCACTGAATTCACTGAGGGTTCATTAACTCAAGAGTATGATTATGTTTAAAATGTGTATCTTTAAACACAAAGATACCCTGACGGCTCCTTTAGTGGAACTAGAGACGTCATATGTAGCAGAAATAAGAGGAAATGTGAAAAGTTAGAACATTACAAGGCATCCTTCAAAATAAAACTAAAGGCTGATGAACTCAAAGAAAATAGGGTTTGAAACAAGAAGAGGCAGAGATATAACTTACCATTTCTGATCTGCTTGGAGTTTAGTCGAAGCTGTAATGAATTCTGTTCCTCCCTTTTTAAGCCGACCTGAGGACCAGGAGGATGTCCAAGTCTAAATTCAGCTGGGCTCTCACAGAGCAACAGACTCATCTTTAGAGGTGGAGAGAAACAGTTCAACAATTGTGACCAATTGCTGTCTTTCTCATGTCCAGGTGTTCAGTACATACCTGGAGACAAGATATGGTTAGCTTAATTTAGCTTAACATAAAGATTGGAAACAGGGCTAAATAGCGAGCCTGGCTCTGTCCAAAATGAACAAATGTACCTTCCAGCATATTCAAAGCTCAATGATCTTGTGTAGTGATCTGATCTTGGCTTTTGTGTACTTGTCCTTTATTAAGGGGTTTGGACAGGGTTCACAGGGAGATGCAGCATCCTGTTGGCTTTTGCAAGAGTACTTGTATAAGTATTAGCAGGAATGCTAACATTAATATTTAAACTCAATCTCAGCTGGTCTCCAGTCTTTGGAGGTCAGCAGGTCAAACTGAGGCTCTGACCTCGTTATGATATAGATGAAATGTACATGCTCAGTCTGGTTTACACACACGCCCACCCAACCACACACACACACATATACACACACACACACAGACACACAGTCAGACAGATGTCCCTGGCTGCAGCTCGTAGTCCATTAGCTGTGTTTAATTATTGATCCCTAAAGTCTTTCAGTATAGCAGATGGACACACATACACACACACACACACACACAACATACATCTCTTCAGAGGACATTACTTTAACTTACTTTCATTTCCTGGAGACTTACTTTAACCTAAACGTAATCTGCAAACTTCTCCTTGCCTAAACCTAACCTAACCTAATCTTGACCTAATGTTAAGATAATTTCAACCTAAACCTGACCCTAAAACATGTGTCTAAAATTTAATGATATACATTATGGGGACTTGCTTTTGTCCCCATAAAAAGTCCCCATAATATGTCTGTACACACAGATGTAGGTCCCCACAACATGAGTAACACCTGGACCACGCACATACATATACACACACATTGTGCGTTATGATGATGTCATCAGCCAGTGTGTGTTGTGCTCTCCTCTCTTTGAAATAATCTCATTAGGAAGATGCTTCATGTTTCACGTTGGAGCAGTTTCAGCTGCTGAGGTTTGAAATCTAGTCATTCCCATTTCAGACTATGAATGTATATTATACATTTAAACATGTTCTATATATAGATGTATACAGTTAGAATTTGTGATCACACTTGAAAAGAATCAACCTGTGTCTATCACTGTATGAACAGGACTGTCCATCACTTTGAAAGTAAGAGCAGTGGCCAATCCTGGGGTTAGAATTTTGGAAGTGGTTGGGACTTCAATTTGGTTTACAGTTGGATGTGTCTTCATATACAAAAAAATACAAATATCATTGCGAACATGGTAGTTATTTAATTATGTTTAAATTTGCATAGTAAAAAAAAAAAATCAAATTAATGCATGACTACTTGTATATGTACCCTCTATGTACAGGTACATTAATGACACGTTTAGCATTTATTATCATTATATAAACATGTATAAAATGGTATATAACACATAAGACATTTTTTATAGGAAAAGGAAACGTTACAAGTGCTGAACATTAATGATCTCTTAAGTGTGTTCTTATAGCTGCTTAGAACTTCATTACAGTTTATGAAATGTTTGTAGACTGTACTGTATTTGTAAAGTGCTACATTATTTTTAATAGTAAATCAGTTATACTTTTTCATATTAAATAGAAACGTAATGATGTCTTTGAAAAAATGTCCCTGAATATGTAATGTTCATATGTATAAACATGTCCATGTCCATCAGTTATGTGTAAGTGTGTTAGAGTGAAGCGTTTCATTCCTGTTCAGGTCTCTGCCTCCATCTGCTGGCAGCAGACAGCACTACGCTATTATCAGATTGGGAAGCACTTTGAATTACATTAACCTCTATGACCAGTGCTCAATATCATGCCAATCACAATCTATATCTATATGTATTATACTCTTATTGTTATTACATTTGTCATCCCTGACTGATTAAATCATATATGTAGATTATTATTTTTACATAGCAACATCCTCTCAATATCAACACCTTTAGTATAGCATGAGTTTCCAAGTCTTATTAAATTTCATTTTCATTTTCATTTTTCATGTCATTGTTGTTACATTATTCACTTATTTATCGCAACTGTTTTTAATCATCTCAATTCCTCACATTCCGGTGATAAATCCTAAAATATCTGTCTTTGTTTCATTCCTTTGTGTGAAATTTATTCTGAGGACAAAACCTCTTGAGATGCATCACCTCATTTTTTCTGTTTTACTGAAGTTTTAATATCAGTAGTAGTCTAGTAGAAACAGCAGCATCAAGTGAGGTTTACTGTGTTTGTGTATGTGTTTGTGTGTCTCTGTCTGCGTGGATCTGCTGCCTTCTGGTGGTTACACCTAGTATATGTGAAACCTGAACAGCAAAATAGCTTTTCATTATTGAGATCAACTTCTGTTGTATATCTTTCCAGGCAATGAATGTACAATTAAAAGAAGCAAAGCATTTTCTAAACCTGCCTTTGATTCTATTTGTCAGCATGTATGCCTTTCATCTATTTATATATTGAAATATTGCATTAAAATGTAGATACAACTTTTCATCACATAGTATTTATTCATCAGATGTAATGTATGACCCTGATGTTGCTGTGCACACTCCAACGTGTGATTATAGTGTTTGGGATTGATTGCTGTTTCAACACAAGTATTTCTTTAACCTTTAATCTTTTAACCATTTCATTTTTGTATTGTGATCTGTCCATCAGTTGTGGAATGACAACAGCTTCCAGTCCTGTGGTGTGAAATTCCACAGTGTGTGTGTGTGTGTGTGTGTGTGTGTGTGTGTGTGTGTTGGATGTCTGAAAGCTAGTTTGTAGAGAGTGAAACCTGGTATAATTCACTTTCAGATCTGTCTCACTGCCTGTGAACTCACAGTCAACAAGTTTTCTTTCTTTGGTCTTGCAGGTTTGAGGTATGTGTGTGTGTGTGTGTGTGTGTGTTTGTCTGTCACACATGTATAATGTTTTTGTGAAACTAGATTAATGATTTTTGGAGAAAGTCTAAGGGAGTTTTCATGGGTAAAATCAAATTAACTGTTTACCATCTACTGTATTCACCAAGTTAATGTGCAGGTGCTGTATCACCATGACACTGTTCACAAATTTTGGTTGACTATGCTATTATCACAACTGAAAACCAAAATAAAACTCAGGATGTAATAAAACAAAGGGTTATCCTTTACATCCATTACATTTAATACACTGATCAGCCACAACATTAACACCTCTCCACAACCCACTGGTGGAGTGAATCACATGGATTATCTCATTACAATGGCACCTGTCAGCATAAAGTCAACAGTCACTTCTTGAAGTCCATGTGTTGGAAGCAGGAAAAAATGGACAAATGGGAGAATCTGAGAGACTGTGATGTTTAGACGACTGGGTCAGAACATCTTGGGTCAACCAAAAGTGGTCCAATGAAGGACAACCAGTGAACTGGTGACAGGGTCACTGGTGCCAAAGGCTCATTGATGTGCACGGAGAGAGAGGGCTGACCCGTTGGGTCCGGTCCCATGGAAGAGCTCCTCTAACACAAACTGCTGAAAACCTTAATGCTGGCTCTGCTTTTGTGTACAAGGCTGACCCCTGTCCACTGCTGACAAGTCTTACAATAGACATGTGAGCAGCAGAACTGGACCGTGGAGCGATGGAAGGTGTCCTGATCTGAAGACTCATGTTTTCTTTTACTTCACATGGATGGCCAGGTCATTTACATATGGAAGAGACAGGATGACCATTGGGAAAAAGGAATGGGTTGAGGAACATGACAAAGAGTTCAGGGTGTTGACTCTAAATTCTCAGTCTGATCCTGGATCTGTGTGACATGCTTGATGAGGAAGTCTGATACATCAGGTCTCACAACTTATAGGTCTTGGGGTCTTGTAAAGTCTATACCTTGACGAGTCAGAGCAACTTTGACTGCACATAGGAGACCTAGACAATATTAAGCAGATGGTTTTGGTTGGTACCAAAGGTTCCTATAAAATGCTGACTGGTGGTACAGGTATAGGAGGGAGATGTTAAATATGTTTTTTTTAAAACCAAAAAACCTTCCATACAGACTATACCGTGTGAGCCACCTGGACTCTGTCTTATTTCCAGCTTTGGTTCAGGAAAATTGATAATGGGACAGAATGATAAGACATTGTTTACTCATATTTAGAGATCTGGCCATTGAGATAAATAATCATCATACGGTTTTCCGAATCTACATTTTGTGTTTGATGTGTTGGAACATTGGAATGACACTAAGTGTTTTCCTGCCCAGCTGTGTGTGTGAAGCTGCAATGACTGCAGGCCATCAAAGTCTTCGTCAGCATCAAGCCTCAGCCTGAACTGAACTTGCCTCAATTCTCACCCGGTGCTGAAATATTTCCACATCCATTATCACATCTGATTCAAGGTGGAAATGGTCAAACAGCTGCAGTGGTGTCAGGGGCTGACATGTCAAACATTCTTCTGTGTGTGTTTCAGAGTGTTGGTTCATTACCAACAGTGTCACATGAGACATCATCAATACCAATATCATTATCACCAATGTCAGTAGCAGCAGCACTTTACAAGATCTTCATCATCCTCACTTTAATCATAATTTTATCGTCATCACTGCCACATTAATAAATGCTTTATCATCACCATCCTCATCGTTACTATAATGATCTAATGATTTTAACCTTCGTCATCACAATTGTCATCAAAAGCATCATCTTCATCACTGCCCAGCAATAAGTGCTTCATCATCATCACCATCAACATCATCATTCTAATCATCAATGTCATTGTCAGGGCTGCAACTAACGGATATTTTCATTATCAAAGATTCCAATTTTCTCAGTTCATTGATTAATCTCTTTGTCAAAACTTTGTGTTATTAAAATCACCCACGCTTGTTTTTTGTTTTACAAAAGAACAGTCCCAACTCAAAGATAACTTACTAGCATTTTCTGGAGCTTTCGGCTGAGAGGCAGCAGATGGAGGTTTGCTGGTTGTCATGAGATAGAGCTGTCTAATTAGGAGCAGTTGAAGTAATGGTAACATTAACACATGGTAACATATGGCATATTAAGTATGATAAGCTCATTGGACACACAACACAACTGCAATTTAAGCTTTAACCAGATTTTAAGGAGTTATCTTTAGAAGTCATATACTGTCATTATTCTTATACTGAACTGGCGGGAGGAGCTGGCAGGTGTGGACTGGAGAGTAAAACAATGATGTGTACAGGACAGGCAGCAGAGGTGCAGGGTTCCATCACTGTTCATCACTGTCCATAACCATGATTTAGCAATGTCAAATTTCCTTACTAAATCAAAAAAAGTGAAAAAAGCTGATTACTACAAACCTAATTACGTATGAATAGAAACTAAGGATAAGTGAATTGATTGAATGTACACTGCACAGTGATAGTGAAATGTATACTGCATGGTAATGATGGAATAAAGTGTGCAGTGAGTGTATGTACACACACCTAGAGGTCTGCTGTGAGAACATCCAAGGTGCATTGAGGTATCATTAACTTCTTCTTTTGTTTCTTGAAGAAGCCTTTTGGATGAGAGGCGAAATGTCTTCAAGAATTTCTAGAAGCCTAGTTGATGATGACTCAATGTCACGCTCTTTGGATACTGTGACCTGAATGAATGAGAATCTCCACAGACAACTGTGAGGGCAACAACATTTTCAATCCCAGTTCATGAATGTTCAGCAAAATGATAGCTTCATTGACAGGCATGACTCTGGAGAGCACATCGAGATAAAGTCTCATGATGGGCACTTAAATAGCTTTATCATAAATCAGTGAAACACACACAAATTCCTGAGGTGAATCCTGTGGAGAAGATGGGGTTCCTTCAGTTAGTGATAGACAGGGATTATCCTCCAGAGCAGCATTGGGAAAAGGCGCTCTTACCTGGATCATACTGAAGGATGCAAGGTTGAGGTCATGTTGAGTGTTCGAGTCCCTGTTGATTGCTTCTGTCCAAAGAGGCAGTTATGAGTTAAAAATCATTGTAACTTTGAAAAAAAAAATCTCAATTCTCAATTGCAAGGAATGATTGTTGCTGCTAAAAACTTCAACAAAAATACATGTTCATTGATTTGAATTCTAAATCAAAATTCAGACCTTTGAAAATCATTTTAATAACTAGTAACTAAAACAAGAACTCCTGTTTGTCTCCCTAAAGGGAGATGTAAATGCTGTTTCAAAGTTCTTCCCACTCTGCCAAGAAGGAAATCCTGATGGTAAGAAGTACATTATTTCCAATACATAACTTAAAGCTGTAGAATGAACACATGGAGAGCATATAAATGAGTGTAATCAGTCAAACAAAGTGTCTCACTTAGAGTTAAGTGTAGTATAGAACTACCCCCGTCCCCATATTGTTGGTGTAATGTAACAGTAATATAGAGTACAGCCTCTAGATGTCACCAAGAGGACTGTATTGTTTTGTTACACTGTTCATAAATGCATGTGTGGGTTAAAGCACAGTGTTACCATTCATTGTAGTTTAACACTGGAGGTTTGGTATTCCTGTTGTTTACTATGCAACCCCCCCCCCCCATCTGCTGTCATCCTTGCCACCCAACCCCCCCACCCCCACCCAGCCATCGAGCCCACACTGTGTGACATCAAATACTCCTTTGATACAGGATGGCCTTTATGTTTGTATATATGTGTGTGTTGTGTGTGTGTGTGTGTGTGTGTGTGTGTGGGGGTAAGGCGTTCCCATACCATACACGCAAAGACCTTTTACTTTTTTCTTTCCTGATTTATTCCTGTGTAAATTCTGAGGTGGATTCAGGTTAGAAAGCACCAGTGGAAGTAATGAGCTACTGTACATGCTTCATATGGGAATGATATCACAGCACTGATGTAGAGACCACAGTGGTTAAAAAAGCGCTTAAGTACAGTGAACTCTGTCAGCGAGTCCCTGCAGCAATGTGTCAGATTATTCCTGTCAAAAAGTTGAATTTTATATTAAATTAGATATTTTGACTGTATTCTCTCATAAAGTCAGAGATTCTGCAAGTGTGTAAAAATACGACTACATTAAATAAAATAATAAGCTCTAACTTTAATAAGCTAAAATAACTGTGAAACTATCTCAGTCAGGAAAAATATGGATTTCATGTGAAATTAAATGAGCTGATGGTGGTTTAAAACATCTCAACATGACTTCATGAACAAGACTAGGAGGAAAACACATTCTGATTTAGAGTTTTGAGACTATTGTTTTTTAATTATCAAAATAAAAGTCTGGTAAAAAACAAACAAACAAACAAAAAAAACCCATCTCTGCGTAAATGTGATGCAGATGGACAGAACAGTGCTGGCAGACACAGCAACACATGTTCAATGTGTGTGTATGTGTGTTTCCAGCTGACCTTTCCACTCATGAATTTTCAGTCACATGTTAAAGTCTTTTAATAATTTAAAAGCCCTAATGCTGTTTGTGTGTGGGTGTAGAAGTGTGTGTGTGTGTGTGTGTGTGTGTGTGTGTGTGTGTGTGTGTTTTTGTGGATCGGGTGTCAAAGTGGTTGCACATCTGTAGATGTAAATACTACATGTGAATATGAAGCTGTAGACAAAGACAGAGCTGCTTTTGTTCTTCCATGACAGGAAGGGCCTCTGCAGCTCCTGAAATGGCGGCTCTGGGGGAATAGGCTTGAGCGGGAGGGCTCAAACCCTGGAGCGGAGCTAGGACACAGACTGGATCTGGATTCTGATCTGATTTCAGGTTTCCTCCACTGAGTTTGGTTATGCTGCAGAGATTTAGTGAAATCAGAAATGAAAATGAAAGTATCTCACTGTAGCAGTGCACCACGAAGATGACACACTGATTAAAGATGGTGGGGCATGCTAAAAGGCTCTGTGTAGTCACACCACACTATAACTGCCTGTAGAAGCAGTATCATTACACATTGCAATCAGTGGTATCAGGTTGAATGCCATTTATCAGTTCAATTTATACTCTTGATTCCTGTGTTTCATATAAACCCCTTCAATTACTTCCTGGAGGCCAGAGGTCCTTTTTACAATGCACATTTCTTTTTAAAGGAGTAGCTCAGTGCTTTAAAGGAGTATTAGAGAGTTGGGTGCTCACATTGATATCACCCTAAAGTCTGTACAGTACATATAAAACACCCCAGAGTGTCTGTAAGGCTCACTGATGAACACATTCAATGCCTTGTGGTGAATCTTTATGTTTTCAGGTGTTTATAAGCCAGACTAATTCTCAGCTAGGCTCTAGACAGACAGGCCTGTTTCCCTCTTTTTCCAGTCTTTATGCTAAGCTAAGCTAGCTGGCAGTAGCTTCATATTTACTGTACAAACATGAACATCCACCTCTTGGCAAGAAAGCAAAAATTAACATATTTCCCCAAAATGTGGAAATATCCCATTAACGGTGCAGCACTAGCTGGTGCACAGCTGTTAAACTCTGATCTGATCCTGCAGCTTTTTACAACAACAGTGAACAGACTTGGGCTTAACACTGGGAGACTCCATGATGAGTACAAACTAATGAGACAGCATTAGGATTAAACTTGGCACAGGAACTGAACAAACTCTAGGGTTGGTCTGTTTATTGTTAGTAATGCTACAGAGCAACATGCTTACAAGTGGCTCCCCATTCCTTTGTGTCATATGCCTATATAGTCCTGCAAGGGGTTGTGGTAATGCACCAGTAAATGCACTGACAAAGGCAGAGAAGAAGACATAAGTATAAATGTTTTATGGACTCAAGGATACACACAGACTCAAACTGTATTAACAAGAAAACTGTAGTCTGGTGATACGGCACAACAAGAGGGACACAAATGACAAGCATACCCAGTGTGAACTTTCACGACATTCTGGAATTTGGGGAAAATTTTACTTTAGCTCTGTAACTGTCTTTGAATCATGACAAGTGGCTAGTTTTGAAGCACAACACAAATCTATATGATGTGCAGTTACCTTAACACAATAATGATACAAGCTCACAGGATGGGTTAAGGCTCCTTGTACTCAATGAAGCAATAGTCACTCTACAGAGTGAATATTGGGGTGAATGAATGGGGTGTCATCAGTGTTCTTCAGGGCATAATTGGCTTCTAAATTTCCACAATCCTCAATCAAATTGGCTCTGTTGTTCCTACATAATATGGTGCTGCATTTATGCTGTTGCTAATCTCGAGGAAACATGGCATCTCCAGTTTTTTCCCTGCTTTTGCATCAGTGACAGAAGAAAATAAGCATTGGAAACAGAATAAAGAAAGAAAGAAAGAAAAAGAAAGAAAGAAGGAAAGAAGACATAGTAAATATAAGCTATAAGATATAAGAAATAAGATAAGGTTATATCCCATGTTGAATGTAAAATCGGTCTGTCATCTAACCTGCATGATAAAAACAATGATGTTTCTGACTGACATTTGGTGGAGGACCATCATACCAGAAGTAATCTCAAATGCATGCAAAGTGATAGAGCAACCGCTCTATCACTTTGCATGCACTGTCGCTCTGTTTGCAAAAAGAGAAATGTTTTCTGTTGCTGATTCAGCCGATGAACATGAAGAGACATGATGATCCATCTGTCACTGTCAGGTTTCCCTCACAGAGACAGAGAACACACACACACACACACACACACACGCCCTTCGTCATTATAGCCAGTAAGTCTGCGTTTCTAAAAATACAGGACTCGCCCTCTGAGACTCTGGGGAAACAGAGTCACTCCCTGCTGGAGGCTTTTTGGTGGCTGGAGGTTTGAAGAGTTTCCCTTCGGACCATACAAGGAGTCCTTACTGCAAGAGGAGGAGGAGTAGATGAAGGGCGAGGGAAGCTGCTGAGTCCTGAGAAATACACAAACAGTAACATGACATGAGCACAACAGCTACTGTACATTAGTCTGTTAAAATCACATTTCTTTAGACCTGACCTCATTTCCTTTCAACTCTCAAAAGAATGAAATAATCAGAAGCCAGTGTTTTTCCAGTGTTAGCATAGTAATCTGGTCATTTTTTCATTCTATATGAAACAATGTCAGTAGATAGCACCAAATACACCCCCTGTTTGTGGTTGTCCATGTCCCGTTTTTGTCCACTTTCTAACATATCAACTTCTTATAGAGAACTGACATGACAGTGTTCACTCTCAGGACAGGTTTTCATTTCATTTCACAGGAATTTGCCCTTTCTTGTTCCTTGTACTGTAACTGACTCGTTTCTTGTGAAATACTTGGAACTGGATTTAGCCCCCCCACCCAGTGGCAGAAGTAATGATCCAAACAGATTTTCTGTTGCACATGTGAACTCAGACAGAGTTCTGCATCTTCCTGCCCAGGATGAAAAAAACAAATATTTGCCGTTGGTTGGCTTCAGGGCGGAAATGTGAAGAATGAGGAAGTGTTGGTGTGTTTGTATGGAGCGAGTGAGGTGAGCTGCAGGAGATGGCCCGCAGGCTCTGAAACATGCCGGTTGGCTGAGATCGCTCTGCACACTTCCTGTTTTTCTCTGCAGCTTCACAGTCAGTCTGAAAAAAGACATTAAAAACGCCTTCTGAGATTGTTGAGGCCTGACTTGTGACTCAGAGCAGTGAAAGTGATGACAGACATGAGCAGATCGACGAGCTGATCCAGCACCAGCAGCACACTGAGAGTACAGCTGAGAGCAGTCTGCCCACATTGCTTTTCTTCCCATGTCCAAGTTTTGCAGTTTTGGCTCTTAAAAGAAAAAATGAAATCACATAGATTTAATGGGTCTGCGCTGATCAATCCCAGTGTCTTGTTAATGACACATCATATCAGGGCCTGCCTCTACTTTCTCAGCATAAACCTTTTTTTAATGTCCTGACTCCACAAGCTGGAGATTCTGCTGATGATAAAATGTGGACTTTCAGATAATATGCAGCCTCACTGTCACTAACAGATGCTATACGATGCTATTTTCCACACTCTCCAATTACTGACTAAAAAAAAAATTATTAAAAAAAATCCAAACCTCATGGTGGTACCAGGGGTAAAGTCACTTGACATATCATATGACTTTAACCTCCAAGGACCAAAACAGATATGGGTATCCACAGTGTATGCTGTATCTTAACTGTGATTTTAACATAAATGTGAATAATGTGAAAAAATAGGTCAGATAGGTGATAGAGTTGTTAAAACTGAGTTGCTGAGTACAAATGTCTGTTTAACTAGAAAGATTTACATGAGAGGAATAAACTGACCTGACTGAGCTCATCAACACACATAGAGCACTCAGGAAGGGAGGGGGTTGAGGTAATTTGAGATGCATTTCCTGAGTCTCATAAAAAGCAGGATGAAGACCAGCGGCTGTTTCAGCTGGGTCCTAATGTTCAAAACCTTCAAGCTTCAGGTCTCACTTTCATCTCTGTCCTCAGTGCCTGACCCCTCGTCTGTGATCACCTCGAGCCGAAGAGGCTGAACAGAGTTACTGAAAAAAAACAAACTTGTGAGCCTTGGGGGATTACCCTTATACAGGACTGCTGCTACTTGTCTCGCCTGAGGGGTCACTGAGAGGTAGGTTGGGGTGATATGTGAAGTTCAGTACTGTGGACCACAGGCTAGGGGCCACAAACTGAGTCAGGGTCTTCGCCAGTGAAACACTTTGGTTAAAGCTGGTGAAATGTTGGCATAAAAGCATCTGCCTTTGATTCTGAGGTTTTCCACCATCTTTCCCTAACTGTAATCATGCACTGTGAAATTATGAGATTGGTAATGTCAGAACTGAATATATTTTTAAGTATTTTGTGAAGCTGAACATGGTGGGTTGAACCACAAACTATGTGCTTGTGTTTCAGAGGGGAAGTGTTGTCAGAGAATTCAGCTGGAAAACCCCTTCACCCACAAACAGGTTTCCACTGGTTTCTGATGCACCTGAAACCATGATCTCTCCCCTGTCAACTGTGTTCGTCTCTGTTTGACAAAGAGCATCAGAAGAAAACAAAAGTCCTCCAAGACTCCCCTGACAGACAAAGAGGAAAGGAACTTTGGGTTTTACTGGTGAGAGTGAAACTGTGGCTGGAGGCAACATTGCTCTGGAAATCAAATGTCATTGAACACAACACAAAACCTAATAAGTGCATTTTGTTTTTTCTGTTTTACAGCAGAGTAACTACATGTTTCCTATATGAAGAAAACAACTCTCTCACATAGAAATGAATAAAAAAGTGAAAGTTGTTTATAGAGTTCTAAAGTACATGTGAAAGTACTGTGGTTTTTACTGGACAGTGATACTATCATGTGACCATCATCAGAACATATTGAGTTGTTTATTAAAACAGTGCACCATGGCTGGATTACCAATGACCACAACAACCACAGGGTCATTTGATCAGTTGTTTAGTGCAGTTAGATAAATGTGTGGCCCTGCCTGATAATGAGGGGATATATTCCACAATAAATTTGTATCTAATCATATCGCAACAAAGCTTGCTGGGTTCATAAAATCCAGTCTGGGTAAGCCAGCACCAGAGGTCTGAGTCCTGACTCCTCTGATTGAACAACAGAAACAAAAAAAGTTTAATTGTGGCTCATCAGTTTCTCTCTGCGGTAATATGCGAGCAAGCAAGCAAGTGCAAACACTCTGCTGATCTGAGGTCAGATTTCTTTGTTTCCTGTCTAACATGAGTGAGTTTCATAAGAGAAATGAGAAGCTGTTGTTGTTGTTTGAAACCTCCCAGTTCTCTGCAATAAAGAACATCTAAAAAAAAAAAGCAATTGTGTCAATAACTGATGTCTCCACAAATCTAATGTTCTTTTATACATCATATAGATGTATATAGAGAGAAAGACAAACTCAGTATCAATCAAGAAAAGCACCCTAATGTTGTTGTTTTTTTTTACAATAAGCAATCAGCAGACGCCACTCTCCTCAGTCGCTTAAAGCTGCTGTAGGTCAAGTGTCTGGCTCAAGGATGCTAGCTGCTGGGGCTAACAATGGGACCACAACAAACTGCTGACCTGCTCTGCTGACTGGGCTGCAGCTCCACGGCATCAGCGGTGCTTCTGTTTTATAAATTGCTCTGTACTTCTTATGCTGTAGCCATGGCTGGATTATATCATCCCATGGGGGCCACTGTCAGCCCCCCACTACGCATATCTTCATCATCATTTCCCAGAACACTCAGAAACCAGCCAGTACTCTACAGATGAAATGATCAACTTGATTAATCAATTAGGTACTTAACGGAAAATTAGCCGGCAAATTCAGACATCAAAGACATCACCTTCAACTCTTGGACATTTTCTACCATTTCATATGATATACTCTTAACAATCCCTTAATTCTATATTAATGAGGAAATAAATGAGACATATTTTCTTTAGAGGTTCAGATTAATCAAGAGTACAAATAGTTTATATAAAGTGAACCTGGGTTGTGAACACATTTAATACAGGTTTTCCCTCAATGTTCTGGATTTGTTTTGTAAAGTTTGACACTATCCCACATTATTTCTGATCACAAGCCAAAGAAAACTGTGGCTCCTGCGATAAGAAATGTGTGCAGTATGATTGTCTCCCTTTTCTTTCTGCATTGGTGCTTCTGTGGCCTTATTTAACTTTTACTTGTTAAGACCACAGCTGTTTCAAGTCCTCAGCATTAGCACAGTATCATGTTTGTTAAACATTAGGCTGGTTCCAACCTAGTGTCCCCACTAGAGGAATGACCCCCAAATAGCAATTTACGCTGTCTTTTTCCAGGCTGGAATAATTCCCTGCTCCAGAGTAGGTATGTCTGTCCCGCCTCAAAAAAACATTACCTCACATGGGAGGTGACGACAACAAGCACCTCACAATTCATTGTCATGTTACCATAAAAGCTAACACAGCAAACTATGCTGCTACTATCTCAGCTTCCTGAGCTTCAGCTTCCAAATTCTGTTCTTCTCTTCCCAGAATTACATAGCTACCAAAATAGTCACAACATTAGTATGTCACACCATGGGTTACACTGCCTTGAGAATTGCTGATTACCTGCAACGCTTGAGCTACCAGGAACTGGTAGTAGTACTACTATTCAGAGGGGGAGCTGGGCTCTCGGAGCCCCAATATCGTTTTAGATAAAATAAGCAAGCTATTTTTACAGCCTGCAGTTATGTTAATAGCATTAATTCTGATAACATTAGTTACTACGGGGGTTAGAGGGCAGCATTATTATGTATTATCAGAATCTCTAGTCCTGCACACAACCACTATGACATCAATCAACCAAAAGGAAGTACTCTTAATATTACATATAACCATTAAATTGTTATTTGAGGAGTAGATGGGCTTTAAAACATGCACCAGTTCAAATAGAAACTAACCCTCAAACTGTCAAAGCTACAGTTGAAGTCTCCAGTGTTTGAGTTACACCCAGAGCTGTGACAGAGGAGATGCTGCGTGAGTAAACACGATCATATGCCTTGTTTAAGTGTCAAACACACACAAGGCGCTGCTGAACAAAAAGGGAGCAGACATGCGTGATGGCGGCTGGTGTCTCTGAACTGGGACACCAGCTCCTGATCGTCCCCAGCAGACCTTCGAGACGACAGGGAGCAGAAAAGAGAAGCAGGTTAATTGGCACGATCAGATCAGCAAATTAACAGCAGAGCTCATATTCAACAGGAGGATGACACATTTACACCAAGAGGAGACAGATGGACCAACTGGGAATGACAGACCCTGATCCTGGTGAAGCCAGGGTCTCAGCAGGAGGTCCAGTGAATGTTTAAGGATATTGTCAGGGTGCCGTGACCCTTGTCCCTCCCGCAGCTCACTTATTTTCAGCTGTGATAGGAGTGATCTCCGAAACATAATTGAGTTAATAGGAACAACAACAAAAACAACAATAAAAAATAAAGTACTACTAATAATAATAACAGTAGATGTGGCATTTGAGATAAAACTAATATTATGGCATTTTAACTGCATATAGAATTTACTGTTTACTGATTTATGTTGTATTTTTTGTCAGGCATTTATGGTAATTTTTACCATATATATTGTATATATGCTATTCATTGTTATATACTATATATATATATATATATATTTTTTAAACCCATTGTATCTATTGCATGCAGTATATGCATATTTATCTTTATAGTACAATTCACATTGTTTATTTATAGTTTGCAACATATTTACTTGGGCAATTACACATACTTGATGATACACAGTGTACAGGTTAGTGTAAGAGATGGCTTCCTATGGGTGAGGAGGAGAGGAGCTTGACTGATGGTTGGCGGTTACAGTTCAAGCAGCTAGATGACAAGGCAGAGAGCTGTGGGAAACTGACTCCCCTTCACGCTCAGCAAACACAGTCATCAACACATGTGATATTTCAGTGTCTGTCATAAAAAACAGCACATTGTTACTCCAACAAGGGGGATGTAACAGTGAGAAAACCTAAAAATCTTTAAATGTTGACTGACCATTTCTATTTGAGATTAATCTTCTCTGTGAATTTTTACCATAGTGGAATCAATTTTTTGTCTTTCTGAAAAGGTAAAAAATGATACATGGAATGTCTGTGCGCACCTTATGAGGAGAGTACTGTTTTTGAAAAAATATAGTTTTTATCTTGGCAAAATTAAACGTCGTCTTAGATAATAAAAATAAAGTACATAGATTCCATAAAATACATAGTTTTATTGGCCAAGTATGTTTGCATATACAAGGAATCAAGAACGAGATACACAAACAGAATAAACCATAAACATGAGTGTAGTGGTGCTCAGGCCTTTGTATGTGAGCATGTGAACTAACTGACACTTTCATGGTTCTGAAATGAAAGGTTGCAGGAACTAACCAAGCTATCTCATGTTATCACTGATGGCTGGTCATTAACTTAGTTCATGCCAACAGGCAAGTTCACACAGCTCCAGTTGTGTGAAAATAATGTATCATCACAATGTTTTATTTCTTCTAAAATGTGCTTAGAAAGCAGACTAGTCAGCCTGGTAAGATGGATCCTCACTTTTGAGAAATCCTCAGAAATCCTCCTGCCTGCCAAAGTGACTGAGCTGTAAAAAAATTACGCACTCCACCACCAGTCCAAAGAAATGATCCACCAGTTGTGAGTGAACTAGTTCAACTCCAAACATATGAATATCAAAATGTAACTCTGATATATTCTATATTCACCAAATGTGAAGTGGAATATTTCAAGCCTTATCTGCAATGATTTTGATGATTATGGTTTATAGTTCATGAAAACCAGAAATACACTGTCTCAGATGTGTGTCTTGATCAATCCAAAAAGGATTGTCCAACTTCTGTAAAGTCTGGTCATTTATTATTAACTCAGTATTTGGTTGGTGCTACTTCACCATGAATTACTGCATCAACCATTATTGAATAACGGAAATATGAAAGTGTTTCACCATGTTCTCATTTTTTGAGATGCACTCGTAATCCATTCTGGTTTTACTTCATGTTGAGCGTCCCCTGCTGGTCACATTCAAGTTGAGGTTTGTGACGACACTGCAGAGAGCTGTAGCGCCGCTCCGTCACTACCCAGCAGACCTCACTCCCTCCTTACCCCAACCCGGCACAGCACCAGCAGCAGTTTGCCATGGCGACCGGCCCAGATTGCCGGTCACCACGGTGTGAGGTCAGTGTTTCCATGGCGATGGAGCAGATGAACGGTAATCCGTCCTTGTTTCGCACCGTGCAAGCAGGATGGGCGGGTGGGGGCAGCGAGAGAGGGGCGGGGAGTGAAGGTGGAGTCGTGAGCATATGTTAGCATGTGAGTGTGATCTCACTCGCTGAAGCTGCAGCCTCACTCCCTCCTCCCACCTCCGTCCTCTCGAACAGCAAATATTGCAATCATGCACAGCAGACCGCGCAGGAACCAGCGAAAGATAAGAAAGTTCTAATGATTTGGAGCAAAACCGAGGTCCCCGCAAACAGGCGGCATCCGACGGCTGGTGCTGCGCAATCAGCCGGTGCAGGAAGCTGGGGGGCAGATGCAGCACAGGATGGAAAGGACACGGAAGGGCAGAGGGCAGTTAGATCTTCTGATCAGGCAAATGTGCAGGCTCAGGTCTCGGCTGCTCTTCCACACTCATACAGTGATATCTCTCGACAGGCCTGTGCAGATTTTGCGTATTTTCAACACGCGCAGTAGCGGCTGCGTTTTGTGCATCAAACCTAAATAATGATATTGTTTAAAAAGAAAATGACGTACGAAAAGATGTTTGCAGATGAAGTTGCAGTTCTTTGCCTCTGCCACGAGATGTTAATAAAGAGTCGTACTCGACTGACAGCGCCTTGAATTGATGACGTGATTGATGGGGGGGGGGCACAAGGTGTATGCGCAGCGTTCAGGGTGCTTAAAATCACGCCACACTACCTGCTGCCAGTGTTTAAACTGCGGACACGCATTCGATTGCGAAAGTAAGGATTCAAAATCCGATTATAAACAAAACACGACTGCGATATCTTTGTTTTGGTGCCATTTAGCATCTCCCTCATGGCGAGTAGAAAAACCCCTGATGAATCAGCAGCAGTGTGTGAGAAGAGTCAAAAGCCCTCAGCTGTGAAAACCAGCAGCAGGTTTCTTCTGTTAAAGAGAGCCAAGTCGGAAAACGTGTTTCTGTTTTTCACTAACTGCAGAAGCTGCACATTATCATACCAGACTCCCCGCCCCACCTTCTTTCTTCCTCCTTGCTGGCGTCTTTCAAATGGAGCAGAGGCTCCTGATTGGACGGCTGGCAGGCACAGTGTGAGGTATGAGGGGGTGGGGAGCGGGAGCCAATCCCGTGCTCTCTCCATCTCCCAGCCCCCTCTTTTCATTTTTTTTAAAACCCTGCATGAATATTCCCCAGCCTGTTCCATAACCCCCCTCCACTCATCCTGCCTGAATAAAAAAAGCCCCCCCCCCCGAGATTTAAATATGCGCCCGCCCTCCCCCATCTTCTCCTTGCTCTTTCTCATGTAGAAGAACAGCAGCCCCTCGCAACATGGCGGAAGGGCGGCCCGCTTTGTTTGGCTCACACAATGGACCCCCCCCCCCTTGCAGATTTGAGGTTGCAGTGCAGCTGCTCGGTCTGAAGTGCAGCCTCTCTGCTCACAGCTCGAGCTATAAATAACTCGGCAGCCATCTTATCAGTTCTGTTTTTTTGTTCCAACCCTGTTGAGAATGGGGGGGGTGCTGAGGGACAAATAGAAGGGGAATCACATGATAGATGAAATGAGCTGAGGGCCTACAATCCTCAGCATTAGTGAGCTGTTAAAGAGAAGCAATGGCTGAACAGGTAGTGAGGAGGCTGTGAACAGCGGCTCAGTCCCACATCTGTGTTTTAAAGCACACTGTTGCTTCTCTGTGTTCAGACAATGAATCCAGTTTCCTGAGGTGCTGCCCAAACACCGTCTGAACCACAAAAACAGAAACTCAAGTCAAGAGGTGTGTTGTGCAACCAGCTGCAACTGTTTCTTTTGGCAGCATGGCAAACAGCACCAGACCCTGAACAGATAGGCCGATCTTCATTTTGCAAAAGACTGAAAGAAAAGCACCCGAGCTGTGAACCAGAACCCAATGCTAATTGTGAAAAAAATAAGTCCAGTCTCCATCACAAATGTGCCTGCTTCAGCCCAGACTTCACTTCTTCAATGTGTGCAGTGGACATACAAACCAGAATCTGATGGAGTTATGTTGCAATTCGGTCATGTCTCATTGACATGATTCAGTTCAGCTGCATTGCATTGTGGCCTCTTGGACTTCAGCATTTGTCTAAAGTTTGAAGACCTGTGGGTACTGAGGTAAAGAGACCAATCAAACAAAGTATTAGTAATTATGTGATGACACTAAACACAAAAATACCTTGATTATTGGCAGAAATCACTGTGTGTCTGTTTTGGAAATCAGATAAAGGGTAATGTGAATATTCATTAGCCATCATGTGTAAGTTGACTTCACAGGGACAAAGGTCTGTAAGTCATTTACATAGAAGACATCACATTTAAGATGACCCAATTCTATTACAAAGCACACATGTTATACATGTGCAATTAATTTGAATAAATGCAGAAAATGAATGACACTTTTCTTTGGTGTTGGTAACCTTGCTGATTTCTTCTCTCATTTGATTTAAATAGTCATGCTGACAGTTTGGGATAAAACTGCCTCTGCTGCTGCTCCTCAGGTCTAAACGATATACAGTACTTGACATCTGTTGCTTCTTTGTGACATTAAAAGAGGGTTTTGTAGAGAAAACATAAGTATTGTTTAATTAGTGTCTCAGCACAAGTGTTGATGACTCATGTCTGCTGGTAACGTGTCTTCACTGAGGTTGGTGAAGTATCAAGGTGAGATCAAATATTTCAGGGTGTCATTCTCTGCATTTGTTAAGATAATTGTCTGACTTCTCCTTCGACGCCACCACGAGGTCCCAGTGAATCACTGTAAGACCCACTGGAGGAATTTGCACAGGCTGTGATCAGCAATTTGAAGATGACACCTTGAGCACTTTGATTCTTCAAATCAGCATTTCCATGCTTTCTGACATCTTACATAAACAATCATTCAAACAAAGGACAGATTATCAATTGTCATTAACTGTCAGATGCAGCCCAATCTGAAATCAGAGCCAATACATTACCATAGTTTTCCTTTTTGATTCCAACTAATTAATCAAATCTAAAGTTAAGAAAGAAAGAAACTGATCAAAGAATAGGAAAAGTAAACTGTTAATCTAACCAGACAACTCAGCATGTGACAGTATTTGATTCTGTCTGCACCACAAACTCACTGAGGCTTCATCATTCAGCTCTGATGACGTCCACAACCTTGAAGCGACTCTGTGGGACCGACGCCAGACGGTAACAAAATCTGCTACCAATATTTTCATCATCCGGGACCCTGGATATAACTAAGGACACCCAGTCCATGTCCTTAGTGTGTCTCCTGGTAGAATCTGAACAATCTGAACTTCTTTGGAATCAGTATCTTTAAATGGGACTGTTTAAACTAAGGATTTTCAGTAGCCTTTACACCATCATGTAGGGGGACACTGACACAAAATTCACTTTATCTGACTAGAATAAAGGACCGGGCCTTTTAACAAGACATAAGGAAGTAAATCTTGTTAGTGTACATATGTAAAACATGAATAAAAACATCCACGTATACTCATGAAAAAAGTCCAGATATTTATTCAGTATAAATTGAATTACTGCTTCAACCTTCAGGAGCAGACAGGATGTGTGAATAACATACCAAGCTTCTTATAGAAAACAGACGTGTGTGTGTATGTGTGTGTGTGTGTGTGTGTGTGTACAAGGCAGCCTAATGGATGAATTAACCATCAACAGTGTTTATATTTAGTTGGAGGCCTTTCCCAGTGAGACGCCTGCTGAAGTGTACACAAGTGTTAAGTCAGTGCAGCTTCCACCTGCTGAGGACGTCCACAGACCCACACTGATCCATGAACGCAGCATCAATACTGTGGCCTCACTGGTCCCTGCAGCCTGAGAGAAACCCCAATATTTCTGGTCCCCTTTTCTTTTCTCTCTCTCTCTGGTGGATTAGATGTTCACACAGATACCACTCTGATGTCGGCCCTGAACAGTGAATATGAAACTACAGGTCGACGCAACAGGATTCAACTACAGAGTTTTAAAATCAACCTTGTCTCAGTCGCCAAGTATTGATTCTGTATTTAGCTAATCAAAACAAAAACACATTCAGAGAAGATTGTGGTTTTTCTTTTCCCGGTTACATCTTGGTGTTCATGAGCTTTACAGCTGTTAGAGCATCTAGCTTGCTAGTTTACTGCTAAGTCTTTATGCTAAGCTTAATTATCCAGCTTCTGGTTGTAGCTTCATATGGTGCAGCTAAAAAGCACTTGCAACCAGTACATAGACGTGTATTAGAAAGGGCTTTAGCACACAGATTGTGAATGACAGAAGCTATGATGGCTGGTGAGTGTGGTATTTATCTTCTCATTTGTCTCTCAGCAAGAAAGAGAAATAATATTTTTTCCCCTCACAAGATGAAAAACTGAATGCAAATCTTCAATGTTAAGACTTTCTAATGTGTCCCTGCGATTACACCTACAACTCCACACAAAGCAGGCTGGTTTGAATCTAACCTCCCCTTTTCTTTACACTTTCATCCCAGGTCACATCCCACAGAGCAGTGTGTGATGTCACGAACTGACCACCGCACAGGAAGTGATGA
Source organism: Psettodes erumei (assembly GCA_016785225.1). NCBI lineage: Eukaryota > Metazoa > Chordata > Actinopteri > Pleuronectiformes > Psettodidae > Psettodes > Psettodes erumei. Next base: position 190,902 of record JAFBJZ010000647.1, read on the forward strand.
AGCAGAGATGGGATGTTGCCTGAATGCATGTTTTTGAAAAGCTTGGTGATGTCATGACAAATGTTTGAAACATTGCAATCCGTGTTGTGGATGAAGCAGTGTGGCCACAAGACTGTTGTTTGTTTGAGTCCAGAGTGCTCTTCAAGATGACGTCAAACCAACCAATGCCTGATCATATCCAGCTGCTGCTCTGCCTTTACCCAAACTGCTGACATCTATGTTTCCAGGTTAATTATTTCCCCCAGACCAGGACCCCAGGCCTTGTTAGTCATTCACTGTGCAAACTGTCAGTTCAAACCACAAAAACTTTTTCTCATCCACAACTTTCATCCATGCAGACAGTTTGATTGTACCAGAGGTGAAAGCTCTCGTTCAAGGTAATAAAAGCTTTTCACTCCACAAAGACTAATCTCGAGGTGAAGCAAGAAGCCATTTAATTGACTTGTCAACAACAGAAAATATATGCTGACTGTTTGGACTTCTAACAAACATTTACATGTCAAGAAATAGACAAAATTAAAATTACTAGCTGAAACTAGGAAATACATATAGTTTTTGGAGCTCAATTCTCATTAGCAGATATCTGAAAACCACTGCCAACAAACCATCAACCATCTGCATGGATAGATTACTTCACTTATTAGTTGTAGGACCAGGGTTGCTGGGATTTATGGAGAAAAACACCACACTATGTCAAGAATAAAGATGCAATGTCATGTTCTAACAGCAAACAAATTTATTCTCATAATATTATCACCATTTTCTCTCATAAAGATTACAGCTTTATTCTCAATGTGACCACAAACCTGGTCCCAAAACTCTGCTGTGACAAACCAAGTTGCATTTATTTTTTGTGATTTTGGAGAACTGACCCTTTAGTTCGATTCCAGAACAGGCAGTGGACTGATTCATCCAGGAGACAACTCTTTGTATGTATAAATAAGTTTGAACAGTTGGAGAACCACTCTGAATGAGACCCCTCAGTGTGTGGTGGATAGTTAGAAGGCAGCTACTTATTCATCAAGGAAAAGTGTTTTCTAATTCTGAAAATTAAAAAAAAAAACAATAGTGATGATGGTAAAAGGGGAGCAGAAGCAAACTCTGAGAGTCGGCTTTCTACCCACACCAGAGGAACCTTTCAAAATAAAGATCTACTCCTATTTGTATTATGATGATTATATGATCCAGCGGCTCAAGCAGAGCAGCAGCTGGAGCACATCGTCCGTAGGGTCAAGTTGGCCTGTAAGGGGACCTAATTCACAGGTAAACCTGGATCCGCCCGAGAGGTGAGAACTGGAGCTATAGGAATGATGACAAGTTGGGCGAAGATGACCTCTTACTTCACCAGCGACAAACTGAAAGAGAACCAGAAAAATACAACAAAATTGAAAACAGTTAACCATCATCATTAGTGGAACAAGAATTAAAAGGCATCTGCATTTCAGTAAATCCTCATCCTCATCCATTGTTCTGGGTCTTCTCCAGAGCCAGATGTTTTAGATGATTATCAGCATCAGCATCTCTGTTTGTCCAGCACAGAGGAACAGAGAACAGTCCAGGACTTGTGGAGCTAGGCTTCTCACTAGAGAAAAACTGCTCCACATCTTTCTCATCCATGTTACACCTTGTGTATTCAACAGGAAGCTCAGTGGCGACCAGAGTGTCTGTGGTGCAGCCACGAAGCCATGTTTCCAATGCTTCTGCACAGTGGGTGCGAGGACTCACTTAAACTTGTCGCTGTCCTGCAGGTTGAGCACCAGGCTGTCGGCATTCAGGTAGACTTTGTTTTGGGACTGCGCCACCTGTGGGTCAATGCATGAGAGAGCATGAGAGGAGAGAAAACCCGGGAGAAAAGCGAGCTGCTGCTGTTGAGCACAAAGGGAACACGGAGAGTGTGGCACAGTGAGAGCTGCTGAGGCCAGCTCACCATGCGTCCATACAGGAGTGTTACACTCAGTAGCTTATGCTAAACAATGATTGTTTCCTGTAGGACAGCAAGGCAAACCATTAGCTAGTGTGACTAGTACATTTGCATATCCTGCAGAACATGTTGTAGCTGCCTCTGCTGCTGTTCTGAAGACATTAAACAAGTGATTCCAGCTCTTTTCATACAACCAAAACAGGAGCAAACATAAAAAAATAAATAAATACACAACACAGTGTTGTAACTGTCTCCAGGTTGGTAAAACTGCAACAACGTTTGACGATGTGAAGCATTTCCTCAGTCTCCTGCTGCCCAAGTTTCACTTCTTTAGCATTTTCAGTTTGTTTTTAGATGTTAGTGAATTTATGAACCAAAATGAATATCTCATTGACTATTAGAGATATCAACCAGGAGTTGAGAAGCTAATGATGCTGGGTCATGTTTGCTACATTAAACGTGGAACCATGTTTTAACCATTATTATGTGGGAGTGGTAGTGATTGACTGTGTTTTCAGAGGGTTTTCACAATAGCGCCCCCAAGTGGTGAAACTCTACAGTCTCAATCTATGCTCCATTAGGAAGTGGTAGAAGGATGGGATGCGGGGCACAACTTTGGTGGGATTACGCACCAATCAAGTCTATCTATTTATTGTTTATTTCATTATGATGCCATGATACATCATTTCTTCACATTTATTTATTTCACACATTTGTTGTCCAGGAAAAATTCAGAGAAATGTGAGAAAAATGAGAGACGAAAGGTGACATGAGACATTCAGACGAGCGAGTGACTTTGTCACAGGTTTTATCAGTTCTACCACTGAACTGATGTTTCACATTTACTGCTGTACCAATGAACCCGATGAACGCGTCTGCTAAGTGTCACCAGGCTACCACAGGAAGCATCAGAACAGCGCATCAAAGCTTCTAATAAACCATTATGGTGTTTATACATGACTCAAGATGACGAATATCACTGCAATAAACTGTTAAAGTTGAGCTAAAGTGGAGATGACTCTTTGGTCAAAGGTCAGGGGAGAGAAGAAGTGAAGGATCAATCTGGTCTGGTTTTCTGTCCTGCAGCATCCACTGCCTTTTTTGTTTGAGCCATGTTCCTATGCTGCCCCTTAGTGGAGACCATCAGCAGATGAACCAGCAGAGGTGCTGAATTGACCTACATTTAAGAGTTACTTAAGAGAACTTTTAAGATCAGCGAGTGAAAAAAAGAGAAAACAGACACTGCTGATCTTTTTCAGAAAACGGTGTGAACGAGTGTTTAATGCGCTGACCTACAGGACTGTGCAAAAGTCTTAGGCCACCACCAGCTTTTCCCTTGATAAGTGTTTATATATATATATAAAATGTATAATGTGTGTAATCTATACCACTAGCATTAGACCTTTGCCTATAACATTGGATTTATATCCAAATCTGTTATTGTTAGACATGTCTGTCTAATGGTTAAAGAGCTAATCACCAGCGACTTAAGATAAATGAATGACCAGATTAATGATAGTGTTAGGTTATATATTATAAATAAAGTGAAAACATGTCAGACATGGCATGAAAGAGCACTGACTACGTCAGGGTGCACCTGTTTAAATTATTATCATGAGATTATCACATGCACACAGATATTTTGATCAAAAACAGGCTATAAATGACCTGAGCTACACAATGACATTTCCTTGAATTTATGAACGGAAAAAAGCCAGCCACTGGCCAAAGTTCTGCTGATCCCTATCGCCAACATGATGAGCTGGCCAACCTGCAATGAGTTTAACTGTGTGCTTTAATAGGTGGGGCCATTGATGGGGATCAGGTCTACATTGTGAGCAATCGGCTGGAGACTGGACTACATTTCTGTTTATTCTTAACTGCGTTTTGTCTGGGTCTTTCACCTCGAGGACTGCAGAAGGAAAGGTCCTCTTTTTTGTTTGAACGTATTTTGTACATGGTCCTTGACAGGAAAATTAAGCAAAAAAGAAAAGAAAAAGCAAGCCTCAGATGAATGCTTCTTACCGTCTTGGCGATGTTCTGTGCCGCCCGGATCTTCCTGAGTTTCAGGTAGCCGGGGTTCTTTGTCACGGCCTCCCCCAGCTGTCACACACACAGTGGCATTAAAATTGTTGAATGATCATAGAACGATACTGTAACACACCTACATTAGAGCAGGTGAGCAGTTGGCCTGAGGTGTGCCGCTACTCCACTGTCCTACTCTCCTGCTTGTCGACAGGCAGGGTGATTAAAGTGTTTTGTTTAAGAGGCTTCTGTTCTCTCCACCATCACAAAGCAAATCAGGACCTACCATGTCCTACTGACATGCTGAAATGCTTTTATTCACATTCCTGCAAAATCACTTGGAGATGATCATCATAGTATTCATTAAAAGTTGGCTCATGGATTAAGAGCTACAGGAACAGACAGGTGATATGAGTAAAAGTCAAGTCACCTTAGCAGGGAATGGATTTTGTGATAAAGTACATTTAATGGAAGACTTATGGAGAATAAATTCTGTTGCTGTCTTTTCAAATTTCAGGCCTGTGTGTCTTGTATGCTCCGCCACAGGCCACATGTCTCTGAATGAACACGGTTGTTGGATGAGGTCTCACCATCTTGGCAGCCTGAGCCTCTCCCTCCGCCTGGATGATCTTCTGTCTCTGGTCCTGTTTGGCCTTCTCCACGTAAAATTGAGCTCGCTGCGCCTCTTGTTGGGCTGGAGAGGAACACACACACACACACACACAAAAGGGGCACTAAGAATAACTATCCAAAGAAATGGTCTCCAGTCTCTCTATAAATAAATAAAGTCCCAGTCTCAAGGTGACATCTTCAAATTTCTCTTACTTCACAACTCCAACGATTAGGGTTGGGGATGGACATGGGGTTCTGTACAGATCTGGGTCAAAATTTCTCAAAACTTGAAAATCAATAAGCACTGAGTTTATTGATAGTGGTACTGACTGACTGACAGACAGACAGACAGACAGACAGACAGACAGACAGACAGACAGACAGACAGACAGACAGACAGACACACACACACACACACACACACACACACACACACACAGCTGAAGCATGACTGAAAGTGAAAGAACCCCTGCCAGGTGCAGGACAGTCATCCTCCACCCAAGGTATGCATACTGTACACATTCACCTAGTTATACGTTGTGTTTAAGGGGCCCTGTGCAGCGTGTTCCAAATCAATGCTCAGCAGCAGCAGTGTAAGGCGGTTCTGGTTCTGATTCTGATTATGGAAGGGTAGGAACATTTCATTCTGTTCAGACATAAAGCAGTTATAATGTATAGAAAACAATAGTGGCATCGATAAAAACCAAAGCATTAGTTAGTTTCAACAGTATCAATAAAACTGAATGATCCTCATCCCTGCCAAAGATCAGCTGATCTTCACATCTCCACAAAATTTATCTGCTATAAAAATAAGCGTGGATTATCTTTCTCACTTCTAATCACTGCAAGTTTGGTCCTGAGCGAGGTTCACCGCCTGAAGAATCGGTCAGCTTGCGTGATAAACCTGCGGGACAAACTGTACTCCCACGTCCTACGTACCGACTTGTTTAGCCTCCACAGCGGCTGTGTACTCTCTGCTGAAGCTCAGCTCAGTGATGGCCACGTCATCCAGGATGATGTTGAAGTCTTTGGCCCGCTCGAACAGCTCCCTGCGGATAAGCAGGGAAACCTGGGGGGGGGTAAATCAGTATATCTGTCACACCTTCTGTCCTCTCACCAGCTGAGGTTTCCCCCCATCCTATGGGAGGACACTTCAGAAAACAGAGCAGGTGTGTAACTCAGGGAACAAACAACACTAAAAATCACGGAAAACAAGCAGGGACATGCAGCAAAGAATGAATACTATATTTGTTAATGTCACCTAGTCATTGGTAAAGAAGCATTCTTTCATTATGAATCAATCTGACGACTGTAAAATGTCAGAAAATACGGAAAAACATCTACAGTCATTTCTCAGGGTCAAAGGTGACACAAACAACTACACAAAAGATCTTTGGTTGTCTCGCCGCAAATAGCCACAATACAAAAGCCAAAACCTATGGCAGACTACTAGTGTCTAACATAAATCCAAATCTATCTAATCAAATCTATGATGATTTCAAGGGTATCTTCTTAGTAACAGTGCAAATAATTAGTTAAAAGTAGATTTACAGCATTAACAACACAACAAATGACTAAATATGGGAAGTGCATTCATTTGATGAAGTCTACTGGGTTGTCACTGAGGCAGTTGAAGAAACCTGCACCTCGCTGACAGCAGACACTGTGACGACTCCATACCTGCGCCCTCTGCGTGATAAGCTGCGAGGCGTTGAACTTGGCCACCACGCTCTTCAGCACCTCATTGACGATGGACGGCAGGACACGCTCATCGTAGTCCAGTCCCAGGTGCTGGTAGAGGACTGGCAGGTTGGATGCCAGCGGCCGGGACAGGACCCGCAGCGTGAGGTTCACCATCTGCAGGTCTGAGAGCGACGAGAGGAGGGAGGCGGGAACTGTCAGATGACAACTGTTCTCCTTGCAACATGTAGAATACTGGCTTTACTGCAGTTTCATTACGTTTCTTTAACAGCTCACAAAAATGCAGTGTATCTCAGTTCATTCATCTCCCTGCTCTCTCTCTCTCTCACACTCACACACACACACACACACACAGAGCTGAATTGTGATGGAAAGTGAAAGTACCCGTACAACATGATTGTGTCTTTAGTTTGAAGTCAGACAATGAGCAACAACTGATGACAATAAAACACCTTTTGAAAGTAAAGTTGATCTGTAATGGTAGTATTCAATACTCAGAATTGACAAGTAGTAGGAGCTGCTTTCCTCTATAGTAACAGAAAGTGTATCTGTGTGTGTGTGTATTACGAGAACGTAGCCATCCTATTTGAATAACTTTGTTGAATGGTTTACTGGGCTGATCAGTATTAAGGTAGCAGCTTCAGGCTGATTAAAACATACAGGGCAGGACAGAGATTAAAATGTGCAGAATGATGACACCCTTATAAATGGTGCAGGTTTGCTGGTTGATTATCCTCTTTGCTCATCCGCTTTCCTCATGTGGCACGAAAAAGAACAGATGTGATATGTTTCAGATGTTTTGCAAAGGACAGAGAAAAGAAATTCTCTGGCCTTCCTTGCACAATGTAGGTATTAATCTGACTGAATCATCAGCACACTAAATACTTGACTTTCACAATCAGAGATCAGTGCTGAAATCCTGTCCCAGTTAAAACCACCTGCGAGATTCATCTTAAAAACACGCACACCTTCCCTCAGACTGGTTTCTTGTGTTCATTTGCTTCTGAAGAAGGAGGGCTTGGTTTGCATGTGTCTGCGCCTCACCTTTACTTCCAGTGAGCGAGGAAATCTTCCTGGGTTTGGCTCTGATGTCATAGATGATGGGATACTGGAACCAGGGTATCCTAAAGACATAAAGTGGATGAAGGATGAGGCCTGCGATGCAAATTTTTCTCACTGTGTGAGTGGATTTGTAATGATCCATAATTACAATAAAGTTGAAGATGAATTTACTTCCATTGTCTTTCATTAATAAACTGAACGGAAAAGATGTGTCAGCTAGAATTACCAACAGGAAAAGAAAACTGTGCCTGAAGCAGCATCCTTTGACCTTTGGGATTTACCCAGTACAGCAGCAGCAGCCATGTTGGATGTGTTGTCAGTGACCAAAACCAAATCTTTCTTTCTGATCTGCCATTCTTCTGGTACATTCTTGAACAACTCAGCCACATCAGCAGCCGTGTAGCTCCCTATACAAGCTGCCAATCAACAGTGATGAAGTGTACATCATTACATGTTAAAGCTATTCTACCCCCATGCTTCAGTCATTCCATTACATCTGTTTGGTCTCGTATATTTCCAAGATGGTTTGTTGTAGGCAACACAGCACCTAGGTTGCGATGGAGCGTTACACAACTTGTGTATTGGACGTGTCCAGTTCCCTTTACCATCTCATTGACAAAACCATTATGCCTCCGTACACTTGTTTTTACAGCAGAGAGTGTCAGTCATAGCTCCTGCTCAGTCATCTTGTGTCCCCGTTGTCCAGATGCTGCACTTTTCATTCCATCAACACTATATCATTAATTAACATTTATAAAATTGATCTTGACATTGGTGAATGTGTGAACGCAAGGCAACTAAGCCAAAACCAAAACAATGACACCCACTCATTAGCAATTATGTCTGGGACCTAAGACAAAATCAACTAAAACCAAACTGCTGACTGAGCTTTGCATTGGAGACCATGTTCCTCATCTGGCTCTGCCACCGACTCTCAAACAAAGGAGCACAAAAACAGCTCAGTGCTTCATGACATGCGGCATTTATCTTGTGTATATGTATGTACGCTCATGAGGCGCTTCAACAATAACAAAATGTATTGACAGAAGTATTGATAGCACTGACTGTCATCAAACAGCCCCAGCAACCTGACACTTGTTTGTGTCAGTGCTGCTATAAACCCGTCACTGGTGTAAAACCATATTTTAGTCCTATACTAACAACATTAGTTGTTAGGAAAAAACATCAGATATCTGAAACTACTCGTACTAATGGAAAAGTGGCACTGCCATGGTAACGGTGGATTGGTGGAGGTGGGGGGGTTCTACCTGAAGTGGAGTCCCTCGGCGAGCACAGTGTCCATCTGCATTCCCCCTATCCTGTTAAAGATGATCGCTCTCTGTCCTCCTTCAACTGCACACAACCAGGACACAGTACTCACACCACAGTAGAAGTCAGGCATTCACAACAAGTAAATGTTCGCAAGCGTTCATGTAGTTAATCACATCAAAAGTACTCAAGTATTATCATCTTCATGTAGTTAAATTATCACAGTAAATGTACTGCTTGTACCGGGACTGACAGAGTGTAGGGACACACATACACAAACAAACATTGTGAAACTGTGAACTCTGCTCATGTGGCAGATGTATAGTATGCATGGAAGAAAGCAGTATACCTGTGTATGTGGCTTCTTTCACTCCATAAGCCAGAGCTCCAGCCCCGATCAGAAGTTTGACACCCAGCCCTGCACCCCTGGGTCCCGAGGACATCCTGCCTGCTATCTGCCGCAGCTGCTGCAGAAAACCCTGAAACACAGATAATGCTCTTCACATAGTGAAACATTCATACATTCATACATTCATTCATACACACACACACACACACACACACACACACACACACACACACACACATCGTGCTGACTTGGCTCTAGTTTAAGCTGAGACTTAATGGTCAAGCTATATCAAACAGTCATGACACTGACTGACCTTCAGACTGGATGGGTAACCATGTTGAAGGATGACAGGGTCTGTGGCTAGCCACAAAATATTCCCTATATGTACAGCACCGACCAAACTCCTTTGCAAAATATGTTGTTTTGTTTTAGTTTGCAGTCATAAAGGCGACTTCACCACCTAGTTGTACATAGCTGATAATCTGTTTTAAATTTTGCACACAATCCAATTTAAAACGCAGAACGGCACAATTTCCTATTTGTTTGCCATAATTCCCGGGTGTCAACCGCCGTGTAAATAGAACGTGTAATTTTGGATTCGATAACGATGGATTCAGGAGAAAACAGTTGTTTTGCGTAGACCTAAGATGCTCACTGAGCTGTATGTTTGCCGAATTGAAAAGAATATGCGTACACATATACTGCCAAGTAAGGAAATATTAAATTGAAAGCTTTTTGTACCAAAACTGGCACCTCAGGTTCGAGACCGAACGAGACTAATCCATCCATTCCAGCGAGACTTTTAATGGAATGTTAACTAATCATTAATCAATGCATTTAATAGCCTTAACAACCCCTTATGTGTGACCACAATGAATGTACCTTATCTAACATTAAAGGATCTGATGTACGCTAGCTTACATCAGATCCAACCTGACTCACGTGGATCAGCTGCAGTTATAAAAAAAAGGCTCATTGTCACGAGGACGAGTGCAAAGCGCGGAAAACCAAAGACCAACTCGTCTGAACAGAAGGCGAAAAGGTTACCGACATTCGTTTCAAACAACTCTGGGGATGTTAAACACACTTACACCGGGCTCTTTATTCGCCATGCTCGTCCCCTGTGCCTGCAAGAAAACCAAGTGAGGAAGAGGACCAAGGTCACGGGTGATGACGCATTTCCCTGCGCGCTCAGGGTGTGATGGGAAATGTAGGATTCTCGCGCGTCGCGTTGTTCGACCTGAGAAGTAGCTGACGGTCACTATTTCCTGTCTATATTTAAAAACACAGCAATATTTCGGTAGGTTTTTTGTAAAGTTCAATTTAGTACAAAAGAGGTAAATGTTTTAAGTAAAAAAAAACTCTGCGACACATACCTTCTCATTTTCTTTGACTCACACCTTCATTTCCTTCCCCATTTCTCCCCTTCCCTCCTTCCCTCTTTCTTCTCGTTCTTGTCCTTTGATTTTCTCTCCGTACATTTTCTTCATTTTACCGTTTTATTGTTTTTTCCATAGAGGGTTTTGCTTTTACTTTCCTCATCCTTTTGTCTCAAAATTTTCATTTCCTCCCACTTACCTCTCTCTTTTCTTTTCTCTGCTTTCCCTTACCTTCTCCTTTCCAGCATTACTACTTCCTTGCCTTTTTTCATGCGCCTTTCCTCCAGCACAGTTCTGGACTTTTACTGGCTCAATACAAATCAGCACCTGTTGTATAAAATCAGCTGTTTTGCAGCTTTTGGTGATGTGCAGAAACAGTAGATCTGCACCTTATTTTTTTCAACCCTGTCCCTGAGGAATCACAGGCTTGCACAAGAAGATGTCAACCTTGACTATGTTAAACTGTTAATGATGAACTTTCTGCCATTTAGCCCATGAAATAATCACCACAATCTTCACATGGATAAATAAACCATGTCATTTGGAAAGTCTTTTTCAGTTTCTGTTTCCCACAATGTAAATATTTGTGTTTTAATGTAGAGCTTATTTTCTATTCTATTCGGGTCTATAACCCTAACCCTAACCCATTTTATTTTTGAGTTTTAGTACTAGGTAGGCATTTTGATTTTTCTGTATGTCCTGTGCGAATTGGAAATAAAAAATGTTGAATCTTTGAAATGGGAAATTACCAAGTAAAACTATTGACAAAAGAAATTGTTCAGTCATCAAAGAATTCAGTTTAACTTTTTGAAACCATTATCGCATTAACCAAGGCATTATTAATATTATCCTACACACAACACAGTTTCTCATTTGTTATCATTCATTTGTCATTGTTATTACAATTCAACACCTTGTTGCTGGCTTTGATGTCTTTGACCACTTTATGTATAATTTATAAATTATTTAGTGCTTCACATCATATGTAGATGTTCATTTTATATATTATATATTTCTTTTTTTTTTTTTTACTATTTCAGTATTTTTACTATTACCATTGTATAGGATGTTTTTTACTTCTCTGCTCTGATAAAGTTTATTTTCATACTTCCTTTTCACAGCGATGCTTTAAAATGAGCTAAGAAGAGATATTATGATTTACTAAGTCACAGTTATGACTTTTGAAGTCAAGATTGTAAGATAATAAAGTGAGTGACCCTTCCTGGCACAGTTAAAGTTATGACTTTTATTTCGAAAATCTTAAAAAAAAAAAAAAAAAAAAATCACTCAAAAAACAAGATAATGAGATGAGATTTTAATTTGAATATAATGTAATAAATTTCATAGTTAGTGTCACATATCAATCAATTGGTTAATCAAAATGTCAACTATTAATGTCTCTGTTGCAGTTGCATTGGAGCTCAGGTTGCCTCCGTCGGCCGGCTGTGGTCGCTGGCCTCACGGCTCATTGATTGGCTCAGTGTTCAGTTCCTCCTGAGGAAATCACTCCTTTTATAGTTAACGGAGCGCCGAGCGGCTCTTTTCCGGGTTCACACTCACACAGCATGTAGAGGAGGCGGACCGCCGGGAGATACCTGGACCACCGCGGACACACCGGAGCCCGGACACACGGCATCAATCCGCACAAATCGATCAGCTATCGGTGAAGGTGAGGAGCATGGGTGGGAGGAGGGGGTGGTCTGAGGACTGATGGATAAGGAGGGTGGTGTGGGGGTTAGTTCTCTGGGTGGATCCTCAAATCAGACATGTCAGGTCCTGCAGGCGCTTGCTCCTGCAGACTCACCAGGAAAAAAAAACACAAGAAATAAAACTGCAATCTGAGTCCCAGGTTCAACTTTACTCACTATTTTCTGGTCAGCCTGAATTCAACTCACTTTGAAGAACATCTCTAATTCTGTTCTCAGATCAGATCTGTGAACCATCATCCGCATGGGCTTACTGAAGGCATGTGACGATACTGACAAAACAAATGTGTCTGTAAGTGTAGCAGCGGTGAAGTACTTCTACTTCACGGACTTCCTTACTCTGCACAAAATTGAGGTACAGTTTACACAGGCGACGTTTTAAGCTCCTCACATGTGACAAGTAGTGGAAGAAGCAGTCTACACACAGTCCACAAATATATAATAAAAACCACAAAGTAATACAAGCAAGTATTCCATTCCACTGACATGCAGCAGAAAAGTGAAAAAGCCGCTGGTTTCAGATCAGTGTTGTACTGTGGGTCTGATGTGCGGAATCTCATACAGTATCCATCGAACACCCAAGTAATACAAGTAGTCTGGCTTTAGCTCCACTTAAAGCAACAGCATCAAAATAGTGTCAACATCATATCAGCAGCTGTGTAAGAAGTACTTGAATGCTTTACCTAAATACAATTACATAATAAAAATAGTAGATAAAGTAAAGGAAAAAAAGACTGTGTTAGAAGTGCTGCATTCAGAATCTTCTAAAAGTGAAAGAAGAAGTAAAATCAGCTAAATGTAGGCTCTGAAGTTTCATAAGTAAAAATACACATTGTGTAATGGAACTCTACTATTGTATAGCCTCCACATTATGATGTAACATAGACTTGGAACAAGCAACCAATTTGTGTCTGACAAAAAAATGATTGATAGCCAGGTTGATTATTGCTGAAGTTCTTTTAAAGCAAAAAGTACAGAGAATTCAGTGTCCAGCTTCCCCATTGTGATGATTTGCTGTTTCTATCACAGTAAACTGAATGACTTTTGTGTTTTGGGCTGTTGGTTGGACAAAACAATAGATTTGAGGATGCACCTTTGGCTCAGGGACAAGGTTTTCTAACATTTTCCATGTCAAACAATCAATCAGATGAAAAATGAAAATGAAATTGTCAGACTAATCAATAAAGGAAATACCTAGCTCCAGCTCAGTCTGACTCATCCAGTCTGCAGTGCATCATGTTTTGTGACTCAATGTGAAACCTGAAGTACTAAGACATGTAATAATGTAGTTATAATTACCAAGTACACATGGGTCAGAACATGTACATGCTGTGTGTTGCAGCTGTTTGGATCCTATCACAACATGGTCTGATTTGTAACAACAAATGTTTTGTCTGTAAAGTCTAAATATGCAGAGAAAAAAAGTAGAGAAGTAGAAGCTATTAGTAAGTACAACTCCGTTAATCAAAATACAAGTACATACAGAGTGTGCTTAATTAAATCTACCTATTGAGTCTCCATTACTGGAAACTGCAAAGCACGGACACAAAGTGGAATTTAGCAACAAAAATACAATATTGTCATTTGAGCAATAATAATAATACATAAGCAATAAATAGTTGTATTTATGACATCTGTATGTGTTCTGTCACATATACGTATACAGAGCTACAATGATTAATCCATTAAACTTGTAGTGAATTGAATTTCTTTGTGTTTTGGTTGATCGGAAAAAGACATCTGATTAGATTGTTATTGGTTTCTTATTGTCCTCTGGTGTTAGAAAGACTAAACATCAGATATAGGCCAAAGGCTAGATTAAGAAATACATTACCGGCAGATTAATTGTGACAAAACTAAAGAATCACTGCTACTTTCCACAGCTGGAAGTCATGCATTGTGATAAAAAAAACAACAGCAGTGAGGAAAAAATACAGCTACGAATCCAAAATACTAATCAGTCATGTCTGACATTTGTACCAGAGCTCCACACTGAATTTGCTTCAGTTGTATCTCTGTGCAAACCACATGTTCCTTAAAACAACAGTGCAGTGAGTCATTCGTGGACAAGGAGGATGCATTCATCATGTTTTGAGTCTTTCTTAAACAGAAGCTGCTGAAATGCCTCCTACAGAGCATCCTTCTTTGATAACAAACTGACTCCAACTGAATGAAATCACTTCCACCCTCACAGCAGCATAGCAACTTTATTCATATGCCATGTCGACACAACATGAGACAGCCAGCTGAGTGATGTGTTAAGATGAAATGTTTGAAACTGTTAATGAACATCATCTACAGACAGACATAGAGAATAAAAAGGTACAAAATGAGTTGGAATGCAATAATTTTACATATAAAAGGCGGCTTCATAGTTTCATGTCTTGCATTTCTCTGCTGTATAACTAACAAAAGAGTTTTTTTAATAGATTGAGCCAATCATTGTCAGATCTGTGATTTTAGTTGTATTATGGGTTCCTGTGAGCTTTATATTTTTTGTCAAAATGACCAAGTGAGATGTCACACGAGTTTGTGCTGAAACAGGTGAATCTGCATGTGGGTGAGGACAGTTTAAAAGGAGCAAATATTACACCAAACCAACCAACTGGGTAAACCTGCACAGAAAACATCAAAAATGACTTAATTACTTGAATAAACTCCTGTACACTGTAGTGTTTTCATGAAAAAGTAATCACTAAGGCATGGAGGATATTTAGGGATAATATCATGTGTTTTGGTTAATAGTAACACTGAAGGAGGCAATGAGTCTGTGCGCCCAAGTTTCTCTTTTCTGTTCAGTGTGCTGCTGCTCACAGTGTGAGCGTCTTACCTGACCTGAGCTCAGTCTGCTCTACTTCCTGTTTCAAATTTAGCCCAAACTTTCAGAGACATCTTCACTTCCTCTTTTCCCTGTTTTTAACAGGACAACACTGTTCCTGGTTAAATTTGCAGCCCACAAACTAATCAGAGCTGTGCCTGTCTGCAGGGCGTCAGAGTTTCATCCTTGTGTTGTTTCAGGGATGAATCTTAATGAGGGCAACTCCAGTATAATGAGACTATTCTATTCTATTCTCTCCCTTGACTTTGCTTAGTCTTCTGAAATACTTCTCAGGTTTTTTTTTCTTTTTTAAACTTAATCTGGACAGATTTTTTGTCAAACTGCACAGAAATACGAGGTTTATCATTGCTGTAACAGAATGTGCCAGTTTTGTTTTCTTAACTGTTACAGCAATGAGTCCTTCAACTCAAAGCTTCTTCACAGTGAGCTAGATCATTTTATGGGTGAACCAACACAAAGAATATCAGCTCATTTTCAAAGGGAAGTGACTCGCATGAGATTGAAAATGTTACTATAATCTTAATTTCTAATAAGAACTTGTATCTTAATGAGAAAGAAACTTCAAACAAAACTCAAAAGTCAAAATCCACTCTCAACCCAGATCTTGATTTGAAAAACAAAAACATCACTTTTCTAATTGCAAATAGGAACACAGAACTAACATTGGGTAATTCCTCCCTTTGCTCTTGAGTTCTTCCAAAAGATGTTGGAAACGTTGCTCTGAGTTTCTGCTCCGTGTTGACCTGACCTGAATCATTTTTGCAGATTTGTCAGCTGCACTCTCATGCAGCCAATCTCCTGTTGTGCCACATCCCAGTGACGTCCTGCTTGATTCACATCAACCACGCTGATAAAAAACACTTTGAGATGACTTTTGTTCTGTGATATGTAGCATGGTCACGATGAAAGTAGCCATCAGAAGGTAATCTGTGGCCATCAAGGGATGGACATGGTTAGTAGCCAATCTCAGACCAGCTCTGGTATCTGATATCTGTCTGCTGCTCACTGGATGGTGCTTTTTTTTTGCTTCTGAGTAAAATTTCTGAATGCTGGCTGCAACAATCATGCTACAGTCAAAGTGACTGAGATTCTGATGTTTGATGCGAACAGGAAGTGAAGCTCCTTATTGCTTTGATTTTTCTGTAGGAACAGTGACGAAACCACACCTGCAGCATCATGATGTTTCTGACCTGACATGCACATATCAACCTGCAACAACTATGCATGTGTATTCATAATTCCTGTGTAGTTTTTCATCAAGTTACTGAGCTCTGGTTATTATCCTGTGTTACTTGTCCAAAATTAAAATGGTTCAAACTGTGTTCTGACAGCATGGGAAACCTGATCAAAGTATTAACAAGGGACATCGACAACAACGGTGGAAACTTCTTCCTGGACTTTGAGAGTGAGATGCACACACACACACACACACACACACACACACACACACACACACACACACACAGTTGTGTGTCCGTGCCTTAAGAGTACATCGTTTCACATTAACGTCCCGAGGACTAACTCTAACCTTAACAATAACTGCTACATGCCTAAATCTAACCTTGGCCTTAATTTTATTTAAACCTTACTTTAACTTTAACCAAACCATATTTTTATGTGCAAAACCAAAATTTCAAAGTCTTCAAAATGAGCCTGAATTTCACTGTTCTGAAGAGCCTGGAGCAGTGTTTAATATGGCCAATGCACAAACAGAGGTGGAGCATGGAGGAGGCCAGTGTGTGGGAGCTGGGCCGCACATGAGCCAGAAACAGCATGTGCTGTGTGACCTTCCCTGACGTCCTTTCCTGACCTTGTGACCTTTCCTGACGTCTCTTTTTCAGATGCCCAGCCCTCGCAGTCGGAGACAGTGGTGTGGGAGACGGTGAACCAGGTGCTAACGGAGGCTCGGGTCATCTTGGATGACCTGCAGGCGTACAGAGGAGCAGGGGAGGAGATACGACAGGTAACAGAGGCTCAATTCAGTTTAATATTGAATACATAAATTAAAACATATATAAAGGCATGTTAAATGTTGTTTAACACAAGCAGCTTTACAAATACTTTGTCTAAATAGAATAGTGACAGTGAAGGCCTCTCTACCCTGTTTCATGTGTGTGTGCTCAGGCCATCCAGAGTCCTGGAGTGGAGGGAGTACAGGAGAAGGCCTGGTCAGCTGTGGTTCCTCTGGTCGCTAAACTTAAAACTTTCTATGAGTTCTCCCAAAAGCTTGGTAAGAACCTGGACACAACATGTCATTTAAAATAAGTATCTGTTATTTAATTAATTCATCATATTCATTTATTCTTTAGCTCAAAAAATGCTATCCTAAATGATGGGAGCAATGGAAAAATCTGAAGTTGGACTGTCAGTAATGACTTTAATACTCAACATTAATCTTCCTGTCATGATGGTGGATCATTCAAGTATTCTGGTAAAAACAGATCTATCAACAGTTACTAGATATACACAGTCTGCACATCATCTATGATTTCTCCTATAGTGCCACCATCAGGGCAAGATTCCAATATACACAAAAACCTGATCCCTGAGTGGGACCATCTTCCTGCATCTCCAGCCTTGTTTTTTAGTCAATGCTGCTGCATCAGGGGTGATCAGCAGTTACTGGATTACTGTGATACTACAGAAAATGCAAAAACATTTAGATTCAGAATATAAACTTTTAAGTGGGTTTCTGGACATTCATTGATGATGGACATCAAGGGAGAGGGAGTGTTCATCATGCTGAATCTAAAATTATGTGTATTGCGTTTTTGTGTGTGATTTATTCATTGGTGAATAATCAAACTTGCAAACTCCAATAACTAAACTTCCTGTTGTCTTTAAAGAACCTGCATGCACCTGTCCCTTTCACCTCCCACAGTATCCCTCACCATAGCTCAGCTCCAATGCCAACCTCAAGACAAACTTTTTATTTTAGCACCGCTACCAGTCGGATTTTAAGAGTAGATCAGGATTTTCAGGTAATGGACGCAGTACGCAGAAAGATTTCATGCCAAATAAAAGAAGGTGGAGAATAAAAAAGCTCCAACATGGTGTGGGATTATTCATTGGGAAAAACCTTCAGTAACTACATGTCTCTCTTGTCTTCCTCCATCCATCAGAGTCCAGTCTGCAGTCTCTCCTGAACATCCTCACCACCTCTGGTTCGTCCCCAACTCAGCATCTGGAGCAGAAACAGGCTCTGGCTCGTCAGTTCGCCCACATCCTGCACTTCACGTTGCGTTTCGATGAGCTCAAGGTCGGCACCTTCCCCACCTTTTTGACTGTGCTCTCCTGCTTAACCTCCGCCTCCCTCACTCCTCGTCATCTTCAAACGTTCGCTCTCTGTTCTGTCTCCTTCATTTCAGATGACAAACCCTGCCATCCAGAACGACTTCAGCTACTACCGCCGAACCATCAGCCGCATGAGAATCAACAACCTGTCCGTAAGACGCACACAGTGAATGAGCTTTCTCATTTCAAGGTTGAGCTTCACTGTCATCACACACTGTAACGTACACCTCCCCATGCCACGCTGCAGTCCTCCACATTTCCCCCACTTTCAGATCAGTGTGTGAGTTTACAATAAACAACGGACAACAAGATGAGATTATAAAGGTGGAGCCACCAGAGAGTTCCACATGTTCAAAGGTTACATCTAGACAAAGCTGAGTTAACGTTAACGAGTCCCCAAATGACCCCCTCTACCACAACCTCACTAGACAAAGGCAGTTATGTTTATTTTTCTCACAATATTCAATATTTAACTCCCGGATGGGTTCCCATGGCAACCCTTTTTACCTTTCTACTCTTTCAAATCTTTCAGGCAGGTGCAGGGAATGAGGTCAACAATGAGTTGGCCAATCGGATGTCTCTGTTTTACGCCAGCGCCACACCGATGCTGAAGACACTAAGTGATGCCACTTCGAAGTTTGTCTCAGATGTGAGTCCTTCCACTGATTCATTTCTCTCTAGCTTTTTCTGATTGTTTTTCAAATTTATGCATAATATGCATTTATCTACTTCATTAATTGATTAATTGATCACTTATTCACTCATTAGTTTATTTATTTTGTATTTAAGGTTGTAATTGAACTTTTGGTGTGTTGGTTGCTGAAAAAAACCTGCATGAAACACAAAAGAGAATAACAGAAAATTCTAAACTGTTGTAGACCAATAGTTTAGAGTTTATATTAATTTATAGGAAATAATTTGTTTTCATAATGTAGGTTTAATGAACTTTTCCCCTCTAGGTGTCACTAACAGGACTGTAAATCATTTTCCTGTTTTGGGATTGAAGTGTGAGTTTACAGTAAGAATTAAATCCTCGTGGACCCTTAGCAAATGAATAATACATGATATATACATATACATGAAGTTGGAGTTATGACAGTCTCCCCTGGAGTCAAAACACCTATAAATTGGTTTAAATTACATTACAAATTACCCCGAAATGAGACAGAACAGAACATTTTACGTTTTGCACAGTGTGATTTTAAGAAATCATTTTTATAATTTTTTTTCATGTGGACATTTATCTTTAGCTTTGCCTTGATATTTAAAATATTCTCCCCTATTTCTATCTGATGATATGCATTTCTTAACTATATAAAGTGAAATGTTGCATGCTTTGCCACTCAATAATTCTACTCAACTACCTTTTAGATAATTTTCCATTCTAAATCATTAATCTGACAGCTGCTTTGTTGCAGATTGTCTCAGATTTGCTCAGTGTTAATGTAGTTAGCATCTGTGTTATCTCGGCTTTTGTGTAGAATCCAGATGTCCCGATTGAAAACACCACAGACTGTCTGAGTACAATGGCCAGCGTGTGTAAAGTGATGCTGGAAACTCCGTGAGTCCATGCATCGTCATGCCCAACATTATCATTACATCAAGTCTGAGCCCAGCATCAACCCACGCCCTGACTTTGTGTGTGTGTGCTTGTGTGTGTGCAGAGAGTACCGCAGTCGTTTTACCAGTGATGAGACGGTTTTGTTCTGCCTCCGAGTGATGGTCGGCGTCATCATCCTGTACGACCACGTTCACCCCGTCGGGGCCTTCGTTAAGACCTCCAACATAGACGTGTGTAAATGGGACACAATCAGGACACACACACACTTCAACTTTGATTGTTGCTCATTTAGTTTTGAATACACATGAACACAGTGCTTTAGAAGTGTAAACCAGGTTTCAGCTTTAAAACCTTCAGCCACATTTTCCTCAATTTCTCTTGAAGTTCTCAGTTCTACTTCTGTCATAGCTTTAACATAGATGCCTTCAGTTTATCATGGAGCTAACATGCAAATCTTTCCTCTCGTCTTGCAAAAAAGTCAATTAGAAGAAACTGAGATGATAGTTTATTGTCAGAGTTGATAGAGAGAGAGAATATTGCTGCTCTTCTTAATTTTGGTTCCTTTTAAACCGGTGGAACTTCATACTTCTATACATATTGGATGTGTTAGCAATTGTTAAGTGTCCGCCTGGTCTATTCATCTCAGGTCTGTCTGTCCTTGCATCTCCTCTGGACCTAGTTTCCTCTTTGAAGAAGAGTGCATTGTTTCTGTGTCCTACTTGAATGAAGGCCTTGTTTTTCTTTTTTGGTCATAATCAGATGAAAGGCTGCATCAGGGTGCTGAAGGAGCAGCCACCCAGCAGTGTGGAGGGATTACTCAATGCTCTCAGGTCTGTAAACCTCCTCAAAGGCTCACAAACCACCAATCATCACAAACACTAATGAAGAAATTTCATTTAATCTGCTAATAGAACAAAAACATCTGATTTATCTTAACCAGACATTTAGAGTTGAAAGGAGCTAGTGGTAAACTCCTTCTTTTTGACTCAGATGACTTTTATCAAATTCCATTAGTGACCTCATTCTTTTCTGACCTGATATTATCATCATTATTGTTGCCCCCTCCAACCCTGCAGGTATACGACCAAACATCTGAATGATGAGACTACCTCCAAGCAAATCAAAAACATGTTGCAGCCAAATTAACTTGATGCTTCTTTAGTTTTTTGGTTCAAATTAAAAAACAAAAACTACTGAACAAACCTTTAGCTAATATTTCTTTGTTTAACCTCATATGTTGTTTTTTTTTTACTCTCATTTGAAAAAAACAAAACTATTTTTGTTGTTGTAAAAAAAGAGTACAGGGGATGGTGTAAAAATCAGTAGTTGTGCTCAAGCTGCAGTAACAGACATCATGTTCCTTATTGCCAGTAGAACAGCTGACTTTCTCTTTGTTGTTACCGGTTTCTTTTGCTCGCCCGTACAAATTTCCAGAAAACAGCACAGTAAACTGACTGAAAACCTGGTGGCTCTGCTAGTGCCTCCTGGAGACTGCTGTGTTCATTGCGGCCAGAATCTGAGAGTGTTTGACAAGCAACATCTGGAAGAGGTGCACATAAAGCAAACTTTATGACAGACAAATTTCATGCCATGATCTTCAATCAGATAAGAAAAAAAATGACTCACACAAGTTATAAATCCATGCGAATGTACCCAAATGACCCAAATGCATGTTTATGTGTGTGCAGCCAACAGCCATTAGTTTTAAATGACAGATGAGCTGGTGGTTCGAATGATGTTTTGAATGTGTGACACCTTTGTAATTGTTCTTTTTAGATTTGAAGCAATTTGTTTATTTCCTACTTTGGCTCAGTGTCTCACTGGGGGTTTGAACATCGAGTGCTCACTTCTCGAAAACACACCCACAACCTTAAGCAGTTCCTGGATGTTTGATTGTAGTTAACTTTCTGGATTTTTCCATGGAAAAGGGTCGAAGTGCTCACTATCCAGTTCTTTTGGACTAACAGAAAGGACAATAGTATTTTCCTCCTCAAGAGATTAGCCATTGCTGTCACTAACATCAAGTGAAAACTGACTGAGCTATGTGGATGTTCAGAAATCCAGCTAAAACCATGTATGATCTGAAAATTGTCAGCAGGAAAGCTTGTAATGTTCTTGTAATGTTTTCAGTTTCTGGGCTGAAATCTGTAAAAACAGTGATAACATTGTATAGCTGGCTAATGAGAACAGTTGGGGATTAGCTAATAGAACGAGAACCCAAGAAATAAAGAAGATGTGGTACTTAAATGAGACTGATGCAGACATCTTGAGATTTGAACTGATTTGATCAGTGGGAATGCCGACTGGAAACTTTTACAAGCTTTTTATTTTGCCTTGTATGTTAATGCTGTAGTGCCACGGACTGTATGGCATTAATTGTTTTTAACAATGTTATGTTTCTTGGCCAAATAAAATTTTTACATTTTTAAGAAACTGTGAATCTGTGTCCACTTCTCATAACTTTGATAACAAAGTTTTGGGCTGGAGTAACGAGAGACACCATGTAACTGACAGTAACAGCTGAGTTCCTCATCATTTCAACAAATTAAAAACAATCAAGCTGTCGGCAAACAAAACCACATCAAATGGGTCCTATCGAGAAACAGGCCATGAGTCTGGGAGCTGCAGCTGAAGGTAATCATATTAAAGTTCTGTTTGAACTCTGACCTGCTGTACACAGCTGTGTTACACAGTCAACTCATTCTGAGTCATTAAGTTCCTGGATTTGCAGTAGTTTGGCTCTTACAAAACACTTCCTGTTAGGATTACAGACATCTTCCTATGCAACAATATCCTGCTGAGTACCACAGATATCAATTTAAGGACTGATTATATTCTTTTTATTATTTTCTTTTTTCTTTGATATTCTGATGATATGATAGTCTAGAATAGTTCAGTATCGAACCTATCATAAAATATTAAATATTTCATGTTTCATGCCCCCTTTTAGAGTTCACTGACAAAATGAATAAGCTGGTCACTGCTGGGACTCAACTTACCCCTTGCCCTACTCCAATCTTCTCTCCCTTCATTCCTCTGCTGACTCATGAGTGATCTTTAAAACCAAAACCCCCACCACCCATGGCCCTTAAATATAGGGTTGTTTATCAATAAATTCACTCTTTCTTTGTCCAAAATATTCTCTTCAGTGTTTTCCAGTTGGGATTTCAACCACACCACAGCACTAAGACTGCAGTTTTTTAAAAAAAAACCTGTTTTGGTGTTACTGGATCTCAGTGCTGCATTCAATATGGTTGATCACAGTATACTGCTTTGTTCCTACTACTTCCTTAAATGATTGGGGTGACTTTGTTTCATTTGGTAATTATGAATGTGTGTAAACAAAGATCACATGTGGGGTTCTTCAGGGCGAGTGGGTAGGCCAGAATTTTCCCCCAGCTCAATGCAGAAAAGACAGAAGCTGTTGTTTTTGGTCCCAAAAATGCAAGGTTAGAGGTCAGTGCTCAACTTAGCTCAGTGACACTAAGAACTAAAGACCAGGAATCGGGAACTCAGACCTGGATTTTAACAGCCATATAAAGACCATTTCTAAGTCAGCCTATTACCACCTTACAAATTTGAATTTGTAAGGTGGTAATAGGCTGTAAGGTGTAAGTGAATTTTGATTTCTGTTTTTTTGGTAGGTTAGATTACTGTAATAATGTCTTTACATGTCTCAGTAAGAAATCAATCAGGCAGCTGCAGCTCATTCAGAATGCAGCTCCTGATCAACTCCAGTAAAATGGACCATGTCACTGTGCTGGCTCCCTGTATGCCAAATGATAGATTTTAAATCCTGTTACTGGTCTACAAGGCACTGCATGGTCTTGGGGCTAAATGCATCTCAGAATTACTTGCTGGATGCGAAGACCCCTCACGTCATCAGAGATAGGTTTACTCAGTGTTCCTCAGGTCAGAACCAAGCAGGGTGAAATGGCATTTAGTTTCTATGCCCCCACCTGTCAAACAAACTTGAACATTTGAGATGTCATTTAAATTAGGCATGAAATCATTATTGTTTACTGCAGCTTTCCTATAAATTCAAAGAAAGTTTATTTTAAACATTTTACGCATTTTATCTGCTTGTTTTGTTACACTTCTATGGTTTCTATCGTATTGTGAATCTATGCCATCTTCTTTTTAATTCCAATGTTTTTATTCTATTTTATTTTATTGTATTTTAATTACTGCTTGTAATGTTTCTGCATCATTCAATCGCCTTGTGTATGAATGGTGCTATACAAGTAAACTTGCCTTGCCTTGCAGTTACTTTATAATGGATTTTGTGACTCCACTCGTACTGTCTCATGTTGCTGAAGTTGTATAAAAAAAACCCTCTTCATTCTAAAATCTGAGTGTTTC
The DNA here is from genome assembly GCA_016785225.1 of Psettodes erumei. Taxonomy (NCBI): domain Eukaryota; kingdom Metazoa; phylum Chordata; class Actinopteri; order Pleuronectiformes; family Psettodidae; genus Psettodes; species Psettodes erumei. The sequence continues at coordinate 214,982 of JAFBJZ010000647.1, forward strand.
ACTGCTATTTGTTAAATCACTCTGAAGACTCAACACATGATCTTCTACATCATGATTGTTTTTACTATTTTTGTCTGTCATAAGATTTCTGCCTCCATTTTTACTCTGTGAATGTATTTTCTACAGCAGTTTTCATGGCTCTTATCTTAGTTTACACTTAGGAGAATGTACACTCCACCCAAAAAGCACACACACACTTGGAATGTGCTGCTTCCTATCCTCTCCTTTTCCTGGGAATTACTAATTTTCAAAGACTCTAAAAACCGTGTGTGTGTGTGTGTGTGTGTGTGTGTGTGTGTGTGTGTGTGTGTGTGTGTGTGTGTGTGTGTGTGTGTGTGTGTGTGTGTGTGTGTGTGTGTGTGTGTGTGTGTGTGTGTGTGTGTATGTGTGTGTGTGTGTGTGTGTGTGTGATAACCTTATTTCCATTCCAGTCTCACATTAGTTGTGATAACATTTTTCCTCAGTGGTTTCATCGTTGAGTCCTGACGAGAGCAGGAGCCACAGATTCACAACAGAGACCAGCAAAAACCACAAACCAGAGAGACCAGAGGATCTGAGGGCTTGAGGCTTGGCTGCCACTTCAGCCTGTCCTGGGTCTATAGACACAGCACATGTACTGTTGTTTTAAATTATTAACAATGCACAGTACTATGCAAAAGTGTCAGACCACCACCAGTTTTCCATTGAACTTCATCCAATCTTTGTGAGCTTTAGCATATCTGAGCCTTTTCATCCTGTTCCCCTTCTTATATGTTACCCTTCAAAAAAAGACCATCCCTGATCAGGGTTCCTGCTGTCTTTCAAGTGTAAGAGGAGCCCACACTAAATACCTTGAACACTAGCCTGCAGAAGCTGTCTTCTTCTGAAAGTGTTTTTTTAATACTGCATACACATTTTCTGTAATGTCTGGGTGCAATCTAATAAAGAAAGTAAGAATTAATTATATATGGTGCATTATATGGTTATTATAGTTTTGCTAAAACAACAAATCTATGAGAAAGAATCTAGCAAAAAGATTGTGCACAGTATTTAATATGTACAGTATGTATTTTAACTTTTAGCTGTGTTTTTACTTCTGAATGTTGATGATTCAGATCTCTGCATTTTATGAAGGCAGGATGCCTTATACAAAGGTATCTATAACCAGGATTGCCATTTAGCCTCTGTGATAATGTGGCTCTCTTGGATCTCTTCAATGAGTCCTTTGGGACAAGTTCTGGCAGAAAGTCTTTTGAACATGTGGTTAACATTGTGAGGGTCTATTTTAACCCAAACCATAATGATTTCCCAACTCTAACTAAACTGGCACTACCCCCCCAAAAAAAAAAAAAGAAAAAAAGTAAATCTCAACTTTTCAAACAGGAGTCAAACACACAGTCACTGTCCAGAGACACAATGAGCAGTTCCATAGTTCCATTTTATGGAGTTTAGTTAATGTTGAATGTATTGTAAAAACAGAAACAGAAGCTAAAGACTGAGATGAAAATACTTTTAAAACTTCAAATAAAAAATAATTTGTATTTATAAAATGCAAGTCACATACATGCAGTGTGTGCAAAAGTACACATTTTTTTTTCTTTTATAACATTTCACAAACTTAAACGAACATAAATGAATGAACAACCCCCCCCCATTCATGATCCTCTCGATTAAGATGTTACTGTGGCTATAAGGAGTCAAAATAACAGAAGACATACAACACAAATTTGATAATTAAGTACATTAAGAATAAATGAATAAAAATAAAAATAAGAATACAAAAATGCATATATACATACACACGAAAAAAAAGGCCAGAAGCTGGTATTTGCACACATACACAGTAACAAATAATGAGTAATTTTTTTTTTTTTTAAAAAGGAAAAAAAGGGGTGATCATACTGGTTAGATGTACAACATAAATATCAGTGGCTGCTTACTCTTTGGTCATCGAAGGGAATCAGTTATGCTGGAGAATCTCAGACTGAATAAATCTTATGGGGCTGCTATCTGCCGCTTTCAGACCGGTACAAAGGGACAAGCTCGGACATGACCATACAGTGGTTCCTTACAGAGAAATTTCCCTAGCTGGCAGCTTATTGAAATAGATAAACAGTGGTCTCCAGTGAGTATAGAACCTGTCAGAAGAACCTCTAAATGAGAACTTGATCTTCTCCAGTTTCAAAAGACATAAAATATCATGTAGCCGGACTTTGAATGATGGTGGTTGAGGAGACTTCCATAATAAAAGGATTCTTTTATGAGCAATAAGAGACGTGAAGGCTATAACATTATTTTGAATGGCTATACGGAGGTTGTCTCGGGGTTTGCCAAAAATAGTGCGGTTGTGGGGTTGGGATTAAATTTATGCCCACCAAAACATGTGGGTGAGATTGCATGGAGTCCGCAAGTATCTGTTACATTTCAACTTTACCTGGATAGAGCCTTGAGAGTTTTTCTTTACTATAGTGTAACCTGTAGAGAACCTTAAATTGTATTAGAGAAAGTTGAGCACAGCTGGATGATGTGTTAACAGCCCCCGCAGCCCCCTCCCAGAAGGCCTCAGAAAGATTCAATTGCAGTTCTGACTCCCAGTTCATCTTGATCCTATTTCCAATAGATTCATTAGTTAAAGAAAGTGACTTATACAGAAAGGAGATGTGGCCCTTTGTTAGGGTTTTAGCCTTGAGAACCAAGTCTATTCCACTGGGTTTTGGGACATGTAGGAATGATGTAGCGTGCTTTTTTGAAAAGTCCCACTGCTGAATGTACCAGAAAAAAAATCTGATCTATGCAGGTTAAAGGCAGAGATTAATTGGTTGAAGTTTGCAAACACACCCTAGCACTGTACAGGTCTCCCAGACTATGTAGCCCTTTATTTTCTAAGGTGGAGAAAGTGGGTCAAACTTTGCAGGAATCTCAGGCGTCTTATTTGTGTCCAAATTTTTAGAGTTCCAACAACAACTGGATTAAAGGTGAAATTTGATGGGAAAAGGGGCAAGGTACTGCATGTTAAAACCAACAATGATGAGGAGCAAGATACAAGAGCAAGATGTATTGCAAGACGAGGTATTAAACCCTGTTTTGGCTAGTATAAAATAGAGGATGCAGGAATAGAAGATGATGGTATGTCTATGACCAATTGGATGATTGGGAAGAATTCACTTTTAGAGATGTTTAGTTTATACCCAGATAGACGACAAAAAGTTAAAAAAAAAAAGTGACAGTGTCAGGGTACATGGGACACTTGCCAAAGGATCCCTCACATAGGTCATCGGCATATAGTGAAACCTGATGTTCTATGCCCCATCTTTCAATTCCCCTGAATCCTGTCTCCCTTTTTACAGTGGCTGACAGTGGTTCATTCGCTAGCGCAAATAATAATGGGTATAGTGGGCACCCCTGTCGCATGTCCTGAAAAGAGAGGGAATGGAGCAGAACGTTGTTTGTTTGTACACACTGAAGCAGAGGGAGAGGAGTAGAGTAATCTGACCCATGAAATCAAGTTGTTATTGAAACCAAACTGTCGCAGGGAAAAGAGGAGATAGGCCCAATTCACTCTGCTGAAGGCCTTCTCGGTGTCAAGAGATATTATGACCTCTGGAACATCAGAGGAAGATGGAGAGAAGATGACGTCAAGAAGCCGTCTTATGTTGGAATATGAGTGTCTTCCTCCTGTCTGGTCTTCTGAGATGATCAGGGGCATGACAGAAGTATTTTAACATCTACCAGGAGGAGTGATATTGGGTGGTAGGATGTGTAATTCAGTGGGTCTTAACCCTTCTTAAAAATTAAGGAGATGCAGGCTTGCATAAGTGTGGGTGGTAGGGTGCCTTGTTTAAAGGTGTGGTTGAAGATTTCAAGTAATGACGGCGCTAACTGATGTGAGAATCTTTCGAAAGACTCCATCGGGTGTCCATCAGGGCCCGGGGATTTGCCACTGTTCACTGACTGTATCACTTCTTTAATTTGAGTGAGAGCTGCGTCTCATCTTAGATTGTCTTTAGGTGAAACTTTGGCTAAACCCAATTTTTTCCAAAAAATTATTCAGTCGATTTTCGTCAGTGAGGGACTCTGAGGCATACAGCAGGGAGAAGAACAATTTAAAGGTTTTATTTATTTTGTTGGGGTCAGAGGTTATGGAACCTGATTCGTTTGTTATGTGAGTAATTGGGTTTGATGCTGTTTTTGCCTTCAGCTGATGAGCCAAGAGGCATCCAGCTTTATCACCTTGTTCATATACTAGCCCTTGGGAGTGAAGGAGAAGCTGTTCAGCTTCAGTAGTGAAGAGGAGATCCAGTTCAGTTTGGAGTCTTATTCTTTATACAAATCTGGTATATTTGCAACCGAGAGTGGGTTATCTAAGCCTGAGATAGCTTCCTCTACCTCTTTCTGCTGAGATCTTCACAATTTATTTGCATGAGAAGCAAAAGAGATAATTTTACCCTTAATATAATCCTTGAGAGTGTCCCATAATATGGACAGGAGCATTTCATTATTTTTATTTATTTTATTTGTTAATTTCACAGAAGAAAGTGATTGATTCAGAAATGTGCCTTCAGAAGTTGGCACCTGCCAGTAAGAGAGGATTTAGCCTCCAATGTCTGAATCCCTTTTGTTTCATAATAAAGTGATGGTCCAAAATTGTTGTGGCATGGTCCAGTGCCCAGCAATAAGATTGCCTTGTCAGTCTCAAGGAGCAAGCAGGAAGAAGTAAATGGAATCCTCTGTACAGAGACTCAGTAAGAAGAGAGCTGCTGTCAGCTGCACTGGAAGTTTGTTGTTGTTGATTGGGATTCTGAACCTGGTGGTGAGCAATGGAGGCTCACCACGATAACCAAGTTTCGACCACATGGCTTTCTTTGTCTTGGAGACAAAGGAAAGCACCGAACCTTAAAGTCCCACAACCTTCCAGGTGTGAAATCTGATCCAGCAGCCACCACTGGATGACTGTGGCATGTGACCTCTGAGGTCATCAAGTCATATAAAGGCTGTGCTCAGCCTTTATTCTCTCTCTCTTGAAGCTCCTTCTCTTCTTCTTCTCCAAGCCCTGAACCACTCTCCAGGGACCCCCAGCTGTGCAGCTGCAGCTGGCTGTCTGAGGTAGCCTGCTGACCAAAGCAGATCCTCAGACCTTTCCTCACAGCAGCGACGCGAGAGCCTGCTGAGGAACAATCAAGATCCGCAAACAAACTCCATTGGCCAACAAACACAAGGTTTGTAGGTTAATCCTCCATACAACAGGAGCCACACAGCGAGTTAGCACCGAGCTGCTAACCAACTACGCCAAAGGAGCGCCAGTTTCCCTCCAGCGCCTGCCATCAGGACCACACAGCAAAGACTGCCTTCCAACATTGGAATTCTAACTCTCTCAGCTTGGCCCTTCCATCAGGAACCACCAGCCAAAGGAGCAACACACCAGAGAGAGTTTCTCTCACACCAGAACTGGTAACACCAACTGGGCCTAGTCAAGCTAAGATAAGCTAAGCTAAAGATAAATCAAGGACTGTGAGTTGATGTATTTGTGTTTACTGAGTGTTGTGATCAGTTTGGTAGACAGGTTATTGTATTGTTGGCTCTGCCACATTGTTAAGTAGATGAAGTTAGGTTACGCTTGCATGCTAACTAACCATCCTTCCTCTAACCTGGCACCTCATCAAACACACACACACACACACACACACACACACACACACACACACACACTCACTCCAGCACATGGTCTGAGTGCCTCCACAGATCTTCTTTGTTCAGGGCCTCCAGACCTCAGCAGCCATTTTGACACACCCACACACACACACACACACACACACACACACACACACACACACACACACCTGTAGAAAGTACACTGTAGCTAGATTGTATGTTTCCTTTTCTCTTATTCTTGTTAATAAATGATTATTTAACATACCTGTTGTCTGTTTAATGTTGCACAAGAGTGAATTCCGCCAACCTCTACACGGTCAAGAACTCCAAATTCCTTCTACCTAAACTAGTTGTTAATCTGGTAATTTTGGTTCTAGTTATTAAATTAATTATTAATCAGAGTTCCAAATTGACAATTTAGTACTAGTTATGAGATTGATTTAATAAATTGGCTATCTTTCCCTTGTAACAAGGGTGGTGCCCCGAGGTGATCTAATGTATTAGATCCAATTATTTAATAATTAATAATTATTATGGCCAGCTCTTTGATGGCATGTCTGTGAGCCTGTCCCCTGACTCTGACCTCTCTAAGGAGTTTTGCTGTTGTGTTGGCAACAGAGCCCCTACACCCCACCTCCACTGGGCTGACCCTTACCGTCCAGCCTCTGTCCTCTGCCTCGGCTGCTAATTTGGAGAGGCATGGATTCTTACGCTCATATGCTTCTTCAGTGGCATCCTCCCAGGGAAGTGTCAGTCCTATGATGTCAGCGAGGTGGTAGGAATTAGACCAGAGGACAAGGTCTGGTTGCAGGGTGGTTGTTACGATCTCCAGAGGGAAAATGAGCCTCTGATCTCGGTCAGCTCACATCTGCCAGTCCCTGCCTGCATTCAGTGGGGTCAGATCACGGTTTGAGGGGTTGACCCTCACCTTATCCCCTTCCCAAACAAACGATGGTTGGTGTCAGTGCACATCCTGGATGTTGACAGATTGAGTGGTGATAGATACCCACTTGCACTCAAGTTTATCGGCTAGACTCAGGACCCGGTTGTGTCTCCACGTGTATCTGCCCTGAGTGAGGTCCTACAGCGAACCAGGATGTGTTGGAGTGTTACAGGGACTGTGGACAGGGCATCACCATAGCTGCAGATATGTGGGGGAGGGCAGCACATCTTATGTAGCTCGGACAATGAAGCTCAGCCTATTAGATTCCATGCCCCAGCCAGACGGGCCAAAGCCTACAGCTTTGGCCCTTCTGGCTGCTTCCTCTTGTCAGCGCACCTCCTCTACCACCATGGATCGACGTTCAGTTGCTGATGCCTTTTGCAAGAGAGGTGTTACAGTTCCAAGGCCAAAGCCGCCTCTGCCTTGATGGATGTGGCCCACTACGTCACGATGGTGGAGAGCAGATTTGGCCTGTACGACAGCTGTCTGTAGGGTCCCCTTCTTCCCTGTTGCTAGGGTAGGACTGATGCCTCTCACCACAGGACCCCAGGAGTCAGTGAGGGACATGTCCAGGCTCACCTTGGGGCACTTGAACTCTTCAACCAGATTACAAATTGGCGGTGACAGGGCTCTGTTGCTGTACAGTCCAACGCTGCTGAGGAATTTGGGAAGTCCGAGCCACTTCCTCACGTGAGAGTTTACTAGTCGTTTCAGATGACTGGCATGGCTGAACGAGACCTCATCAATGGCCACAAGAGCCTGGGTAGCAGCCCAAACACCAGAGCTTCAGTTTTCCCGATAGGGTTCTTGATTTGCTTAAGGCCATTAGCCATGTCCTGCCAGTGTTGCTGAAGTTGCTGGGTGTCTTTGAGGTCTGCCTTATACCATCATCCGAGGCTCTCGATGGGCTTCTCTTGAACTGTTGGAATTGGTTTGTCGCTGATGTTAAACTGTTTGCCTGTTAGTTGGCCTTTGACGATGGAGATGATGCCTGACTTGCTTGGTTTGAACTCCATTATTGCCCACTGGATGTTTTCCTAAAGTTTCTGAAGCAAGCATCTAGTGCATGGTTTTGTGGTTGCAAGCATGGTCATGTCATCCATGTAGGCTCTGTTACGTGCCGTGCAGAGAAATGCTCTGTTTCCTGTCTGTTGTTGGTCCTCCCCCTTCCTCCTGTCTCCAGGTATCCTGAAGATTGGCTCACACCTGAGCAGGCTGACGGGACTACTGATTGGGCCCTGGCCAGCCTATCACGAATCAGGAGACCATATATTTAGCCCCCACAGGAAAACTCTGCCTCTCGCTTTCATTTCCTGGTTTTGACTGTGGCATGGTGGTATATGGTGGAGGTTCAGGACAAGGTGAGCATGGGGTGCCCTGTACACTTCACACACATGTAGCGGTTGTTCTGTCTAAGTCACTAGGTTTATTGGTTGGTGCCGCCCGTGTATTTTTTTTGGAAACTTTTGTAGGTAAGTGAGTTAGTCTTTTGTTTTCTTGATTTCATATTCAGGGGAGGAAGTAAGGCCCTGTTTTGTTTGTATTTGTTTCTTTTGTTTGGCACAACCACTGTCCCGACCTCCACCACACCGTTTTGTGTACCGGTTTTTCAAATGTTCAACTGAGAAATCCCACCGGAAATAAAAGCTTTCACTACAGCAACTGTGGTCTTCCTCATTTTGGCTGTCACGTCATGGTTCCATTAGTCGGGCCATAACAGGCTCTAATTGGCAGAAGACGCAGGCCACTCTTGGTCTTGTCATCTCCCACTACCCAACGAGATGCTTGTATGATCCATTGCCATGACAAATGCCAGGGGGAAATTGTGCAGTCTGACATGATGCCAATCGTCGCATGCTGCCAGGCAGTGGTGTTGCTCTCAGATGTTACAGAGAACCAGAGATCCTGAAAGTAGCTCTTGACCAAATCTGTGATGTGGTTTGGTACGCTGAAGTAAGGACTGAACCAAAGGTGTTGGCAAGGTCAAAGAAAACCACGCTGAGGTCTCTCCATTCCTTTTTGGCAGTTGGTATCTGGTGCCAGATGACATTGGTATGTTCCAAACATCCTGAGAAACCCCGGATCCTGGCCTTCTGCACTGATATGTAAAAAATGTTGTTTTTTGCAGCAATGTAGGGATTTTGGGCCAGGACACTGAAGATCTTTCCCTCTACATTCAGGCTGATCCAGCAAACTGGCTGATGGATGAAGAGTCCTTCTCTTTGGGGATCAGAATACCACAGTGAACCTATCTATATAGAACTGGGTTTAGGTGTGAGCCCTCTTTGCTTAGATGCTGGATCATTAGTAAAATAACAAGTTTGGTGGTTTTGACAACCTTTGTCATTTTTAATGTCTTAAGTTTAATGTAATTTTAATCAAACAGAAAAAACCCAGCATCATTTGTCACCAACCTCTGGCTACCCTCTGTACAGAGGAGCCCATTAAATATTGAAATTAAATGGGTATGGATTTTGTTTCACCTCTCAAAGATTCTGTTACCTATCACAAAAACTCCACCTGCAAACAAAATTAATATGTACATTAACTTATCTTTTACATGTTCCTCAATGAAGTACAACAATATCCACAAAGACAGCATAAAAACTGTCATTTCACTGATACCTGCAGGGACAAACCATGTCAGTCATATTTTGATGGGAGAAAATTTCCTCAACTGTTGAGATAAAAATGAACCTAAGGATATTTGACTTTATGACTCCAGTCAGGTCTGACATGATTTCCTTTACCCAAGGCAGTGTGTGTGTTTATCATCAGTCACAGATAATAAAACACAGGTGGATTTGCCCTCACTGCTCTCTGACTCCCTCCACCTACTTCCTGTCAGTGTTGACACATTTACTATATTAACTATTTTCTTTATCATATTTTTCATTTTTATGACAGATAATTTTAATATGCAAATATATACAGAAGCTAGTAAGAACGACAAATATCATCTACTGTAGCAACTGGAGTTTTTATTTCTGCATGCAAGAGGCTTAAACAACCTTGGAGAAATGCAGAGAAGACACGTAAGACTACAGAGGGATGCTTAACAACCATGAAGAGACATAAAGAGACTACAAAATGGTGTATAATCATCTCATAGAGTCAAAACCATCTCAGAGAGCCACATTGATGAGGGTGGACCTACTTTTTATACGCCTCCTTCAGTCTTCCACCTTCGGTCTTCCACCTCATTACGAGAGGTTACAAGGCTGTATCCAGTGGCCTGTTGTCTCATCATCTGTCCATGGCTGTAGGATGTTAGGAATTATTCTCTGCAAAATGAGCTCATTTGAAGTTATTTTTTTTTAACTCAAGGGACACCTGCTTTTTCAAAAAACTTTCAGTTGTATCACATTGCCTTCCTCAGCCAAGGGAGCATCACACAGCAGATTGTTGTCACAGTCGTTGATGTTTCTTAGAACCTGTTCTCTCACCTTAAGTGGGGATTAAGGTATTCTACATACACAGCATCACATCTGGTTTCAGCCTTCACGGCAGTCCCTGAAATACAGGTGTCCACATACTGTACTTATTGGGTCTGAAGTTTTTCTGGACAACCTCTCTTCTCTCATATTCAAGCTCGACAAATGTCACAATAAAATACACACACACACACACACACACACACACACACACACACACCTGCCATATAAGGAGTTTCCTTCCTCCTGGTCGGAGGGATCAATAGCAGACGGAAGCAGGAAACAACTCCTCTGTTGAGCTGATAATGACAATTGGCATCATGGGTAAATGGGGACACATGGGAAGCTTTATCAGCTCAGTGGGTGGAGCTTTCAGGTGTGGAGTTTTACTTTTGGTTTTTGCTGGTTAACCAGATAGCAGCTGTCTGATAAGATAACACAAAAACTACAACAACTGTTCTCTTTCATCTGAAGCTCCTGCAGAGACCTATGGTGAAGTGTGAGTGTAAAAGTATTACAAGTAAAAGTCCTGCAGTCAACATTCTACTCACGTACAAAAGCACTGACTGGTAAATGCACTTAAATTATTTGTTAAGCAGAAAACTGGCCTCTATTATACATATATAATATAAAATTTTACTGTTGCATTAATTACTAATGGGTAATTTTACTGTTATATCTGTAGAGCTTTTAACCAACTCACAAGACATAAGAGAGCTATAAACATAAAATTCCCATCACGAGTTGTTAAATTCAGCCCTGCAAGCTCTTATTTAAACAACAAATAGAATAATTACAGCAGTTCTTCAATCACTGTAAACATTTGAATTACTTTTTGGCAATTCACTTCGTACTCTGGTCCAGGAGTCCATTGACCTCCTGACCCTCTGGGCCTGTGTGGTAGGAATGAATGAATGGTGGGACTGTTTAATAATCCAACCATGCCTGTTGGAAGTGCAGTACATTCAGAGACTGAGACTGAAAGGCCAATTGGTTTTGTTTAACCATGACTACCATCTGTTCTGATTCCTGAACAAGTTGTTTTAATTGGCCAAACTTGGCAAAACTTTTTGAAAGGCAGACCACAAACAACTTATCTCAAATAGTTGGTTGATCATTTCTGGTCACTGTCTTTGTTTGGGTCAGATAAATTGAAGATATTGCATGAGAGATGCTTGAATATAGAGAATATTTTGCAACTGTATAAATAATAGAGTTTCAGGGTCACAGATGTGTCTTCACTTATCTATTAACATTTAGGATGTTTTCTCAATAAAAAGACGAAAGTTCTTTTCTGTGAATTGAATGTGCGTGTGACTGTGACAATCAGAGTGTACAGATGCAGTTCAGTAAACTGATGTAAGGACAAAGTGTCCTCAGCACAAAGGTTCCTTCAGTCTGCTCTCAGCCAACTCACCTGAATAAACTGAGTCGATGTCAGAAACCGCAGCAGATGAAGCTTCTCAGAAACACACAGGGTGGTGCGTTTGAAGCTCAGGAAACACTGCAGTATTTTGAGGTTACTGTCACCCTGAAAAGTCTTTGTGCACCGCCGCCTGATGCACCTTCACAAAAACAAATTTCCGACTTGGCTTTCATTTCGACTTCTCATCACCTCTCTGTTGTCATGTGTGAAAACACATCTTCAGCAGTAGAGAAAAACACTCAGCTTTCCATCAGATAGTTGTTATATTTGGCTTTGTTTTAAGACACCATGAATCCTTACTCTTTTCTTTCCCACTGAACCTATTGTTCCAGTTTTGTACGTACAGTTATGTATGTCCTTGTAATGTCTGGGACTATAAGATTACATGACCAGTTCGAAATGTTTTGCATACCAGGAGGCAGATGAAACTTCACTATTCTATCAGTAAGATCTGTTGAATTAGCTACACACCAAAACAACACTCACACATGTAATTCAACACATTCTGAGAACAAGGTGAGGATAGTAGTTGTCCTCCATACGTCCCTGGGATCTGGCCTGTTACATTTGGTCGTGCGTATGTCACCCAGCCCAGAAAGATAAATGTGAACCATTTCCAAAGATCGGGGCTCACTCTGACTGAGATCCTGCGAGATCTCAGTCAGTTTGAGCTCAGCGCTGCTGTACTTTACCTGTGAGCATAACAAATGTTCTGTTTCTGAACTTCTGTGGTTTGTGCTTGGGCTTCCAACAAAAGAACCTGGCTAACACAGTAGCAGACATTTGAGCCAAATTTCAAGTAAATAGGCACAAGAAAATATGAAATAACATGTATTTCCATCCATAAATTCCATACAGATATGAAGAGCTGTTTTGTGAAGATAAACAGCTTGTGGAGCTGATTTTCTCAGCGCTGCAATTAAAACACTGCATAAGAAAAGGAGGGGATTAAAAGAGCTCCAGTCAAAGCTCAGAAGATTGAGAGCCATGTGGCAAACATGGTGTTGTGTGTTTATTTGTGAGGAAGGTTCCAGTGTCCTCTGTTGGTGCTTTGTGTGTCAGTTTGTTCATTGAGCCTGTTTTAGCCACACAGAAACCTTTCCCTCTGAGTCAGGTGTAAGAAATGTTTTTGTGACATTTGAGGATTTCTTTCAATTTCTGATAAGAATGTGCAAAGAAAACAGATGGATAGTGCACAAGTTGTCTTGTTGAACTTTTCTGCTTGAATGAGATGAACATTCTGTGTGGAGAGCAGAGGGAAAGGAAGGGGAGACACCGGCAACTTACAGTTTGACTCATACATGCTGATTTCTGCTGCTTCTGACACATTTAGACTTTCTATCACGTTTCCTTCTTTGGCTACAGTTTTTTCCCCCCAGAAGGGAAAGTTCCCCCTCATATCTTTTCCCACCAACTCATCTGTGATATTTCCTGTAATCTGTCACCTCTGTGATGAATGTCCCCTCGTTATGGATTCATTCTAGTTTTTCTCCTCTGTCTGGGACTCTCTACTCTGAGCAAATCAAGCCCATTGGTTCCTATTGAAGATATCAATCTTTAAAACAGAAAAAAGCTCCCAGGTATATGTTTTCATATATATATATATAAAATGATTAAATATAATATAAAAAAATCTCCCTCTCTTCCACCTGGGCGGTGTCTCCTTCAGACTCGGGTCCTCTACCAGAGGCCTGGGAGTCTGAGGGTTCTGCGCAGGATCTTAGCTGTTCCTAGCATTGCGCTCTTTTGGACAGCAATCTCCGATGTTGTTCCTGGTATCTGTTGGAGCCATCCTTCCAGCTTGGGGGTCACCGCCCCTAGTGCCCTGATCACTATTGGTACCACAGTTGCCTTCACACCCCACATTTTCTCTATCTCCTCTTTCAGCCCTTGGTATTTCTCGAGCTTCTCGTGTTCTTTCTTCCTGATGTTGCTATCGCTGGGGATTGCTACATCTATCACTACCACTGTCTTCCGATGTTTATCCACCACCACTATGTCAGGCTGGTCGGCCATCACCATCTTGTCAGTCTGGATCTGGAAGTCCCACAGGATCTTGGCCTGTTTGTTCTCTGTCACCTTTGGGGGTGTCTCCCATCTGGACCCTGGGACCTCCAGTCCATACTCTGTACAGATGTTCCTGTATACTATGCCCGCTACCTGGTTATGCCGCTCCATGTATGCCTTGCCTGCCAGCATCTTACACCCTGCTGTGATGTGTTGGACTGTCTCAGGGCCTTCTTTGCACTGCCTGCACCTCGGATCTTGTCTGGTGTGGTAGATCCCGGCCTCTATTGCCCTGGTGTTTAGGGCCTGTTCCTGTGCTGCCATGATTAGTGCCTCTGTTCTGTCTTTCAGTCCAGCCTTTTCCAGCCACTGGTATGTTTTGGAACAAGATATATATATATATATATATATATATATATATATATATAATATTTCATCATTTTAACAAACAACTGCTCACAGCTGTAGTATTTAATCATTCAACACAGAGGAAACACATCAAACATTTGTTGGGGACTACAGTTCCTGACAAGTCTTGTCACATAATGACATTGTAACTTAAAATGACATATAAGTTTATTTCAAATCAATCAACTGTTACAATAAATTGTTCATTTGATTGTCAAGGGCTTTCAAATTAATACCTGGGTGCAAAATGAAACTTCCAAAAAGTGCCTTGATGTTCACAGCTGTTTTTGCAAGGACAAAAGTCTTGTCGTGTCTTTAAATGATTTAACCAGTCACGGATTAGAGCTTCAGCTGTGACAAATACTGTAACAGATTCCCAGGTGTGTATAAAAAGAACCCCAGCACACCAGACCTTCATGTAAAGTGCAACCTGATCTCTGACAACATGCCAAAGATTCAACCACAGACCAAAGTGCTGATCCTCAAGAGCCTGAAGACCAAGTCCACTGCTGAGGTGGCAGACATCTTCAATGTATCCAAACATCAAGTGGAGAGGATGAGAAAAAGATTTGAAGAAACTGGTGATGTTCATGACAAGCCCAGATTAGGCAGACCCCATAAAACAACTGTTCGAGAGGAGCGTGTGTTGTGTCAACAGTCCAGGGCTAGCCCTTTTGAGCTGCAGCAGAGCTACATGACAACTGGTCACCAGAAACCCCTGTATCTACAGAGAGAATTAAACAGTTTCTTGAATTCTCTCATGCAGTGGTCGTCATGGCCGAATTAGTGCTCACAAACCAGCATTAAACAGAAAACAACAAAAAATTGTATTGCATTTGCCAAGGCTTGCGGAAAGGATGAACAGTGGAAAAGTGGCAGAAGGTTGATTTTTCTGATGAATCATCCATTGAACTGCATCCCAATCACTGCAAATACTTCAGAAGACATCTTGGAACCCACATGGACCCAAGATTCACCCAGAAAACAGTCAAATTTGGTGGAGGAAAAATCATGGTTTGGGGTTACATCCAGCATGGATGTGTGTGAGAAATCTGCAGAGTGGATGGCAACATCAGCCTGAAGTATCAAGAAATTCTTGCTGCTCATTACATTCCAAACCAAAAAGTCAGGAGGCTGACTTTCACGTGTCTTGAAGATGCCTGAATCTGCTCCAACAACTTTACATTTCCTGAATATCAGAACACTGACATGATTTTGGAAATGTAGGGTTGTCCAGAGACCATGGTGGCAAAGGAGAGAGGAATCCTTTTCACATACTGGTCAGCTGTGACTCAGGAATCTGGATCGTCGGTGTGACTTGGAGGAGAGTCAGCGTGACTCATCAGATCTCGAGACAGAAAAAGGTGACATGGTCCAGACTAGATGCTTCAAAATATCACAGTTATATATTTTGGATGGATAAATTAAAGCACTGTTTTGATTAGGGAGTTTTAATGATTTATCTGCACAGTTTTCTCCCACCACAAGTTCACAGGAGTAAAAAATCCTGTGTGTACGAAGGACTTTTATTATGAAGAATCTAAAGTACAAAAATACAATTTCACAATTGTCCACAAGGAACCATTGATGAAATAAACTAAAAATATAATCAATACAGTCAATCGGATGCATTATTTCAATGTGTTTCCTTAAATGTTTTAAATAAAAAAATTTAAATGTGCCAAATTTATCAATAAAGATAAATAAATACAAACAGACATAGTTTAAGTGATGACAGACCAGTCGCCCGCACATTATGGTCCATGTACAGTAGCTCCTCAGCTAAACACACAGGTACCTGTGCTGTGCTCACTTCTTATTAGTCTTTATCTTTGATACTTACCATAATAAACCAAGATACAAGCTGTGGTCTGGAGAACTTGAGTGACATAACAGACATAAAATAAACAGATACATTTAACAGTTAGTGTGAGCCTCCCTACTGGGTGTTGGTCCCCCAGCTGAGGGAAAGGGGCGGGCTCCGGGTGTCTGAGGTCGTGGGGCTCTGGAACCAGCTTGCTCCTGGGGGTGGTCTTTGTTGGGCTGTGGGCTTCCTGCTGGGGGGGGGCTCCTCTGCTGGCCCCAGCCCTGCTCTCTGATCACGGGGCTGACTCGGGGGTGCCAGGCCTTGGGCTTCTCTCCTGCCTGTGGGGCCGCAGACATTCTGCTGCCCAGGCTCTCTGCCTTACTACTGCCCAGGGTTCAGTGCAGGGTGGCTGTGACCTCCAGGTTAATACCCAACAACATCCAGTGATAAGCTTTTGTACACACACACACACACACACACTCCACACACGTTCGAGGTCAGATCAGATCATACTGTTTATAACATATATGTTGATAGTATGACTGCTATAGTGACCACTGTTATTGTTATTATTGTTTCTGTCATGGTTGTTGTCATTATTGTATCTTTTGTCTTCTCTCTATGTCTTTTCTGTTCTTTCTGTCCCCCTGCCCGGTACAGTTCCATCAGTCATTCCTCCATTCCAACAAGGCAGATAATAACTATAATACATCAAAAAGTTCATTCATGCAATAGGTGGATTATGGTACACTACACCTCTTGTAGAGCAAATCTGCCTGGTACTGTAAGGGTATCCAGATCTCTTTGCATACCTAAGGTGCTGGACAGGACAAGTTAAAACAAAAACAAAAAAAACTAACAGTTAACGTAAACTCCTGAGCTCCTCCAGTCTGTGCTTAAGCTCTCTGCTCCTCTTCCTCAGCTCGTCCTTCATTATCAGCACTCTCCTCTCATCCTCTTGGATCTCTGTGATGAACTCCGTCGCCTTCTTCAGGATCACTACCTTGGCTACTCGGTTGTTATTGGCCACCGCCGGGATTTCGTCCCTCAGAGCCAAGAAGCTCATCTTCAGCTCGTTCCGGCGCTGCTTTTCCAGCACGTTGTGAGTCCTCCGTCTTTCGTCCTCATCCTCTCCGTTGGATTGCGGACTGCAGCCCGCGTGCCCACTGCTAGGCCTCGGCTTCGGGCAGGTGACCTCTGATCTCATCCGTTTTGCAGCGGGACACTCACAAGGTGCTATGGGGTGCTGGGCGGCGTAGTTATGCTGGTGGATGTTGATGTGACAGCGTTTCAGCATCAGTGGGGATGTGTCTGACTGCTGTGATGCCGTTCGCCTGTCCACCATCACCATGTCGATCTCATCCTCTTCGTCACTCTCTTCTTCTTTTTCAGGTGAAGAAAAATTTGGTAAACATGATGGTGTATGTGCTGGCAGTCGTTAAAGCTATTTTTTCTGCTGTTGCTTGCCAGTTACCACTGGTCCTACTGTTCACAACTTATTCAATAATATAAGCATCAGTTATTGCAACATTTTTCAAGGTTACAAAGTTTTATAATTCAACATCTGAGGCAAAAGTAAAATGCATCTCTATGTTGTACAAACTTGAAAAGGATACTGACATTTTTCCCTATTTTTTGTATTTTTGTCCATTTTCTCTGAAACCAAATCTCTGAGTTATTTACCGTTCACAATCCAGTGATGTAAACACTGTATCTTAGTACAGTATATTAGTATATTAAAGGAAAATCTAAATGACTAAGTTGTGGATAAATATGTGGGTTGTAATATTAAAGGCACCCAGTGGAGTTTTTGACAAGCAGCAGTGCTACGGAGTAATGTTTTTATAATGATTGTACCTGAACATGTCAACTGTCAGCAACAGTCAGTAAAGAAGGAAACTGCAAACTAGTAAACATGGAGGTAAACGATGGAGGATTGAAATATTTTAAACATATAGTCTCAAATTGCTGATTAGGTTACTAGGACAACATTAGGAGAGCCACAGAAGACACCTGTTTTTCTGAAGCAGGCCTTTTACGGTGCACAGCTATAAACAATATAACCTTATTATCAGTAAGTGAAAGGATGAACAGAAGTCTGACCATGGTTGGAATAAACCCAGAATGCATCTTTAGATGCTGAGTAACTCTGAAATGCAGGGTTAAATGTGTAACTTTCCAAAATTAAAGCATGCCTCCCACCTGATTCACTCTCAATGCTGCTGAGAGGTGGTGAGTCCAGGCACACTTCTGATCCCACCTCCATTGCTGCTCCATCGCCACTCTTCCCTCTCAGGATGGTGTACGGGAACACCACAGAGGGATCAATACAATCAGTGGCTGCTGTTTGGAGATCCTGCAGGTACCTAGTGTTCACCTGAGACCTGCCCACCTGCTGATCAGCTGATCTGTCTGAGACACTGTTAGTGCTGTTGTTGTTGGTGGAGGAGGTGGAGGAGTTGGCGGAGTCTTGGCGGGACCGGAGTGAGGCCAGCCTCTCAGACACAACCCTCTCCAGCTTTCTTGCAGCAGCAAAGCTGCTACTCCACATGCAGTCCTGGATGATGAAGGACTGGAGGAAGGTCGCAGAGGGGTTGCAGTCCTCATCAAGCAAGTTTGACACTGCCTCCAGGTGATCTGCAGCGGACAGTGAGACATCAGTCAGAGAGGGGTGCCGGCTGGGGGACATTGGAGGCGTTGGCAGCAGCTCAAACTTCTTCCAGATGTCCTCACTAGGGCCTGAGAGGAGCTGGCTACGTTGAGGAGGGTAGAAGTCCTCCTCCCAATCTAAGAAAAAGCAGGGCTGGATTGTGTCGTAGTCATAATCATAGTTTGTGTTGGTCATGCTTAACACCGGTGGCATTATGGCTGCCTGTGGAGGCACAAAACATCAGGTTAGGTTCAGCAAGTTTTACCAGACAGGAATGTGATAGATAAAGGCTCCATACACAAACATTTTCAAAAAAGGAAGAAAAGTTTAGAGTAGAATATGGACAGAAATTTCTGTCCTCCATAAAAACATACTGAGTAGACAAGAAATCCAGACATCTAAACCTGTTCAGTTAGCCTGTAATAACTTCATATTCAGTCTCCATATCCCATGAATTACAGCTGTTCAACTGCAGAATCAGTTCCACATAAATAACCAAAAAATATCTCAGATATAGTAAAACAGTGAGTGACTTAAACCCAGAGGAGATATCAGAGAGCTACCACAGCCCTGGTTCCTTTTTCAGGTGACACTGATATTTATGTTATTTGGAAATAACCTCAGAGCTCCTTGCAATGGCATAGCCACTTATGATAAAAAGGGGATGTCTGGCCCAAACATCTCCACAGAAGGAAATGACTGATGACTGAATGGATCTCACGTCAAAAAATTAACTGTTACATCACATAATCCCGCAGGCATAAGAGCATAAAAACTGTTCACAGCAACAAAACCTCTAAAGTTCTGAAGTTTAATATTAATGTGAGAGTGTTGTTTTCAAGAATCACTTGCTTTAGCATTATTATACAGTAAAACATGACTCAAATAATATTCTTAAGGTCTCTGCACTTAAATGTGGCATGTGAAAAGGTTTTCTTGTATTCAAAAGAAGAGATTGTGTGTAGTGGGTGTTATGAAAGTAGGGCCAAGCATTTACACGAAACTTCATTTAAAAAAATGATACTTTGGATTCTTTTCTCTAAGTCACTGGTCACTGCAAACCTTATTCAAGAAACAGTAAGTTTAGAAATATATTGGCTATGGTTGAATGTTACCACTGTTAAAATATGCCTCACACAAATGGGTCATTGTCAGTGGAAGACACTCCACACTTAGCCCTGCAGAAAACCACGTAAAAGCGCTTACTGCAAATACAGGGAGGAAAGCTGAAAAGCCGTCGGGGCTTGATAAACTCCCAGCTCCCAGCTCCCTTCTGGTAACACAAAATTATGATTAAGAAAGAATCCATGTTTGGGTCAAATACTAATAATTGATTTACGAGTCCTCTCACGGCCACTCCACCAGCCACCACGATCAGAATATATAATTCAATCTCCATATAATGAAACCACCGTTTTAAGTAACAGCTATCAAAACACAGTTTGTGACCACGGTTACAGCCAATTTCAGGGGTGTATTCGGCTAATTTTCAGACTGATTTAGCGAAAGGTCTCTGGAAAAGGAAAATACGAAACTCTACTGAAGAGCACTGACAGAGAAATAGCTGTCGTTCAAACTCACCGTTGTGTCTCCCACAGTAAACTTGACAGGACCGATAGGAAAACTGCTTAACATCCAAGTCGGTAAAGCTTCAATCCTCAGATTCGCTTTTGTCCAACTACGTCAGTATCTGAAAGCGATATCCTTTTACAGTAGATAATAGATAAGAGTGAGCCTCCAAATCACAATATTGATGATTCCTCTTATGCTGTGGTCTGTAGCCTGAGTGGGATTCAGTGTAGCCAGAACTTTAATGCCTTGCCTTTTTTCGTCATCCACAGGTTTCGCACCAAACACGTGAGTACGTCGTAAAAATAAATTGATAACATGCGAGCGATGGCGCGAAAAATAACTACCACGTTTTTTGTTTGTTTTGGGTTTTTTTAAGACAATTTCAGTGGTGAAATTAGTTAAATATTTGTGTCAAAACGGAGCAAGCAGACGCTTAAATATGAGAGCTATTTTACTCCGCGCATGTATCGCTAAGGAGTGAGGACACTCAGTGCTGACTGTAAATGACGCAGGCACAGAAAGTTCCGGGAATTCAGTTCATTCAGTGATGGAGTCATGAAAACAATAAACAAACAAATAAATAAATCGATGAAAAATAAAATACATATATGTAATTTAATGTATTTTGCAATACATATATGAATAAATTACAAAATAAAATAATCAAATAAAAAATATTGAAAGAAAAATTAAATGAAATGCAAAAATGTTGTTAAAATGTCATAAGATGAAATGATACAAAAATAAATAAAATGATCAAAGGGATTGAAAACTCAATAGTATATTAAATAAATGAAAAATGAATATCAAATATCAGGTGACTAAATTGCAAACAAACATTTCCCTTTTTTCTTCTGCGTATGATTCTGGCTGTTGTATCCATTCTTTAATAAAATGTGCTGCACATATGAAATCATTGCCTGTGACTCTGCTAATATAATGAATCAAGCCTTTCTTTTGCTACTCTCTGGTGGCTGCAGTGACGCACTGCTCCACACCAGGAGAACTGTAAAACGTCTGAAGTGAATCAGCATTTTAAACTCTGTACATGTAAAGTATCAAAAATAAAAGTTTATGTTTTACAAGAAATCTGCCCCGTGACCAATGTAATAAACTACTTTATTAATCCTGGGGCATCGATGCTGCAGCAGCATTTTACTCTTGGAGCTGAAGTGTAGTGGGCATCCTCCAGTGGCTTAGGGTGCTCCTCTGGGGTGTTCGCCTACTTCTGGAAGGTCAGCCAGCGCCAGTTGTGCAGTTGTATTTTTTGTCGCTTCGTGCAGATCTACTCCTGTGACTCCAGTTTTGTGCAGCAGGGGCAGGGTCGAGCTGAGGGGTGATTTATTGTCCCAGTCTCAGGTTCTGGACCAGGTTTTTTTCAAGACCTCTCGATATTTGGTTCAGCCTTTGTCTCATTAGTTTTCGTCCTCCTGCTCTCAGAGACTTTAAATGCTTTCTGACAAACTCCAAGCAGGCGTCATATGTCTTACTCACAGTGTCTTCCTTCCAATCACTAGATCAATCACGGCCGTACTTCGCACAGGTGGACATATTTGGTTTTTTTGTCTCCTCCCTGACCCAGACACCAGCTCCAGGAAGAGTCCTGCTGGTTCCAAACTCCTGCCACTGTTCTCTTGGGAACACTCAGAGCTTTACAAGTGCTTTTGTCCGCTCGTCCTGATCTCTGTCCTCGCCACGTTTTGAATCAGCCACCAGAGGGCAGCAGTGTGGAGCTCATCACTGCAGCTTTACAGTGAACGTTTGATCAAAATACAAAATATTTGACAGAACAAAGGTCAGAGCTCAACTTGGTTTTAAATCAGAGTTTGCTGTTAATCCTTTTATGGAATATTTATGAAGGAATATTTTATTTCTCTGTGTCTGTAAGTGCACAGTTAAATATTATATACAATAATATTATAATTCAAAACAATAACACAACAAGTGTAGGTGATAAAGAATAAACACACAACTTTTGAAACAAGTGAACTTTTAATTCTACTCAGACATTCAGCAGTGGAAAAAATAAATAAATGAATAAATATTGTTACAGTGCCAAAAACGTTCAGATGGAACTTAATAATATTTCTGCAATATGTGTGTGAAATGATTTTATTCTGTCTGAAATATTTAAAATAAAATGAATACGGCAACATTTAGAGTTTGTTGTTAATGTGTTTGTGTAAACTCCAGTGGAAAATATAATTGAAGCAGATGTGGGCTTATTCATAGCTTCATTACATTTGTGTACATTATGAAAGAACAATCTGAAAACACAAACAATGACCAGATCTGAGCTGCAGACTCAATAAATAAATGGGTGAATTAAAAAAGAAACAGAAAGAAAAAGACAAACTCTTGTTCACACAGAGGTTGAATGTTTTTCACGTTGGACAAAAGTGAAAAGTCATTTAGTGAGAAACTCTCCTCACACTTGCACTGTTACACAACACATTTACACTGTTGTTGCCTCCAAATCCAAACATCCAGGGCCGACATTAACAACAATACTGATAATCATGTAGTGACATTTGGTGCTGCACACATGCAGACACTGGTGGAAAGTAACTATGTACATGTACTGAAGTATTACTGTATATTTAACCTACAGTGAACCAGGTTCTGTCATGGAGCTTAATCCACTGGACTCTGCACAGCAGAGAGATACATACCAGAGATGACACAGCCAGTAAAACAAAAGTACATGGTAGAAATACTTGTACTTCCCTTGAGTATTTCCACTTTCTTCGACTTTATACACGTACCCGACTGCCAGTGATGTAAAAGAGTAAAAAATACGTTGTTGGATCTTTGGCTCTGGAACTAAACTGTATGTAACAGGTAAGAATCAACATTTATTTTCCTTCAGTTGTTTTACTGAAGAAGCTAAAAATGTGTTTCAAATCAGTTTCTGCTGCTTTAGCCTTTACATGGTAGTTTTTTCATTGTTAGTACAAAGTTCTTTATGCAGCTGTTCTTACATGGAAAAGTTATATGTGTAAAAATACTGAAATCTATCTGCACATCAATAGGAAAAGTTTATCTGGGTAAATACAGTAAATTAATACAGTTGTTTGATAAATGTATTTCATATGAAATGTTCCTTCTCCAAGAAGAGGACCACCCCAAAGGAAAGGGGAAGGAGGGAAAAGGAGATTGCCCAGTTTGTGCAAAGATGCCGACAACTCCGTAAGAATTGGAGGAAGGCAACGCAGCCGGAGAGAGAAGGTTTGAAAGTCCTATGGGAGGAGGTCAGACAAAGGCTATCCAAGCTCCGCAGAGCTGAAGGCATCTGCAAGCGTAGCAACCAGAAGCAAAAAGAGTGAGCCAGTTTTTTCAGAGATCCCTTCAAGCATGCCAGGCAACTACTGGAGGAGAAAAATCCGGGAAGCTTGAAACCACCATGGAACAAATGGAACAGCACGTCAAAAGGCAGTACAGTGACCCAGAAACGCCCCACTAGAAACACCAGGGTACGTGCCCTGGCCGGCGCCACCGACGACTGAATTCAACATCAAGACCCCTAAGCTCAGCGAAGTCAAGCAAGTCGTGAAGAAGGCATGGTCCTCATCAGCACCAGACATCAATGGAGTCCCTCACAAGCTCTATAAGAACTCCCCCAAGGTACTAGAGCTGCAATGGTACCTGAGAACGGCCTGGAAAAAGCAGCACATTCCATCGGAGTGGCAAAGGGCTGTAGCGGTCTTCATCCCGAAGGAAGCGCACTCCAAAGACATCAGCCAGTTCGGAACCATCGCCCTGCTGAACGTAGAAGGGAAAATCTTCTTCTTAGTGATGGCCAGAAGGATAACCACCTACCTGCTAGAGAATGGCTACATTGACACCAGCAGCCAGAAAGCAGGGGTCCCAAGTTTCCCAGGGTGTGCCGAGCACTCTGCGATGATCTGGGACCAGATCCAGAGGGCCAAGCGGGAGAAGACCAACCTGCACGTCATCTGGCTAGACCTTTGCCAACGTGTACAGATCTGTCCCACACCAGCTAATAAACTACACCTTGGAGTTTTTCCACATGCCGCCCTGCATCAAAAATCTGGCAGTGCGGTCTGCAGATGTGCTTTGCCCTCCAGGGCTTCACCACCGGGTAGTAGCAGTTAGAACTGGGAATTGCAATGGAGTGTGCCATTTCTCCAATGCTGTTCATTGCAGCCTTTGAGATAATCCTCATAGGAGCAAAGCAAATGGTTGGAGGAATCAAACTACCATCTGGCCAGAGGTTACCCCCACTGAGGAGCTATATGGATGACATCACCAGCCTCCTTCAGACAGCAGCATGTACATCCAGACTACTGAGAAGAGTTGACGAGTTGATGTCATGGGCCTGAATGAAGATCAAGCCCTCCAAATCCCGTAGCCTGTCACTCAGAAGGGTAGTCAGAAATGACAACGCCATCTTGGTCTTCGGGGGAGAGAAAATCCCCCTCCTGTCTGAGCAACCGATAAAAAGCCTGGGGAGGCAGTACACCGTAGAGCTGTCTAACAAACAGAGGGGAGGACGTAATGAAACAGCTAACAGATGGGCTGGCAAAGATCGATCGACTGGTTCTACCAGTGTACACTCTACAGGAAGGTGATGTGGCCCCTGAAAATGAGTGAGATCCCCTCATCTACCGTGAGTAAGATGGATGGAAAAGCCAACTCATTCATCAGAAAGAGGCTGGGTATGCCACGGTGCCTTTCTGAAATGGGCCCTCTTCAGGAAGAATGCACTGCAGCTTCCACTGCAGTCCATCAGTCTGGAGAGCAGGCTGGTTCTCGAACTGAGAGTCCACTGACCAGTCAGTGAGGTAGGACAACGCCAAGGTTCCCACTGGGGTCCCAAGCTGAGGTCGACTAAGCTGTCAGTAGGCTGCACCACCGAGAGATAGGGCAGAGTCGAGGCAGGAAGAGCAGCGCTAGGATGGGGAGAAACACCACGGTTCTGGTCCAAGGATAACCGCAAGGAGAGGAAGGAGATGGTGGTGGCAGAGGTGTTGAGGATAGAGGAAGAGCGCTATAAATTCAAGGCAGTGTCATAGGGCCGACAAGGAAGCTGGACAACCTAGGAGGGAATTGTCAACCGGAACATCAATTGGTCTGACCTGTGGAAGATCCCACAGACAAGGATCAGCTTCCTCATTCATTCAACTTACGACTCGCTTCCCTGTCCTTGTAACCTTCACCAATGGTTCGGAAACGAGGAAAGCTGCTCACTCTACAATGTCCCCAATGCAAGCCTCCAGCACATCCTGTCGGACTGTAAAATCGCACTCTCCCAGGGGCGCTATAGATGAAACCAGGTTCTGAGGAAACTGTCCAAGAAAATATTCCAACCACGGCCGTTCCGACATCCGACGAGAGAAATCTGCAAGCTTCGGACGAGGAAAGTATTCATCCCGAGCCCTCCACGGAGGAACATGAAGGTAAATAAATAATGGAGATGAAAATAAAATTAAACGTTTTTTCAAACGGGCATGAAAAACCTCATCCTCCCGCCGCCATGTTTAAATAACAGGATGTGATGTAGTTATAACCACTATAAGCGCCCCTTTCGGTCTGGAGCAGTATGTATTTTTGTAAAAACTTTATGGATTCTGACGTTTTTAAACAATCTCTGTTCCTCTCTCTCTTTTGTCACATGACAAAGGGACTTGGAGAGTCCGAACCTCGGTCTAAATCATCTCCTCAGCACAGGCGCGGTGTCAGGAGAACCGAAGGATTTTTTTATGAGTCTTCTTTAAATATGTAAAATATGTATTTTTATATAGATATAGATATAGATATCCTAAATTTATGTGTTTTTTTATGTTTTACAGCAAAACCAGCACAAAGACATTATTGGAGGCGGCTGGTGAACAAACAGCAAACAAGGAGGCGGTCCTGAGCTTCTAAACACATCCACAATGGGTTAATCCTTCAGAAAATCTTTATCTTAAATTAGCTGAAATCATAAACTCGCTAACTTTAAGGGGTTAATTATGTGTGATCCGCACTCTATTCCAGATGCACTGCTTGAGGCTATAGAAGAATTAAATAGAGACTCTGACCGGCATGGTATAATACCGATACAACTGCTTGATGCTATACAAGACTTAAACCATGACTCTGACCGTGTACAACAACCGACTGAGCCTAACAGGAACCCTGACCTACTTCAAATTATAGAAAACAGTCTCCACCACGTTCATCAAAACCTTCATACTGTACAGAATGAGTTTTCTCAGCAGTAACAGCAACAGTTGCAGTCTGACCCTTCATTACAGTCTCAGTCGCAGTACGGTGGGTCTCTGGTAGAGCCAGACTCTCAAAACCAGAATGAGCCGGCTTCTCAAAATCAGGACGAGCCAGATTCTCAAAACCAGAACAAAACTGTGTTGCAGTGCAAGTGTTTTAACAATCTGGAAATAAGACACGTCTTTAATGTTCCTCCCCTCGGAGAAGTACCCGATCTCGCTCAATTTTATTTAGACATTGTTCGCAGCCTTGCATATTTAGCAGAGAGAGTCAGAGCCAAGGTTAGAAGTAACGACCTTGTACAGGTCGAGAAAATAGCTG
Source organism: Psettodes erumei (assembly GCA_016785225.1). Classification (NCBI taxonomy): domain Eukaryota; kingdom Metazoa; phylum Chordata; class Actinopteri; order Pleuronectiformes; family Psettodidae; genus Psettodes; species Psettodes erumei. The sequence continues at coordinate 241,409 of JAFBJZ010000647.1, forward strand.
AAAATGCGCAAGATCACGTCATCGTTAAATGGGCGATTCCGCCAAGAGTGACATTTCCGTCCCCAGCATATTATTGTATATTAAATGTATAAACACAAGTAATACTATAATGCAAATTATATTTTATTATTTTACAAAACACCATACACATCAATCATTTTAGAAATTACAGATATATATTTTCTAAATATTTTAAAAAGGCATCCAAAACAATGATACATAGCATTTCTTGCATAGCATTTTCTTACACTTACACAACAATGCATCATGAACAAAATCAAAATCAAATCAAATCAAAAAAATTTTTGCATTTAAGTGTGACTCCATATTCTATCTACACTTGTAAAACACAGGTTTTACAAAAACGTTATTATTTTTTGGTTAAAATTCACATTTTAGTTTCACTCATTGCTGTTACCCAAACACATTCCCCCCTCTGAAAATTTTGAAACATTCCACCAGTGACATGTTCTGCAGGAACTGACATTATTTGGGTCTTCTGCAAGTCATGGGAAGATCAAAACAAACTTATCTCATTTATTTTTCCTTAAATTTAATGATATATTAGCTGTATCAGAGACGGTCAATCTAAAAACTCAGTCCTGTTACCCAAATTATCTCTAAGACAATATTTGTTGATATCAAAAGTAAAATATTCAGTTAAATCTTAAGAATGTGCTCCATGTGCTCAAGCTACTAGCATAGATGCAAAGTGGCTAGATTTCACACAATTTCTAATTTTTTGCTAAAAACTCATTGCTGTTACCCTCATTGCTGCTACTCAAATAAAGAGTAACAGCTCTGAGTTGGCGGTAACAGCAATGAGTAGGCTAGTGCCCTCTGATGCCCTTTTATATTAATCAAAAGAATACAATGAATGAACGTAAATAATATAATTACTCTTTTTATAAGGGAAAACAATGTATGTGGTTGATATTCTTTTAAACGTGGTTTTAAAATGGCATTTGAGTTTTGGTAACAGCAGAGGAAAAAATGCAATGATAATAAACTTTCAAAAGTTGTAATAAATTAAATAAAATAGTCTGAGATTGACCAGTACTCATTTTGAATGAGTGAATGTGTATATTACTAAATTCTATATTGAAATAGAATGAAAATGAAGTTTAATTTTGAAGAATTACAACAAGCAAATTGCACTCTTTTGGCAGAATGACCCAGATATGATGAGCAGGTGAATAACATCATAACGACTTTTGAGGGGTTAATACAATCTAATGCACAGATTGACCAAGGCTCCTCTTTAGAATTTGTCATTCAAGTGATCCGAAACCCTCAAGGTGGCGGTAGACGAAAGCAGTATCAACTGTTAAATAATGAAATCGTCAGGCTGAAACGGCGCCACCTGTACCTGGTAGAAAACAAAAACAATAATCTCTGCTTTGCCATCAACTTGGCTCATCTCACCCATTCCCAGGCCTGGTTATCAGTGAAATGAGGTAGAGAGTTGCAATGTTTGGTGGGTCTGAGTGATCAAACGGAAGTAACCCTGAGTGACATAAGCAAATATGAACAGATACTGAATTGTAAAATTGTGGTGTATTACCGGCAGTCTGAGAGCCAAACTCCTTTGCTGCTCGAAACAGAGTTTCCCAATATGTCTCATCCGCTGTATCTTTTTTTGTTTCAAAACCACTACTACGATGTAAAAAACCTGGAAGCTCTTTTAGGAGTCCTGCACATTTGCAGTCACTGCCACAGGGGCTACACGACCCGAGAGAAACACGTCTGTCCTACTGCAACAGGAGTTGCCGTACGCACGTGTGTTACACGAAACACAAACAGCCCAGACCTTTCTCTCATCCAAATCTCAGTATCTGTCAGCAGATGTACAAATGCCACGACTGTAAACATCTTGTCTCACGTCATGAGAAACATAAGTGCCCGGCTAATGTGTGTAGAATCTGCGGGGCAGAGCGTCCTCCCCCCACCGACATAAACAGCGACCAGCACCTAGGCTGAGGGTATATTCTTTTACGATTTTGAAACATTTGCAAACTGGGAGGGCGTGCATGTCCCCTACCTGGTGTGTACAAAATCGCTCCTCGGCAAAGCGTGGCATGCTTACGGCCTAGAATGCGTTCAAAAGTTTGTCCAAAAATTCAGAAAGAAAAGACACAGGGAGGCCACGTTCATAGCGCACAATGCCAAGGGATTTGACAGCTACTTGATTCTCAGTTACCTGGTGGGAGAGGGTATCACGCCCTATATCATCATGCAAGGTCGTAAAATTATCAGCTTCACAGAACCCTATTTCAGGCTAAGATTCATTGACCCCCTGTCTTTCCTCACCATGCGTCTCGGCGCTAAGCCTAAGGCGTTAGGTTTTGAGGATAAATCCAAGGGTCATTTTCCTCCCAAATTTAGCTCAGAGGAATGATTAAAGTACATAGGTCCTTACCCCCCTCCCTCCGATTATGGCGTAGAATGCATGTCCTCCACCGAACGGGAAGAGTTTCACACTTGGTACAGAGAGGTCTCTCAAGGTGTTTTTAACTTTGAATAAGAGTCTCTGTACTACTGTCGAAATGACGTTGATATTCTGAGGCAGGGTTGTTTAAAGTTCAGAGATGAGTTTATCGACGTAGCGCGCGTGGACCTCTTCAGCTGCGTTACCATAGCCTCGGCGTGCATGAAAGTGTTTCTCACCAATTTCCTGAATGAAAACACTCTAGCCATACCGTCGCCCGGCGACTACAGATGTCGCTCCAAAACATACTTGAGCGCGTCCATCCGATGGTTGGAGTGGTTAGCGCATTCTGAAAAATCTGTATTCAGCATGCTTTAAAAACAGGATGGGAAGAGAAAATAGGCTCATACTTTGTAGACGGCTATGCGGAGAGAGATGGTGAGAAATGGGTCTGGGAGTTCCAGGGTTGTTTTTTTCACAGCTGCCCGTCGTGTTACCGGTCTGATGAAATATGCCCTCTGACCAACACTCGTTATGGGGATCTGCATACAGGTAGTGAGTCGAGACTGCAGGAGCTGAGAAACGTTTACCGCGTTTGTACGGTAGTGATGAGGGAGCACGATTGGAACGAGATGAAAACATCAAACGAGCGGGTAAAACAGTTCCTGGAGAGCTACGTTTCTCCTGAACCGCTGTCCCCTCGCTCGGCCCTGTATGGAGACCGGACTTCGGCCTTGAAGTTACATTACAGTATGCCGCCCGGAGAAAGCGTGCATTATGTAGATGTCACTTCCCTGTACCCGTACATCAGTGCTAACTACTCTTATCCTTTACAGCACCCCAAAATCATCCGTGAAGATTTTAATGATCCCCGTGAGTATTTTGGACTGATCAGGGCCATGGTCCTTGTTTTACCTTATAAAACGTCTCGAGGTAAATTAGTGTTTCCTCTGTGCCGCACGTGCACTGAAAACAATCATCAGAGTGGATCCTGCACTCACGACGAGGAGGTCAGAGCTCTGACGGGGGTGTGGGTGACGGTTGAGTTAAACAAAGCTTTAGAGCTAGGGTACAGGGTGGGTAAAATCACAGAGGTGTGGCTCTTTGAGCAGTGTAGCAGCGGCATCTTTCTCGGTTACATACACACCTTCCTGAAAGGTAAGCAGGAAGCTTCGGGCTACCCTCCCGAGGCGGCGTACGAAGAGGGCGGAAAAAAAGTACATCGAGTACGAGAAACATCAGGGCATCCGGTTAGACCCGGATAAAATCAAGGTAAATCCTGCCAAGAGACAGGTATCTAAACTGTGCCTTAACAGCTTTTAGGGTAGGTTTGCGCAGCAAACCAATCTGACACAAACCCTCCTTGTCAGAACCCCCGAGCAGTTTTTCAACTATGCATTTTCGGGTCAGCACGATCTCAGACACGTGTCTTTCCTACCGGTGAGAAATGAGGGTGATGTAGCTCTGATTCAGTGGAGTTATAATGAGCACAGTGTCGTACCCCCCGGCAAGTCAAATAACATATTTATAGCTGCATTCACCACCGCCTACGCACATCTCAAGTTGTACGGTTATTTAGAAAGGCTGCAACACCGCGTTCTTTATACCGACACAGAGAGTACAGTCTCATCTACGTAGTGAGAGATGGAGAGAGCCCCCTGGAACTGGATAATTATCTAGGGGATTTGATGGACAAGCTGGGAGGTGACACGATTTAGGAATTTGGAGCAGCTGGTCCCAAGAGTTATGCCTGTCAGACCAGAACGAAGAAAAAAGTCGTGGTAAAAATGAAAGGTATAACGCAAACTCGAGAGTGTTGTGAACAAATCAACTTTGACAGTGTGAGAGGGCTGGTGGAAGGCTACCTCGGCGGTATGAAGGAGGCGGTGCTTGAAACCACTCAGAATGATATCGGAGCACGATATCGGAAAAAAAGGGTTTCTGCTGAAAAACTTGTCATTTCAGAAAAAGTTCCGGGTGGTCTACGATAAAAGACATCTCTTCCCTGACGGGACGACACTGCTGTTCGGTTATTAGGTTTTGTATTTCTTCATTATTATTTTTGTAATTGTGTTTATGTTTTTTAAATTTCATTTTTATTTTAAATTTTTTTTTTATTGTTCAGAAAAAATGGAGGAGATACATCATATCTAACCATGATAGTGTATATACCACAGTAAATGTAGGTGAAGCTGAATCCAGTACATGTGCTGCTGTATTGAGGAGTAGTTTAGTGATCAGAGTCCATGTCGTTTCCAGGATCAGACTGAATGTGGTGCAGTGCTGCTGGAAGCTGCTGTTGACTGTGTGAATGTGTCCACCTTCAGATGAGCAGGTAGTGAAGCCCGAGGTGAGCGTGTACCCAGCAGCATCCGGAGCCCTCCTGGGGGGAAGAGGTTCCTGCTGTGTCTGGCCTCAGCCATGTTTCCTCCTGTGGTCCAGATCTCCTGGAAAAGACAGAAGGAGGGTGGTCCTCTGGAGGACTTTCACGGGGGAGAGCAGATGGAGCTCAGAGAGTCGGGACGCACCGCCGCCATCAGGGCGGTCGATTCGGGACGCTCTCTACACATTTAAATATGGCTGCTATGTCAAGCATGAGGGGGGCACGGTGGAGGCCCAGACAATATCAGGTACTGACGGCTTGGTGACTCAGCTTCATGTGGAGACGCTGTCAAAGAGAACAAACATTTGACTCCTTTTCTGTTTCAGAGGTTCCAGCTCCAGCAGCCTCCTGTCCTCCAGAGAGAGAGTCAGCAGACCTGCCAGCTCTGCAGCACGCTGACTGTAAGCTCAGCTGCTGCCTCTCTGCATACACTGCTCCACGTTCTGCTTTCAACACACACTCCATGATTCTGAATGCTTCTCTGTTGCAGTGCTTCAGCTGGATCCTCTGCAGCTTCAGTGCAGGGTGAAGCTGCTCTGTCTGCTCTACACAGTGCTGATAGTGAAGAGTCTGGTGTCCTGCTGTGGACTCTGTCTGCTGATGAGCCTCAGAAACAAGGGACCGTCCACCATCTGCACACATGCTGACTGACTGTTCACTGCTCGACTTTTCCCATCATCACTTCATCTCACGTATTCATTGCTCGGCACTCACGAGTGCACAGTTTAGATGCAGCCGTCCTAAATACATACACGTGAATATTGTGCTTATTAAGTGTGAATTCTGTATTTGATGCACTAGTTTACAGCATTGCAACTCTTAATTCTGAATTGTGTAATAATGGAAGCTGAGTCATTGACTGCTTGGTAGATGTGTTTTCATTTATGTTATTTTTTATTTGTTTCATTGAGTTTATGTTTGTAACATTCATTTAGTATAACATTATCAATAAAGTAAAAATAACCTATAGTGTTTGTGTTTTAATCAGCTTCAGCTTCAAATGATGATATTTTTCACAAAATCAAGTTTTATTGATAATCACAAAATACTTCACAAAGGAACATAAAAGTTCGACACTGGAAACAAATTACATTGTTTACAAAATTATCTGTGACATCAGAACAACAACAGGACGTGTTTGTCTCTGTGTTTCCTTGGTTGAGATATTGGGAACAAATATCTTTTTTTAATTGACAGTCAGAGACTCAGTGTTGAAAATATTCTCATGGTATTAATTTAAACACTGTCAAATGTTTTAAAAAGAGAAATTCATGAGGATGGAAGATTTCAGAAACACCATCATTTCACTACTTATTTGCTTTATGAGTAAAATGTGCTTCATATGAGGAATTACTGATAACTTCATACTAAAATAACAGTAACTAATGAATGAAACTGGAAGTAATGCATACATCATTTTCTATCCTAATGATGATATCATTATCTCATGTTTTATGAGTCAGTTAAAAGATAATTGAGTAAAATGAAAAACATTGAAAATAAATATTGTTTTTAATTTTACATACAGCAGTTCATGAATGTGTTTAAACTGCATTTTCAAAAATAACACATAAGTTCAGTTGGCTTTGTCATTTTAAATATTTGTACTTCAGTCATGATTTCTTTTTATAATAATGACATCCACCGACACCTCACTCATAAATTCTCCACTTTTATTCTCCATCCTCTCATGTGCAGACTCTGGTTTGTACTTTGTCTGGTGTGAACGCTCTAAAGAGTGAAACCACTGTTAGAATCAGTGTCAGGGAATAAAATGGCACCTGAACCACTGTTGATGTAATGGACAGTGTGGGTGATAGTATTCTGGCTGTGCACAAGTGGCCTCAGGGCCGGCCCGTGGCATAGGCAGTATAGGCAAATGCTAAGGGCGCCGTCCATCCAGGGGGTGCCAGAAGTGGGGGAAGAAAAAATATATATAATTTCCACTATTCTTAAAACTAGTTGGTAATTTTATGTCTTAATTTAACTGTACAGCAAAACCTATAGTAGTAATAATAATAATGTTATTTCCTAAGCCGCCCCCTCCCCTTTCCCCCCCTCCGCCTCCAACTAATCAGACTTTACCTGCTACTTCGGGGGGATGGTCATTTTTTGATGTGTACAAGCTCAAAATATGTCAAATCGTCCCAAACTGTCCGGTGCCCAGGGGAGGAAAAAAAAAAAGAAAAGAACAGGAGGAAAAATGCGACAAAGACAGAGGTAACGTTACAGTAAAGATGATGTCATGATATTATTTTTCTGTTGCAGAACAATAATTGATAACGTCATTAACTATTAGCATAATATAGTATTATTATTTTTCATTTTCCTTGAAGGACCTGCAGTACAGTGTGTTAAATTTGTTGACGCTGACACTTTTAGTGTTAGTGTAATAGTTAATCAAAATGCTATTATATTTCCCAATCCTTTATATATTATAGTTGTAGGCCGAGCTGTTTGTTGGGTTAGTTCATGTTGTCTAAAGTGTGTTTATAGTGTTAAACTTTTTATCAGTGTGCATCATTAATGTTAGAGCATAACTTATATATTATACTGCAGTTTACTGATTCTTTTCATTCTGCTAATTAGCATTTCACTGTAATGACAATAAAATTTATATCATTACTAATATATCAATTACTAATACAATTTGCATATCAGAAAAAGTGCATTGTATATTATACGGTAAAGTATAGTCTACATCATGCATGTATTTCTTAGGTTTTTCATTTATATTTATTTCATTTTTTATTTTATTCTTGAAATCATGTGTTTATTATTAGACTGGTGTTACCTACTCCTCTTCTTTCTTCAGATGCGCTGGTGAGATTCCATGACCCATGACAACCAGCCGGACATTGATGGCACAGAACTTGAGAAAGGAAATCCAGAATTTCCCACCACTGCCATCAAAGAATATGACAAATGTGGAACTTTTGGCCTTTCTGCATGAGAAGAAGCTGGTAGAAATTTACTCCAACATGTGGGTTGCTTTGAGAATCTCTGCCACTCTTCCTGTTACAGTGGCTGCTGCTGAAAGAAGCTCCTCTAAGCTCAAACTGATTAAAACTTATCTGAGATATACTATGATGCAAGAACGTCTCAGTGGACTTGGCATCATAAGCATAAACCATGTGGTCTCAAATCAGTTGTTATATGATGATGTTGTAGATGACTTGCTACAAGAAAGACCAGGAGAGTAAAGCTGTAGCAGGTGAGGTGAGACTGAGGAGGTGGTGTTGTTTGTAAATAGTTTGAGCTAAAGCAGTACCAAAAAACACCACTAGAGGTCATTGTAAAAAAAATTTAAAATATTTTTATTTAAATCCTTGTAAATTTTTTGTGCCGACTGGTTTCTTGATTATCTTATTTTGTGCAGTGTCATATTTATAAGTTAATTTATGTCACTTGTTTACACTTTTTATTTTGGGAGTATTTAAATCTAATACCCTATGTGAGCTATTTATGTTATATTTCAGTTAATTATTCAGTTAATTTTTAGGGCCCGAGCACCTTCAGTGCGAAGGCCCTATTGTATTTCAAGGGGTTTTTATTAGGGCCCGAGCACCTTCAGTGCGAAGACCCTATTGTATTTCAAGGGATTATTATTATTATTATTAGGGCCCGAGCACCGAAACGGTGCGAAGCCCTATTGTATTTCAAGGGATTATTATTTTTTTTTAAAATTATTATTATTATTATTATTATTATTAGGGCCCGAGCACCTTCAGTGCGAAGGCCCTATTGTAATTCAAGGGATTATTATTATTATTATTTTCACGACAATTAAATCGCATTTTTCGAGGCCTGAACATGCTCAAAAACTCACCACAATAGCGCCACCTATTGGCGACAGGAGGAAGTGTTCAAAAACTGCATCCCCATCGGGGTTTTCGGGGAAATTCGGGGAAGTCGACGTCGACTGGGTCCCCCGAGTTGGCGCGGGGGTGCAAGGGGCCCGTTATCACTGCTTGCAGTTTTAATTAGGGCCCGAGCACCGAAACGGTGCGAAGCCCTATTGTATTTCAAGGGATTATTATTATTTTTCTTTTTTTATTAATATTATTATTATTATTATTATTATTAGGGCCCGAGCACCTTCAATGCGAAGGCCCTATTGTAATTCGAAAGATTATTATTATTATTATTATTATTATTATTATTATTATTATTATTATTATTATATTATTATTATTATTATTATATTATTATTAGGGCCCGAGCACCTTCAGTGCGAAGGCCCTATTGTAATTCGAAAGATTATTATTATTATTATTATTATTATTATTATTATTATTAGGGCCCGAGCACCTTCAGTGCGAAGGCCCTATTGTATTTCAAGGGATTATAGTTATTTTTCTTTTTTTATTATTATTATTATTATTATTATTATTATTATTATTATTATTATTATTATTATTATTATTATTCTTTTCACGACTTTTCTAGCGCATTTTTCGAGGCCTGAACATGCTCAAAAACTCACCAAATTTTGCACACGCGTCAGGTCCGGCAAAAAATTGCATATTTTAAGGGACTCAAAAATGGGCGGAGCAAAATGGTTCGGTGGCGCCCCCTGGAAATTTTCATATACGCCTCCCCACTGGGGTTATTTCGACCGAGACAGATGAAATTTGGTGGGTGCGTAGAGAATGACAAGACCTTCGAAAAAGTCTCTTGCGGCCATGACTCAAACCCAACAGGAAGTCGGCCATTTTGATTTGAATATGCAAATTTTGGCCGTTTTTGGCCATTCGCACGTGTTGTATTTGAACGAACTCCTCCTAGAGATTTCGTTGTATCGACTTCAGACTTGGTGTACTAACTCTCGAGGCTTTGGTGATCAAAAGTTATCAAAAGCTTTAATGGTACGTGAACGAAATGGGCGTGGTGGCGCGGCGAATTTTGATGTTTCGCCAGAAAGCACGAAACTGCCATAACTTCAGTGTACATGCTCCGATCTCAGCCAAACTTCACATGTATGATAATAATCCACTGCTTGAGACATCTGCATAATCATAATCCATAAAAGTGACAGTGCCACCTATTGGCGACCGGAAATCACATGGTTTGTACTTTGATGTTCAACATCAAGTATCTAAATCCGATGAAGCTAAATTTTACTGTGGTAAGCCTTGAGACATGGTAGATGCTGGATTCAGAAGATGGCGTGCTCCCGCCTCATGGCAGCCCAGTGGCGGCGCGGCGAATGTGGATCCTTCGCCATCACCATCAAAGTGGTCTAATTTGCACATACCCTGACCGATGTGCCTCAAATGACACACGTACAATCAGAGTGGCGGCCTGAAGAGATATGTGGGAGTATATGGTCATACTTTAATAGCGCCACCTATTGGCGACAGGAAGAAATTTTCAAAAACCCCTCCCCGTTGAGGTTATTTTGACCGAGGCGGATGAAATTCAGTCGGTGTGTGAAACGTGCCACGACCTTCAAAAAAGTCTCTTGCAGCCATGACTCAAACCTCACAGGAAGTCAGCCATTTTGATTTGAATATGAAAATTTCACGTATTTTTCGCCATTCGCACATGTTATATTTGAACGAACTCCTCCTAGGGATTTCGTCGTATCGACTTCATACTTGGTGTGCTGACTCTCGAGGCCTTGGTGATCAAAAGTTATCAAAAGCTTTTATGGCCCGCGCACGAAATGGGTGTGGCGGCACGGCGAATTTTGATGTTTTGTCAGAAAGCATGAAACTGCCATAACTTCAGTGTACTTGTTCCGATCTCAGCCAAACTTCACATGTATGATAATAATCCACTCCTTGACACATCTGCATAATCATATTCTATAAAAGTGACAGCGCCACCTATTGGCGACAGGAAATCACATGTTTTGTACTTTGATGTTCAACATCAAGTATCTAAATCCGATGAAGCTAAATTTTACTGTGGTAAGCCTTGAGACATGGTAGATGCTGGATTCAGAAGATGGCGTGCTCCCGCCTCATGGCAGCCCAGTGGCGGCGCGGCGAATGTGGATCCTTCGCCATCACCATCAAAGTGGTCTAATTTGCACATACCCTGGCCGATGTGCCTCAAATGACACACGTACAATCAGAGTGGCGGCCTGTTGAGATCTATGGTAGTATATGGTCATACGTTAATAGCGCCACCTATTGGCGATAGGAAGAAATTTTCAAATACCACTCCCCATTGAGGTTATTTTGACCGAAGCAGATGAAATTCAGTCAGTGTGTGGAACGTGCCACTACCTTCAAAAAAGTCTCTTGCAGCCATAACTCAAACCTCACAGGAAGTCAGCCATTTTGATTTGAATATGAAAATTTGACGTATTTTTCGCCATTCGCACATGTTATATTTGAACGAACTCCTCCTAGAGATTTCATCGTATCGGCATCAAAATTGGTGTGCTGACTCTCGAGGCCTTGGTGATCAAAAGTTATCAAAAGCTTTTATGGCTCGCGAATGGAATGGCCGTGGCGGTATGGTGAATTTTGATGTTTCGCCAGAAAGCACGAAACTGCCATAACTTCAGTGTACGTGCTCCGATCTCAGCCAAACTTCACATGTATGATAATAATCCACTCCTTGAGATATCTGCATCATCATATTCCATAAAAGTGACAGCGCCACCTATTGGCAACAGGAAATCACATGTTTTGAACTTTGATGTTCAACATCAAGTATTTTAATCCGATGAAGCTCAGTTTTACTTTGGTAAGCCTTGAGACATGGTAGATGCGGGATTCAGAAGATGGCATGCTCCTGCATTATGGTGGCCCCGTGGCGGCGCGGCGAAGTTGGATCCTTCGCCATCACCATCAAAGTGCTCTAATTTGCACATACCTTGTCCATTGTGCCTCAAATTACACACGTACAATCAGAGTGGTGGCCTGAAGAGATCTATGGGACACTATGGTCATATTGTCATAGCGCCACCTATTGGAAACAGGGAGAAATTTTCAAAAACCCCTCCCCATTGAGGTTATTTTGACCTAGGTGAATGAAATTCACTATGTGTGTGGAACGTACCACGACCTTCGAAAAAGTCTCTTGCGGCCATGACGCAAACCTCACAGGAAGTCAGCCATTTTGATTTGAATATGAAAATTTGATGTATTTTTCGCCATTCGCACGTGTTATATTTGAACGAACTCCTCCTTGAGATTTCATCGTATCAGCTTCAAGCTTGGTGTGCTGACTCTCGAGGTCTTAGTGATCAAAAGTTGTTAAAGGTTTTTATGGCTCGCGAAAAATGTGGGCGTGGCGGCGCGGCGAGTTTTGATGTTTTGCCAGAAAGCACGAAACTGCCATAACTTCAGCGTATGTGGTCTGATCTCCATCAAACTTCACATGTATGATAATACTCCCTTCCCGGAGGTATCCGCATATTCATATTCATTGAAAGTCACAGCGCCACCTATTGGCGACAGGTAATCAAATGTTTTGTACTTTGATGTTCAACATCAAGTATCAAAATTCGATGAAGCTAAATTTTACTGTGGTAAGCCTTGAGATAAGGTAGATGCTGGATTCAGAAGATGGCGTGCTCCCTTCTCATGGCGGCCCCGTGGCGGCGCTGCGAATTTGGATCCTCCGCCATCACCATCAAAGTGCTCTAATTTGCACACACCTTGTCCGATGTGCCTCAAATTACATACGTATAATCAGCGCATTGGCCTGAAGAGATCTATGGGACTATATGGTCCTATTGTCATAGCGCCACCTATTGGCGTCAGGAAGAAAATTTCAAAAACCCCTCCCCATTGAGGTTATTTTGACCTGGGCGGATGAAATTCGGTAGGTATCTGGAACGTCCCACAACCTTCGAAAAAGTCTCCTGTGGCAATGACTCAAACCTTACAGGAAGTCAGCCATTTTGATTTGAATGTAAAAATTTGGCGTATTTTTCACCGTTTGCACGTGTTATATTTGAACGAACTCCTCCTAGAGATTTCATCGTATCAGCTTCAAACTTGGTGTGCTGACTCTCGAGGCCTTGGTGATCAAAAGTTGTTAAAGGTTTTTATGGCTCGTGAAAAATGTGGGCGTGGCGGCGCGGCGAGTTTTGATGTTTTGCCAGAAAGCACGAAACTGCCATAACTTCAGCGTATGTGGTCTGATCTCCATCAAACTTCACATGTATGATAATACTCCCTTCCCGGAGGTATCCGCATATTCATATTCATTGAAAGTCACAGCGCCACCTATTGGCAACAGGCTCAAACCTTACACAAAGTCAGCCATTTTGATTTGAATATGAAAATTCGGCACTTTTTTCACCATTTGCAGGTGTTATATTTGAACGAACTCCTCCTAGAGATTTCATCATATCAACTTCAATCTTAGTGTGCTGACTCTCGAGGCCTTGGTGATCAAAAGTTATCAAAAGCTTTTATGGCTTGCACACAAAATGGGCATGGCGGTGTGGCAAATTTTGATGTTTCGCCAGAAAGCACAAAACTGCCATAACTTCAGTGTACATGCTCCGATCTCCATCAAACTACACATGTATGATAATAATCCACTCCCAAAGACATCTACATAATCATATTCCATAAAAGTGACAGCACCACCTATTGGCGACAGGAAATGACACGTTTTGTCGTTTGATGTTGAACGTACGGTGGCTCGATCAGACGGAGCTGAGATTTACTTTGGTGAACCACGAGACACTGCAGATGCTTGATTCTGATGATGGCGTGCTCCCGCCTCATGGCGTCCCCGTGACGGCATGGCGAAGTTGGATTCCTGGCCATCGCCATCAGAAGCGTTATAAATCGCACATGCCTCATCCGATCCACCACAAATTACACACGTGCAATCGGGGCGCCAGCCTGAAAAGATCTGTGGGACTATATCATTGCATTGTCGTAGCACCACCTATTGGCGACAAGAGGAAATTTCAAAAACACCTCCCCGTTGGGCTTTTTGGGGAAATTCGGGGAATTCGGCATCAGCCGAGTCCGTCGAGTTGGCGCGGGGGTGTGAGGGCCCATTATCACTGCTTCCAGTTTTAATTTTGTATTTGTTTCTTTAATTCTTTCTAAGTATTTTGAATGTGCAATTTCTTTATTTAAATAAAAGAATGTCTCACACAAAGCTATTCAGTTTCTTGTGAGTATATGTACACTAGCAGTGGAATTTACTGCGATGCAAGGGGATCACCACCTAAAATCTTGCCGAGGGTGCCAAATTGGTTAGGGCTGGGACTGAGTGGTCTAATTTTCCTGTCAGAGAAAACGCAGCTTCTTCCCAGGTTAGTTGAACTTTATTATCCAATGTGCAGTCCAAGTTACAGGGTTGACTTGTGGCAGATACAGCAAAGGAATCATTCACATCTGTAAGAGCATGTGTGTTTTATGATGTCTGGAAAAACAAACAGTAAATAAAATTATCAATACTAACACTAGGGAACACAATTTTTGTTGAGTTATGTCTGACAGCTGTTTTAACTAATTTTTGGGTACAGAATCCAAAACTGATGTCAGTTTTTCTCTATCATGTCAAGTTTTTGAACTATAGGATCTCCGTTTTCTTAAAAAATCATTCAACTCGTGCTGCTCAAATCGCCTATGAACTGCATCCTCGTGAATTTCAAAATCTGCATCATTGCTGTCACTGTGTTCTTCACTGTGCTCTCTCAGATCTTCTGGAGGAGGTAGTTCAAAAACTGGCACTGGAATTTCAGCTGAATGACGCATTGCTCTTATAGTTGATGGTAGATTAGGATATTCTATTTTACTTTTATTTTTCTTGTTAAGTCCTGATGTTTTCACTAAACAAAAGTAACAGTCTGCAATTATCTTTTTGCTCTTGCCAAACCATGGGGATACCAAATGCCAATTTTTCACGTGTCCCTTTGGTCCACATCCGTAAACTCCTGACACACTGCTTGCAGACTTTGTGAGGGGCCCATGGTTTGTCTTGATCACTCAGTTTTACTTTAAAATATGCAAAATATGCTTGTTTGACAAATGCACTGTTTGCCCTCTGACTTGGAATGGTGAAACTACCACAAATATAGCAAAAGGAGTCAGGGTTGTTTAGGCATTTACAACGAGAATTAGCAGCAGTAGACATGATCAGGAACAAAGGAAATATATACCTATGTAAATAAAACATTATGCCCATGGTTACAAGATTAAGAGAAAAGCCAGCACAATTCCTCTTAATTCCTACAATGCTAGCGTAATGTTATGTTAAAGCAGATGATATACAAAGAAGTCTAGAGAGACACTAGGTCACGTGACCGCTGCATGACGGCAAACTACGCAGAGATCTTTACTTTTACTAATCCAAATAACTCCTCAATCCTTAAATAGACATCAAAAAAGACACTGTAGTCATATTAAATTATAAAAGCGCTTCAAATCCCGACTATGCATGCATCCGCAACTTAAGAAATATGAATATTAACAGGTATATCTGTAACCAGTACTACGACATCGCAATGCACACGAAACGAAGGGAATCAACAAAGTTACCAGACTATAGGACTTACAACGAACTGAAAAAGGATAAAAGGTAGATAAAATATAAACAGGGATTCTGTACTTAAATCCTCATTAAGGCAATGGATCCGTACGCTTTCTCCGAGGCGTCGCAGAAGATGTGTAGGTGTATACCGGTAGGATCAGCACTGTTGACTGGCATAAAGCAGCAAGGCATAGTGATATGCTGGAGATGGGGAAGTTCACTCTCCCATGTCTGCCACACTGAGAGGAGTTCACCAGTGATAGGCTCGTCCCACTGTTGTTCATGTCTCCAGAGAGCTTGAATGAGGACTTTGGCTCGGGTTGTATAAGGAATAATGTACCCCAGTGGGTCGTACTGACAAGCCAGAACTCTGTACACATTTCTCAGAGTGGGCTCAGTGGCTACTGGTGGGCGGTACCTGTAGCCAAGCGTGTCCGACGAACAGTGCCAGCGTAGACCTAGGGTTGACTCCTGAGGGTCACCTTTCTCGGCAGTCAGCCACAGTTCGCAGCCCTCTGACCTTGCCTTCCTCCCTGATGGGAAGTGAGCGATGACCTCTGGTCTGTTACTTGCCCACTGCTTCATATCGATTCCACCAGCGGTGAGCAGGACTCTCATCTTGTCAATAAGCTGTCTGGCCTGTGATGGAGAGCAGAGGATTGAAGGCAGTTATCTACGTAGAAGGCACTGTTGACAGAGTTCAGGACCTCTTCGTTGCTGGTACTGTTGGTCTTGACATGCAACTGCAGTGTGTATATGGCACAGCAAGGGCTGCAGACTGTATCGAAGGGCAGAACACGCCATTCGTAGATATCTGGGCTGCGCTCTTTCTCCATGTCACGCCAGAGTAAGCGGAGAATTGGTTGGTCTTTGGGGAGTAACCGTATCTGGTGGAACATACCACGGATATCTCCGCTTATGGCGACTGGATACTCCCTGAACCGGAGGAGCACACTGAGCAGTGATGCACCGAGGTTGGGTCCAGGAAGGAGGATGTCGTTGAGGGCAGTCTGCTGGTACTTGAAGGAGCAATTGAACACCACTCTGGCTGACACGGCGGTACTTTTGGACCAAAAGGCGCAGGAGACCAGAGACAATCAGTTCGAGTTTTTATTGAGTACCAGCGAGGAAAACAACGCAAGGGGATTCCTGAAGAGTCGCACACGTGGTGTTGCTGGCGTGGTGTTCTGGTGTTGACTCTTCAGGGACGTGGACGTAGACGTAGCTGTGGTTGAGGACGTAGCCGAGGTCAAGATCGTGGTCAGCGATGTAGATGTGGTCAAAGACGTAGCCGTGGTCGGAATCGTGGTCAGGGACGTAGCCGTGGTCGGAATCGTGGTCAGGGACGTAGTCGTGGTTGAGGCGTAGCAGTGGTCACTGGCCTTCCCATTGTGGTGCACAAGGTGGTGCGGAATGTACCAGGACTCCTCGGATTGGTTTGCTTCATCACTGTTGAGCTTGACGACGTAACCTGCTTTCTCCAGCTTATGGATTTCCTCGTTGTAGACTTTAGCCAGATCTGGATCGCCGGTAAAACGCTGCTCAGTAGCACGTAGCAAGGGCATCACTGCTGCAGGTGGAGCGTGAAGTTTGGGAGCTGCTGGCTTCCGGAGTAGTGGTGTAGCATAGCGGGCTACGCCATCCACTGTGACACGAATGGTTCGCTGGTCCAGTGTGTTGACAGCTAGCTGATCTTGTTTGGAGCGTGTTGCCTCCTTCTCAGATCAAAACGGCAGTGTGTCAATTTGCCACAGCATTTCCACATGCCGGTACAGGTCCTGAGCAGGTGATGGGAATGCTGTAAAGAAGCATGAAGTTTCCTTGGAGGGGGTTTGTAGGAAGTTGGTTGGTCCCTGTATGGTCCATCCTAGCAAGGTGCATACAGCAACCGGGCTTCCTGGAGGTCCCATCTGTACTGAACGCACAGGGGTTATCAGATGTGGATGATCAGATCCGATGAGGAGCAGAGGCTGGACTCTGTTGAACCCTTGCACTGGCACCCCACGGAGATGTTCATACCTCTTCTTGAGCATCTCTGCAGAACAAGACTGCTCTGCGAGACTCAGCTCTTCTGCAGTAAAGGCATGACTGATGGGGAATTTCACCTGGGTGTTGTTGTGACTGCACACCTCGAATGAGACAGAGGCTCCTTTGAGCCTCACCACATCCTGTCTGATGGTACGGAGTGGCAGAACTTCGTCCTCAGTATGGAGGCCAAGATGCCTGACGGTAGTTGGAAGGAGGATGGTTCTTTCAGAGCTGTCATCCAGTATGGCATGAGTGTCCAGTGTCTTGCCTCCACTGTGAAGCTGAACAAGAACAACCTTCAGCATGACACGACTTGAGTGACTGGCCTGGCCTATGTACACCATGCTGGAAGAAGCAGTAATGGTGAGGAGACTCTGAGTGGCTTTGGTGGCCACTTCATGCAGGACTAACAGGTGCTGCTCATTGCAGGTAGAACATGGCTTCTTCAAGGTGCAGCTCTCTTGTTTGTGTCCATGCCCGCATCGCCAGCATTTGCCCCTTTACCTTTATCCAAGCACCTTTCTCAGCTGTGGTAAGTTTGGCAAACTTGGTACAGGCACTGAGGTAGTGTTCTTGATTGGAGCAGTATGGGCAGTATGGCTTGAAGCGCTCTCGCTTCTTGGCAGGCTGACCTGAGTTAAAACTGGTTGGAGAGGTGGCAGCGCTTTGTGGTGGTTCCGAGGTTTCCGGTTGGTTAGTCACATAGACGGTGGCTGACTTAGATTGTTGGGGCTTGGCGGTCTTACTCTTGCACGTTCTGCATGACTTACGGTTTGGAGGCTTCAGTAGCATGTCTTGCCACCTGTATGGCTTGCGCCTTGCGTTCCAGCCATGTCGCAAAGTCAGGGAGCATGTATGTTTGATCACTGCCACTGCGGATGATCCCCTGGGTTATGTAAAGCGGTCTCTGTAAGTGACAGGCAGTTTACTTAGCAGGGTGTCCACGTGAGAGCCGCATCTCAGCTCGGCCCGAGAGGAACCATCAATAGTGCTTAGCAGGCCCACCAATGTGCTGACAGTGGATGAGAAGTCCTCAAAGGCCTGTGTGTCACCAGACTTGATAGGGGGGGAGTTCAGGATAGCCTTCAGTTCTCCTTGGACAAGCTGGCGCGGCTGACCGTAACGCTGTTCGAGGGCTTGCATTGCGCTAGTGTATGGCATTTGTTCTTTAACATACCTCTTTGCTACCTGATAGGCGTTAGGCAGTTTGAGAAGGTCTAGTAGTACTTGGTACTTGTAGTCCTCTGTTAGGTGCTTGTGTAGTCCTAGCGCACTGTCCAGTCCCTTCTTCATCATGATGAAGTCACTCTCCTTTCAAGTGCTAAAGGGGATGAGTTTGGGCTTTGGAATGCCATAAGAAGAGGCGATGGCCATTTCCAAGATGCCAGGAGCGGTTAAACCCTGTGTTGGCACGGGCTGCACAGAGGGAACTGTTGGGCCCTGTGGTGACACAGGTTGCACATAGGGAGCTGCAGGTGGCATCGTGGGCATGTGCCCGGCTGGTGGGAGTGGTGCATAATATGGATAGTACGTACCAGGTGGATAGACTGGATAGGCAGGGTACTGAGGGTAGGACTGGTAGTGTATTGGTGGAGGAAGAGGATGCCTGTTAGGCTGAGGAGGAGGATTACTGGGATGGACAGGAGTTGGATGGCTAAGGGGCTGTGCAAGTGGAGCCTGGGGCATAATGGGCTGTGGCGCAGACCGTAGTGGTTGGTTTCCATCCTGTCGACGAGGAGTAAGAGGCGAAGAGTTGGGATGAGAGAACCACCCATCATCCATAGACTCTTGTGCTGGAGCTGGGTAGACTGGCTGAGAAGGCATGGCTTGGTCTTGTGCACGTTGCTCTCCGGTGTGGAGCAGTGCGTTGAGCTCCTGGGACGGGGAACCGTGCGGTGACACTGGCTGCTGTGGGGGCACATTGCCACTTGTAGCAGTGTCCCGTGCGGGGCTGCGCACTGGTGTTGACCGACAGCTGCCAGCAGGCCTCTCCAGCTCTAACCGTGGCAAACTAGAGTACTGTGGAGGATAGTGATGGTAAGGAGGATAATGTGGAGGATATGCTGGGACACTTTGTGGGTAGGGCAGGTGTTTTGCACTGTTCATCACGAGCTGCAACTCCTCTAACTGCTTGCTCAAGTCGTTGTAGCGCGCTTCAAGATGGTGCCATCGCTCCTCGTCACTTGTCCTCTGCCGGGTTGGGTCAGGCGAGGTGAAGTGAGCCTGTGCTAGGTTGCTAGCTGGTAGACTCGCTGTAGCCTGATGAAAGGATCCCTCAAAGAGTGGTAGCTGTTCTGCTGAGTAGCCGAGCTCGTAGTCCCTAAGGTGCCCTGGGAGCTGTCTCACTCTGCTGTGACGGGCTTGAATGTCGGCGTTTCTGTCATCACCTTGGAAGGTCGCCATAGCGCAGTGGGCGGGGATAATCCGGCTCGAAGGACCACTTGTGAAGGACGTGTACGCTAATGACTGGTTGCCCCCTCACTATACCTCTATAAACAAATATACATCATTATGTACAGACATCTGGATATATAATACAATACACTCTTTGGCCACATGAGGGTGCTCTACGGCCACAAATGTTAAAGCAGATGATATACAAAGAAGTCTAGAAAGACACTAGGTCACGTGACCGCTGCATGACTGCAAACTACGCAGACATCTCTACTCTTACTAATCCAAATAACTCCCGAATCCTTAAATAAACATCGAAATAGACACTGTAGTCATATTAAACTATAAAAGTGCTTCAAATCCTGGCTATGCATGCATCCGTAATTTAAGAAATATGAATATTAACAGGTATATCTGTACCCAGTACTACGACATCGCAATGCACACGAAACGAAGGGAATCGACAAAGTTACCAGACTACAGGACTTACAACGAACTGAAAAAGGATAAAAGATCAAATATAGATACAATATAATAATATATAGATAAAATATAAACAGGGATTCTGTACTTACATCCTCATTAACGCACACGTACACACAAATAAAACCAAATGCTAATGCAGAGACAAAGTTGCTCTACACATGTGTCGATGGCGATCAACGACGAACAAGAACGAAAGTCACAGCACGCAAGGGCGTGGCTACGTCACGTTTGACGTGGATCCAGCAGGGAGTTTTCCACAGGCATGTTGTACTTCTGAATGACCACAAGGGGTCATGGCAAGACCGCAAACGAAAGATAATATAAAACTGGCATCCACCGGGAGATGGTTACATGACAAGCCAAACGAACGAAGTGCGCCACTAAGATCACACACTACCACATCTCTACCACATTAAGGTTCCATGTAGGAACCACTTACACTTGGCTACTCAGAACATGTAAATAAACACAGTCATACTAAAATGTAGTAATACAAACTAACAGAAGTGGGTAGAATGAGCCACGCAACTGCTCGGTGACATAACCTCGTGGTACAAGCTAGTAGCCTGCTAATTAACGCAGTAATTACTGCACACTAGATTAACGTTTGTCTTTGTAACAACATGAGGCAACGTCGGATAACACATGATGATAACTTACATCACAGATGCACGCTGTCGAGCAAAGGTGGATGTGGTTATTATCAGAATCAGGGGACCATCCATCCATGCAGCAACCACTTGAACGGACCCCATTTACTAATGGGAGATGCACTCAGTAACAGAGGCATACATGTGCATGACATCTCTGATGCAAAACAGAAGGGGTAGGAGCACTGTAATGCTGATGCCTGTTCACCTTCAGCAGGGGGTTTTGTACAGTTGATTTCAATAAAACTTCAGGGTTTGAGCTGTTTCTCTCACAGATCATTCTTGGAATGATTCTTTAACCACAATGGAACCCCCCAGCCAACAGTGTGGAAGCTGCAAAACCCACACAGCAATGTGCTGCAGGAGAGGAAGTGTTGATGAAGTGTTGTTTTTATTAGTCCTAATAACCACTGAGAACAGATTCATATCTGCTGGCGATGAGACTCATGAACCCCCTCCCTCTCTGTGTTTTTTTCTCTTACGTACACACTTACACTTCGGCCCTACACAGTCAAGCTGGGCCCACACCCACAGAGATGATGCACCTGGACATCTCTCCCACATTGTTGGATTTGGAGTTTAGGCAAACATTGGTGACTTTACAGTTTACACCGCCAACAAGTGCAGCTGCATAACTCACACAGGTTGGTCATCAGTATCCTCCAGAAGGACACAAATGAGAGGTTTCTAATTGGATGTTTTTACAATTTGTTGATGATAAACTCTATGGTCAGAAGTCTGTGATTATGCAAATTAATTCCAGTTGCAGGAGCAAGAGTTAGTATGTTCCTGTTTGCATTTCAAGCACAAATAGAACTAGAAAATTTCAGCATAAATTCAGAAATGCAGCCTCATATGGCGTGCCCCCGATTTAGACACTGTAGCTCCTATTGCAGAGTGTGTGTGCATATGTGTTTGTGTGTCTGTGTGCGTGCGTGTAGTTGGATGACATTTCTTGTACAGCTGTGTGTACACCTTGAAATTTCAGCTTCACAGTTGAAAGACACACACACACACACACACCAACAACATAAGTAAACATGTGTCCATGTAAGAAATAAATACAATGTAACTAGGAGGAAGTCGAGGAGGCAACCATGTATTAAAAGTCAAAGAAGAAATGCTTCAAGAACAAACAGTTTCAAGAACACTGATCTTTGTAACATGTAACCCAATATACAGTACATCCAAGTAAACAGCGAAATTAAATTAATGAAAATTGTAACACATACTGTACATTAAAAACAAACCTCCAAATTTAAACAAAACATATTGTCAATCCACATGGTGTTTTAGTAAAATGAAGGATTTGTCTTCCAGGATTTACAGGCATGGTAATCACAAAGACTGATTTACCAAATAATGATTTAAAAAAAATCTTCAGTGGATGTGTAGGAGCACTGATCTGGACTGGTCATCTTCCTTGTTTTCTCAAAATAGGCAAAACCAAATAGACAACATTAAAGTCACAGATGTCTTTTTACCTGGATTCTTGCAGGCTACATCTGCCTCCCTGAACCTGCTGTCCCTATCTGGTCTACATCTGCTGGAGTTTTGTTATCCCTGGAACTGCCCTTTATGCTCACTGTTGTGACAGTAGCTGTAACACTGTAGCTACTATCCAAAGGAAATCTGCTTTTTCTTAGTAAACAGGTTAGTAATTCAACATTCAATGCATTCCACCGGATGTACATAATGCCCCCAGAGAAATAGAAATACATCCAAGTTATGTGGATAGTAAAGAAATAGATTTAGTAAAAGTACACAATGAAATGCACCCTGAGGAACAAAAGCACATCTAAGTGACGTAAATAAATAAATAAATAAAGTGATGGAGGACTATAATGGGGTGGAACCACAACAATAAATAGAAATTCACTATTAAATATGTAGAACATCATGATCAGCAGTGTGTATTTGCCAGACCCAAAACAAAGTAAACAGGATTGTGGTAACTGAAATACGCTTGCAGTACACCTGATTGAAGGCACGTTCCTGGTTGTGAAATGTAGATGTGGTTAATTAGTGTCTGCTTTTCGGTTGTTGCAGCTTCGATGAGTTGTGTATAGCCTCTGGACTGAAAGAACTCTAGGACAGCTTTCTTTCCTCTCAAGAGGAGGTCCTCATTAAAGTCCCCACAAACAACGACAGGCTGGTGATTCATCATGTCCAAGGAGTCCAAAAGGCTTTGTATGTTTGGTAGGAACTTGCTGAGAGGGAAATTTGGTGGCCTGTAAACTATGGCAATCAGTGCTCTGACTGGCTCTACAACTTTAACAACAACAAATTCCAGATCTGTTATGTTCTGTATATACCTCCTCTCCTCAGCGTGAAAACTGTTCCTACTGTACACTGCGACTCCACCTCCATCTTTCTTTGCCATGTCTGTGTAATTTGTATATGACATGTGTCTGTTTAGTGTGAACATGTTGTATCCCTGTAACTGGAATTTTGGGGCAACAAATGCCCAGACAAGTGTGTCTCTGTCACACATAACACATCAGCAACTCTGAGTTTGTGATGGGCTTTCAGGTCGTCAATATGGGATGTCAGAGTTGCGATGGATTATTTTGAGTGTGTCAGTTGCTAACTGGACTTGGCCACTGTGATTTGTGGATCTGCATAAATCTTCTTTTCTTCAAAATCTGTTATTTTTAGTCCCTGAAGGGATGTTGTCCGACTGAGAGCCACATAAGCCATTCCGGGCTCAAATACATGCTTTAGACACATCACAGCAGATTTCATTGTCATGCCTTGCACTTTGTGAGCTGTACATACAAAGGCCAACTTCATTGGGAACTGCAGGCAAAGCATTCCTTTTTTGCTCAGTCTCTCCTCGAATCTCTCTATGTAGATCAAATTATCTGTAGGCCCAACTTCACAATTGTCTGTCCATTTTCAGAGCTGCTCACAATGTTGGCAATTGTTCCAAAAGTGCCATTGACAAGCCCATCCCCAACATCCAGATTCCTGATAAGCATAATGTGTACTCCTTCAGCAGCCATTATGCTATCAGGCAATTCTTCTTTTCTGCCTTGGATCACTTTCAGGTGGATCACCATGCAGCCTGTGCGGGGATCTTTCCTACAGTCAAGGGCCAGAATACGTGCAACATCTGGGAATAGTGCATGTGCTGTTGTGATGTTGTGCATGTTATCCTCTGTTCGTGGCAAAGATGTGGAGAGCATCTGCTGGACAGTCTTTGATGTCAGCACCAGCCTTTGTGAGCAAAGCTTTGTCATCTTTGCTGAGAGGTTCCGTCTTTTCCTTAAATTGAAGCCATTTGAGGAGTTCTGCAAAAGAGCGATCGTCTTTCTGGTGCATGAGCTCTGTCAGGTTGACCATCTGAAAGTAATCATTCCAGAGATCCATGACATTCTCCTTATAAACACAGAGGGGTTTCGCTGTACCGAAGGGTGGCAGTTGGTAAAAGTCACCTACTGCCAGGATAGACATTCCTCCAAATGGTTTCCTGTTGCCCTTGATCTGCTCAAATCTCCAGTGGACGTAGGCAAACGGCTCCTTCGAAACCATGGATATCTCGTCTATGATGAGAATTTCACCATTTGACAGTGTGGCTCTCACTGCGTCCAATGCATTGTCGTGGCCTTGGTAGTGGGCTCTTAAATTTCTGAGGAGTTTCAAAATTGAGCGCAGTGTTTTTCCTGATATGTTGAAAGCTGCAGTGCCAGTAAATGCAGTCAGAAGCACTGCAGGCTGGGAGATGTCCATGAAAATGCGGACATCTCCCAGCGTGCAGCCTGCAATTAAAAAAAGGGTTCTGGCTTGTGACCCCAGAAATATTTAAGACACCATTCACGTACACATAAATATGCACACTTGTGTTTCGTTGAGGCTCTACTTTGGTGCCTCTATTCTTGGCATGGCTACACTGTTCTCACTACTGAATTGGTAGTCAGGAAGATCTTCCTGTTCTACATCTTTAGAATTTGAGAGTTCTCGCTGTTCAATGCACTCCAAGCAATAAAATTCAACCTCAGGTGCAAAACTGTTCCAAGCATTAAAAAATGCTCTTTTAGCTGCTCTTGCGCACTCTCAAGTTTTTTGGCCCGGCCTTCGTACTGTTTCTTGCTTCTGTTGACAATGCATTGGACGGTGAGGCCCCACTTGCGGCCGCTTTTGTAAAACTGCTCAGATGTTTTGCATGTCTCATCTGTCAGTTTATGATCTGATCTGTGGGGAAAATATAACTTTAGTAATGAAATTTTTCCCGTTGTTTCTCTTATGAGAACTGAGTAAACCTGATGATGGTTGGTTTTCCTGCAGTCCTTTTCTGAATGAAACCTCTGTTGTTAAGGAGGGGAATGACATAGATGCCTTCAGTTTTGTGGCCATAAACAACAATGTATTCCGAAGCAAATTTGGCCAGACACATGCCTTCAAACTCACGTGTGGCTGGGCGCTCTACGTATTTATCCGGCAATCCAGACATCCACACTTCCTCTGCATCTTGTGACATGTTCTGTAACCTGCTCATGGGGAGGCTCATTTTCAACCCGTCATCGTCAGTCTGTATGAAGGTGACACTGCGGGAGCATTTCTTGAGGTGCAAGCTGCACCTTTGTGCCACGGCCTCTTGGGCGCTGACCCCTCTGTTTTTGGCATATGCCTGCATGATCAGCTTCATCTCATTGCATTCGTTGACATCTGATTTGCTCACATCACGAATGACTGAGTCAAGGAATTCCGTCATCTCGTGTTCTGGCTTGGACACGTAGGACATCATGTACATGATGTCAGCTATAGTCGTCAATCACGTACCAAATGTCCATGTTAGCGTTCCACGCTCGCAGAAAATGAGGATTGTATCCATTGATCCCGCATTCATTTGGCTGACGCTTCATGTGAAGCACATTTCCAGAGGTGGGATCAAAGACTGCATCCATGTATTGTTCATGGGTCAAGTTGCACCTCGCAGATCTGACAAGTTGTCGAATGAGGGGTTTGGATCATTGAGCAAATCTCTCAATGGGCGCAGCTTTTCTTTGGCCTCATTTTGTTTCTTTCGAATCATTGCTACTTTTGACCTTTTTCCCTTTACCTCTGGCATAATTACAGCTGCTGCTTGGCTGCTCATCATCATCACCTTTGTCATTTTCCTCAGGGATAGGGAATGCAAGAACCATCTTGTCCATTGGGAGTTTGGGAAAGCCAAATCACGTTGCCTTTCTTACATGACTTCGAATGGTTTCAATGTGAATTTCTCAAACAATTTTGTGCAGCTCAGGGTCTATATTTTGATCAGGCATCTGGCACATTATGTACTGGTTATGTACCGACAAACCTGTAGATCTGCTCTTCAAGGTCTTCTCCAAACACAGGTGCATCTTTGATCCAGACCAGTTAGTGGATGTGTGGGTATCCCCTGGCTTGAAACTCCACACAATAAAAGTAGTCCTCCACCTCACCAACAGGCTGTGCCACTGACAAGATGAGATTAGCCATCAGTGCATCAACTTTCTTCTCAAACATACGCATGACGGTGATGGGGTTGCTTCGCAGGATGTCACATTTTGCATTCCAGTCAAGCTCCTCAAAGTCCACTTGTTCGCCTTGTTGAGCTTTGATGGCCTCGATGATTTCAGGCTATCTCATTTCAGCTGCTGAAAATGTCAGGAAAAATGTAGGCTTGCCCAGCTGTCTGCACATAGCATGGAGATCTCTGAGCGTTTTCTCTTTTGGGGGCCTTTGGTACCCCACATCAGAGCATGTTTGTGGTTCCTCCGTATTGCTTTCTGGAACTTCATCCACAATGCTGCCTCCTTGTGGGGTAACAGCTGTTGTGCTGTCAAAGGTTTTGGGCACAAACTCATAGCTGGCATGATCCCCTCGATCTTTAAAAAGCTTGTCCAGGTGGTAAACCATGTCACTCAGATGACTGAAAGTCATCATAATTGCAGTTCCACCACTGTGTGGCAAATCTGTTGCATTTCTCGAGTGCGAATCAAAGACTCCATATATTCCAGATTGGTACCGAAACACTGCTATGCACTCCGGAGTGACAAATAGTAAAGCATGGTTGACATCAGCGACAGCTCCCCTTCTTCTCCTTGAGAGCTACTTACTTTCAGAAGACCACACCTCACATCTGACATCTGTACACTGTCGATGTCTGTGTCTGTTGGAATTTGGGTTGGCATTTCCACTACAGTCAAGTGATTACTCTGAAATCTGTTCTCAAGGATAAGCTGCTGTTTGATGTCTACATACAATGAATTTCCCTGTTCAAGCACCCTGTCATGGTTGTGTTGCACTGTAAGCCCTCATTATGGTATGCTAGGAATGACAATGCCATGCAGGTACACTGATGATTACGTGAAAAGCCAGTGAAATCGCTTGTCATTCTGAGAATAACTTCGCTAACCTCGTGGATTGCATCCCCTGACTCCCTGGCCTGGCAGGATGCCGAAATGAATTTATGAGGATTTCTATTGTTATTATCATTATTATTATACATGATTGTTACTGAAAGCTCAAAGTGTATCTTTTACAAGTGGGACGTTAACCATCTACAAATGTTTAAGCATTTATTTAAAACGTTCAGAAACAATTTTGTCAAACATGACTTCATTTTTTCCACGGCACAATCCACTGTTATTTTTCTAAAATATTATACAGTAATATTTTAATAATATATTATATAGTAATATTCCTGTCCTTCTTTCAGTGAATTAATTTATTTATCCAATATCAGTCCTAATCATAACTGACACTTATTCATGTACTTGTAGAATTTTACTCTTAAATGCCTCTTTTGGTTTTTTTTTAATTATTTGTCTCCCATACAGTAAATGCTAAATGTTTTTGTGATTCATCTATTCATGTTGTGTGACTCTTTGGTACTGTGTGTATTGTAAATCCACCATGTGTGTCAATGGTGCAGGAAAGAAAAAAAAACTTACCTTTGATGACAGATAAGATGACTAAATATTTAAGAGTCAGCCTAAAACATTGTGTGTGTTAAGGCCAAGTTGTTGGACCACAAGGTGCAGGAGACCAGAGGCATGGTTTCCAAGTTTTCTTTATTATCTCTAAGCAAAGTGTTAGCAGGAAGATGAATCCTCAAGGCAGGACCAGGCCATGAAGGCAGGCAGACAATCTTCAAGATGTAGTTGCAAGACACACACAGGATGATACGGTAATCATCTGGCACAGAGTGAAGTAGGAACCGGGTTTTTATAGAGGCAGGGTGATTGCTTGGTGATGTGGATTAGGTGTGTCTTGTCTGTGTGTTGGAGACCAGCCACGCCTCCTGCCACAGCCTGAAAACATAAAGAAACAAAAGGGGAGGGGGGAAAAGCCAAAAAGCAAACAAAACCGGGCCATCACAGTGTGTTGTCATAATGAACCTAAGCATATTGTAAACATTTCGTATGTTTAGTTTAGTTTATTTAAAAGGGACAGTGCAATTTCATAAAACACATGATTACACATGGTTAAAAAAGCCAGAATTATTATTTATTTATTATTATTTATTATTCATCTGTAGTCCCCTGGCCATGGTGTAAAAAAGGCAATAAAATACATCTACAATAAAAATGGGCAGACAGTAAAATACATATGCAAACACTTGCTTTACAATTAAGAAAATACACCAAAACCTATCAAAACATCACATTTGATCACAACATCAAAACATCACAATAGGCTTACCTTTTAGTGTTGGCAACTGTATGAGTTGATAAGCCACATTTTCAATTTTTTTGTGAAAGCCTTGTATGTTGTGACCAGTTTAACCTCCTGAGGTACTGAGTTCCATGCCCTCGTGCTCCTTACTGACCAGGCCGACTTACTGAAAGTGCTCCTGCGCAAAGGAATGTAACAGTCACCTCTGACAGAGCCTCGAGTGACACGTTCAAAGCTGTTCCTTTGGCTGATGAACTCAAATGAACTGCAAATGTGTAAAGACTGTCCCAGTTTAAAATACTGTATGTTTTTAATATTGCACAGTGATGATGTTTGTACAAGACTTCCAATGGTTTTTGTGCACTCTGACCAGCCTGGGACCAACTGGTTAGGAAATAGTTGAAGTGACTAAAAATCATTGAATGTAAGTACATTTTTGTGGCTACAGTTGACATTTCATTTTGAATTGCACGAATATTTGCAACATTTAACTTGATTTTTTTACACAATTTGTCAATATGGGCTTTAAAGGAAAGTTGTGAATCTATTATTAACCCAAGATATTTATATTGGCTGACAATTTGTATTTTTTCTCCATTAACATGTATGTCGGGGTCAGGTGATACTCCAAACTACAGTTTTAGAAATGTTTAGCTGCAGACAGCACTCCTGCAACCAAGTTGTGACACAGGACATTGTTTTAGTGAGTTTATCGGCAACAGTGTCTTTGCTACGACCATGAACAAAGAAACCATGTCGTCTGCATACATTAGGCATTCAGCTTCAGGACAAACAGTGGGCAAATCATTAATATAAAGACTAAATAAAAGGGGGCCTAATATTGACCCCTGAGGGACTGGAGAGAGAGACTGGAGAGAGTCAGATCTGCAGTTGTTAACTGATACAGATTGTGTTCGATCACGCAGATATGATTCAATCCAGCTCACAGCATTGTTAAATTTGTTAAAGTTAAATTTGGAGAGCTTGGTAAGAAGAACAGAGTGATTTACCGTATCAAATGCTTTCCTGAGATCGAAAAACACTGCCCCTACAACTCCACCCTTATCGAGAAAGGATTTTATTTTCTCAATAAAGAAGCATGTAGCCATTTCAGTGGAGTGCTTGGATCTGAAACCAAACTGCATGTTGTGGAGAGAGGGGGAGCTGGTGTTTAAGTGATGGACAATCTGCTGTGCCACCAATTTTTCTTTCTTTTCTTTCTTTTCAGATTTCCAGGCCTTTGGAAAGTGACCTGATGAAATTGAAAGATTAATGATTGAGGCAATGGGAGTGGCGAGAGCTGAACCTAAATCTTTGAGCATGTTCGTATCCATTCCAAAAACGTCCTTCATTTTAGATGGTTTGAGTGATTGAATTAAATCAATAACTTTTGTCTGAGTAATATTTGTAATGGTAAAGGACTGCGTTGTAGACAGTGCAGACAGAGTATTCCCTCCTTTGTATCACTGTAAACTTATCAGAGATTTCTGACACAGACTCAATCAAGTAGTTGTTAAAAGCATCAGCCATCACTTGAGGTTCCGTCAGGACATTCCTATGAGCATATTGTATGACTTCAAGATCCTTTCTTGCCTATTAGTAAAAGCTAGATCAATGTGGGTAACGGTGAAATTTGTAATTCTCGTAGGGCCATTAATTACCTGACTCATAGCCATATCATCCGTAACCTTTTTCAATTTTTTCCTAACTTTGTTAACTTCCCAATTAACATTTAAGTCACCCATTATTATCACCTCTTTTGCAAGATTGAGTTTTTGAATAAAATTTCCATCTTTTCAAAAACATCCACATTTGATGAAGGAGGCCTATAAATAACTACAAGAATAAAAGACGTTTGCTGTGACAAGGAAACAGTTAGTCCAAGAAATTCTAATCCATTCTCATCTGTAACATGTATCTTATTACAATTAAAAGTGTCTTTGGCATAAATCATAACACCTCCTCCCTTGCAACCCTGTCTGTCATCCATCATCCAGGGCTGTCTTGAGGCAGGAGGTGTCTCAGGCAACTGATAACGCATGATGTTAAAAAAAATGTTAGAAGCTTGAGGCATCAGGCCCTGTCATAATACACACTGTCTGCTTAACAGACATTTTGTTTAGTGTACTGTAAATGTTTTGTACACATAAATTGTGGTATAAAGAAATATACCTCGTTGCCTGAAGAAGGTGAGCAGGACAGTGTGTCCGGAACCACCCAGGACTGTGTGGCTGGTGGAGATGCCGGAGTTATCTAAGAACACATAAAACCAATGAAACTTAAGGCATGAAGTGAAAGTCGCTTTACCATATCCATCTGTCAGCTATGGACTGTTTAAAGTTGAAGCCAGCATCTGTCAGACATTTTTTTTGTCAGAGTTCTTTTTAGTTGTATTTAGTTGCTATTTGTATCATAAGTGCAAAGTACTTTAAGTTGTTAAATAGCCAAATATGTTCTCATTCAAAGGCCCTGAAAAACATCTTTAGCAGTCAGCTATTAGCAGTGAGCAGTACTGTCCAACACAAACTACAATCACATGCTTGGCTAAGCTCAGTTCACTTGTTGCCATACACTAAACTCCTCCATACTTAAAGTAATAAATGACTCCTCTTATGGAGGAGGGCATACGTCTTACCTCCACGGACGGCTCCAGCGGTGCATCAGAAGAAGTTGCACCCAAAGCCACTGGTGGAGCACTGGCAGTTGTTGGCTGTGCACACACCGTAGTTCGTGGTGGTGCATCAACCTAAAAGCACAAGAAAACAAATGATGTCCCTGAATAAATTTCAAATGATTTCACAGCAAGTAACCACAAAGTACGCTCAAAGAAATATCAAAAATGTCCAATAAGCAATTCCAAAAACCTGAAATAATACATTAGGAAGATTACAAACCTGACGCTTTGCCAGTCTCCTCTTTGGGGCAACAACCTTCTGACGACGTTCCCTCTTTGACTTCTGATGTGAGAAAAACAACAGTTTCTATGTCACCACGTTTTTCCCATTGATCATTTCACATAATAATATATTCACACACTGTATGACTATAGAGACAACTTTGAATGCTTTATAAAAATAATAGTAACGATTGTAAATGAAAGGATACACAATAAATGAAGCACATTACCTGTGGAACAGCTGGAGAGGCTGGGCCATCAAGATGCGATGGAACAACCTTATCCATCGCATCCAGAATGGCACTGCTGAACCTGACAGGATTGACTGGGATGGGGTTAGGCTCTGCCAAGACTGACTTTTGCTGCCCCTGAGAAAGAAATGCAGAAAGAAAAATTGTGATTCTTAAGCTTGGGAATGGCAAACAACACACAAAATCACAGACAAAATTCTGCTAGCATTTGTTGAATTACACAATTATTAGCCCTTAGGGGCTGTCACACAGTTACAGTGTGCAACTCATTACCTTCCTGCCTTGCTCAACAACTGCCCACTCAAAGGGATTTGGTGAGACTTTGGCCCTGGCTTCTCCCTTCACAACCACCTTGGGGGAGAATCGCCTGACAGGGGGTGATGAGGATGGAGGAGAGACCTTTGTGGCCGCTGCTGTGGTCTGCAGGTGGTTGTAAGCAGCCGACCAGATACAGTTAGCGAGGATCTCCATCCCCTCACGGTCACTGAGGTGCACCTGTGAGAACAAATAATCAAACTTCAAATCTCAACATATATGTGCAAGCCTGAAGACACTTACCCCATCTCTCGTTGTTCTGAAATTTTTCCTACCTGAAATATTTTCCTACCTGAGTGCACCGCGCATGCGTACTACGGCCAGATCCGTGTTCTGAAATTTCTTCCTACCCGTAGCGGAAATTTATAGCCATATCTGATATTTGGTCCTACCTTGTGAAAACTACTACCAACACGCATATCTTTTTACCTCTGTGTTCAGCGTGGTAGCAAATTATTATAGACATCAGACCCCCATAAATACCTGCTACCCTCCGTTTTCGGGGTGGTAGCACATTATTATAGACATCAGACCCCCATAAATACCTAGCACATTATTATAGACAGACCCCCAAAGCTACCCTCCCGGGGTGGTAACATTATTATAGAGGTTTTGGGGGGTCTGATGTCTATAATAATTTGCTACCACGCTGGTATTTATGGGGTCTGATGTCTATAATAATTTGCTACCACGCTGAACACAGAGGTAAAAAGATATGCGTGTTGGTAGTAGTTTTCACAAGGTAGGACCAAATATCAGATATGGCTATAAATTTCCGCTACGGGTAGGAAGAAATTTCAGAACACGGATCTGGCCGTAGTACGCATGCGCGGTGCACTCGGGTAGGAAAATATTTCAGGTAGGAAAAAATTTCAGAACATTCTTCTGGTTCTCATATTTGTCTGATTTAATTCGCATGCAAATGATCATTAAATCGACATATTTCTGAATGGAGTTCGGCGACCGCAGCTTTCTCTAAAAGTCCAGACTTAAGGACGGTAACGTATTTATAAAAAAACCCCAAAAACAACAGCAACAAAAAAAATCCAACAAGATTGTTGTTGGTTCTCTTGTTGGCGACCCCTGCTCAATAATCTATATGTATTGTTATTTATTTAGTTGTCGTTAACTAGTATGCTAGCAGTTAAAATAGCCATTAAAATCGTGTCATCAATATCCTTGATTTCAATTTCAGCCCAGAATCATCGTAAACACACTGAACCACAATCATAGCCAAACACAGCCAAAAAAATTTTAAAATCCATTTCCGGGCCAAATTCACAACGTTTACTGCGTCCATTCTGCCCAATCTGCCGTGATTCTGCCTTATTGACTTCCTGACACAACAAAACGTCACTGCCGCGTGTTGTATTCTGGTAAATGTAGTCAATTAAACTTTGATCTTGCCAAATTAAATCGTTTTTACAATTCATACGGATTATGGTAAATACGTTTTTTAATGTCAGTGCTGTATAATAGCGACACAAAGAAGCGAAAATGCCGCCATTCAAACTACTTTGACTAAACATTCAAACGAAGTTACGTAGCAGAACTACAACTCCCACAATTTGGCGTCACTGCGTTTCACGTTTAGCAACGGCCAGTCGCTAACGAAAAAAACCCCAGCCGCTTCCGTGTTGTTCTTGTGTTATTTTGGTAAAAATTGTTGTTCTCGGGGTCCGGGCTCGTCTGACGGCTCCCTTGGATTGTGAATATCATGGTTTTGTGAAGCTGACAGACAATTCAGCTTTCTTTCCCACCCGAAATGTCGCTGCTGCAGAGCTCAAGGAAAAAAGACAAGCGTATTTTGTCTGGTACCTGCCCAGACCCGAAATGTCAGGCGAGGCTGTTCTTCCCCGCACACGGCTCCGTTAGCATCGAGTGCACCGAGTGCGGTCAGCGCCACGAGCAGAAGAACCTGCTACATGTCGAAGAAGTGACGGATCCGGATGTCGTGCTTCACAATTTGCTCAGAAACGCCCTGCTCGGCGTCACTGGGGCCCCAAAGAAAGGAACCGAGCTGGTCAAGGTAATGGGGCTTTCTAATTACCACTGCAAGCTCTTGTCCCCGGTCCTCACCAGGTACGGCATGGACAAACAAACCGGCAAAGCGAAACTGCTGAGGGAAATGAACCAAGGGGAGATGTTCGACTGCTCGCTCCTGGGAGACAGAGCTTTCCTGATTGAGTCCGATCATGTGTCCACCGTGGGCTATGGCAAGGACAGGTCAGGCAGCCTCATATACCTCCATGACACCCTGGAAGAAGTAAAGAAAGCTAACGGTAACAGAGAGTGTCTCATTCCGGTCCACGTAGATGGAGACGGGCACTGCCTGGTCCATGCTGTGTCCAGAGCGCTGGTGGGCAGAGAACTTTTCTGGCATGCCCTGAGAGAAAACCTTAAACAGAACTTCAAGCAGAACCTGGACCGCTACAAGGCCCTGTTTCAGGATTTTATTGATGCTGCAGAGTGGGAGGACATCATCAATGAGTGTGACCCCCTGTTCATCCCACCTGAAGGTGTGCCACTCGGTCTACGCAATATCCACATATTTGGTTTAGCCAACGTTCTTCACCGACCCATAATTTTGCTGGACTCCCTGAGTGGGATGAGGAGCTCTGGGGATTACTCAGCCACCTTCCTGCCTGGGCTGGTGCCCGAGGAGCAGTGCCGAGGAAAAGATGGGAAGCTCAATAAACCCATCTGCATTGCTTGGAGCAGCTCCGGCAGAAACCACTACATCCCTCTGGTGGGAATCAAGAACACGGTGCTGCCCAAGCTGCCGGCACGCCTGATGCCGAAGGCCTGGGGCGTCCCTCAGGAACTCATCAGGAAGTACATCAAGTTGGAATCAGACGGTAGCTGCGTGATTGGTGGCGACCGCAGCTTGCAAGATAAATATCTGATGAGGCTGGTCAATGCTATGGAGGAGGTATTCATGGAGAAGCACAGCATCCACCCGTCGCTTGTGGCTGACGTGCACCAGTACGTCTACAGGCGGACCGGTGTGATTGGCATCCAGCCCGAGGAGGTGACTGAGGCAGCGAAGAAGTCAGTGATGGAGAACCGGCTGCACCGCTGCCTGATCTGTGGTGCCCTCTCTGAGCTCCACGTCCCGCAGGAGTGGCTGGTTCCTGGTGGGAAGCTCTACAATTTGGCCAAATCCACACACGGCCAGCTGCGGCCGGACAAGAACTACAGCTTCCCCCTCAACAATGTGGTCTGCTCTTATGACCCCCAGAGAGATGTCCTTGTCCCAGATTACAAACTGAGCTCCCTCAACACCTGCAACTGGTGTCATGGCACGTCAGTCCGCCACATCTGTGGCAACGGGTCGGTGGTTTACCTGGACGGGGACAGAACCAACACTCGCTCTCAAGGGGGGAAGTGTGGATGTGGCTTCAAGCATTATTGGGAGGGAAA
The DNA here is from genome assembly GCA_016785225.1 of Psettodes erumei. Classification (NCBI taxonomy): domain Eukaryota; kingdom Metazoa; phylum Chordata; class Actinopteri; order Pleuronectiformes; family Psettodidae; genus Psettodes; species Psettodes erumei. The sequence goes on from JAFBJZ010000647.1 coordinate 276,774, forward strand.
GGAATATGACAACCTCCCCGAGGCCTTCCCCATCACACTGGAGTGGGGGGGGCGAGTGGTGCGAGAGTCTGTGTATTGGTTCCAGTATGAGACTGACACAGCATTGAACAGCAATGTGTATGACGTGGCTATGAAACTGGTCACCAAACACTTCCCAGGAGAGTTTGGCAGTGAGATCCTGGTGCAGAAAGTGGTCAATACCATCCTCCATCACACGGCCAAGAAGAACCCGGACGAGTATAACCCAGTAACCATCGATGGGGCCCATGTTGAGCGTCTGACTGACACTACTGAGACTCAGCAGGTGGCAGACCCCAAGCCGCCCTCTAAGATCATCTTAACGGGTCAAAAAACAAAGACGCTTCATAAAGAGGAGTTGACAATGAGCCGAGCAGAGCGCAGCATCCAGCAGAGCATCAGCGAGCAGGCCTTCATCACTCAGAAGCGACGGACTGACAAGCTGAAGCAGGAGCAGAAAGGCCACGGCCGGACATCTTCCCCTGGAGGGTCTCCAGAAACCTCCTCTTCAGCTCCGGCCACACCCACAAAATCCTCTTCCCCCTCCTCATCATATAAGGAGAAGAAGATCCGTGTGACCACCAGTGATGGCAGGCAGGCCATGCTGACCCTGCAGGCCCACACCACCTTCTCAGAGCTGCAGAGGAGCATTGCCAACCAGTTTGGCGTGCCACCGGTGCAGCAGTGTATCCGTTACAGCTTCCCACCCAAAGAGCTGGCCCCCCCAAAGGACGGCGAGGAGAACGAGCCTGTGGCCTTGCAGCATGGTGACAGGGTGACGGTGGAAATACTGAGGGGCCCCGAGGAGAGCCCCCCAACTACCATCCCTCAAGCCTCCAGCTCACACTCAGCCTTGCACTCGACGAAGAGCGAGGGCACCATGATGTCCAGCCGGATGAGCAGCAGGGAACTCCAGGACAGCATCGACCTTGAGATGTCCTCCCTCTGTCTGCTAGCAACCTTGATGGGTAAGGATACAGACAAGTGTGGCATGTCGGTCGGCTCCCCCTGAGGGGCCCCCCTCAAGGTCCCGACAGCTTCCTAATGAAACTTCTTTTACAGAAACCTGAGATAAGCTGATTCATAGAATCCATCAATTAAACAATTTCAGACAATTTGTAAAGCTTGATTGAGAAAAATATTTCTGCAAAGTTTAAATTTCCCAGCTAATATTAACCAGCTTACTAATATCTGCAAGAGGTGGTGTCCTGGATCACCTGCAGTAAATTTGGTGGTTCACTGACAGAAGTCACGTCACAGCTGACGACAACTGTTCCATCACTGGGCTGCATATGGTCTGCAGCATATTGCTGTTTGTTGAAGGTAGAAATGTAGCTCAGTTGAAGTTAATATGAGATTTTGGCAGATTGAGCTCATCAAATCAACTTCAGTCCAGTTCAGTTCAGTTTATTTGTGAAGTGCCAATTCACAGCATAGATTATCCCAAGGCAGTTTACAGAATAAGGTCAGGACCGGGCAGTATGAAAGAGAGAAACCCAACCATTCCCATGATGAGCAAGAACTTGGCAGCAGTGTAGTGGAAGAAACCTCCGACAGAACCGGGATCAGGTGGGGCTGCCATATGCCTCAACAGCTTGGGTTGAGAGGAGAGCGAGACTTGGAACATCTCTATATACTGATATCTTCCAAAGTTATTGTTCTTTCACTGCAGCTCAGTAAACAGACACAGATAGACACGCTAAAGAGACTCTTCTCGATTTGTCCAGTAGTTTTAGACTAAGTTTACGAGGACTGTGGATTTAGGCATTAGGCAGCTGACATTTGATGGCCAGTGTGAACAGGAGGAATGATCACAGTTTGTGAAACTAGCGTCAGCGTTCATAAGAGCACCTGACTGCTGTTTGGAGGCAGACCTGAGTGATCCTGTACCCTTCCTTTAAGGGGAATGTACAACTTGTTACGACAGTTTGCAGTTCATTTTCCAACATTCCATCATCTTGTGTCACAATGCTGTTTTGCTCCGCTCACACATTCTGGTCCAGATATGCTATGGCACACATGCAATCACAGCAGGCAGGTGAATAAAAACCTGCCGGTACAGAGTAAACCGAGCGGCTCACATGGAGCAGGTGATGGCCATCATGGTGTTTGTGTCTGAGCTGCGTCCCTGAATGCTACCAGAAAAAGTTTGTGTGTTCTTTGAATGTGTCGACTCAGACATCTCACCTGCCAACGGGGTCAAAGGTCGTGGCTGCATTCAAATAAACAGATCAGCAGGCCAAATGGCAGCGTGACAGAGTGCGTCTGTCAATATTCAGGAAGGTTTCGTCTGCACTCTGAACGCTCTACAGGCCTGACGCTGCATTTCCTGTGAGCCATTGCTCAAATTCAGTAAGCCTCTTGTCCAAGACAAAACAAACTAAACATCCACTTATCAGTCTGTGTTCAGCAACATGTGATGTGTGACTTACCTTACTTTGCTATCTGCTGACTTTAAAGTGCCTGTGACATACAGTACATCGGAACAGAAGAAACATGCACGTGTAATCAGATAATGAATCATCACAATCTTCATGGTCTTCCAATAATAATTTTATTGATTATTATTTGTTAAAATAAACAATCAACACATTGTTTGGGGCTAAAACAATAAGTCAATTAGTTGATTGATTAATTAGTCCTTGAAAAAGAAAAGCAGTGGCCATTTTTGATGATGAACAGGTGGTTTTAGTCAATTTTCAAGCAAAGACACCCCACAGGTGCTGATTTCAGCTCCTCAGTTGTGAGGCTTTGCTGCTCTCTTTGTCACACACACTAGTAAAGTGACTCTCTTTAGGCTGGACTAGCTCAGCATTAAGACTGGAGACAAGGAGTGACAGCTAACCTGCCTCTTTGCAATGGTAACAGCCTCCAGCCACCAGCACCTGCAGGCAGTGGAGACTGCTGCAGCTTCACAGTTCTGAAAATATTTTAAATTGAGGCTAAAAGTACTAATTGTTATCGTTTGATCTGACGGTTATTTATTTCTCCTTTTCTCTGGAACATACCTGTTGTTATTCTGTAATTTCCCAAGGAGTCTAGTCTTGTCCAACAAACATGTCCAGAACCCAAAGACACTCAGTTTACCACATATGACAAAGAAGCAGCAAATTCTCACATTTAAGAAGCTGGATTCAGCAGATTTTTGGCATTTTTTTTAACAATGCATCAATAGCTATAGAATAGACTTTCATCAAACTGTGTTTTATAAACGGTGTCCATTAGAACACACAGAGAAACTTTGACCCACTTTGGCTCCAGGAAAGGCAAGCTTGCTATATCTGTCCAGCACATCATTTAAAATGCAGAGGCAATTGAGAGTGATCGCACAAATGAACAGAAGCATCAGAATGACATTAAAACCAATAAGAAATCAAAGACATTAAGACAGAAGAAATTATTTAAAAAGATTAACAGTTGACCAGCAGTAACTGTAGAGTAGTAAGTTTCAACAAAGGAAATGAGAGGAAGGAGAGGAAGAGAGGAGAGGAAGCAAACAGTCAAAGGTACAGCTGAGCTTTTAATGTTCATGGGAAAGAGCTCTAACATGGGCAGGAGGTTTGTTCCATTTTTGTGCAGCAGCACTGCACTTATTGTGTTCAGCTCGATTTGCATTGACTGTTGGCCCCATATTATGAGTGATTTATAACTAGATGCAGCACTACTCAAAGTGATTCTGATTCTGATTCAAAGCTGGTGTAAAGATTTAAGCGCTGAAGTGATGAGTTTGCCTGGTTCTTTAACCAAATGTTTACCTGCCTTTTGTGTTAAAGTACAGATAAGAGACCATTACAAAAGTCCAACTTGCTGGAGATGGAACCTTGTCTGGCCATGAGACTGCTAAATCTGTCTTTTTGTGTGAGATGGTGATTTAGTAGTTTTTTTCCAATGTGGCTGTTTAAGCTCAGATCTGAATCAATCAAGACCCCAAGAGTTCTAGTTTGGGCTTTTGTCTTTTTGACTCTGGAATCAAATTAGAGAATGAATTAATCTTCATTCTTTAATTAAAGTGCAGTGACATCAGTAACGTTTAGGCTTTTACAAGTTAAATGATCGAAGAGTGAATCATTAGATTTCCTGACAAAGATGTAGCTTCCGTAAAAAGACAAATTGTGTAAAATGTAAAAGTGTGCAAAAGTAAATACACATAGCTTATGTGTCTGAAAAATGAAGCCATAGAAGTGGCTTAGACTTGTATTCTATTAAATGACTATTGGGAGAGACTCCTGTGGTTGTTTGTATGTATGAGAAAATGATTCTACTTCTCACTGGATTTATGACTTCAGTGAACATTTTCATACTGAGTTTATGGTCTCAATCACTAGTTTCAACTCTTTTTCAATACAACGTGATGTTCATTTCTTAATCATGGTCCTGTTTACAATAATAAAGGATGATTAAGCAGGGGATGTTTCAGGGCATGATTGTGGTGTGATTGTCAGATAGTATAGTAACCTGCCGATCACATTTCCATCATGCAGCATTCTCAGTGGTCAAATCCACCCCTCACTCACCTCTAGCTCCACCGAGTTGTCCAAATATGGTAATGTCCAGTTTAAAAAAACTAACATGGCTGTGAACAAATTGCCAAACTCAAGGCTTCAAAACAGCTACTCACAAACCACTGGGTGACTTCATGGAGCTACGTCCATTTTTGATGGATGTGATGTTTGAGAAAGGAGCAGTTTAGTGAAAGCTGTCAACATTTGTAGACTGAAATGTCTTTACCTCTAACTTGATGAGAACTGGTGCACTGCTGCTGTTATATTTTCCGTTGTCCTGCCAGATTTCAGTGCAAACAACATCCAATTAAGATTTTACCAATCCAAACAAAAGAAATAAACATTTGTAATTGCAACATTTTTCTGGGAGAAGTGCTGCATTATCTGTCAGAAGTGCAAGGGTGCCGGTATTTTTGACCATGCTGGTTTGATTTGATTTGAAAACTAATTGAAAGTCAGCTGTGACTTGTGTTTCTACTGTTAAAACTACACAAGGAGTCTGTGCATGCAGCCTGCTGGCACAGACTTCATGCAACCTTGCTAACCTGTAAAGTGTTTCTCTTGGTTCCAGGTGAGGACGTTTGGTCATATGCCAAGAAGCTGCCGCACCTATTCCAGCAGGGTGGTGTCTTCTACAACATAGTTAAGAAAGACATGGGTACGTTTGTTCTCACAGGGATTGAATACAGGAGTAAGCAATTATCTGCTGCCTCATGCAGAGGTTTTTTACTTTACTTCATCTTACTTACAGTTAGATAATGGGATTTTTTTTTTCTTAATCCTTGATGTTAACTTATTAAAACTCAAAGCATCCTCTAAAACAGCATTGTTTGCAAACAGTCTCCTAAACCCTGAGGGTTTTCTGAAATGGTCAGGTCAGGGTCAGGGTTCACTAGCATATGAGGCAGAGAGAAACATGAAGCTTAAGACTTTTTCATTTATTGTAAATCATTGCCTTGGAAACAACAAGCACATTTATCACCATTTTCAAATCAGTTCAATTGTTTTCAGTTGTATTATATTTAGTTATACTCATCATTTGCATAATTTTAGATGACATACAGAGAGAAATATTATTTCTGATTTTGTGTCTTGACCAGTCCATGATCTTCTCTGTCAGGCCTGATGGACGGGAAACACTGCATGCTGCCTCACCTGACGGGGAAGACGTTTGTTTATAATGCAGCAGAAGAGCGTCTGGAGCTCTGCGTAGACACTGCCGGTCACTTCCCTGTAAGCCCCGATGTGGAGGAGCTGGTGAAGGAGGCACTGGTGCAGCTGCGCTCAGAGGCGGCTACCAGGGGCAGCAGAGAGGGGAGTCCGTCGCATGGTGTACTGCGGCTGGGCAGCGGCGGGGTCGTCCGTAAGAAGGAGCATCTGCAGAGTGTTACTGCCTTCCAGGGCAAAGGTCACTCTCTGGGCAGTGTGGGTGGCTCATCCCCTCCAGAACATCGGCCTATCACGCGTCAGCACAGCAGTGGCGTGGACTTGAGCGCCAGCGTGTCCAGAGGCCCCCCGGACCTGTCGGACATCCCAGAGGATGCCACCAGGGAGCTGGTCCGCATGGCACCTGGCTTTGTCACCATGAAGGACAGTCGTGGTCTGGACCCAGGCTTGATGGAGCAGCAACGGAGGAAGCTGCAGGAGATGGTCTGCTCCATCCAGGCGTCGATGGAGCGCCACCTGAGAGAGCAGCAGAGTGCCGCCGCAGGGGGCGGGGCCCTCCAGGAGCAAACAGGTGGAACTAAGTCTGGCACGGGCCAGCAAACATCTACAGCCAGCCGTGAGCATCCAGCTGCAACAGGCTCCTCTTTAGCTGACAAACCAGATGCCAAGGCAGAAGAACTGGAAGAGATGGAGAGCCAGGACGCCGGGCAGAGCAACACCACCGAACCCATGGATCACTCCTGATCTGCCCTGACCCCCAGCATTGGCCCGTCCCCACCCTGCCTGCCCAGCATCTGTGGGTCATAACGCCTCAGGTCGGATCCGAAAGCTTTGGTCTTCACCGTGTTTCATGTCTTTACTGCATGACTGAAGAGCGGGCCGACCGTCCTCACCTCTCTGCAGGCTCGGGGTGGGACGTCCATTGATGATGCGATATATTGTGACACTCCATCTACGATACATCGTTGATAATCTCACAACAGCATCACAGTTCTGTTGCAGCACTGTGTGTGTTTAAACTCTATGCACTTTAGTACACACTCCTTCATCCCAGCTGCCTACGTGTCTCTGTGAAACTACATGACGTAGTAATTAAACACAGCTTTGATTGATTCCTGCATTTGAAAGAAATCGTTTTGCCGTTTGAATTGAAGTTTTTCTCTTTAGCTGATAATGTATCATAAATGACTGTCTTACAGTATATCGCAGAGTTGCCCGTATGGTGACAGGATTGTATCTTCAGCCTTGTGAGTCCCTCCTGTAGACGTCTAACCCTCTTGCTATAAACATGCAGCGATACCTGAGGAGGAAACATCACTCGGACTTGTGTGTGACACGCATTCCTGTAGATAGAAAAAATATCTCGGAGTCTTAATCTGGCGCTTTGAGAAGAGCTGCCGGTCGCTGGCAGACTGACGCCCCACACACATGCTTCCCTCAAAGTGCACCAGCCTCTGTACGCATCTGCTTTTCCACTGTCCGCCTGTCTGGTTGCTTCATTTATTGATTCCTTGTCAGAAAATTTTTCATTTCCCTGCAAAATGGTCACAATTGAAATTGAATGTTTGATGTCCATGTTTTTCAAAACACCGTGCGATTAAGTTGAAGCGCCTGAATCCAGTTGACACCGGTGAAACCAGAAACCAGAAACCAGAACTCTTTACCTGCAGGTGGCAGGTAAAGAGTTCTGGTTTCTTTGTCTTATTCTTGTGTGTTTTTGAATCTGTGGTTAAAGGTTCTGTGCGTAAATGCTCCCAGCAAGGTCAGCATCCACTTTTGTTCCGTACTCACCAAGAGCTGTTTCAAAGCGAAACCGTTGTTAACTCATTGCTTCCTCTTGTATCTCTCCTTTTCTTGTACTGAGGTTAGCATGCTAACCGGCCGGACGTAGATCACCTCCTATCTTGTAAACGCAACAATAGATGAAGCTCCTGGTGAGCAACCAGCGCCTGCGCCTGACAAAAAAAAATACATTGAATGAAATCTTCCATGTAGCACATTTAATATTTTTTTCATTTTAAAACTATGAAAATTTTGTTTTGTTTGCTGTTTAATACAGTGTACCGTCACGCGTCCACTATCCATGGATTTTCGCAAACGTATCTGTGTTTCTATTCGCCGATTGCCGAATCGCCCGGAAATGTCAACCAAAGGAGAGTTTAAAGTCATGGAGAAATATCTACGTATGAAAGATATGCATAAATATCTGATTTTTGGTTATAACTCAGAAGAAGACAGTACTGGTTGAGGTTTCGTTGGTATAAAGAGGCCAAACAACTTAATGTTATTAATATTTGAACTGAAAAGTTGGGTGTTATTCAAATCTTTAATATTTATTTGTAGAGCCATTTAGTCTGGACTCTCTTCAGATGACTAATACTGTTAAGACACATTTGTCTGATGGTATTCTGTTGAAGTCCAGTTCGTAGAGGTTAAGAGGGAATTCAGTGATATCCACATTTATAATTAACTTATAAATTCTGTATTTAATAATATTTAATATTATTATTACAAAATTTAATATAGCTGGTGATGTTCCACTGTTTGTAGAGAAACTGCACACACAGACACACACAAGAAAAATCCCTCATCACCTGAGTGTGGGACTGCTTGAAAACTGTAGCACCCGTGAACAAGGTGCTTCCCAAGAACCAATCCTGCCTCAGCTCCAAGTGCTTTACTTTCAGCCCAGTGTTTCTGTAAGACTGAAACACTGTGAAACGAAAGAGAGCGCACTGAAAAGAACCATAAAATTTAAACAATTTGAAACCAGAGAATTGCTTAAATTTTACAATCATGGAGTCACAAAGCAAAAGTTGTTGAATGCCAACAAAATCATCAGCCTTTTGTATGACAAATGCATTTTATTGTTCGGAGAGAAACCAAAACAAGAATGATTTCTGGTCTGTAAAGGTGGTGTAGGCACGTTGAACTGGTCTGAGAATGAAAGTGAATTTGTTGCCAGCTGTATAAGATAAAAAAAAGATAATGTATTGATCACTTGACACCCGTGGTTTGATAAATACCCAAATATCCAAGCATTGACAATTTCGCTAGTGAGAGACCAGAAACATAATTAATTTTGTAGTTTTTATTTGTCATTATTATTATTATTATTATTATTATTATTATTATTATTATTATTATCATCAGTAGTAGTAGTAGTAATATATTATATTTTTTAACAAAAAATGACATCCACTTCTACCTTAAACGCAGGTTGTGGAAAAGTATTTAAAGGCAGCCAGAGGAATGAAAAGCACAAAGATGATAAACTATGGTTTTTCTTCAAAATGCCTGTTAAAACTTAATGAGTTATTGTTGAACAGAAGTGCCCTGCACACAGCCAATGCTGATTTAATAACATGAAATAACATGATGTGAATGAGAGATTGAACAAATGTTCTAAGCCCTGAGATGTAATGTGGCTCGGTTGTACTTTTAAGTTTGACATCTCCCATTTTCCGAATACATCCGAATAAGTCCGAATACAGCCAAAAGGAGCTGGTAAAAGTTTTCAGTTCAGTTCAGGTGGCAGTTTATTAGGTCCGCCATGCTAAAAAAAAGTCAGTCTGATCCAATTGTCATGTGATTTAGCATATACCCTCTTTCATGAAGCTTCAGGTGTCCGGTTTGTGTTGAAACCATCTCGACATGTTGAGTTCAGCTGTGTGAAGAGTCAGGAGGATGCAGCATGTGCATTGCAGTGTTGTCCCTGTTATTTAGGCTGCACTCATTGATAGAAATGGGGTGAACAAAATAAGAGAAATGCTAGAAATGCTGGAAATGTTAGTATAACAGAAAGCGGATTAGCTGCATCACAGGCTGCATCCTTCCTTCAGAAGGACCTCTGAAACAGTTCCAACACAAACTGGACATGATGAAGCAGGATTTTGTAGAAGATGGCATTTTTGGAAAACAAACTTGGGTTATTCCCCAAAATATCAAACTATTCCTTTAAAATGAGATCGAGACTGAAAGTGAGCTTAAACTTTTGTTGCCAAGAAAATATTTGTCCATGTTGCCCTTGACATGATGTGGTCCTGATGGAGGCACTGATCGTCAGGCCTTAAAATTGTTTGATACTGAGGTTTTTTTCTGTTTTGCGTTTAACTTTTGCCTCCGACTCCATTTATTTAAACCTCACCATCATATTTTACCTTGAAAATCTCTTAGCTTTACCTTTTTGTTTTCTGGTTTTGGTAAAAAATCACACTCTCACCATGTGATTCACAGCCCTTCAGTGTTTCAGCTGTCTGAGACTTACTTCACTACTGAGGTGAACAAATGGAAGACTTAGCACTTGGAGAAAAAGAGGGAATGTTAATGTAGCAGATTCACATTAGCTGAACCTGACTCTTCAGTCAGTGTCAGTCAGTCGTTCGGAGGGGAACCTGGTCAAGTGGACAAAGCAAATGAAAGAAAGGTTTGCTCAGACAACACTGCTGTAACAGAATTGTTTTTCTTTGCAACTGCTGTAATTATGACATGAATTGTAATCCAGTTGTATGATAGTATATATTGTAGAATATTTGGATCTGTACAGAAACTATAGAAAAACAGATTGTTCAGTTCCTTCAGCTGTTTTTTGTTAACTTCTCTGGTTTGCTAATAAAATATTGGCGATACACGGCTTAGACATTGCTGTTTGCATGTGTGATGAATTTTAAACCCCAACAATAAAATCACTTCCTTCCACTTGTTCTTGTATTTTGTCATCACTAACAGATTTTTGTTTCTTATTTTTAGAAAAACACTGTTCGTGTGGTGAGAGTTGTTGTTTAGTGTTAGAGACAAAAACATTTTATCCTTGTGTCAATTTTCTTTAGTTAGCAGTGCTTGTGAATGTATTAGTGTTTTTTCCCCAGCTTTTCAGTTGTTTCACTTTATTACAACAAGACTCAACTTTGAAGGAAATTGAAAGTCTTATTATTTCTTATACTGTGACTATGTAATACTAAATACCTGATTTAAAAAAATCTAATTTCAGAAAAGAAACACCATTTCGATTCAATTTTACTTATATATTTTAAATAACTGAAATAAATTTTATCGAAGTTGATGCATGTAAATGCAGATTGTATTTTGCTACCACTCCGACATCTGCGTTATGTTTAGGAAAGACAAGAAATTACGAGTAGTATAGAGAAAACAACTAATTTCCCTGGGAAAAGAAGCCATACAAATGAATATGAATTGAACAGAATTCAGTCTCTCTTCCTACCGGAATTTCTCAGCGTGACACTTGGTGGAAGCTCTGAATATGTGGATGTGGCTGTGGATATGTTGAATCGTGCTCCAACGATGTGTTCAGCCCAGCGTTTGAGAAAGTTTGTCAGCGAGCGACTAACAGCTGCCGCTGAAGAAATATTCGGAGTCTTTGAAAAAACTATCGTCGAGTACGAGGAGGAGATCGATCGTCAACGCCGACTGCTGGATATAGTTTGGAAACCTCAAGTGAAACTCCACAGGATAGGTCTGTGGGAGCAGAACAGTCATAACACAACTTCTACTAGGATATGATTCATGTCGGATCCCGGTAGTTTAAACTGCTTCTTTATTTGCGCAGGTGTATGTTTGTGTATAGTGTTAGCAGCGGTGCCATCAGCGCAGAGACGCTGCTAACAGAGAGCGCACATGATAACATGGTTTTTAAGTTGTCTACACAAAGGATCTCTCCAGATTTGTGTAACGGCTGTCTTTGTGTGATTATGTGACAATCAGGAATGAATCAATGTGTGTCTGGAAAGCAGCCCCTCGAGGTATAATAATGATGAAGATCTTGAAGTGTCCTCTAAAAGATCTTCTGCTGTGCCCTCTGAGTGCTCCTGTAATGGGCTGAGCTGCACGTTTTGCAGGGTTGCACCTCTAATGAAAGTGCCCAGTAGGGTGACCTTAAGTCTCACTTATGGAAATCCATAATTGGGTGCCTTTTTTGGGTGAACATGGCAAGTGTGCAGGAAGGGGGAATCCATGCATTTAGCAGCCCAACTAAAGAAGCTGGCCAGGTCCTCAGGCTTCAGTTGTCTTCCTTGGCTCGGATCATATGGCTCGGATCTTGGCTCAGCAACTTCTGACTGCTCTGGATATGATAGCTGTCAGTCTATGAGAAGTTACAAAAGTAAGTGAAAGCAGAACATCAAGCAGCATAATTGTAGTGTATGTCTTATTTAGTAAGTTCACATGTGTTTACATATGTTTGAACAAACACCAACACATTTGAGGATTTAACTCTGTATAATGGCTTGAAATATGTCTGTCTGTTATTCCATCTTCACATTAGTAACCTGTGTCTTGTTCTTGTCAGGTTCTCACTGACCAGGATAGGGACTGCAGTCTGGACCAAGAAGATCCAGGACTTCCACAGGGGAAAGAGGGACAAGAGGAACTCACCAGTCAGGAGGACTTGCAGATTGTTCTGAAGCAAGAGACCGATACCTTCATGTTGACACCAACCCATGAGGAAAGGGACCACAGTGAACCAGAACCAAACAGTGACCACCAGCTCCTCTCTCAAAATTCTCCTGTAGCTGAGAGCCAAGATCAGAAAGGAGGAGAGCTTGTAGACCCAGGATCAACTAGAAATGCAGAGGAGAGACATCACAAATACACAAGTCACAGCAACAATGCTCTCCCACGACAAAGAGTCTCTGTAGCATTCAGACACAGGAAAACTCTTTCAAATGTGACACTTGTGGGAAAGATTTTATTTGTAAGTCTGAATTGAACGTCCATCTGAGAACCCACACAGGTGAAACACCATATGTTTGCAACCCCTGTGGAAAAATATTCAGTCGAAAATCATCATTGAAAAATCACACAACAGCCCACACAGGTAAAAGGCCCCACGTTTGCAACACCTGTGTGAAATGTTTCAAACAGAATAGTTATTTGTTGATCCACACAGGTGAGAAGCCATATGTTTGTAAAACCTGTGGCAAAGGTTTCAAATGTAATCGTGATTTGTTGATTCACACAGGTGAGAAGCCATTTGTTTGCAACACCTGTGGGAAAGGATTCAGTCAGGCATCAGGACTGATGTATCATCGAAGGCTTCATACAGGTGAGAAGCCATATTCTTGTGAAATATGTGGGAAAACTTTCAGTTGTAGAGATTCCTTGTTGCTCCACCTGAGAACCCACACAAGTAAGAAGCTGTAGCTTTGCAATATCCAAGGGAAGCAGTTCTGCAGCACATCAGTATTAATAAACCAAATGCAAGTCCATGTAGATGAGAAACCATATTACAGTGAGAATCAGAGAAGAGGTTTTAGATGTAAAAATACCTTGTTTGTACATATGAGAATCCACAGATGTTAGAAATTGTATTAATGCTAAGTATGTGGGAAAACATTCAGGCAGATAGTACACCTGAAAAATCCTAGAATTCTTCCAGATTAAAGGTCATACACTGACTGTGTGATGGTCAGTCCAGGAACCAGGTGCAAGACAGTGTGTGCTGGCAATGATCTTTATTTTACACAATCCAAGAGTCGCAAATCCAAGAATTCCATGTCACAAATCCGTAATCGCGGTCAGAAAACCAGGGCAGCAAAAGCAGAAGTGAGGTCAAACAGTCCGAGTCAAAAACCAGAGAAACAGTGAACAAATCCAATGGACTAGGGCAAGAAACAGTGGTCAGGCAAAATGTGTCTACGGAAACAGATCAGACTGGTGTACAGGATTCTCGGCTCAGGCATGAAATGGTCACATTCCGACACCAGGGAAGTGTAAGGCAGGGGTTTAAGTACACCAGGGAGTGACAAGCAAACAACATGTGAGGAAGCAACCAGGGGAAAACACACTAGACAGAAACCCAAAAGGACACGGATCATAACAGTATCCCCTCCCTTAAGAAACGCCTCTTGGCGTTTTAACAGGTGGCTTAGGATGAGTCCTGTGAAAGTCCCTTATCAAGTCTTGGTCCAGAATGGACTTGGCAGGTGTCCAGCTTCTCTCCTCGGGACCGTAGCCTTCCCAGTCAATAAGGTACTGAAGGCCCCGACGACGACAGTCCAGGATGCTCCGGACCGTGTATGTCTCCCCATTCTTGATGATGCGGGGGGCGGGAGGGGGCTCAGGAGCAGAACACAAGGGGTGAGTGACCACTGGTTTAATACGCGAGACATGAAACGTGGGGTGTATTTTACTCATGGTGGCAGGAAGTCTAAGTCTGACTGTGGAGGGGCTGATAACTTTGATGACAGTAAATGGACCAATGTAACGAGGAGCCAGCTTATGCATGCCCCCCTTCAATGGAATGTCCTTGGCAGCCAGCCACACACGTTGCCCCATGTGGTAAACTGGAGCTGGAGTACGCCTGCTGTCCGCTCGTTCCTTCATCCGGGCAGCCGCTCTCAGAAGATTGGAGCATGTAATGCTCCAGGTCCTTCTGCATCTGCGGATGAAGGCCTCAGCAGACGGAACCCCCACCTCTTTCTCCTGACTCAGGCTGGTACTCCAAACAGCACTCAAAGGGGGATAATTTGGACGAGGAGGAGGTGTGGCTGTTTATGGCGTACTCGGCCCATGGCAACTGCTGGCTCCAGGAAGCTGGTTTTTTGGCACACATGCACCTCAGGACAGTCTCAAGAGATTCGTTAGCCCGCTCGGTCTGGCCATTAGATTGGGGTGAAAACTGGAGGATAAACTCACAGATGTACCTAAGAGAGTGCAAAAAGCTTTCCAAAAGCTAGCGGAGAATTGGGGACCATGGTCTGAGACGATGTCGGAGGGGATGCCATGTAATCTGACTACATGTTGAATGAGTAGTGTGGCTGTTTCCTGGGCAGAAGGTAACTTGGTGAGGGGAACAAAGTGTATGGCCACAGAAAAACGGTCAACGATGGTAAGAATGGTAGTGTCGTGGTTGGAAGTGGGTAAACCTGTTGTGAAATCTAATGCTATATGTGACCAGTGACGACTGGGAGTGGGTAGTGGTTGAAGGAGACCTTGTAGCGGTTGGTGAGTTACCTTGGCTTGGGCGCAGACCGAGCAGGCTGAGACGTAGTCTTGAATGTCTTTTCTTAGATCTGGCCACCAGAACTTGCGCAGGATGAAGTCATATGTGCGACTTCTCCCCAGGTGACAGGAGAGAGGTTGGAGGCGTGTCCCCACTCAAGGACCTGAGGCTGTGCACTGGCGGGTACGTAGAGGTATCCGCTAGGGCATTCACTTGGTGCCGCGGAACCCTCCTGGGCATGCCTCACACAATCCTCAATCTCAAGATCAACAGCATTAATGAAAATGTTGGATGGAAGGATAGTGTCAGGAACTGGATCCTTCCCCGGTGGATCAAACCTTCTGGATAGTGCATCGGGTTTGACATTCTTGGAACCCGGGCGATATGCCAGATGAAAGTCAAATCTGGCAAAAAACATGGCCCACCTGGCCTGGCAAGGATTTAACCGCTTGGCCGTCCGTAAATATTCCAGGTTCTTGTGATCTGTCCAAACCAGAAAAGGGACACGGGCACCCTCCAGCCATTGCCTCCATTCCTCTAAGGCCAGCTTGACTGCCAGGAGCTCGTGATTGCCTATGTCATAATTCTGCTCTGATGAGGTTAGGCGATGGGAAAAGAATGCACAGGGGTGCACCTTTCCATCCTGTGATGATCTCTGGGACAGGACGGCCCCCACCCCAATGCTAGAAGCATCGACCTCCACGATGAACTGTGCCTCCGGGTCTGGGTGAATGAGGATAGGCGCAGTAGTAAATAGTTCCTTCTAGCGATGGAATGCAGTTTTGGCTTCCTTGCCCCAGGAAGACTTGGCCTTAGTGGAGGTCAGGGCAGTGAGAGGAGCAGCAACTGTGCTGTAGTTTCTAATGAATCTGCGATAGAAATTGGCAAATCCCAGGAAGCGCTGCAATGACTTTCGGTCTTCTGGCCGGGGCCATTCCGTGACAGCCTTGACCTTGGAGGGATCCATGCCAATGCTTCCCGCTGAAATCTTGAACCCCAAAAAGGTGGTGCATGAGAATTCGCACTTCTCGGCCTTGACGAACAACCGATTCTCCAGCAACCGTTTAAGCATCTGCTGCACATGCTCCGTGTGTTGCTCTGGGGAATGGGAGAAAATCAAAATGTCATCAAGATAGACGAAGACAAACTTGTTAATCATGTCTCTTAGCACATCGTTGACCATTCCCTGGAAGACTGCTGGGGCATTAGTCAGACCGAAGGGCATCACCAGGTACTCCCAGTGACCTGTGGGAGTGTTAAAAGGCCCTCTTCCACTCATCTCCCTCTCTTATGCGTATGAGGTGGTAAGTATTTTGCAAGTCCAACTTGGGAAAAATGGTGGCTCCCTGGAGAAGCTCGAATGCAGTAGACATGAGCGGAAGGGGATAACGGTTCTTAATAGTGATATCATTGAGACCACGGTAATCAATACAAGGACCAGGGGAACCATCCTTCTTGCTAACAAAAAAGAAACCCGCGCCAGCTGGCGACGAGGATGGGCGGATGATACCTGCAGCCAGGGACTTGCTAAGGTATTTCTCCATAGCTTCAGTCTCGGGACGCGACAGGGAGAACAGCCTACCTTGAGGGGGCGTTGTCCCTGGCTTCAGATCAATGGGGCAATCATACGGGCGATGGGGTGGTAGACAAGCGGCACGCGCCTTAGTGAAGAATTGTTTTAAGTCTAGATACTCGGGGGGGACCTTCTCCAGGTTACGAATTGGCTGTATGACTGGAACTGGTGGGTGGGCTTGACGAAGGCATGTCTGCGAGCAGGTGGGGCTCCAGCCCATGATTTCGTGCCTTTCCCAGTCTATGACTGGGTTATGGATAGTCATCCACGGGTGGCCAAGGATGATAGGTGAATGGGGGGAGTTAATGATCAGGAAACTGATGAATTCTTGGTGGTTACCGGAGACTAGCATCTTTAGGGGAGCCGTAGCATGGGTGATGCGGCCGATCTTCAGGCCATCCAGAGAGACCGCCACTTGTGGTTGAGAAAGCACCACCCAGGGAATGCCCAGTGCTTAGCTGCCCTGAAGTCCAGGAAGCTCTCCTCTGTTCCAGAGTCCACCAGTGCCCTAGTTCCCTTAGAGCCCCCATTCCACTCTAAGATCACTGGTAGGCTGGTGCGCTTCTTCGAGGAGGATTCTAATGACATTGCACCCACGAGCGCTCCTCTCCTCACTCGTGGGCGTTGCCTTTTACCAGGTACCTGATCTTGAAGTGTCCAACCCCCCTCCCACAGTATAGACACGCTTGTTCTCGGATCTGTCTTTCTCGTTTTTCCTTAGAAAGACCAGCTCGATTTATCTGCATTGGTTCTGCCTCCGGGGCGAGTGCGTGGGGGCGTGATGCCCCAGAAGGCGACCTTGGTCGACGCAGGGGAGCAGGGGATGGCTGACGGTGTGGGCTCGGGCGGACATGGCGCCTGCGATCCTCCAGGTGTGCGCCGACACGGATAGTCAGTTCGATAACCCGATTCAGATTGTCAGGGAGGACACGGGTCAGTAGCTCGTCCTTGATGCAGTCAGCGAGACGGTGGAGGAATGCATCATACAGGGCACGTTCTCCCCAGCCGCTGTCGGTGGCGAGCGTCTGGAACTCCATGGAGTAGTCTGTAGCAGCTCACTTCCTGCCTCCTGGCCGTGCTTGGACCGATCAAAAACTCTCTTCATCTCCTCAGCCAGCAGAGTAGAGTTCTGAACACACGGTAAGTCTGCTTCCCAGGCCGCTGTAGCGCACTGTTTGGCCCTCACGTTACGCTGGGTGATGATGTAAGCTACCCGGGATTGCTCGGTGAAAAAGGTGGCTGGTTGTAAACTGAAGATGAGCTTGCACTGGGATATAAAGGCCCGGCAGGACCCGGGCTCACCGTCGTACTTCTCTGGCGGTGGGAGACGTGGTTCGTGTGTCGTCGGAGGTGTGGTGGAGCTGGGAGCAGGGGGAGCAGATGGATGAAGAGCGGGGGTGAGCTGGTTAGCTCTGATGGTAGCAGCCAAGTCAGCCATGCTGTGGGTCAGCGTCTGCAAATGTTGCGAGAAGGACAGGAGTTGTTGCTGTTGTGCCCCCAGTAAGGCGTCCTGCCTCTCCACTGCCACTTGTAGCTGCACACTGCCTGCTGGTTCAATTGTGGTCAAAACATACTGTGATGGTCAGTCCAGGAACCAGGCGCAAGACAGTATGTGCTGGCAATGATCTTTATTTTACACAATCCAAGAAATTCGTGTCACAAATCCGTAATCGGGGTCAGAAAACCAGGGCAGCAAAACCAGAGGCGAGGTCAAACAGTCCGAGTCAAAAACCAGAGAAACAGCGAACAAATCCAATGGACTAGGGCAAGAAACGGTGGTCGGGCAAAATGTGTCTACGGAAACAAATCAGACTGGTGTACAGGATTCTAGGCTAAGGCATGAAATGGTCACGTTTCAACACCAGGGAAATGTAAGGCAGGGGTTTAAGTACAAATTAGCCGGGGAATTAGCCAGGTGATTAACCAAAAAGGGAAGAACACCAGGAGGAGGCCTAACAGATAGCAACACCAGAAACCACCCAAAACATGTGAGGAAGCAACCAGGGGAAAACACACTAGACAGAAACCCAAAAGGACATGGATCATAACAGACTGAACAAGAGCCCACAAAGGTGGGATACCACATCACTGCAACACCCGAGGGAGAAGATACTTCAATGTGTCTCAGATGGAAAGTCACATAAGATCATGTACAGACAAGCAGTCCTGGATTTACACAGTCTGTGGGAGAGGATTCAGTTGCAGCTGTTATGGACAAAACACAAGAACCCACAGAAGTGAAGAGCCACGTGACTGCAGCTCATCTTGGAAAGGTTTTCCTCAAATGACACAGCTAAAAAAGCAGCTAAGAGTCAATTTACACAGGAGAAACCATCCAGACATGTAACAGTTCCCAGTATGAAGAGGCCACAGTATCCAAGTTTACTGTAGTTCTGTGATGATCAGTACAGGAACCAGGCGCAAGACAGTGTGTGCTGACAATGATCTTTATTAGCGACAATCCAAAATTCGCAAATCCAAAAATCCGTAACAAGTCCGTAATCTGGGTTCGAAAACCAGGGCAGCAAAACCAGAGGCGTAGTCAAAACAGTCCGAATCAGAAAAACCAGAGAAACGGCAAACAAATCCGAGGGGCTAGGGCAAGAAACGGTGGTCAGGCAAAACTGGGTCTACGAAAAACAGATCAGGCTTGGCGTACAGGGTTCTGGGCTCAGGCAAGAAATGGTCACGATTCGACACCAGGGAAGTGTGAAGCAGGGTTTAAATACACTGGGGAGTGATGAGCAAACGAGACACAGGTGCGAGGAATTAGTCAGGTGATTAACCAAAAGCGGGGGAAAGAACCCCAGGGGGAGTCCTAACAGAAAACACAGACAGAAACCCGAAAGGACATGGATCATAACAAGTTCACTATCAGCAACATCATCAAATTTTGTAAAACCAGCCTCATTTTTTCTGTTTCACTCATATTTCTGTGTACAGCAGTCTTTCTTTGGTTCACAGTGAGGGTGGGGTTCCTGTGTCAATAATTTGCCATTTAAATAAATGTAATTTACTATTTCATACTGTACCTCAGTTACATTAGTGGACTGTGACCCTGCTGTTGGGTCACTCATGTTGTCATCCTCTTTCTAGATTTTGTTGTCTCGAACATGTCTTTTAATTTTATTTGTTTATGAATCTTGTCATGAATTTAACTGGGGATTCAAACACAGTTTACAGAGTTTACAGTTTCTACAGGATTGTTCTTTTTAATGTAATTTTCAGTTTCAGTTGATACTTAAATATCTGCCAATAAGGAAGAGAAACGTGGAAATTGATCTTTGGTTACACATGAGTTACATACAAGGCAAAACAAGATCTCTGATTCATCTTCTAATGGTGAAACCACACTCTCCTGGACTGGTTAGAATTTGTACTCCATGTCCAGGAGCATACATCTGAGGATAAAGGCAGGTCAATTCTAAAGCAAAGACATAAGAAGAGGAATCAGGTCATCTGTAAACATCTCAGTTTTTTTTCGCTCAGCACAGAAACTTCACTCACAGTGCATCATCTAACAGTGAACCCAAGAACAAGCATTGTTTTCTCCTTTTGAGGTAACAACAAGCACAACAATGACCCCAAGTTCAAGCTTCTGAGCACCAGCCATAGATGTACCTGGGTCCAAGCAATCCAATTAGTGGTTATATACAGACAGACAGACACACAGAGAGAGAAAGAGAGAGAGAGAGAGAGAGATTGTGTGTTCCAGGTGTAAAAAGGCAAAAGCACCCTGGGAAGCTGAATTGAGTTGTCCCCCTTTATCTTGGGAACAAAGGAACACGTGGTCTCTCCTACCATTGAGTGGACATGAATCCCAACAAGACAAACGAGCAGTTGAGTTAACTTTATATGTGCTACAAAATGAACAAAGCAGCCCAATACAGGATAAATATGAGTATTTCAAAACACATTTATGTCCAGTAATATGGAATATAAACGCTACTGTTTAATTAAACATCCTCAGGATGGCTAAAATATATCTACAACGGCCCTAATACGCCGTCGACGCTTTCCTCCTCAACTGTTCAATACACCATCATTGTTTAGGAAATAGTTGGGAAAGACATAGGACAAATGTGGCATTACAGAGAAAATTAAAACTGCAAGTAGTGATAATGGGCCCTCGCACCCCTGCGCCAACTCGGGGGACCCGGCTGACGCTGAATTCCCTGAATTTCCCCGAAAACCCCGACGGGGAGGCGTTTTTGAACATTTCCTCCTGTCGCCAATAGGTGGCACTACAACAATGCGACAACATAGTCCCTCAGGTCTCTTCAGGACGCCGCCCCAATTGTACGTGTGTAATTTGAAGCAGATCGGATGAGGCATTTGAGACTTACAACGCTTTAGATGGCGATGGCGAGGGATCCAACTTCGCTGACCTGCCACCGGAACCCCAGGAGGCAGGAGAATGTCATCTTCAGAACTGAGCATCTACCATGTCTCCAGGCTTACCACAGTAAAATTCAGCTTCATCGGATTAAGATACTTGATGTTGAACGTCAAAGTACAAAACATGTGATTTCCTGTTGCCAATAGGTGGCGCTGTCACTTTTATGGAATATGAACATGCAGATGTCTCAGGGAGGGGATTATTATCATCCATGTGAATATTGGCTGAGATCGGAGCACGTACACTGAAGTTATGGCAGTTTCGTGCTTTCTGGCGAAACATCAAAACTCGCCGCGCCGCCACGCCCACATTTTTTGCGAGCCATAAAAACCTTTAACAACTTTTGATCACTAAGGCCTGGAGAGTCAGCACACCAAGTTTGAAGCTGATACAGTGAAATCTCTAGGAGGAGTTCATTCAAATATAACACGTGCAAACGGTGAAAAATACACCAAATTTTTACATTCAAATCAAAATGGCTGACTTCCTGTAAGGTTTGAGTCATGTCCACAAGAGACTTTTTCGAAGGTCGTGGGACTTTCCACACACCTACCGAATTTCATCCGCCCAGGTCAAAATAACCTCAATGGGGAGGGGTTTTTGAAATTTTTTCCCTGTCGCCAATAGGTGGCGCTATGACAATAGGACCATATAGTCCCATAGATCTCTTCAGGCCAGTGCTCTGATTATACGTGTGTAATTTGAGGCAGATCGGACAAGGTATGTGTAAATTAGAGCACTTTGATGGTGATGGCGAAGGATACAAATTCACCGCGCCGCCACGGGGCCGCCATGAGAAGGGAGCGCGCCATCTTCTGAATCCAGCATCTACCTTATCTCAAGGTTTACCACAGTAAAATTTAGCTTCATCGGATTTAGATACTTGATGTTGAACATCAAAGTACAAAACATGTGATTTCCTGTCGCCAATAGGTGGCGCTGTGACTTTCAATGAATATGAATATGCGGATACCTCCGGGAAGGGAGTATTATCAAGCATGTGAAGTTTGATGGAGATCAGACCACATACGCTGAAGTTATGGCAGTTTCGTGCTTTCTGGCAAAACATCAAAACTCGCCGCGCCGCCACGCCCACATTTTTCGCGAGCCATAAAAACCTTTAACAACTTTTGATCACTAAGGCCTCGATAGTCAGCACACCAAGCTTGAAGCTGATACGATGAAATCTCTAGGAGGAGTTCGTTCAAATATAACACGTGGAAATGGCCAAAAATGGTCAAAATTTGCATATTCATATCAAAATGGCCGACTTCCTGTACGGTTTGGGTCATGGCTGCAAGAGACTTTTTCGAAGGACTTGGCACCGTCCATGCACCCACCAAATTTCATCTGCCTAGGTCAAAATAACCCCAACGGGGAGGGGTATTTGAAAATTTCTAGAGGCCGCCACCGAGCCATTTTGCCCCACCTATTCTGGAGACCCTTAAAATACGTAATTTTTCACCGGACCTGACGCGTGTGCAAAATTTGGTGAGTTTTTAAGCATGTTCAGGCCTCAAAAAATGTGATTTAATTGTCGTGAAAATAATAATAATAATAATAATAATAATAATCTTTCGAATTACAATAGGGCCTTCGCACTGAAGGTGCTCGGGCCCTAATAATAATAATAATAATCTTTCGAATTACAATAGGGCCTTCGCACTGAAGGTGCTCGGGCCCTAATTAAAACTGCAAGCAGTGATAACGGGCCCTCGCACCCCTGCGCCAACTCGGGGGACCCGGCTGACGCTGAATTCCCCCCGAATTTCCCCGAAAACCCCGATGGGGAGGCGTTTTTGAACATTTCCTCCTGTCGCCAATAGGTGGCGCTACAACAATGCAACAACATAGTCCCTCAGGCCTCTTCAGGACGCCGCCCCAATTGTACGTGTGTAATTTGAAGCAGATCGGATGAGGCATTTGAGACTTAAAACGCTTTAGATGGCGATGGCGAGGGATCCAACTCGCTGACCCGCCACCGAACCCCAGGAGGCAGGAGAATGTCATCTTCAGAACTGAGCATCTACCATGTCTCCAGGCTTACCACAGTAAAATTCAGCTTCATCGGATTAAGATACTTGATGTTGAACGTCAAAGTACAAAACATGTGATTTCCTGTTGCCAATAGGTGGCGCTGTCACTTTTATGGAATATGAACATGCAGATGTCTCAGGGAGGGGATTATTATCATCCATGTGAATATTGGCTGAGATCGGAGCACGTACACTGAAGTTATGGCAGTTTCGTGCTTTCTGGCGAAACATCAAAACTCGCCGCGTTGCCACGCCCACATTTTTTGCGAGCCATAAAAACCTTTAACAATTTTTGATCACCAAGGCCTGGAGAGTCAGCACACCAAGTTTGAAGCTGATACAATGAAATCTCTAGGAGGAGTTCGTTCAAATATAACACGTGCAAACGGTGAAAAATACGCCAAATTTTTATATTCAAATCAAAATGGCTGACTTCCTTTAAGGGTTGAGTCATTGCCACAGGAGACTTTTTCGAAGGTTGTGGGACGTTCCAGATACCTACCGAATTTCATCCGCCCAGGTCAAAATAACCTCAATGGGGAGGGGTTTTTGAAATTTTCTTCCTGTCGCCAATAGGTGGCGCTATGACAATAGGACCATATAGTCCCATAGATCTCTTCAGGCCAATGCGCTGATTATACGTGTGTAATTTGAGGCACATCGGACAAGGTATGTGCAAATTAGAGCACTTTGATGGTGACGGCGAAGGATCCAAATTCACCGCGCCGCCACGGGGCCGCCATGAGAAGGGAGCACGCCATCTTCTGAATCCAGCATCTACCTTATCTCAAGGCTTACCACAGTAAAATTTAGCTTCATCAAATTTAGATACTTGATGTTGAACATCAAAGTACAAAACATGTGATTTCCTGTCGCCAATCAGTGGCGCTGTGACTTTCAATGAATATGAATATGCGGATACCTCCGGGAAGGGAGTATTATCATACATGTGAAGTTTGATGGAGATCAGACCACATACGCTGAAGTTATGGCAGTTTCGTGCTTTCTGGCAAAACATCAAAACTCGCCGCGCCGCAACGCCCACATTTTTGAAAATTTCTAGGGGGCGCCACCAAGCCATTTTGCCCCGCCCATTCTGGAGACCCTTAAAATACGTAATTTTTCACCGGACCTGACGAGTGTGCAAAATTTGGTGAGTTTTTGAGCATGTTCAGGCCTCGAAAAATGCGATTTAATTGTCGTGAAAATAATAATAATAATCTTTCGAATTACAATATGGTCTTCGTCCTGAAGGTGCTCGGGCCCTAATAATAATTAAAACTGCAAGCAGTGATAACGGGCCCTCGCACCCCTGCGCCAACTCGGGGGACCCGGCTGACGCTGAATTCCCCGAATTTCCCCGAAAACCCCGATGGGGAGGCGTTTTTGAACATTTCCTCCTGTCGCCAATAGGTGGCGCTATGACAATAGGACCATATAGTCCCATAGATCTCTTCAGGCCAGTGCTCTGATTATACGTGTGTAATTTGAGGCAGATCGGACAAGGTATGTGCAAATTAGACCACTTTGATGGTGATGGCGAAGGATCCACATTCGCCGCGCCGCCAATGGGTGGCATGAGGCGGGAGCACGCCATCTTCTGAATCCAGCATCTACCATGTCTCAAGGCTTACCACAGTAAAATTTAGCTTCATCGGATTTAGATACTTGATGTTGAACATCAAAGTACAAAACATGTGATTTCCTGTCGCCAATCAGTGGCGCTGTGACTTTCAATGAATATGAATATGCGGATACCTCCGGGAAGGGAGTATTATCATACATGTGAAGTTTGATGGAGATCAGACCACATACGCTGAAGTTATGGCAGTTTTCGTGCTTTCTGGCAAAACATCAAAACTCGCGCTACCATAACGCCCACATTTTTGAAAATTTCTAGGGGCGCCACCAAGCCATTTTGCCCCGCCCATTCTGGAGACCCTTAAAATACGTAATTTTTCACCGGACCTGACGAGTGTGCAAAATTTGGTGAGGTTTTGAGCATGTTCAGGCCTCGAAAAATGCGATTTAATTGTCATGAAAATAATAATAATAATCTTTCGAATTACAATATGGTCTTCGTCCTGAAGGTGCTCGGGCCCTAATAATAATTAAAACTGCAAGCAGTGATAACGGGCCTCGCACCCCTGGCGCCAACTCGGGGACCCGGCTGACGCTGAATTCCCCGAATTTCCCCGAAAACCCCGATGGGGAGGCGTTTTTGAACATTTCCTCCTGTCGCCAATAGGTGGCGCTATGACAATAGGACCATATAGTCCCATAGATCTCTTCAGGCCAGTGCTCTGATTATACGTGTGTAATTTGAGGCAGATCGGACAAGGTATGTGCAAATTAGACCACTTTGATGGTGATGGCGAAGGATCCACATTCGCCGGCGCCGCAAAGGGGTTGCCATGAGGCGGAGCACGCCATCTTCTGAATCCAGCATCTACCATGTCTCAAGGCTTACCACAGTAAAATTTAGCTTCATCGGATTTAGATACTTGATGTTGAACATCAAAGTACAAAACATGTGATTTCCTGTCGCCAATAGGTGGCGCTGTCACTTTTATGGATTATGCTTATGCAGATGTCTCAAGGAGTGGATTATTATCATACATGTGAAGTTTGGCTGAGATCGGAACAAGTACACTGAAGTTATGGCAGTTTCATGCTTTCTGACAAAACATCGAAATTCGCCGTGCCGCCACACCCATTTCGTGCGCGGGCCATAAAAGCTTTTGATAACTTTTGATCACCAAGGCCTCGAGAGTCAGCACACCAAGTATGAAGTCGATACGACGAAATCCCTAGGAGGAGTTCGTTCAAATATAACATGTGCGAATGGCGAAAAATACGTCAAATTTTCATATTCAAATCAAAATGGCTGATTCCTGTGAGGTTTGAGTCATGGCTGCAAGAGACTTTTTTGAAGGTCGTGGCACGTTTCACACACCGACTGAATTTCATCCGCCTCGGTCAAAATAACCTCAACGGGGAGGGGTTTTTGAAAATTTCTTCCTGTCGCCAATAGGTGGCACTATTAAAGTATGACCATATACTCCCACATATCTCTTCAGGCCCGCCACTCTGATTGTACGTGTGTAATTTGAGGCACATCGGCCAGGGTATGTGCAAATTAGACCACTTTGATGGTGATGGCGAAGGATCCACATTCGCCGCGCCGCCACTGGGCTGCCATGAGGCGGGAGCACGCCATCTTCTGAATCCAGCATCTACCATGTCTCAAGGCTTATCCCACAGTAACATTTAGCTTCATCGGATTTAGATACTTGATGTTGAACATCAAAGTACAAAACATGTGATTTCCTGTCGCCAATAGGTGGCGCTGTCACTTTTATGGAATATGATTATGCAGATGTCTCAAGGAGTGGATTATTATCATACATGTGAAGTTTGGCTGAGATCGGAGCACGTACACTGAAGTTATGGCAGTTTCTTGCTTTCTGGCGAAACATCAAAATTCGCCGCGCCATCACGCCCATTTCGTTCACGTACCATTAAAGCTTTTGAGAACTTTTGATCACCAAAGCCTTGAGAGTCAGTACACCAAGTTTGAAGTCGATACAACGAAATCCCTAGGAGGAGTTCGTTCAAATACAACACGTGCGAATGGCCAAAAACGGCCAAAATTTGCATATTCAAATCAAAATGGCTGACTTCCTGTTGGGTTTGAGTCATGGCCGCAAGAGACTTTTTCGAAGGTCTTGTTATTCTCTACGCACCCACCAAATTTCATCTGTCTCGGTCGAAATAACCCCAATGGGGAGGGGTATTTGAAAATTTTCAGGGGGCGCCACCGAGCCATTTTGCTCCACCCATTTTTGAGCCCCTTAAAATACGCAATTTTTCGCCGGACCTGACGCGTGTGCAAAATTTGGTGAGTTTTTGAGCATGTTCAGGCCTCGAAAAATGCGCTAGAAAAGTCGTGAAAAGAATAATATTAATAATAATAATAAAAATAATATTAATAATAATTAAAAAAAAGAAAATAATAATATTCCCTTGAAATACAATAGGGCCTTCGCACTGAAGGTGCTCGGGCCCTAATAATAATAATAATAATTTTTAAAAAAAGAAAAATAATAATAATCCCTTGAAGTACAATAGGGCCTTTGCACTGAAGGTGCTCGGGCCCTAATTAAAACTGCAAGCAGTGATAACGGGCCCTCGCACACGTACGCCAACTCGGGGGACCCGGCTGACGCCGAATTCCCTGAATTTCAGCAAGAAGCCCAACGGGGAGGCGTTTTGGACATTTCCTCCTGTCGCCAATAGGTGGCGCTACAACAATACGACAATATAGTCCCTCAGATCTCTTCAGGACACCGCCCCAATCGTACGTGTGTAATTTGAGGCAGAACGGATGAGGCATTTGAGACTTACAACGCTTTAGATGGCGATGGCGAGGGATCCAACTTCGCCGACCTGCCACCGGGACCACAGGAGGCAGGAGCATGTCATCTTCAGAACTGAGCATCTGCCATGTCTCTCGGATCATCAAAGTAAATCTCAGCTCCGTCTGATCGAGCCACCATACATTCAACATCAAAGAACTAAACGTGTCATTTCCGGTCGACAATAGATGGCGCTCTCATTTTAATGGAATATGATTGTGTAGATGTCTTTGTGAGTGGATTATTATCATACATGTGAAGTTTGATGGAGATCGGAGCACATACACTGAATTTATGGCAGTTTCCTGTTTTCTGGCGAAACATCAAAATTCGCCGCACCGCCACACCCATGTTGTTCCTGAGCCATAAAAGCTTTTGATAACTTTTGATCACCAAGGCCTTGAGAGTCAGCACACCAAGTTGGAAGTCGATACGATGAAATCTCTAGGAGGAGTTTGTTCAAATATAACACGTGCGAATGGCGAAAAATACATCAAATTTTCATATTCAAATCAAAATGGCTGACTTCCTGTGAGGTTTGCGTCATGGCCGCAAGAGACTTTTTCGAAGGTCGTGGAACATTCCACACACATAGTGAATTTCATTCACCTCGGTCAAAATAACCTCAATGGGGAGGGGTTTTTGAAAATTTCTCCCTGTTTCCAATAGGTGGCGCTATGACAATATGACCATAGTGTCCCATAGATCTCTTCAGGCCGCCACTCTGATTGTACGTGTGTAGATTGAGGCACAATGGACAAGGTATGTGCAAATCAGAGCACTTTGATGGTGATGGCGAAGGATCCAACTTCGCCGCGCCGCCACAGGGCCGCCATGAAAAGGGAGCGCGCCATCTTCTGAATCCAGCATCTACCATGTCTCAAGACTTACCACAGTAAAATTTAGCTTCATCGGATTTAGATACTTGATGTTGAACATCAAAGTACAAAACATGTGATTTCCTGTCGCCAATAGGTGGCGCTATCACTTTTATGGAATATGATTATGCACATGTCTCAAGGAGTGGATTATTATCATACATGTGAAGTTTGGCTGAGATCGGAGCACGTACACTGAAGTTATGGCAGTTTCGTGCTTTCTGGCGAAACATCAAAATTCGCCGCGCCACCACGCCCATTTCGTTCATGTACCATTAAAGCTTTTGATAACTTTTGATCACCAAGGCCTCGAGAGCCAGTACACCAAGTTTGAAGTCGATGCAACGAAATCCCTAGGAGGAGTTTGTTCAAATACAACACGTGCGAATGGCCAAAAACGGCCAAAATTTGCATATTCCATTCAAAATGGCCGACTTCCTGTGAGGTTTGAGTCATGGCTGCAAGAGACTTTTTTGAAGGTAGTGGCAGGTTCCACACACTGACTGAATTTCATCCGCCTCGGTCAAAATAACCTCAATGGGGAGGGGTTTTTGAAAATTTTTTCCTATCGCCAATAGGTGGCGCTATTAAAGTATGACCATATACTCCCATAGATCTCTTCAGGCCGCCACTCTGATTGTACATGTGTAATTTGAGGCACATCGGCCAAGGTATGTTCAAATTAGAGCACTTTGATGGTGATGGCGAAGGATCCACATTCGCCGCACCTCCACGGGGCCGCCATGAGGCGAGAGCACGCCATCTTCTGAATCCAGCATCTACCATGTCTCAAGGCTTACCACAGTAAAATTTAGCTTCATCGGATTTAGATACTTGATGTTGAACATCAAAGTACAAAATGTGTGATTTCCTGTCACCAATAGGTGGCGCTGTCACTTTTATGGAATATAATTATGCAGATGTCTCAAGGACTGGATTATTATCATACATGTGAAGTTTGGCTGAGATCGGAGCACGTACACTGAAGTTATGGCAGTTTCGTGCTTTATGGCGAAACATCAAAATTTGCCATGCTGCCACGCCCAGTTCGTTCACATACCGTAAAGCTTTTGATAACTTTTGATCACCAAGGCCTCGATAGTCAGTACACCAAGTTTGAAGTCGATACAACGAAATCCCTAGGAGGAGTTTGTTCAAATACAACACGTGCGAATGGCCAAAAATGGCCAAAATGTGCATATTCACAACAAAATGGCCGACTTCCTGTTGGGTTTGAGTCATGGCTGCAACAGACTTTTTCAAAGGTCTTGGCACGCTCTACGCACCCACCAAAGTTCATCCGCCTCGGTCAAAATAACCTCAATGGGGAGGGGTTTTTGAAAAATTCTTCCTGTCGCCAATAGGTGGCGCTATTAAAGTATGACCATATACTCCCACATATCTCTTCAGGCCGCCATTCTGATTGTACGTGTGTAATTTGAGGCACATCGGCCAGGGTATGTGCAAATTAGACCACTTTGATGGTGATGGCGAAGGATCCACATTCGCAGCGCCGCCACTGGGCTGCCATGAGGCGGGAGCACGCCATCTTCTGAATCCAGCATCTACCATGTCTCAAGGCTTACCACAGTAAAATTTAGCTTCATCGGATTTAGATACTTGATATTGAACATCAAAGTACAAAACATGTGATTTCCTGTCGCCAATAGGTGGCGCTGTCACTTTTATGGAATATGATTATGCAGATGTCTCAAGGAGTGGATTATTATCATACATGTGAAGTTTGGCTGAGATCGGAGCACGTACACTGAAGTTATGGCAGTTTCGTGCTTTCTGGCGAAACATCAAAATTCGCCGCGCCACCACGCCCATTTCATTCACGTACCATTAAAGCTTTTGATAACTTTTGATCACCAAAGCCTCGAGAGTCAGTACACCAAGTTTGAAGTCGATACAACGAAATCCCTAGGAGGAGTTCGTTCAAATACAACACGCATGAATGGCCAAAAACGCCAAAATTTGCATATTCAAATCAAAATGGCCGACTTCCTGTTGGGTTTGAGTCATGGCCGCAAGAGACTTTTTCGAAGGTCTTGTCATTCTCTACGCACCCACCAAATTTCATCTGTCTCGGTCGAAATAACCCCAATGGGGAGGAGTATTTGAAAACTTCCAGGGGGCGCCACCGAACCATTTTGCTCCGCCCATTTTTGAGACCCTTAAAATACGCAATTTTTCGCCGGACCTGACGCGTGTGCAAAATTTGGTGAGTTTTTGAGCATGTTCAGGCCTCGAAAAATGCGCTAGAAAAGTCGTGAAAAGAATAATAATAATAATAATAATAATAATAATAATAAAAGAAAAATAATAATAATCCCTTGAAATACAATAGGGCCTTCGCACTGAAGGTGCTTGGGCCCTAATAATAAATTTTAAAAAAAGAAAAATAATAATAATCCCTTGAAATAGAATAGGGCCTTCACACTGAAGGTGCTCGGGCCCTAATAATAATAATAAAAAAAAGAAAAATAATAATAATCACTTGAAATACAATAGGGCCTTCGCACTGAGGGTGCTCGGGCCCTAATAATAATAATAATAATAATTTTTTAAAAAAGAAAAATAATAATAATCCTTTGAAATACAATAGGGCCTTCGCACTGAAGGTGCTTGGGCCCTAATAATAATAATAATAATAATAATAAAAAGAAAAATAATAATAATCCCTTGAAATACAATAGGGCCTTCGCACTGAAGGTGCTCGGGCCTTAATAATAATAATAATAATAATAATTAAAAAAAAGAAAAATAATAATAATCCCTTGAAATACAATAGGGCCTTCGCACTGAAGGTGCTCGGGCCCTAATAATAATAATAATAATAATAATAATAATAATAATAATAATGATAATCTTTCGAATTACAATAGGGCTTTCGCACAGAAGGTGATCGGGCCCTAATAATCTTTCGAATTACAATAGGGCCTTCGCACTGAAGGTGCTCGGGCCCTAATAATAATAATAATAATAATAATCTTTCGAATTACAATAGGGCCTTCGCACTGAAGGTGCTCGGGCCCTAATAATCTTTCGAATTACAATGGGGCCTTCGCACTGAAGGTGCTCGGGCCCTAATAACCAAATTGCTCTGTGAAATGATGCAGGCGCATTAAGGCGGAACTTAACGCTCACTCACTTTCACTACCGGAACTCCTCGGTGTGACACCCAGGGGAAGCGGAAACGCTAGCACCGTCAGCTTTGTGGATGTGTAGAGTTCGCTGGAGGCCGATGTTGCAGCTGTGCTCCGGAGAAATAAAACAGTGGCAGTGAAGCAACGATGTGTTCAGTTCAGCGTTTGAGAAAGTTTGTCAGGGAGCGACTAACTGCTGCCGCTGAAGAAATATTCGGAGTCTTTGAAAAAACTATCGTCGAGTACGAGGAGGAGATCGATCGTCAACGCCAACTGCTGGATCTCGTTTGGAAACCTCAAGTGAAACTCCACAGGATAGGTCTGTGGAAGCAGAACGGTCATAACACAACTTCTACTAGGATATGATTCATGTCGGATTCCGGTAGTTTAAACTGCGTCTTTATTTGCGCAGGTGTATGTTTGTGTACAGTGTTAGCAGCATCTCAAGGTGCCATCACCGCAGAGTTAACATGATAACATGGTTTTTAAGTTGTCTACACAAAGGAGAGATCTCTCCAGCTTTGTGTAACGGCTGTCTTTGTGTGATAATGTGACAATCAGGAATGAATCAATGTGTGTCTGGAAAGCAGCCCCTCGAGGTATAAAAATGATGAAGATCTTGAAGTGTCCTCTAAAATATCTTCTGCTGTGCCCTCTGAGTGCTCCTGTAATGGGCTGAGCTGCACGTTGTGCAGGGTTGCACCTCTAATGAAAGTGCCCAGTAGGGTGACCTTAAGTCTCACTCATAGAAATCCATAATTGGATGCCTTTTTTGGGTGAACATGGCAAGTGTGCAGGAAGGAGGAATCCATGCATTTTTACAGCCCAACTAAAGAAGCTGGCCAGGTCCTCAGGCTTCAGTTGTCTTCCTTGTTGTTCTCAACATATGGCTTGGATTTTGGCTCAGCAACTTCTGACTGCTCTGGATATGATAGCTGTCAGTCTATGAGAAGTTACAAAAGTAAGTGAAAGCAGCATAATTTTAGTGTATGTCTTATTTAGTAAGTTCACAGGTGTTTACATATGTTTGAACAAACACCAACACATTTGAGGATTTAACTCTATATAGTGGCTTGAAATATGTCTGTCTGTTTTTCCATCTTCACATTAGTAACCTGTGTCTTGTCCCTTTGTCTCTGCAGAGCTCCCACAGCAACATGTCTATGAGGAGGAGGTTCTCACTGACCAGGATAGGGGCTGCAGTCTGGACCAAGAGGACCCAGAACTTCCACAGGGGAAAGAGGGACAAGAGGAACTCACCAGTCAGGAGGACCTACAGATTGTTCTGAAGCAAGAGACCGATACCTTCATGTTGACACCAACCCATGAGGAAAGGGACCACAGTGAACCAGAACCAAACAGTGACCACCAGCTCCTCTCTCAAAATTCTACTGTAGCTGAGAGCCAAGATCAGAAAGGAGGAGAGCTTGTAGACCCAAGATCAACTAGAAATGCAGAGGAGAGACATCACAAATACACAAGTCACAGCAACAATGTGCACAACTCTCCCACGACAAAGAGTCTCTGTAGCATTCAGACACAGGAAAACTCTTTCAAATGTGACACTTGTGGGAAAGATTTTTTGTGCAAGTCGGAACTGAACGTGCATCTGAAAACCCACAAAGGTGAAAAATCATATGTTTGCAACACCGGTGGAAAAATATTCAGTCGAAAATCATCATTGAAAAATCACACAAGGGCCCACACAGGTAAAAGGCCCCATGTTTGCAACACCTGTGGGAAATGTTTCAAACGGAATTGTAATTTGTTGATCCACACAAGAATTCACACAGGTGAGAGACCATATGTTTGTAAACGCTGTGGGAAAGGTTTCAAATGTAATGGTGATTTGTTGATCCACACAAGAACCCACACAGGTGAGAAGCCATATGTTTGTAAAACCTGTGGGAAAGGTTTCCAAACAAGTAATTATTTGTTGATTCACACAAGAATTCACACAGGTGAGAGACCATATGTTTGTAAAACCTGTGGGAAAGGTTTCAGAGATAGTAGGCATTTGTTGATTCACACAAGAATTCACACAGGTGAGAAGCCATATGTTTGTAAAACCTGTGGGAAAGGTTTCCAAACAGGTAATTATTTGTTGATTCACACAAGAATTCACACAGGTGAGAGACCATATGTTTGTAAAACCTGTGGGAAAGGTTTCAGAGATAGTAGGCATTTGTTGATTCACACAAGAATTCACACAGGTGAGAAGCCATATGTTTGTAAAACCTGTGGGAAAGGTTTCCAAACAGGTAATTATTTGTTGATTCACACAAGAATTCACACAGGTGAGAGACCATATGTTTGTAAAACCTGTGGGAAAGGTTTCAGAGATAGTAGGCATTTGTTGATTCACACAAGAATTCACACAGGTGAGAGACGATTTGTTTGTAACACCTGTGGGAAAGGATTCATTCAGTCATCAGGATTGATGTATCATCGTAGGCTTCATACAGGTGGGAAGCCATAGTCTTGTGAAATATGTGGGAAAACTTTCAGTTGTAGAGATTCCTTGATGTTCCACCTAAGAACCCACACAAGTAAGAAGCTGTAGCTTTGCAAAATCCAAGGGAAGCAGTTACGCAGCACATCAGTATTAATAAACCAAATGGAAGTCCATGTAGATGAGAAACCATATTACAGTGAGAATCAGAGAAGAGGTTTTAGATGTAAAAATACCTTGTTTGTACATATGAGAATCCACAGATGTTAGAAATTGTATTTATGCTAAATATGTGGGAAAACATTAAGGCAGATAGTAGACCTCAAAAATCATAGAATTCTTCCCGATTCAAAGTCATACACTGACTGAACATGTGTTCAATGTGTCTCAGATGGTAAGTCACATAAGATAATGTACAGACAAGCAGTCCTGGATTTACACAGTCTGTGGGAGAGGATTCAGTTGCAGTTTTTATGGACAAAACAGAAGAACCCACAGAAGTGAAGAGCCACATGACTGCAGCTCATCTTGGAAAAGTTTTCCTCAAATGACACAGTTAAAAAAGCAGCTAAGAGTCAATTCACACAGGAGAAACCATTCAGACATGTAACAGTTCCCAGTATGAAGAGGCCACAGTATCCAAGTTTACTGTAGTTCACTATCAGCAACATCATCAAATTTTGTAAAACCAGCCTCCTTTTTTCTGTTTCATTCACATTTCTGTGTACAGCAGTCTTTCTTTGGTTCACAGTGAGGGTGGAGTTCCTGTGTCAATATGTTGCCATTTAAATAAATGTAATTTACTATTTTATACTGTACCTCAGTTACATTAGTGGACTGTGACCCTGCTGTTGGGTCACTCATGTTGTCATCCTCTTTCTAGATTTTGTTGTCTCGAATATGTACTTCAATTTTATTTGTTCATGAATCTTGTCATTAATTCAGCTCGGAATTCAAACACAGTTTACAGAGTTTACAGTTTCTACAAGATTGTTTTTTTTCATAAACTATCTTTTTAATGTAATTTTCAGTTTCAGTTGATACTTAAATATCTGCCAATAAGGAAGAGAAATGTGGAACACATTTACACGTTACACATAAGTTACATACAAGGCACAACAAGATCTCTGATTCATCTTCTAATGGTGAAACCACACTCTCCTGGACTGGTTAGAATTTGTACTCCATGTCCAGGAGCATACATCCGAGGATAAAGGCAGGTCATTTCTAAAGAAAAGACGTAAGAAGAGGAATCCGGTCATCTGTAAACATCTCAGTTTTTTTGCTCAGCACAGAAACTTCACTCACAGCGCATCATCTAACAGTGAACCCAAAAATAAGCATTGTTTTCTCCTTTTGAGGAAACAACAAGCACTCGCTCAACAATGACCCCAAGTTCAAGCTTCTGAGCACCAACCATAGATGTACCTGGGTGCAAGACATATGCTGTGGTAGAAACTATTGTGTGCGCTGGGTCGGTTATCAGTTAGTGGCTATCTGAAACTAACAAAACAGGTTTTATGTAAAAGTACCAAATGGGCCAGAAGGCACATCCAAAAACGTTTATTCAAAGATGTAAGGTACCAACAAGTGATCCAATTAGTGGTTATATACAGACAGAGAGAGAGAGAGAGAGAGAGTTTGGGTTTGTCTGTCCCAGGTGTGAAAAGGTAAAAGGACCCTGGGAAGCTGAATTGAGTTGGAACACGTGGTCTCTCCTGTCATTGAGTGGACATGAATCCCAACAAGACTAACGTGCAGTTGACTTAACTTTATATGTGCTGCAAAATGAACACAGCAGCCTAATACAGGATAAATATGAATATAAACACATTTATGTCCAGTAATATGGAATATAAACGCTACTGTTTAATTAAACATCCTCAGGATGGCTAAAATATATCTACAACGGCCCTAATACGCCGTCGACGCGCTTTCCTCCTCAACTGTTCAATACACCATCATTGTTTAGGAAATAGTCGGGAAAGACATAGGACAAATGTGGCATTACAGGGAAAATAACCAAATTGCTCCGTGAAATGATGCAGACGCATTAAGGCGGAACTTAACGCTCACTCACTTTCACTACCGGAACTCCTCGGTGTGACACCCAGGGGAAGCGGAAACGCTAGCACCGTCAGCTCTGTGGATGTGTGGAGTTCGCTGGAGGCCGATGTTGCAGCTGTGCTCCGGAGAAATAAAACAGTGGCAGTGAAGCAACGATGTGTTCAGTTCAGCGTTTGAGAAACGTTGTCAGCGAGCGACTAACTGCTGCCGCTGAAGAAATATTCGGAGTCTTTGAAAAAACTATCGTCGAGTACGAGGAGGAGATCGATCGTCAACGTCGACTGCTGGATGTCGTTTGGAAACCTCAAGTGAAACTCCACAGGATAGGTCTGAGGAAGCAGAACGGTCATAACACAACTTCTATTAGGATATGATTCATGTCGGATCCCGGTGGTTTAAACTGTTTCTTTATTTGCGCAGATGCATGTTTGTGTATAGTGTTAGCAGCATCTCAAGGTCCCATCACCGCAGACTTAACATGATAACATGGTTTTTAAGTTGTCTACACAAAGGAGAGATCTCTCCAGATTTGTGTAACGGCTGTCTTTGTGTGATTATGTGAAAATCAGGAATGAATCAATGTGTGTCTGGAAAGCAGCCCCTCGAGGTATAAAAATGACGAAAATCTTGAAGTGTCCTCTTAAAGATCTTCTGCTGTGCCCTCTGAGTGCTCCGGTAAGCGGCTGAGCTGCACATTGTGCACGGTTGCACCTCTAATGAAAGTGCCCAGTAGGGTGACCTTAAGTCTCACTTATGGAAATCCATAATTGGATGCCTTTTTTGGGTGAACATGGCAAGTGTGCAGGAAGGGGGAATCCATGCATTCAGCAGCCCAACTAAAGAAGCTGGCCAGGTCCTCAGGCTTCAGTTGTCTTCCTTGTTGTTCTCAACATATGGCTTGGATTTTGGCTCAGCAACTTCTGACTGCTCCAGATATGATAGCTGTCAGTCTATGAGAAGTTACAAAAGTAAGTGAAAGCAGCATAATTGTAGTGTATGTCTTATTTGGTAAGTTCACAGGTGTTTACATATGTTTGAACACACACCAACACATTTGAGGATTTAACTCTGTATATTGGCTTGAAATATGTCTGTCTGTTTTTCCATCTTCACTTTAGTAACCTATGTCTTGTCCCTTTGTCTCTGCAGAGCTCCCACAGCAACATGTCTATGAGGAGGAGGTTCTCACTGACCAGGATAGGGGCTGCAGTCTGGACCAAGAGGAACTCACCAGTCAGGAGGACTTGCAGATTGTTCTGAAGCAAGAGACCGATACCTTCATGTTGACACCAACCCATGAGGAAAGGGACCACAGTGAACCAGAACCAAACACTGACTACCAGCTCCTCTCTCAAAATTCTCCTGTAGCTGAGAGCCAAGATCAGAAAGGAGGAGAGCATGTAGACCCAGGATCAACTAGAAATGCAGAGGAGAGACATCACAAATACACAAGTCACAGCAACAATGTGCACAACTCTCCCACGACAAAGAGTCTCTGTAGCATTCAGACACAGGAAAACTCTTTCAAATGTGACACTTGTGGGAAAGATTTTATTTGTAAGTCTGAACTGAACGTGCATCTGAAAACCCACAAAGGTGAAACATCATATGTTTGCAACACCTGTGGAAAAATATTCAGTCGAAAATCATCATTGAAAAATCACAAAAGAACCCACACAGATAAAAGGCCCCATGTTTGCAACACCTGTGGGAAATGTTTCAAACGGAATAGTGATTTACTGCTCCACACAAGAATTCACACAGGTGAGAGACCATATGTTTGTAACACCTGCGGTAAAATATTCATTCGAAAGTCATCATTGAAAAATCACAAAAGAACCCACACAGATAAAAGGCCCCATGTTTGCAACACCTGTGGGAAATGTTTCAAACAGAAGAGTTATTTGTCGATCCACACAAGAACCCACACAGGTGAGAAGCCATATATTTGTAAAACCTGTGGGAAAGGTTTCAGATGTAGTAGGTATTTGTTGATCCACACAAGAATTCACACAGGTGAGAAGCCATATGTTTGTAAAACCTGTGGGAGAGGTTTCTGTCAAAGAACACTCCTGACAAATCATTTAAGAACCCACACAGGTGAGAAGCCATTTATTTGCACAGCCTGTGGGAAATGTTTCAATAGCAGTAGTTATTTGATGATTCACACAAGAATTCACACAGGTGAGAGACCATATGTTTGTAAAACCTGTGGGAAAGGTTTCAAATGTTGCAGTGATTTACTGCTCCACAAACGAATTCACACAGATGAGAAACCATATGTTTGTAACACCTGTGGGAAAGGTTTCAGATATAATGGGAATTTATTGATCCACACAAGAACCCACAGAGAGAAAAGGCCCCATGTTTGCAACACCTGTGGGAAATGTTATCAAAGGAATAGTTATTTGTTGATTCACACAAGAACCCACACAGGGGAGAGACCATTTGTTTGTGACACCTGTGGGAAAGGATTCAGTCAGGCATCAGAATTGATGTATCATCGTAGGCTTCATACAGGTGGGAAGCCATAGTCTTGTGAAATATGTGGGAAAACTTTCAGTCAGATACTAGACCTGAAAAATCATAGAATTCTTCCCGATTAAAAGTCATACACTGACTGAACATGTGAACCAGAGCCCACAAAGGTGGGATGCCACATCACTGCAACACCTGAGGGAGAAGATACTTCAATGTGTCTCAGATGGTAAGTCTCATAAGATCATGTACAGACAAGCAGTCCTGGATTCACACAGTCTGTGGGAAAGGATTCAGTTGCAGTTGTTATGGACAAAACACAAGAACCCACAGAAGTGAAGAGCCACATGACTGCAGCTCATCTTGGAAAAGTTTTCCTCAAATGACACAGTTAAAAAAGCAGCTAAGAGTCAATTCACACAGGAGAAACCATTCAGACATGTAACAGTTCCCAGTATGAAGAGGCCACAGTATCCAAGTTTACTGTAGTTCAATATCAGCAACATCATCAAATTTTGTAAAACCTGCCTCATTTTTTCTGTTTCACTCATATTTCTGTGTACAGCAGTCTTTCTTTGGTTCACAGTGAGGGTGGAGTTCCTGTGTCAATAATTTGCCATTTAAATAAATGTAATTTACTATTTTATACTGTACCTCAGTTACATTAGTGGACTGTGACCCTGCGGTTGGGTCACTCATGTTGTCATCCTCTTTCTAGATTTTGTTGTCTCGAACATGTCTTTTAATTTTATTTGTTTATGAATCTTGTCATGAGTTTAACTGGGGGTTCAAACACAGTTTACAGAGTTTACAGTTTCTACAGGATTGTTTTTTTGTTTGTTTGTTTTTTAAATAAGCTATCTTTTTAATGTAATTTTCAGTTTCAGTTGATACTTAAATATCTGCCAATAAGGAAGAGAAACGTGGAAATTGATTTTTGGTTACACATGAGTTACATACAAGGCAAAACAAGATCTCTGATTCATCTTCTAATGGTGAAACCACACTCTCCTGGACTGGTTAGAATTTTTACTCCATGTCCAGGAGCATACATCCGAGGATAAAGGCAGAGCAATTCTAAAGCAAAGACATAAGAAGAGGAATCAGGTCATCTGTAAACATCTCAGTTTTTTTGCTCAGCACAGAAACCTCAC
The DNA here is from genome assembly GCA_016785225.1 of Psettodes erumei. Taxonomy (NCBI): domain Eukaryota; kingdom Metazoa; phylum Chordata; class Actinopteri; order Pleuronectiformes; family Psettodidae; genus Psettodes; species Psettodes erumei. Next base: position 316,030 of record JAFBJZ010000647.1, read on the forward strand.
TCACAACGCATCATCTAACAGTGAACCCAAAAACAAGCATTGTTTTCTCCTTTTGAGGTAACAACAAGCACTCCCTCAACAATGACCCCAAGTTCAAGTTTCTGAGCACCAACTAGAGATGTACCTGGGTCCAAGTAATCCAATTAGTGGTTATATACAGACAGACAGACAGAGAGAGAGCGATAGAGAGTTTGTGTGTCCCAGGTGTAAAAAGGTAAAAGGACCCTGGGAAGCTGAATTGAGTTGTCCCCCTTTGTCTTGGGAACAAAGGAACACGTGGTCTCTCCAACCATTGAGTGAGCATGAATCCCAACAAGACTAATGTGCAGTTCAGTTAACTTTATATGTGCTGCAAAATGAAAAGCAGCCCACTACAGGAAAAATATGAGTGTTTCAAAACACATTTATGTCCAGTAATATGGAATATAAACGCCACTGTTTAATTAAACATTCTCAGGATGGATAAAATATATCTACAACGGCCCTAATACGCCGTCGACGCGCTTTCCTCCTCAACCGTTCAATACACCATCATTGTTTAGGAAATAGTTGGGAACGACATAGGACAAATGTGGCATTACAGAGAAAATAACCAAATTGCTCCGTGAAATGATGCAGGCGCATTAAGGCGGAACTTAACGCTCACTCACTTTCACTACCGGAACTCCTCGGTGTGACACCCAGGGGAAGCGGAAACGCTAGCACCGTCAGCTCTGCGGATGTGTGGAGTTCGCTGGAGGCCGATGTTGCAGCTGTGCTCCGGAGAAATAAAACAGTGGCAGTGAAGCAACGATGTGTTCAGTTCAGCGTTTGAGAAACTTTGTCAGCGAGCGACTAACTGCTGCCGCTGAAGAAATATTCGGAGTCTTTGAAAAAACTATCGTCGAGTACGAGGAGGAGATCGATCGTCAACGCCGGCTGCTGGATATCGTTTGGAAACCTCAAGTGAAACTCCACAGGATAGGTCTGTGGAAGCAGAACGGTCATAACACAACTTCTACTAGGATATGATTCATGTCGGATCCCGGTAGTGTAAACTGCGTCTTTATTTGCGCAGATGCATGTTTGTGTATAGTGTTAGCAGCATCTCAAGGTGCCATCACCGCAGAGTTAACACGATAACATGGTTTTTAAGTTGTCTACACAAAGGAGAGATCTCTCCAGATTTGTGTAACGCTGTCTTTGTGTGATTATGTGACAATCAGGAATGAATCAATGTGTGTCTGGAAAGCAGCCCCTCGAGGTATAAAAATGATGAAAATCTTGAAGTGTCCTCTAAAAGATCTTCTGCTGTGCCCTCTGAGTGCTCCTGTAATGGGCTGAGCTGCACGTTGTGCAGGGTTGCACCTCTAATGAAAGTGCCCAGTAGGGTGACCTTAAGTCTCACTTATGGAAATCCATAATTGGATGCCTTTTTTGGGTGAACATGGCAAGTGTGCAGGAAGGGGGAATCCATGCATTCAGCAGCCCAACTAAAGAAGCTGGCCAGGTCCTCAGGCTTCAGTTGTCTTCCTTGTTGTTCTCAACATATGGCTTGGATTTTGGCTCAGCAACTTCTGACTGCTCTGGATATGATAGCTGTCAGTGTATGAGAAGTTACAAAAGTAAGTGAAAGCAACATAATTGTAGTGTATGTCTTATTTAGTAAGTTCACAGGTGTTTACATATGTTTGAACAAACACCAACACATTTGAGGATTTAACTCTGTATAATGGCTTGAAATATGTCTGTCTGTTTTTCCATCTTCACATTAGTAACCTGTGTCTTGTCCCTTTGTCTCTGCAGAGCTCCCACAGCAACATGTCTATGATGAGGAGGTTCTCACTGACCAGGATAGGGGCTGCAGTCTGGACCAAGACGACCCAGAACTTCCACAGGGGAAAGAGGGACAAGAGGAACTCACCAGTCAGGAGGACTTGCAGATTGTTCTGAAGCAAGAGACCGATACCTTCATGTTGACACCAACCCATGAGGAAAGGGACCACAGTAAACCAGAACCAAACAGTGACCACCAGCTCCTCTCTCAAAATTCTCCTGTAGCTGAGAGCCAAGATCAGAAAGGAGGAGAGCTTGTAGACCCAAGATCAACTAGAAATGCAGAGGAGAGACATCACAAATACACAAGTCACAGCAACAATGTGCACAACTCTCCCACGACAAAGAGTCTCTGTAGCATTCAGACACAGGAAAACTCTTTCAAATGTGACACTTGTGGGAAAGATTTTATTTGTAAGTCTGAACTGAACGTGCATCTGAAAACCCACAAAGGTGAAACACCATATGTTTGCAACACCTGTGGAAAAATATTCAGTCGAAAATCATCATTGAAAAATCACACAAGAACCCATGCAGGTAAAAGGCCACATGTTTGCAACACCTGTGGGAAATGTTTCAAACGGAATAGTTATTTGTTGATCCACACAAGAATTCACACAGGTGAGAGACCATATGTTTGTAAACGCTGTGGGAAACGTTTCAAATCTAATGGTGATTTGTGGATCCACACAAGAATTCACACAAGTGAGAAGCCATATGTTTGTAAAACCTGTGGAAAAGGTTTCAAAACTAGTAGATATTTGTTGCTCCACACAAGAATTCACACAGGTGAGAAACCATATGTTTGTAAAACCTGTGGGAAAGGTTTCAAAACTAGTAGTTATTTGTTGATCCACAGCAGAACCCACACAGGTGAGAAGCCCTATGTTTGCCACACCTGTGGGAAAGGTTTCCGTCAAAGAACACTCCTGACAAATCATTTAAGAACCCACACAGGTGTGAAGCCATTTATTTGCACAGCCTGTGGGAAAGGTTTCAACAGGAGTAGTTATTTGTTGATTCACACAAGAATTCACACAGGTGAGAGACCATATGTTTGTAAAACCTGTGGGAAAGGTTTTAGAGGTAGTAGTGATTTACTGCTACACACAAGAATTCACACAGGTGAGAAACCATATGTTTGTAACACCTGTGGTAAAATATTCAGTCAAACATCATCATTGAAAAATCACACAAAAACCCACACAGGTGAGAAGCCATTTGTTTGTAAGACCTGTGGTAAAATATTCAGTCGAAAATCATCATTGAAAAATCACACAAGAACCCACACAGGTGAGAAGCCATTTGTTTGTGCAGCCTGTGGGAAAGGATTCAACAGGAGTAGTTATTTGTTGATTCACACAAGAATTCACACAGGTGAGAGACCATATGTTTGTAAAACCTGTGGGAAAGGTTTCAAATGTAATGGTGATTTACTGCTCCACACAAGAATTCACACAGGTGAGAAGCCGTTTGTTTGTAACACATGTGGTAAAATATTTGGTCGACAATCATCATTGAAAAATCACACAAAAACCCACACAGGTGAGAAGCCATTTGTTTGCGACACCTGTGGGAAAGGATTCAGTCAGGCATCAGGATTGATGTATCATCATAGGCTTCATACAGGTGAGAGACCATTTGTTTGCGACACCTGTGGGAAAGGATTCATTCAGTCATCAGGATTGATGTATCATCGTAGGCTTCATTCAGGTGAAAAGCCATAGTCTTGTGAAATATGTGGGAAAACTTTCAGTCGTAGAGATTCCTTGTTGCTCCACCTGAGAACCCACACAAGTAAGAAGCTGTAGCTTTGCAATATCCAAGGGAAGCAGTTACTCAGCACATCAGTATTAATAATCCAAATGGAAGTCCATGTAGATGAGAAACCATATTACAGTGAGAATCAGAGAGGTTTTAGATGTAAAAATACCTTGTTTGTACATATGAGAATCCACAGATGTTAGAAATTGTATTAATGCTAAATATGTGGGGAAACATTCAGGCAGATACGAGACCTGAAAAATCATAGAATTCTTCCTGATTAAAGGTCATACACTGACTGAACATGTAACAGTTCCCAGTATGAAGAGGCCACAGTATCCAAGTTTACTGTAGTTCACTATCAGCAACATCATCAAATTTTGTAAAACCAGCCTCATTTTTTCTGTTTCATTCATATTTCTGTGTACAGCAGTCTTTCTTTGGTTCACAGTGAGGGTGGAGTTCCTGTGTCAATATGTTGCCATTTAAATAAATGTAATTTACTATTTTATACTGTACCTCAGTTACATTAGTGGACTGTGACCCTGCTGTTGGGTCACTCATGTTGTCATCCTCTTTCTAGATTTTGTTGTCTCAAACATGTCTTTTAATTTTATTTGTTTATGAATCTTGTCATGAATTTAACTGGGGGTTCAAACACAGTTTACAGAGTTTACAGTTTCTACAGGATTGTTTTTTTGTTTGTTTGTTTTTTAAATAAGCTATCTTTTTAATGTAAATTTCAGTTTCAGTTGATACTTAAATATCTGCCAATAAGGAAGAGAAACGTGGAACACATTTACACGTTACACATGAGTTACATACAAGGCACAACAAGATCTCTGATTCATCTTCTAATGGTGAAACCACACTCCTGGACTGGTTAGAATTTGTACTCCATGTCCAGGAGCATACATCCGAGGATAAAGGCAGGGCAATTCTAAAGCAAAGACATAAGAAGAGGAATCAGGTCATCTGTAAACATCTCAGTTTACTCACAGCATATCATCTAACAATGATGAGGAAAGGGACCACGGTGAACCAGAACCAAACAGTGGAACAGGAGGAGAGTATATTGACCCAGGATTAACTAGAAATGCAGAGGAGAGACATCACAGGAGAGACTCTGTATCACTCAGACACAGGAAAACTCTTTCAAATGTGACACTTGTGGGGAAATTATTGAGTACAAGTCCATATTGATTAGACATTTGAGAAGTCACACAGGTGAGAAGCCACTCACCTGCAATATCTGAGAAAATAGATTTTGTGCTATTTCAGCTTTGTAAAATCATATAAAAGTCGACACTGATAGTCTTACAAAATCTGTGGTAAAGGAAACAGAACTAGCACAGCGTTGCTGTTCCACATATGGACTCACACAGGAGAGAAAATGTACATATGCAACACCCATGGGAAGAAATTCAGCTGCAAAACATCATTGAATGTGCATTTAAGAATACACACAAGTAAGAAACCAAAATTCACAGACAAAATTCTATCAGACATTACAGTTGCAAGGAACATGAGAGTTCATACAAACTTAAAGACCTGTACTTATTCAAGGGTGACAGAGTTCTGTCTACAATAAGATTTTCATCATTATTCCGTCATCAGTTCCTGTATTTGTGTTGCTACAGCAAAAAAATCTTTCCCTGCATTTTTTGCCTTCAAATTTGTGGAAAAAAAGAATTAGATCCTGGTTGATTTCGATGACTCTGCCACCACATCTCATGCTTTTCATTTTGTATGATAAAGCTTTGGTCAGCTTCCCTCTGAATATGCATTGGTTGATAGTCTCTTTGTCAAGTGTGGGTGCAAACCCAAAACAGTACACCAGGCCACAAGAACAGTTTGAAGCAGTCTTTACTGATGATCAAAGAACAGCAAATTAAGGTAATTTACCGGTGCAGAGATGAGAAAGGCAGGTCAAAGGCAGGCTGGATCACCAAAGAATCGGTCCAGGGAAGTATGCTGGATAGTCTTGCAATGAGAGCATAAGGAACAGTCCAGCAAAGTTATGAATGAACTGGCTCAGGTATAAGTAGTACTGCAGTTGTGACTGAATGCACATGTTGACAAAGGTGATTGGCACAGGCAGATGAGGTGGGAGTGGCTGGCAGGGTGAGCAGCAAAAGCAGGTTAAAGGAAAACTACTGGTGGGTGAAGGGTGACATGTGGAATGGACTTTGACACTCTTGTTTCTTCAAAACATCATAGTAATAGAAATTTTATACAGTGTACATTTATTTCTCTGTTAGGGTAATTTACGAAACCAGGTAGTAACATGGTATTGAAGGGGCACTTGCACAGATGACTATCCCGAAACCATGTAGTAACCAAAGTAACATTGAAAAAAATGGTGGTAAACATGGCTAAACTATCAAAGACTGTATTTCTAAATGTTTAAATGGTACAAGATCTTTTATCACCACTTTTTTTAAAGATTTTGGTGTAATTCATTATTAAACATTAATTAAACCTAATTTAATCAATACCTCTATATACAGAGTGTGTATATATATATTGATGGCATCACCAATAACCAGGCAGGAATAATTTCTCATGGGATTGTGTGACTGTCCTTGTATGAAGGCATAGGTTTTCCTTTTTTTAATTTCCCTTCAACTATTTTGCATAAAAGGACATCAGCAGGAATAGAAGAATGTACAACATTTTAGCAAAATGGAGCTTCAGATATGAAAGGTGAATATATGTCATGATTTTTTTCCCACAGACTGTGTAAATCCAAGACTGCTTGTCTGTACATGATCTTATATGTCTTTCCATCTAAGACACAATGGAGTATCTTCTCCCTCAGGTGTTGCAGTGATGTGGCATCCTGCATGATGGTTCACTGCTGACTTGGAACATTTTCTAATAGGTCCTGCAAAGGTATGGTTTCTGTCCTCTGTGGAGTCTGACGAGTGAGAATACTTCTGCATTTTGAGATAATCAGCATTGATTGATCCTTGCACTCACATGGCTGATATGCAAAAAAATATCTCAGGGGCACATTTTAGTGTTGCTTGTTTCAGATTGTCTTGGTTTACCTCTGATACTTTTTTTTTAGGTATAGACTTCTTTATATTTTATACAAAATTCAATATCATATCATATTGGTGTTTTTTTAAAGCTGTATTAGTATTGATAGTAATTGTTGATATGATGCTTTGATAAGCTAAACAGAAGCAACATGAGAAAATTAAAATCTTTTTTCAAGTGAAGTTTCTCAGATGATGTCACAGGACATGGAAAGAGCCCTGGGTTTGTTTGTGTTTGTCTGTTGAAGGCTGTTGAACCCTGCTCAAGTTATGAGTACAAATATGCCTACAGGCCTAATAGTGAATGAACAAATGAACAAAGCTTTTTGGTTTTTTTTTAAATTTTTGGTCAGCTCAGGGGTACATTTATGTGTTCATCATGTCAATTTCTCTTGTTTCACTTTGTTATTATTAAATTGTTGTGAGTAGTTGCAAATATCAGCATTATGTATCGGCAATGGCTGTCCTGCTCTCTAAATACCAGCATCAGCCACTGAAAAACCCATATCGTCAACCACTGTTTAATTCCACTGTGTATGTTCAGGGCAGTACTGCATTTGAATCCTCTACCACATTACTTCCACAAATAATGCTTTAACTCTGCATTTCAATCACAAAATTCATAAAGATATATAAAATACAAGAACATGTTCCAAATTTTAAAAAAAGATTCTTGTTGACATGTGTTAATGACAACACACTGTCAGTGATCCAACAGCATTAGGGTTTCATAGTATCACAGTCAATTATTAGTGGACTGTTCTAATGCTAATTTTCTTGAAAATACCACAAAATAAATTGGTGTCACCCCGGCAGTTGAACCTTGATCTACTGCTCATGAGCTTCACCTAGCGTGATCTGCACGTCCACCATATTGCTAATGAGTCACTCCACAAAATGTAATTCTGTATGTATTTATGGAAATATAACTTAAAATGTGAATTTCTTTGTCCTAATTGGCAGTGGTAAAGCACCCTTTAAATCTGATAAATTAGTACTTTTGAATATACTAATTTCTAAGCACACCTTCCAGTATTTCCTTCTAATTTCCACCTGTTCATCTGTCAGTCAATGAATTTGAGCAGCATTAGGACCCAGAGCAGAGCAGCCGTCAGACTCCCTGCAGTAAATATAGCAGCAACATGGTGTATTGACAGAGCAGTTGTGTGTGTGTGTGTGGGGGGGGCTGAAGGCCTGAAGGCCTGAAGAGACTGGATCAGTCTGAACCTGAGCAGAAACTACTTTCCTCTAAACAACCACAGCGTTTATCCAAAGAGTATTGGAGCCTGAACTACAGCAGCTGGGATTGAGTCAGTGTGTCCTTGGTGTGAAACAAGTGAGTGAGACATTCACTGACAGCTGCCTCTGTGGGTTCACTGTAGATTTGGTATTTCAGATGGAGGTCATCTGTCTGTACTGCTAGATGTGAGTATCACCGAGCCTCATTGAAGTTCGCCTTCATTACCATTTTTTATTATTTATTATTTATCAATATTATTCTAATCTTATTGTATATTTGCTTTTTTGTTAAAGATTAAAGAATGTCACCAGACCAGCTAATGAACATAATATATAGTGACTAAAGACGCAAATGTTTGGAGCTGATGGAGACCAAACACAGAGCTAAAAGAGAAGAAACATTGGAATTCTGAATTGTTTATGTAAAAATTTGTATGTTGTCAAGGTCAATGACAAACATTGCTAAAAGAAAATGAAATGAAACACCCCTGTCTCTCTTTCTGATCAGGCAGCGAAGCTGTGCCTGATTAAGGAAGCCTGTGAGGGTCAGTTCTTCCACACGCTGACCAGGATGCTGCAGCTGTGTAAAGTAACTAACGCTCTTTTCATCAGCAATGCCCGTTCGGCTTGTAGCGATGAGCTCATCCAGCAGGAGGCGGTGACGCTCTGCATCAACGTATCCAAGCAGCAGCCATTTCCCGCCACTGCCATCACCAAGCTGCAGGTCCCCGTCTATGACGACCCCAATGAGGACTTGTATGCCAATTTTGATCGCTGCGCTGATGCCATCCAGAACGAGGGCAACCAAGGAGGACGCAGTGTCGTCTACTGCAAGAACGGACGTAGCCGTTCAGCCACCATTTGCATCGCCTACCTGATGAAGCACCACAAACTGACGCTGACCGATGCACTACAGGTAAGGAAGGTGGTGCAGAACATACCTGCTGTCTGTATTCCATGGTCTGACTGCAACAATGAAGTGTTGCAGGGTTTAAAAAAAAGTGAATGAGGAAGTCAGTGGTGTTTTTCTCCTCAGAGTTAGATTTAGTTTCGACATGAACAAGAGGGAATCCATTCTCCCTTCTTCATGACCACAGTAACAAAGATCACCTGTGTCAGCGTTATCCAGAGTGATTTAGTGTCAACACTCAGTTAACTGTTAACAAGCTACACTGAGCTCTTAGCTTGAGCAGTGATCGTCTAGGGCCTCTTCTTCAAATGCGTGTTAAAGGTCCATTGTGTAAAATTATCTATTTGCAGAATTTGAATATAATGCTCATAATTATACTTGGGAAGAATATTTTCTTTAGCTTTGAATGAGCCCATCATATCGACGTCGGGCGCAGGTCCTTTTCCATAGTCTCCCCTGTTGCACTGCTATGTTTCTACAGTAGACAAGAATGGACAAACCAAACACTGGTTCTGGAGAAGGACCTTTATTTTTACAGGGAGGGGGGAGGGGAGGGGCGTTCAGCAGTAACCTCACCATTATATATGACTAATTCCTGAATCTTTAATGATTCTAGGCTAACACGGTGTTATCAGGCTAAACTAATCCTGTTGATTCTCATTCAGCTAATTTGGTTCATCAAAAATGCTTTTGTGGTTTGTGTTATATCAAGCTCATGCTTTAAATAAAGACTGAAGAGGTGAAACAATGACCAGCCTTTGTGTGATTGGTTGGACGTTATGTTCTCCAGTCGCTGAGAATGTATTTGAACATCATCTCTCCAGAGTGTCTCTAAGCAGAGACATAGTACAAATGGGCCAATGAAGCATTAGCAACCTCACATTAATCACAGCTGAGATCTTATCTAATTTAAACTGATTTAAGAAGACAGGCAGACATGAAAGACAAATGCACCTGAACTGACAGTGAACCTGTGGTCAAGCACCAGAAGGATCTATAAATATGAAAGTTGATTTGTCAGTGTAATGAGTTTTGGTTATTTTTTCTCCCAGAAAGTGAAGGTTGCTCGTCACATGATTGATCCAAACCCTGGCTTCATATCTCAGCTGCAGAGATACGAGCAGGAGCTGAAGAAAATGTGAGGAGAGACAGAGTCCTGCTCTTCATATACAGCTCTGAAGGTTCTTTACGTCAAAACACAACCAACATGTGAACTGCTTCCTCTATGTCCACCTTCAACTGCCTTTACAGTATCAGAGCTTTGCTTTGTTTTCTCACCTTTTCTGACTGTGTTGCACAATTGAGATTAATTTTAGGGCCTGGATGTCTTAATTAACTTCTAGATTCTGACATCAGAATTAACTTTGTAAATTGATAAGAAAAAGTGTCCCTGGGAAACATTAACTTCTTTATCAGTTATTTAACTTCCCCCAATGGGACAATTTTAAAAGAATATTGGACAGTGTGCGATATATGATACACGATACATATATAATATATTTATGTAATTCAGTAGTCCTTAAGGGAAATTTAAACTTTATTTAAGGCTGAGCATAATGACATGCAACAGACATTTTTTCCCATTATTTTCTGATGTTTTATTAACAAAACAAATAAACAGTTAATCAAGATAGGAACTTGTTATTTTAACTATTTGTGGAACATTTATGAGTAAAATATTAAAATGAGTCAAATACCAGTTTGAAAATTGGTATTCTTCTCTTGCATTCAGCAAATAGCTGTTCAGATTGTGTTTATTTTGCATTTTAAATGGCATTGCAGCAGATGGTAGCAGTTTGCATATTGGCTCAGTAGGTGAGAAGTATTTATATTTAACATACGTATGTACAGATGTAATATTTATTTCAAAATTATAATATTTTATTGCACTTCATGTCCCCAGCTCCTCCAACAAATGAAATCTGTGGATATTGATCAGTGAATGTTTATGATTGAAAGATGTGAAAACAGAGCTTTTTTTCTCCCTGCGTTTCATCTCACAGGCTGCATCATCATCTAAAGGTATCAAGTCTCTGAAACAACATAGGAGTGATGCCTTAATAATTATAATTAGCAATGCAGTGATTTACACACATTTGTTTTGTTATACCAGTTTCATCGTAGTTGTTTGCTAGATAGATGTAAATGCCATAAATGTCATTGCTGTACTTTTTTTTTTTTAACCTGAGCAGAACTAATCAGCCATACTACCTGAAAACACCTGTGGGGGTAAACAGAACCTTGATTTTTTTAGTTTTAGAATGCAGTCATGAATCTGAAATATGCTTTCAGCCATCAGTTTATGTTAAAAGACCAGAAAATATCTGCGTTAGTAGGTGCGTAAGTTTTTTTTTGATTGCTTGTCAGTTTTAGAGGTAGCTTTTATTTCAATATACTGTACTATATATCAATACTCTAACCAGCCATCAGATGTCGTAAACCGTACTGCATATAGCAGAGAAAAGAAATAATGTCTTAAACTCAGGTTAAAAGTGATAATGACAGAAATAAGGAAACTACAGAGCCTCTTAAGGGACATGGAATAAAAAAAATATAAATAATAAGGTTAGGAAAAAATACTTTTCTCGAAATCTTGGAAAACTTCCCTAGGCCCTCGCAAAAACTTTATTTAGATCAATGTACTTCTGGGTCACTTCAGAAACAACACATATACAGCCTTATAGACTTGAGATTGGCTGAAACGTTGTTTTAAAAAAATCATCTATGGGTTATTTGACTCAGTGGCAACAAAGTGACCTAGTAATACATTGACCTGGTAAAAAGTATTGTGAGATAGAAAAAGCGCATCTTTTTTTCACCAAACAAATCTTTGTTTACTCTATGTCCCTTAAGGGCTCTGAGTTCACGTCTGGTTCTGTTTGTATTGTCCTCATCTCTTGTAAGCTGTTTTATCCATTTAATTAATTTGTCAAGCACTGGCACTCACTTGTGGTTAAAAGAGTGAAATGAAGCCTCATGAGACAGAACAATTTTATTTAACAAGTGTGTTACATATCTGCTGTACTGAAGCCGTTGTGTGGGTTTAACAAACTGGATCAATTGTTTAGATGTTGGGTGGTTGTTGTGGACCTTGATTGTTCCATTCTTCACGCACCCTGTTTATCCACTCATTGTAATTTGACACCTTGGTGTAAATGCCCAACTTGTCCTCCCTGCCGCATCCCTCACCCCAGGACACCAAACCGATCAGGAACCAGGTGTCTCGGTACAGAGTGACCATCGGTCCACCACTGTCCCCCTCACAGGCGTCCATCCTCTGTCCAAGGACCCCTGCGCAGAGGACGTTGTCCGTGATGTTGTGGGACATCTGCTGGGTGCAGACACTGTGGCTTACCAGCGGCACCTTGATGACATTGAGCGCTGAAGTGTACTGGGTATTGTTCAGGTCATCTTTCCCCCAGCCAGTCACCACAGTGGTGGTGCCGTTCAGGTGGAGCACCCGCTCAGCCAACCCTCGCCCTGGCAGGCAAACAGGCACAATGTACTCTGAGAACGGGGCGGGGGTCTCCAGACGCAGGAGGGCAATGTCATTGTCCACTGTTCTGCTGTTGTAGTTTGGGTGTCTGAAGGTCTTGGTGACCTTCAGGGTCACCTCGGTTCCTTCGTCCCTGAGACGCTCATAGTCACCTGAAGATATAATCACAGGGTTTCCACAGGGTATCAGTCAATGGAGGTGGTATGTGTCTGTTTGTTGTAGTTTCCTAACCAGCACCTACCTTGATATAAGCTTGCTCTCAATTATATGACCAGTGCACTTACTATTCTGTACTGTATGTAAACCCTGGGGAGAGTACTGAAATATATGTGAATATCTTTGTCTTGAAAGTTTTCTCAATCATCTGTTGTGTCTGTCTGAAGTACAACCCCAGACACAGATCCTTTCTGTGTGCTGATCCCTGCTGCAGAAGTGCAAAATAAAACTCTCAACAGGCCAAACTTTGGTCTCAGGCAATCTTTGGTGACTATTGCATTTCTACACACACACACACACACACACACACAGAGCCCTAATAATACCCCATGGAGCTAGTTGAGTTTGCAGACTGACCATTAGAATTTAGCATTTATGAACATTTTAAAAAGACTATAAGGTAGTAGTCAGTATCTGTAAACACATAAGTCTTCATTAATTTAGGTACACTATTTAGTGTAACTCTTATACTTACATGATTACAGTTGTGTTATCCTGTACTCTCATTCATTAACATTCATTCATTCATTTTTTTAAAGCTCATGGGACAAGTTATAGCTGTAAACAAATACATTAATAAATATTTATGCTACATTATAGTGTGTTACAAGCCATGTAAATGTAATGTAAAAGTATGAGCAAGTAAAATAAAGTGCTACCAGGGTTTTATGGTAAAGGTGAGACACAATCTATTTTTTCATATTTTGTCTATATTCAGTTTTAGTTGTCACATATAGTATAAAGAACAACATACAGATTAATGCTTTATGATTATGTCAAACATATATATATATATATATATATTAACTCAGTGGAGAAAGGCAGAGTCTCAGAGAGTCAGAGAGCATGACTCGTCGGACTCCTCTGACTCACTTCTGAATTTCAGACTTTTTTCTTTCTTATCTAGATCTGCAGAAAACGCTGTGAATGAAACTTACCGAGCCGTACTTTGAATCTCAAACCGTTTTCGAGGCAGTGAGCGGCCGTCAGGGCCCAGCTCTCATCGATGAGGACGCCGCCGCAGTGAAAACGCCCTCTGGCGTTCAGCAACAGCACCTGTCCGCAAACACACTCTGTACAACTTGTATTCACCACAGTTTTAAATTTTTAATCACCATATTTTCCGCTACAATATTAAATATCCATCACAAAATGTGCAACAGTAATCTCTCTCTCTCTCCCTGTCGTCATTCAGCAAGTATCTGCAGGATCCAGATCTGACAACTAACTATTATTATTATTATTATTATTACACTTGTAAGTATGACTAGTTTTTACTGTAAATCAGTGTACATGTGTTTAAATACACTAGTATGTGCAATTGTCAGTTGTTTCCCAGCTACGATGTGTGTTAACTATCAAGTTAAAAAAAACCCAAAACATATTCCCTCCTTTAACCGGCACATCATGACTCCTGATCCCTGGCTGTGTCTATCTGCATGAGGTATCAGACGTGAGCCCTGGTGGGAATTTATGTGATGCCTCAGAGAAGCAGCAAAACCCTGTTACCTGCCATGGACTCTCTCCCTTTTTTCCCACCTCGCCTCCCACCATCCACGGCAGCAGACCAGGTATCTCTTTGGTGTACGAAGACCTGCCAATCAGCAGCTGACCACAGGACGAGGCACCTGCGGGGACATAACTGGGACTAACTGCCTTTGTGTGTGAAATGTGTTACACAAGTGATCTGTGCATTGAATGAGCATGATTTGCTCATTTGTACAGGTCCGTTGAGGTGCCCCGTAACTCCCATCCAGTCATATTTGCTTATCTTTTATCGTATATAGCTACAGCGCACAAAACCTGAGGTTGACTGTTTGGCATAGAACTCCGAGAGTTATGAATCCCCTAAACTCCAAGAAGGGGATATTTCTATCTTGTGCACACAAGCTAATTCTTCCAGTGCTTCAGATTACTTCTGCATGCAAGGTTCATTAGAGTTTATGGAGCTCTTAACTTCTTGTAAACCTCAGCCATGATATAATGGGAATGGCATATAGCAAAATCCTTGTAATCCATTGTAATTGCTCATAAACACGGGGTTGTCATAAGATGGAATGATTTGCTGCACATACGGAAGCACAACAAACTCAGCCGACGAAGGTATTTTTCTTGTGTACAGGTTAATCGATCATATTGTGTGCAGAAGATTAACACATTTCACCTTATGGGACTTAAGTTCTCTGTACATTTGTGAGCAGGCCTACAGAAAAAAAAACATCAAGAACAACTCATAACAGATTCATAAACTGGACAATGGTTTCAACATTCAGATGTGTAGATGGTCAATCCAGGTAGATGTGAGGTTTTGACTTCTGCAGCTCACCTGACATCCATAGAGCTGATCAACTAAAGGTGGTGTTCTTCCTCACCTTTGGGTACACATTTCCTGCCGTTGGTGTGCAGCTTGTATCCGCTCACACAGCTACACCTCCTCATCAGACCGTCCTCGCTCTCTGTGCACTCTTGGTCACAGCCGCCGTTATCCACGGAGCAGTTAGTGGCTGTTACAGCTGAAACCACAGGTAACAGGGGAGTTTTACATGTCTAAACAATTAATTAATATCTGAGTATGTGCACACACTCACGGTGCTCGCAGTATCTGCCCTCATATCCATGGTTGCAACGGCAGTCATAATCTTGGTACAGATCCACACAAGTTCCATGAACACACATGTTGGAGTGACACTGGTTCCCATCTGAAACACCATTAAAACATGAAATATGATTCTCACAGTGTTGACAAAAAACTAACACAAACTATCTCCAGCAGCAAACTAAAAGTTCCACATTCAAGGGGACATTTTGATCTAAATGATTTTGATTGAGTGGTTCTGATTTAATCTGCCTATTATTATATTATGATCTGCAGAGAATGACCTGCGATTAAAGAAGTTAGAAAACTGTTTATTTATGTAGGTAGAAGTCAGGGAAATAGATGTAAATGCTGGTGATACCTCAATGGCATTTTATGTTTTCCATCTTGTTATTTATCAGCAGGACACTGATACATCATTTAACTCTACTGAAATAAAACAAGGCAACAAAGCAGCACCTGCAACATCAGCCTTAACTGGACATATCTGTTTGCATCACTGGGTGGAAATAGATTTTTGTGATGTTCGTCACACAATAGTTCAGTGTTTTATGCTGAGAAAAAATCTTTTCTTAAAGCTTTTCTTACCTGTGTACACAGTCCAGAACTCCAGCTATGAACACACAAAAAAGAAGTCAGTGTTGGAGCTCAGAACACTTTACTTTGTCAATAATGAAGAAGGAAGAGGAGGTATGACATCTGACTGGGACCTGCTGATGACCCCATTGATATTAGTGTCAATACACAGTCACGGCTGTTGGTCGTGACTGTGTGGTCTGGTTTTGTTAAATGAGCAAACTGTAGCTAAAATGCAAAATGCAAAAAACTTCCTGCTGATCATTTTCTCCATCTGTGTTTAGACTGATTCTTTCAGACAGCTGCTGGTTTTTCTTCTTTTCTTAAAATTTTTTTTTTACAGATGACAGACAGATGATCCATCACATTTACATATCTATTTGTGGCCATGAGCAGTAACCTTTAAAAAAGCTTTTTCTTGTTGAAACATTAGAGAAAACAAATATTCCCTGCTAACAACTGCCTGAACAGTTTTACAATCTTCAAGTTGAACATAAAATACCGAATTTAATTGAAAAAACTGCATGAAAATCAAGGTCAAACATCTTACTGTGGCTTCCCTAGTTTCAAAAATCTCCCTGGCCTCCTCAAAGTCACACTTCTCCTCCACACATTCACGCTCCAAGGATGCGGGCTTCAGCTCCTCCAGGAAGGAATTAGCCCGACGGGACCGGAGCAGCATGTGGGCTTCGTTAGGGCCTGAGAACACTGAGTCCATGAAAAACAAGGGGGTGAGAAGGAGCTCTTGCATGTTGCATCATAAAGGCTTGGTTCATTCAAACTGCCGATTTTGGTTTTATTTGTCCAGGTGAACAGAATTTAAAGAGAAAATAAAAACTGAACCGTAATTGTCTTTTATCATGTTCATTTCTCGACTGATCATTAAAAAAAATCTCTTAACATTTGAGGAATCATATGCTCCTAGAATGTAGTAAGTATTACATTATTACCTCCACCAAAGTGGTTATGTTTTCAGTATGTTTCATTTGTTTGTTGGTTTGCCTGTTAGCAGGATTATGCAAAAAGTACTTGACTGATTTTCATAAAAGATGGTGATGGACATGGGCCAAGTAAGAACCCATTAAATTAAATTAAATTAAATTAAAAGTAATATTTTCACCTGCTGTTTCAGATCCAGTGAGCATAAATTATGGTTGAACAGTTTTATGTGGTTTAAAAATTATAATGCAAGAGGACTATGCTTCATTTAATTGAGGAGTAATGTTGTGTTGACTGAGTGCAATTCTAATTATTAATATTATACTATTATTATTTTCATTAATATTAATATAATATTCTTGAGAACTTGGAGATGATGTCCTCCAATTTTTCCAAATCTTTATCCATTCATGGAGCTATGACTCAAAATGGGAAATTTTACCTCTTTACTTTATCTCATAATGGTGAAGATTCCTAAAAAAATTCTTCGATCCAAATACTGATCTTGATAACTCCAAATGTAGTGGTTTCTAAGTTAGACTAAGAGCCACCTTGGGAAAAGTTGTGTGAATGTCTGTCAATTGATTTTCTTGTAATCCTGCTAATAGAGATACAGATAGACAGACAGACAACAGAATGGACAGTCTTGTCCAATGTCCTGCAGACAGCCCACATTAAGAAATGTGAATAAGTATCATTTCATCTGCTCTCACCCACCTGAGAGACTCAGCACTGACACAGACCACAGAGCGATGATGACAGAAACACAGCGTATGAGGTGGGACATGATGTCAGCCCCACCTGCTGCCAAAGAGACAAGACAGACACAAGACCTCATCTTATATCCTCAGTGTTTATATGTGCCCATTACATACATTGGTATTCACAATCCAATTAGGACTGATGGCGTGGATGTTAATTTGACTTACCTAGTTAAAGTAGGTCAAATAGATGAATTCTGGAGGAGCTGGAGACAAGACAGAATGACAAAATCACCATGAATCACAAAAAGTTATACATATACATCAAATAATCACTCAGCAGCTTCAGTCAAATGCTTTGACAAAATGATCATTTGCAGTGGAACCCACAGAGGCCCCACAACAGGAGACAATCCTTGTTTAAACCACTGCGACCCTTGACCCCTGCGAGCTGTAGGACGGGGTTGTAAAACTCCAGAGAGAGGTTGAGACCACATGCTAAAACTGTCACAACATCACAAAACCAAGACACAGAAAAACAAGTGGATCTCTGAGATGAAAGTTTTTTCCACTTACATATGAAGAATCGTAGTTGTGGGCAGAGATGATGGCTCGTTGCGTTTCTACTGTTAATAACTAACCACTTGTGTTTACTGAGAGTCCACAGTCTGCTGCCCAACACCATCTGCCAACACTGTTGACACACACATCTCCTGTTGAACCTCCACCCACTCACTGCTGGATGGATCATACCCCAGTTTCCCAAAGGAATATGTTCTTATTACATTTTCTGACATCTGTTGTGACTAGGAGGCTCTAACTGGTGGTTCACACCAGATGTGAGACACAAATACAATATAATAATAAGCATATTAGCACTACTGAAGTATCGACATTTCCAGTCCACAGTGTTTCTGTCCTCAGAAGCTGCTCAGGGAAAGTCAGAACTTGACTGGACAGAAACAGCTTCACGACAGAATGAAAAGCTTACTTTATTTTATTTTATTTTATTTTATCCATCTAAATATCACTCATTAACTACAGTGGCTGAGCGCATACATGTCTCTTCAATTCACTTAAGCCCAATCTAAAATTTAACTCATCGTCCTAGTGTTATAATTTTAACTATTTAACTGTTCAACCAACTGCTAAAACACAAAAAAACAATGCAGGTGAAAATATTACATTTTTATTAAGTTGAAAACAAGTTATTTAGAAAATCCATCATTTATTTTTTGTGGAATCCTGCCAACAAGCAACGAAACAATTCATAAACCCCCCCCAAAAAAAAACAAAAAACAAATGTGTTTAGTATGAATGTACACATCTGCAGAAATTATGTGACTCAGTCATGTCAACATGCAGCAGAAGATCAGAGGACTTTTTCCATCACCTCAGGTTGCCTACCCCCCCCCACCCCCCACCACCACACACACACACAGACACAAACATTGGAAGGTAGGACCCTTCCAAAACAAATGCAGGTCTTGTTGTTCTCCTGCTGTGAACTCCCAGAGATCTAGCAGTTGCAGGCATGAAACTGAGGCTGGCCTCCAGGGTGTCGCTGAACATCCCCGGCTGTGGAAACTAGGACACTTATAAGGGTTAACTATTCATCCCCCTGTCTTCTTTTGTACCTCAGCCTTGTTCCCTCGGCTCAGTTTACTTTTGTATTATAGCTGTTTTGATATTTCCAGATAAAAGCTGGACCTAGGTGCATAAAGAGGCTGTCTCTGGTTATGCGTTGTGACTAGGCAATGGGATGACGAAGCGTGACTTGGAAAATGGAGACAGAAAATGCTCATAAACATGATGACAGAACAGAAACATGTTCTTGTAATGGTGAGCTGGTCCAAGAACAGGCCTGCAGCTGGCCCCCCGCTTTATGATCACATCAGTTCCCTGTTTGTTTCCTTTACGGTCCTCAAATGTTTTTTTATTGACAGAATTTGTTTCATTTTGAAAGATGTACAGTCAATGTTACAAGGCACTAACACCTGATAATTGACGTTAACATATCTTTATCTTTTACAAAATGAACCATAACAGATCTCCCTCTACAAACGAGTAAAATATTCTGATACAGAAAAAGGAACATGAATTGAGTCTGATATGATTTGACTTATGAAAATCAGGCCACTGCTGAGAACCACCTGACCTTTAAAACAAATCTTTTCTTGCCTGTGACCCATGAACCCAACCCAATTAAAATGATTTCATTTTAGGATAAATTTTGGTTAAATTTCAAGAGCTTGAGACAAGCTCAGCTGTAGGGCAGAGACTCACAGTTATTTTCTTTATCCATCCCAGCTTCTCAGCATCCAGGTAATGTCTTCAAATGTCTTGTTCTGTCCAACCAACAGTCCAAAAGTCAAAGATGAGTTCAGTTTATTGTGATATAAAACTGAGGAAAAGAGAAAATCCTCACACTTGGGAGGCTGGAACAAGAGAATATTTTGCATCTTTGCTTGAAAACAAACTTTTATGATTGATGGATGGTTGATGTAGTTCACCAGTGAGCCTCATCAGTCACAACAGCAGCAGCAATAAGCCGAGTCTGTTTAGGGACTGTGCTTCTTATCGCACATCAACAACGAAAGTGACAAAGAAAAGACAAAAACAGGGAAGGCGAAAAGAGGAAACTGACTCCACCTCAGTGTTAGAGCTTTCTTGAGCTCTAAAAGTAAAAGTAAAAAGTAAAAGTACATGAGAGATCTTGATGTGCCAAATCATTTCACAGTGGTTTTTCAGTAGTTAAATTGACCTGTAAATAGTTTCATTGATATCATGTATCCAGACAATCCCACAAGGTGTTGTTACAGGATGAACTGTCCTCTGCTGGTTAATGTGCTCAGTAGTAAGTAGGCTCCTCATTGTGAAGACTGGATGCTTTCACAGGATTAGATTACTGTATTGTTGAGCAGCTTCTTGTGCCAACTGAGCTGCTTTTTAGCAGCTGAACAGTACAAACAAAAAAAGGTTAGTTTCAAAAAGTTGATCAAACTAAATCATGTTACTTTAGCTCTTGCTGACTTGGAACAGTTTGCATTGTCTGTCTTTTCATGGATGTGTATTTGCGACTGTTTTGTTTTTGTCTACGTTGCATGTTTCCACTGTTACTATTTTCACTTCTTTTCAAATCCTTGTATTTGGCTTGTTTTGCCTTTTCTTGTTCTATTGATACTGTAAAATGATCCAAACTATCCCCTGGTACCCCTGGTAGCACTGGCATGCAATGTCTCTGGAGGGTAAATTTGATGCCTTAATATATTTGAACAAGGTTAATAATGAATAAACCCATAATAATAATAATGATCCTTACTGAGGGGACTGTATTGTTCTGAGTGATATGATATGCAATGTTGTCACAATTTCTCTAACTTTTTTGGTCATTTTATGCCCAAGTGTACTCGGTGTAAACAATCATGTTTAACTATTTCAGTATTTTTAACAAATGTGCCCCTCACATAGTCTTTGACTATAAAAATGATTGAAACTATTCTGAAAAAATAAATAATAAAGAAAACAAACAATAAATTCTTCACCAGGTAAAATGTTCCAGATGTTTTTGATAAACTGTGAATAGAGAAGAGCCATGGAAAAGGAAAGTTTGAAGAGAGAATGTTTTCTGAAAGGATGAGAGGAAAAGGAGGGTGGAGAACGATGGAGAGATAAACAGAAGCGTCTCTTCTTTCTCTCTGAACATACAGCATTTTTGCTGTTTCATGGTGAA
This sequence comes from Psettodes erumei, assembly GCA_016785225.1. Lineage (NCBI taxonomy): Eukaryota > Metazoa > Chordata > Actinopteri > Pleuronectiformes > Psettodidae > Psettodes > Psettodes erumei. Next base: position 337,059 of record JAFBJZ010000647.1, read on the forward strand.
GGAGGTCACATCGCAGGCAGAAGGCACAGATCTTCTTCAGCAAGACAATGAAGATGTGCCTCCTGTCCCTCCCACTAACACTGTCCTCGGCCTTTGTCTGCTGGCCAGGCAGGTGAGAAAGACCCTGAAAGAAGTTCGTTTTTGGGCGAGGCTTATAAATGGTTCAAAGCCTCCTCGCTCCTGCTCAGCTTCCCACAAATCCCTCTCCAGAATGTTGCTGCACGACTCAGATGGATCGGTGAGTTTCTTCTAAAATGCCTCAGTGGATTTTGTTCTTTAGGCAGTTGAGCAGATAGGTCGACTGGAATATGTTCAAGTTTTGTTTTTTTGATGCAGTTTCCACATTATTAAGAAACAGGAAAAAACACAAACAAAGCATTTGTTGTCGCATTCATCTGATCCCTGGTCAGTTCAACCACAAAACTGATCTGTATCGGAGAAAGAGTATTAATTTGTATGGCTGTGGCAGTGGCTTGGCTTACAGCCATGAAGATTATTAAACCTTTTGTGTATGCATAGTTATATAGATTTCTATCTAAATCATTGTTGTTGTAACTAACCTGCTAAAGTGCAGAAGGACTTCTTGAGCATTTGTGGACATTACAGCAGCTTCAGCTGCATTGCTTCCTCCTTCTGGCCTGGAGGAGGGCTGGCTGTGATTTGTAGCCAGGAAAAAAATATTATTGCAATCAGATTCACAAACTGACGATGAAGGCAAAAGCATGTGGCTAAATGTCAGGTAAGACAAAAGTCAGAAAGTGGAACAATGTGGCAGTAGTTAAAAAAAAACAAGAAAGAAAACTTGATTCTGGAGAATTCCTGAAATATGTTGAAACAGATTGATACATATTTGCCAAGTATAATTATCCTCCCTCACTCCTCTGGTCTCTCGTCACCCTCCTGTTCCTCCAGATGTTGTTGAGGCTGCTGAGCCTCTTCATCCTGTCCTCCCTCTGCTCAGCCATATTGCTACCAGACACCACCAACACTACCAGATTGGATTCCAGTGAAGAGGATGGTTCCACCTTCCACTGGCCTAACTCAGATGAGGGGAAGTCTTCTGAGTCAGTTGTATCACACAGGGGTCCCAAACAGATACCCGGTTCATTAGAACCATCACCACGCTTTCTGGGGGGCACCATGCCAGTGACCTGCGATATGCTACTGAACTCACCAGTTCCGCTGCCTGTCAACCAGATTCCATTTCACTGCATTTGTTCACACTGTAAAGGCACCGTGGGGCCCAAAGGAGACCGTGGAGATAGAGGTCCTCCAGGCATGTAGACTACTTTAAATCCAACCTTTTAATTTTGGTGAAAAACAAGCTGCCTCTTTTTCTACTACTCCTACATCGAGATATCAAAATGTTTGGTGTGATCATTGCCAGGTAACATTGTGTTTGACATGGCATTTAATATTTATTTTAAACATTTATTTATTTATTTTATTTTCAAACATTTAAACATATCTATTGATAATATGTTAAAGAAACAATCTTATCTTAAAATGATTGGATGTAACGTTCTATTCAAAGCTAATTAATCATATCAAGCACAGTTTACCACATATTATTATAACTTGTTTTAAAGTAGTGTGTCTTGATTTCTCTTAGTGAGATCTTATGGCTAAAACAAGAGAAGAGTGGATTTCACTGTTGTCACACTCATGTCACAAAAAACACCACAAATATGTCTCTTTCTTTTCTTTTGTGGTGGTTCTCAAACTATGGGGCAAGCCCTCTGGGAGGAGTCATAGATCCATCACGGGGGAGCACTCATGACACACATCTAACACTGGCCCAGTATGATTCCTGAAGGAGCAATAAGCAGAGAGCTCTGATGCTGTAAGGCAAAGATTCAGGTTAGCAAGATCCATTCAGGAAGTAACACATGAAGACACCTAAGAACACAAAAAAATCTATAGTGAAGCAAGCATATGAAAGAGAAATGCAGGCTATTAATTAGATGTTATTTCAATAAAGTTTAACTTTTTTGTGTTAATGTTTGACAAAAATTAAATCATGACAAATTTTGAGAAGAGAACCACTGGTCTTTGCAAGAAAGTGATTAAAGGGTCAGAGAAGCAAGGCGCCTGCACTGCATGGCTAGGTGGTTTGGGTCTCCTTTAAGACTTTAATGCTAAATCTGAAGCAAAACTAACTGTGATCTTTTGATCAGGAGCACCCGGGAGTCCGGGGAGGAGAGGAATGATGGGGTTCAAAGGTCGTCCAGGATTTATGGGCCCTCCAGGGATTAAGGGTGAGTTTCACATCACTGCACTGATAATAACAACAAACAACACACAGCAAACAAATCACAAAACTCCAGTCCTGCTGTTGTACTTCCTTAGCTGTCAAACTGCAGTTTAGCTATGTGATGCAGTTTGACAAAGGGCATGTCAACTAATAACTAAATCAACTAACATAATTAGTCAGATATGAATGTGGACATGTGTCCAGTACACAGAGGGGTGCAGGAAGTGTTTAACCAAGTTTAACAAAAACTTTCAAAGCAGGGGAAATTATTTAGTCTAGCACCATCAATAAAACATAAATGACCCCTTCCAGCAACTCCAAAATTGTCCAGTTTTATTTTATCTTGACTCTGGATAAGACAACAAGCACAGTTGAAGTGCCTTTTAAAAACCACTATGTGTAGAGTTATTGTATGATTATAGCATCAAAATATTCTGTTTGATGGGCAAAGCGTGTGCAGGTAAGAAAAGTGAAACATTCCAGGTGTCTGCCTGCAGCCCATTCATCTCAATGTAGTTGGGTTCAGATCCGTGTGGGAATCGGGGAAATTATGCTGCAGTGCCACTGTTGCTGACACCATCAGATGGCGCTGAAGAAAGTAAACATTTTTTAAAAATCCTTGTAATGCAGCTTTAAATTGGACAGTAGACAATGCATGGTATGCTGTGTGTGCTTTATTGTTCCCAGTCTACCTTTACTTCTATGCATTTTTAATGTGAACCTGCCTGGGGACTACAGTTGAAAGCTAAACATCAGACATCAACCAAGCCTCTGAATCAGTGGTTTTGACTATTCATTCAATGAAACATTTGTTTTGGTCCAGTCTAACTGCAGGTCACTTCTTGATTTTCATTTATTTGTCATAATTCCTGTCTTTGTCTGCTGTTGCAGGTCAGAAGGGAGACCTAGGGGAGAAAGGACTGGCCGGACCTGTTGGTTTCACTGGGACAAAGGGCGAGCGAGGCTTCAAAGGTTTGTTGACATCACTATGTTAGGAGTTTACTCTTATGAAAAAGGTTACAGGTAATAAATGGATGCCATAACTCCATTAATATAAAGATGACACCATTTGTCAGTGCCTTGCCAAACTTACAAACTATTGTTTTAAAAATAAAACATATATAAAATATATATAAAATAAAGTTAGCTGTCATCACTATGATTAGGTTTTGGTTGTGTTTAGGCACAAAGATGACTTGGCTAAGATAATGGTTTCAGTTAAGTTAACTATTTCCTAACATGAGGGCAGCTTTGCTGCCACTGCTATTATGACTACTTATTTGTGGTTAGGGAAAGACCTTAGTCATGACCAACATTGACTGATGTCTCCCATGTCAAAGTCCAAGTTTTCTGTTATATCAAAATGATGGAAGCCAATTTGCATTTTGGCAATATATACAGCGTACTCTCAGTACCGGGACCGACAGAACAGCAAGGTGTTTCATATATGCTATTTGACTTAACTAAAGTATAATAAATCTGTGAATGGGTCATTCTTTCATTATTCCGTAAAACCAATCAGAAAAAATAAACAACCGTTTTTTTGTTTTTCCTTAAAAACAAGGCAATGCTTTGTTTTTGTGGTTTGGTTTTTAAATGGAATTATTAAAGAACAAACCATACATGCATTGTAATGCCATTATTGTTGATGTGTGTGTGTGTGTGTGTGTGTGTCTCAAGGGGAGAAAGGTGACCGAGGACTGGATGGGCCCCCAGGTGCACAGGGCCCCCAGGGAGAAACTGGCACATGCCCTTCCTCCTGTGAAAGTGTACAGGGTCCACCGGGTCCACAAGGCCCAAATGGACCAGCTGGAGCCCGGGGCATGCCTGGAGTAGAGGGACCTTTGGGACCCAAAGGTATTACAGGTGATAAGGGTGACATGGGTAGACCTGGTGACCCTGGGCTGAATGGTCAGAAGGGTGATCAAGGTGAGCAGGGGGTTTGTGAGTGCGACGATGGGGTGAATGGCACTGATGGGAGACCAGGAGAAAAGGGTGCTAAAGGGGACAAAGGTGACACGGGTGCACAAGGTGTACAGGGCCCCTTTGGGCCAAAGGGGAACCAGGGCATCATGGGTCTCATGGGTCCACCAGGTCGCTGCTCCCCAGCCATCCAATCGGCATTCTCTGCATGTATTAACGAGTCCTTCCCTATTGAAGACTGGCCTATTGCTTTCACACATGTCCTTACCAACCAGCAAGGCCACTTCAACCCAGTCACTGGTATATACACAGCCCCTGTCAATGGCACCTATGTCTTCACCTACCACCTCGCAGTTGCCTTCAGGATGCTCAAGGTCGGCTTGTTCCTCAACCTCTACCCTGTCGTCAGAACAACAGAAGGAACCAACCAAGCCACCGCCAGCCAGACTATTGTCCTACACCTTTCTGCAGGGGATCAGGTGTGGCTGCAGGTGAAAAATTCTGTCACCAATGGCATTTACACTGACAGTGAGAGTAGCAGCACATTCTCTGGGTATCTACTGTACCCTGACACATGCGAACCTCTTCTGCGTAACTTCATACATCCAAAAGTGTATAAGCCTGGAGATTTCAGCTGGGCTGGTCCTCCAACCACCACCACTCCACCACCATAGAAGGCTCCAGTCAGTCATTCACTCAGTCAGTTCTAGATGAAGCATCCAGATGCATTCAATCAAACACAAAGTTTTAAAGGAGGGGTATTCCAGAAAAGCTGAATTTTCCATTTTGGAGATGGAGTTTTCTGCACGAGAAGTTAGTTATAAGTTGAGTAGTTGGTTCTTCTCATTGTTACTACACTGATGATTATATAGTAATTCAGTCAAACACAACTGACCCTAAATGTGACCTTACACTGGAAGCAAGTGATGACAATACTCAATCTGCATCATTTATGGAGTGGATCTGGGTTGCTCTAGATGTGCTTGTTGGCAGGTGAGTCTGGTAGAAAGTAGGAGGCCGGGCCAGCAGATCTAATTCCCAATATGTGTACTATTATGACACTGCAAAACAACAACAGAAAACAAATAACTTAAACAAAATAAGAGCCATGCTATTGACCCAGCACAGTCTCAATCTTGGTGGGCTCTCTGCTTTTGTCCACACTGAAATACCAACAACCCCTGAATTGATCACAGTGACTTTGGTAATCTTTTCATTTTTCTTCTCTTGCCACCACTAATTGAAATTTGCAGTTTTGGGTGAAATAACTTGAAAACCATTGGATGGATTGCCATGAAATTTGATTCAGACACAGTTCAGTTCAGTGATCTATGTGACTTTTCAGCAGGGCAACAGTTAACCTTGTCCAATACTTAAATGTATCGTGCTAATTAGCAAATGTGACCACACTAACAGCTGTGACTTAGTCTGTGAACATGGCAAACAGGCTTGAAATGCTTATGAAACAAAACTTCTATTTGAAACTGGGCTTATTTGCAGTGTGTGTTAATAAACTCAAAACAGACTTGTATTGAACTTCAGAAAACCAAATGAATTGGAGAAACTATAAGATAGATGAAATGAAGAAAAACTATACATAAAACTGATATTAGGCAGGACCCCCATCACTGTGATGTAACACACACTGAAATATAAAAATACTGTATATGTATAGGCTTACACATGCCATCTTGCATTGGATCATGCACTTACTTTAATAAATGTTTAGATTGCTGACCTGGCTGGAGACATTTTCAGTCGGCCCTAGAGGGTCAGACCTGCCTCTAATGGTAAATGTTTTCAAAGCACTATGCATCCTCTGAGTAAATTTATTTTTATCCTTGAGTCCAGCTTGTTGCAACTTGGAACCTGTGTCATTTTGCCTTATTATGATGCTTGACAGATGCTTGCTCCCATCTATTATTTTAGTCATTTTATGTAAGATAGAATCAAACAGTGTCTGAGGTAGAGCTTGAAAAACTTTACAGATGATTCAGAGGACCTACAGCTGTCTTGCTGAACACAGTATTTGTGCAGGAACAGAAAAGAAACATTCTGTACAGGAACATTCACGTTCTGCTGTATCCTGTGTGGATGGACAGATGATGATTAAAGTTTTTTACATCCTGGATTGGTATACTTTTGGCTGATAAATGTTTGAGTTAGCTCAGCTAGAAACAGCGTAGAGCCTTTAACCCTCCTGTTATGTTCAGGGCAACTTTGACATAACAGGACGGTTAAGAGTCCAAGAAAAATGCTTGGAAAACAGTCAAAGCTGTATCTTACTATTTAAAATTATTATGCAGAAGACTTAACAACCATTTTTTACCTCAACTACCTATCTGACAGCAGGAGCTTCTTCTGAGTTTAATCAGCAGGTCGATCCAGACCACTGCACTGCTTTAAGGGTGTGTCAGCTAACTGTTAACCTGATTTTGGCAAGTGCCATGTTTTGTTAACCTCTAAGGGATCCGGAATGGCAAGCCTGTTTCCCATTCTCATGTCAGACTTGTGATGAATGGTACTTTTGGCTGGTCTGATGCTTGGTGCAACACTGCTGCTGACAAAGATTGATCTTGACCACATATCAGTCCAAAACCTCAATACCTGGCCAGAACCAAAAGCCATATCTGGGCCAGGGCCTTCTCAAATTTAACTTTTTGGTGCCAGAACAAAGCCAACAAACCAATGTTAAAACAGCAGACTGAAAAAAATAATTTTCCTGTAAGAGTTGGGAATGGCATTACCAGTACAAATTCTATCTTTACATTCTTTCAGTTTGGTTTGAATTTTAAATGCAGCAGTTCAGTCAGATTTCAAATTTGCTCAGAGTGCTTATTTAGCAACAGAGATTGTAATAGCAAGTCTATTTTTTTAATATAAAATATAAATATGTGAATGAGCACCTTGTATTAGAATAAAATCAGGTTTGTTGAGGAAAAACAAATGACTGAGACATGTACAGGTAGATTCTGTTAAGAGAATGATGGATAAAGCAGTGATGTGTAAGTTGTGTCTTGAGTAAAACTGCAAGACTGCAAAAAACAACTCTTCATTTATTCAATCTAGTTGGTTAAAGGAAATCAAAATAAACATGTGGAAATGTGCCAGTGGAATGGGAATATTCCACTTGTTTTTGATAAGAAATAACTACATTCAAGGATTTGAGATCCCATGATTTGACATTTAATTCATTTTATAAAATATAGTTTATTTTATTTTTTTCCACATTAGCTGACATACTTAGCAAAACACAAACAATAAAAACAAATTCAAGAGGAAGCCGATTCTAGAAATGTGATTGGATGCAGCCCAAGATGGTGCTCAGAGTCAGAAGAAATGTGGCACAGTAGTGAGTTACACATTGCCAGCCCTCGATGAGATGTTATCACTGGGAATGTAGTTGTGTGTCACATCTATTTGTGCCTCAGTTTGCTGTGATCTGTGCATGGTGGTTTCTGACTCAAATTAAAAATTAACTTTCTCCTCAGGCTCGGGTTTGACTGTTTATTCAGCAGTTTTGATATTTTTTGGCTCAACTCTGAGCTTATTAATGTATTCTTGGGCCCCTGTCTCAATTTAAGGTCCAAATACCCTCAAACTGAGCTTTATAGTACATAAAGAAAGCATAAGACAGGGGATAGTCTATAGTTTTCTTCTCATCAAATCCCATGTGTGGAGCACAAACCAAACACCGAATGTCTCCAACTAACAAGTACTGTGTATCTGTGTATCAGGGCCTGAATTAATCGACTACTGAAAACAAATAGACGCTTCACATTGAGGAGGCATCAGCATATCACCAGCTATATCTTTTAAAAACTTTTAGAATATCCTAAAAACAATAAAGCTTCCCCTGCAAAAACAAAGTCTCATGAACCTGTGGTACATGAAGTGACCTCCGAAACACAGCTCAGACCCCCTTGAGCAGCAGAGACTGCTTTCATCAAGAAAAAGTGGATCATTCAAGATGAGATCAATCAGCTTTTATTGCCATGGAGATTGAAATGCACAGTCTCACAGAGTGCCACATCTGCAGCTGTCTATCTAAATGTTTCTACAGGGAATTGGAACTCATCAGCAGCAGTTTTCCAGCAGGTCGCATTGGTCTTCCTTGTTTCCTCCAGTGCCGAGCAGAGAAGAAACTCAGCTGATCTGTTGACACATTTTTTTTCAAATCATCACCTTCTAACATATAAGATAAACTAACTTGGAACTATAAATTTAGAAGCTAAACCAGTTTCTTTGAAATCTCCAGCACTGTCCACAGTCTGTGACCACACACTCATTCTTTAGTTGTAAAAATGGACAAATGACTACTGATGTTGTAAGTAATTTCAGATCAGATCAGAGATACTAAGTGTGTCACAGGGATAATTTTCAATCTGAGGGGGGACCCAGCAATCCTATGAGAGACAAAATACCAATGGGTATTGTAGGGGGGGAGATCAGATGAATAATGCAGGGGCTTGTTCCAAGGCACCTATGTCTGCTGTCCTTTTGTTCATGGCCTACACAGGAGACAGATTGCAACAGCGGGCCAGTTTCCAGTATCAGGTCCCACCCACCAACCTGGGTCCACCAACCCCTCAGCTAATGAGAGGCGGCCAGGCCAGGTGAAAATGACTGTCTCTGTGACTAATAAAAGACACCAAACTTCTCAGTCAAGGAAAAGCGACTATTACTGCTAATGTGAATTCCTGTGTGACCAAAAATGAATGTTGTCTAATTCATCCTCCTAATTATCCTAGCCTTACATAGAGTATAAAAGACAACGACTTTGAACCCTCTTCTCACTCTGCCTTTGCCTGAGTGTTATTATATCCAGTCTATTTATTATTTTTATTATTCAATATTGTAGACCTTTGGTAACTTTTCATTTTTCAAACCGTTTTATTGACAAGCTTTTTAGTCTTTGTTGTATGAAGCCCACCATTAAGTGCTTTTAACTTTTGATTCATCGACATTCTCTCTGTGTCTCCATTTCTTGTTGAGTATTTTTCCTGCCTATATCTCCATATTGAGAGGGGAACCTCCCTGGGATCAGCCACGACTGAACAAATGTCCTACCACAGATCCAAATAATTGGAATGTAGGACAAAGCTGAATTGGATGGAGTTTTGTCTCTAGTAATAAAGCACCACACACAAATAAGAACACAACAGATGTGTTGACCTGAACAGTCTCGAAGAGAGAGAAAAAGGAGCAGCACACTCTGCTAAGCCATAGCCCCACAGCTCAGGCTGTGGTGTTTAAATTCTCTTGAGTGGTATAAGATGCTTGGTAATTGGACCAAGGTTTTCCACCTTAAAAAGAACACACTGAATATTTTAGATTGTCTTTCAAAACGCATGTTAGAATAAATCTTTTGAAATGATCTGGAATTTTTGGAAGTTGGCGGAGACCAAACCCAAGCTAAAGAAGAGTTGCTTTGAAGTCATCAGGTGGACACAAACCATCTAATGAGATGATCGGGTTGCTCTGTGTCTGCAGGTTGTGGAAATGTTTGTCATGTTTTTGGCCTTAATCAAAAAGATAAGTTAGTGGTACATAAGACCTGTGTCTGTTAGCTGGTTTTGGAGTTTTCTGCCCCCTCATGGTCAAAAGCCACTTCGTTTAGTTTTGCTGTAAATCAGTCTCAAGACAATTTAAAATCTGTGGCAGACATGGAGTAAATGTAAATGCTTTTTTCTCTCCTCACAAACAAACATTTTGTGTTCAACAGATGCCAAGTCTTGTGTTTACTTCTATGACTGAATAATTACAAAGGCAAATACTGACAAAACAATATGCTAACCTGGTAATTATGTAAACTGTGCAACACAAACTCATTTCATGACTGTATGTCAGTAAGAGGAAGACAAAACCAACAGCATGCACTGGAAAATGACTTGCGGTTATTAGAAGCGCATGCAAAATTATAGGGGTGATCCTTTAATCTCCTCTACTTCTCTTTGGGCACCATGTCGTCGCCACCCGACACGTTCCCGTCTTCGTCCTCATCATCAACGATCAGTCCCTTCAGGTAGGAGCGCTTGAACTCCTGGAACACCATCTCCTCCTCCATCTCACTATAGACAACAACATCAGAAACACACAGTTAGTTTCCTGAAACCAACAAAGTCCAGCCAGCCCACACCATACCAACGCTGGATGAGACAGAACTACAGAGAGAGGTGAACTTGTGCTGAGCTTGATTCTGGGGCAGTTTTGGAGGAATTCTGCAACTGCGGTTTGTTTCCAAATTCAACGACAAAACATTTTGAATATGCAAGGCCATTGATCATAGATGGAACCTTCCACTGAACTGATGGACAAAGTATGATTTCTCTGTATGACGAGGACATTGTTTGAAGAAAATCTTGAAAATTGGAATACAGACTTTAAAACATTACTGGAACTAACTCAGCTAAATTGGTACATTAAGTTGGGTAAGATGTGTGGGAGTCAACTTTTTTAAATCTTTCACTGAAAACTGTCCAAACCTTAATTACTCAATGAACCTGACTAAATGTACAAAATATGGAAAAATGGGGGCACGAAGAAAGAGGAAATTAAACATCAAACAGAGAAAAGCTGACACTGTTGATGAAAACACAGGGAAACAAGCAGGAGTAAAAAAAAGCTGATGAAATGCTACAAGATCCAGGAACAAGATCTCCTCCTGAATGAACTGACCTGAAGCAATGACAGACAGGCAACATTTATCAAGTGTCACAATAAATAGAAGAATGTTTTTTCCTTGGGCATGAGTGATAGATAGATAGATTACTTTATTCATCCCTGAAGGGAAATTATGTAGTCATAGCAGCAATCTGGTACATTAAAATACAATAGAAATACAATGACATAAAACACTGAGGTAGAAAAAATAGAATAAAAATGGTCTAGAAGTAAAAATAAAAATACGGAATGGGACAAGGGCACTTGAGAAAACACAGGATAAATAGGTAAATAGGTAATAAAGTGCAGCAGCAAGATGATGTTAATACAGATGGTAAAAGGGTTATAAAAGGGTTATGTTACTTTTAGTAATAAAGTAATAATATCTGATATACAGTAATAGTAACAGTAACATAGTATCAATAGTATAATAATAATAATATAATATAATATATAAAAGGATAATATATAATATAATAATAATATATATACTAATATATAGTAATAGTAACAGTAGTATCAACAGTATATGAGTGTCTGCAATCTGTCCACTACAAAAGTCCTGTTCATTAATTCATTCACCACTGCAAAGGAAAAATGCTATTTATTGCTTGGTTTGGAAAGCCAATCTTACCTTTCCTTCACTGTAGGCAGCAATAATGAAAAAAGATTGGGGTTTAAGATTCAGTTTGACAGTGGGTCGAATTAATGTTTCACAAATCCTGTATAAATACATTGATATACACAAAAAATACATCTCTTAAAATGTCTCAAAAGCAGCGACACGGGATTAGGAAGGAACCAGCACTCTGTTGTAGGTTTATACAACTGCAATAAAACACACTTAACAAACCCAGAGAAACGTGAGTCCTTACCTGCATCAGGTTTAGGATGCATCAGTTTAAAGGGAACCTCGAGGCCGACCTCACTGCAACACAAATCCAACCAAAACTCATGTTGATAACACGCTAATCTGAAAAAATTCGCTGTTTTACACAATGTGTATGATTGTCAATACTTCACACAACATTTGTAGATTTGAACATGCAAGACAACTCAAGAATACTTGACTATTGAGCGACACTAATGAAAACTGGTGCAAAGATTAATTTGAATTCAAAACATCCTTAAATTTGAGTCTGCCTCTGAGGTTCTACATTCTGTCCTTCCCTAACTGTCATTCTTTTTTTTTTGTTTTGTTAATATTTTTATTAGGAGGTAAGGCACATCACAACACATCCGCATCACAATACCACATACAATGGAAATACTGTGCATGATGAGTAAAGGGCAAGAGTTACGGTCTGCCTCCAAGGATGTTTTCTTATTTTTTATTTGTGGCCCAATAGGAACATGATCGGGCGACAAACAAAAAATGTGCAAATCAAAAATAAATAAATAAAAAAAATAATAAAATAAATTTAAAATTAAATAAATAAGCAACTGAGGATTCTTAAATGTAATAAGTGAATAAGTGTTTTAGCTGTAGGGTACAACCAAACATTCAAGGAAAGCCAAAAGACAGGAGAAGAGAAAAATAAATAAAAAATAATAATAAAGATAAAGATAAGAAGAAAAAGTAAAAGGGGGGAGGGTGGGGGTCCATCAATCAGGAGGGAGAGTCTGAAAAGAATGAAAAAATGCTAAGAAGGGAAGCCACTTGTTAGAAAATTTATCAGTTACCTTTCACTGAATATCTTATCTTCACCAGCTTTAGAAAAGACATGGTGTCATTAAGCCACTGAGTACTAGAGGGGGCTTTGGTTGACTTCCAATGAAAAAGAAGATGACGTCTTGCTAATTAGGAAGTAAAAGCTAAAATATCTAACTGGGTAGAGGTAAAGCGGTTATGGTCTTCTGGGAGCCCGAATATGGCGACATGGGGGGAGACTTTTCTGGTCATTGAAAGTATTTTTGACATGGTATCAAAATAATTCTGCCAGAAGCGAGAAAGTAACAAACAAGAGTAAAACATGAGTTAAGTTGCAAGATGAGGCATGGCATTTGTTGCAATTGTCAGTGATGTTGGGATAGATCTGTGACAGTCGAGTTTTGGAATAATGGACTCTAAACAATACTTTAAACTGTATGAGTGTGAGACGAGCGCAGGGTGAGCTAGTGTAAATTTCTTAACAGCAGTGTGATGATCATCCAGATGTAGACCCAGTTCTTGTTCCCAAGCAGCCTTGACTCTAGTAACTGGAGAATAACTGTCATTCTTTACAAAAGTCACAGGACAACATTTCAGTGTTCATTATGAGCAGCTAGTGGTGAAAAACCAGCAGATGTAAACTCACCTCGATCCCATCATCCTGTGAGTGTGGTGCAGATGAGAGAAACAAAAAAAGAAACAAACACAGTGAGATGTGATTCTCTGATCAATTAACGCAATACACGGGTCATCAAATATTTGGAAGATGGTCGGGCTGGAGGTGAGGAGATACATTTCAAAGCAATTTTCAGCAAGTATAGCTATTATTTAAATATATTTTACACAATGATGAGAGACAGCAATTCAGCTGTAAACTTTTCTCTTCAGTGTTGGTCTTCGCACATCTTTGCACTGTTCAATTGATAGCTTTGCCAAACAGCACCTTGAGATGTAGAATCATCTTATTACCTATCATGAGACCAAGAATTTTGGTGACCCAAAAAAACCCTGTGTCAAAATGTTGCTTAGTTCAAGTAGTTAAAGTAGCATCATGCTGCTGTTAAAAACATGAAATACATCAAGATCATTTCGCATAAGTGATATTTCTCTCCATGCTCCTCCTCTCCATCCTCATTTAAACTGCATTTAGTGCAAGCACAGTGGCCAAAACCTTTATATTGCCTGCTACATTTTTAAATCATGACAGTGCAGCCAATTGATGATGTAGGTATTATCACTGCAGCTATTGTTACCTCTAATAAAAAGGTCACGCTGACTTGTTTCATAGCTACGTGGGTAATTTGCTTTACATACTCCCCAACAGCTTGTGACTGAGATGAGCAGTGAAGTTTTCACTGCATGAAGACTGGCAGAACAATCAGCTCTAATGCATGGTAGAAATAATGAGAGAGGTTGCTGAACCTAATGCACTGGCTGAATAATTACACAGAAAAATATGAGGGCAATCTGTGATTCTTAAAACCACCATGCATGTGTCCCGATGGATCAAGCAAAAGGTGTTGGTGACCATGACAGGACTGCAAACACACAAACTGACTAATGACAGAACATTAGAGTTTGAGTCAATTTCATGTATTTCTTACTATTTCATCAACCCACAGGCCTCCCCTGTAATTCAAATGCTGCTTTTCCCCAAACACTCATCCTCAGGAGCATTGTTCAAAGGTTGCAAAGCGGACAGATTTATAGGATGTGCATCCGCCCACCAGCCAATGACCACAGGGTCAGATCACACATTGCAGCTGTAGGACAGTACCTATCTAACAGCTCTAATTTACTCCGAGTCACATGTTAGTTTGAATTTGTTCAGTCTTTGTTCACACACACACACACACACACACACTGACCCTCCGACGATGAGCTTCACCATGACTCTGTATGATACCATGATTCCCAGAACTTCCTTCAGCACTCCCTCCTTGATACTGAAAGAGAAGGAAAACATTATTTGGATGAACAAATCTCATAGGGAGACATGTGAATCTGTTTCCCTGAGGCAAAAACGTATGGAGCCATCATCATGTCTAAAGACGCTGGCTACATCTCTGAAGGTTCTCTGCTCACATGCTCGATGATGCCAGGTTGGTGTCTTCGTGCTTCAGTTTGCCATCCAGAGCGATGCCCCTCCTCTCCCTGTTGTTGGCCAGCAGAGGCAGCAGTGTGTAGACTTTCTGCAGAGTCGCTCCAGCAGACACCGAATCCCTGAGACATGAATACATGGTCACACATTAAATTTTAGTGCAAACCATAACACTACAAACATGCAGGTAGAGATAATGAGCCTCTAAATCTTAAATGTCATCCTGGCTCACTGTGAAGTTCAAGAGTGACCTGGAAGGAATATTTAAGATATAAAAGATTAGAGGGCGTGTAACAGAAACATATGTTGAAAAGCCCAAACAAAGTTTAACCTGATTAAGCTTTAGTCCATGTGCCCTTGAAATGCATTAAGTGTTTTAAAATGTACAAACTAAAAAAAACATATATATACTGTATGAATCAAGGAGGCTTTTATATTTTTCTGCCCAAAATAAATCACAGGTTGTCCAAGTGTTTGCCCAAAACTCATTTGGTTAATGTTCACCATTTATCTATGATAATATCGGAATTCACTTCCAGTGCATTGCTTTGTCTTTGCTCAGCCAGATTTTTGGCTCAGTTAATCACCACCCAAGTAAATCATGGTTGTGGGGCAATGTCCATACCATTTCACTGTGGTTTTCTTCACTGTCGTTGTTCTCTGTGCATTTTCCTCACCCCTCGAAACTCCACAGACCACAGGATCCCATAATGTATTTTTTTCCTTTTCTTAGGATTTTATTTTATAAATAATACCAGTTTGACTTTCTACATCTGCGTCCATGCTAAAAATGTCAAGTTTTCATAAATTATCTTGCATTATGTATATAAATGAAGTCATTAACCATATTACTGGTATACACTTGTAATCTGTTTTCTGTAGAAGCTGAACTTCACACATGACACAGTTTGTCTTTTCCTTATGGACAAAAGGATAAAAAAATGGTGCGACTTACAGATATGATAGTGAAACCTCTCTTTGTGATTTTGTAAAATGCTGTGTGTGCCGACCATTACCCATACTCCTCGATGGCCACAGATTTGACGTAGCTGTCATTGGAATACAAGACCACCGTGGCAACCTGATCAACTGAAGGGGATGAGAGGAGACACACAGGCTACATTTGTACCACCTCTAATCCTGGACGGGCTTCATGCAACCATAACACTAACCATCTCTGCTTACAATGAATGCAACATGAGTAGTAGGTTTAATGTTTACCAGAGACAATGATGTTCTTGATGTTTTTGCTGGAGTTGTTTGTGACGCTGACATGCACCTTGATGGGCTCACCGTGGTAGTACATCTGAAAACAAGGATGCCAGGTTAGAGGAAGTGAACATCTACAGTATTAGCACATTGTTTTGTAATACTACTCAGAGGATGGAGTTATGTTCCCTGTTTACAAATTACACACACATAGGTAATCAATCTATTTAGGAGAAATAACTGAGGAATGAGTGACACAAAAACTAACATTAAACTAAACTAAAAATATAAAACAAAGGATACAACTGGCAGCACTTGTCATGATCAGGGTCTGAATCACCTCAGTATTCTGTCAAATTGCAATGTTTCATTTTATCATTTGAAACTGTCATTATGTAAGTTACTGTAGATCAGCCAAATGTGCACCAGGCATGAAGAAACTGTTCCTGTGAGTCCTCCTTTCCCGACAACTTTTAGTGTGATGTGCATGGAAAGAAAAACATACTTTATGTGTCATTTTGAGTGTTTGTGAGGCTAAGGATTGACATGAAGCAACCCACATCTTTGTCCAGAGTGGCCTTGACATGCAGCGGTTTGTCTGACATGACGAAATCCCTGGTCGTTTCGACAGAGGGTGCCACTCCCTCACCCTCTGGGGCGTACTGGACTTTCCTGATCATCAGTTTCACTGTGCTCCTGTTAAACAGAGCACAAAAAACATGTTGAACAGCTAAAACTCAGTCTGTGTGAGACTTATTTTTCTTATACTGGTCTCTTCAATGCTATGACGAAGTGGGCCTCTTTTAGAAAAATAAAAATAAAACACCTCCAGCTGTGTGTCTTCTGTATTCTTATAGTCAGGACAAAGTAGCTCACCGTTTGCGGACTTTAGCGTCCTGGCTCTCGGCACTGAATGCTTTGATCTCAAATTCCACTGCACATTGCTGTAGACAGAGAGGAAGAGTTATCACCATCCGCCAGCTGCAACGTGTTCACATCATCAACAGCAGCTGCTAATTTAAATATTCAATTGTGTCTCACCTTGCCAACATCATGGGGTGCTGGCTGGAGAGCCACTGAGCAAGGCAGGTTGTCAGGAAACTGTGAAAACATGAACACTCAGTCATTCACTATATCACATACATCATCAAATGTCAACCCATCGTGACGTCACCCACCAGTTTGCAAACTGACGTTTTGAAGCCTCCAGTTTGGAACTTTTGCCACAGCCATCTTAGTTTTTTGAAACCAGACAATATCATATTTGGACGACAGGGATGGGGCTGGAGTGGAGCAAGTGGTGGACCTTAAAGAGGGTCAGGGGTCACTGTACTACCTGTCAATCACACTGTAGCCACACCCCAAATGAACCCCTGCTTTTTTTCCTCTCAACAGGACCATAATTTGATTTTAAATGACCATCATGTTGTATTGAAAAAGAGTTGAAACTAGTGATTGAGACCATCATTCTCTCATAGACTTCTATACAAACAACCAGAGGAGTCTTCCCCTAACGGTCATTTAATAGAATACAGGTTTAAGCCACTTCTATGTTGGCTTCATTTTTCAGACCCAGAGGCAATGTCCTTTTTTTGCAGTCCATGCTCTTGACTTAATTAATGCTTTTGTAGCCAATACATACAATGACATACATGACACATTTCATCTTGAAAATAAAATCAAATACTGATCAAGTAAAATGAATGAATACATATTTCCTGTAAAACACTGCAGAAAAGGAGAAGAAAATCTGAATAAAATGAAATCAGAACTCAGGCATTTATGTTTGCACTTCAGTAAGGGTAATTATTGATGCATGTTTTATGTTTCTCTATACTATTCACTGTAACATATAGATTTTTCCATTACTATGCAAAAACCATGTGTGTTTTGTACTCAGTACTAGCAACAGAATATGAACATAGTTGACATCAAAGATGTCTAGAACTTAGTCTTCATAAAAATAAACAGCAAAATATTATCTAATGCTTAAATACTTATTTACATATCACACCATCATCCATAGTTTGTTTTAATGTTTGGCTGATTTGAACAGATCCTGCAATTCCTTTTTGTGTTACAAAAATGTGTGTACATTATGGGACGATACTATCCCTCAACCGCAACATTTTTTTGTTTCCTGCTTATAGACATTGATATTCCACCTCAGCAACAAAATTTTAAATGCAGGATTATAACCTGTATTTGTTTGTTGTTGTTGCATGATATATTTCTCTGTGTTTTTTTAATTTTATATACTGTACATTAAGTTGTTATAAACACTCTGACTCTCACCTCAAAGAAAAATGGATAGGCATTGTCTCCTAGCTTGCGCAGCAGCCGGGCCTGTGTCTTGGTGTGGATTGCTTTCTCACGGTCCTGCAGGGGTGGGTAAACCTGACGGGTTGACAGGTACAGCTCCCTGCGGAAAGCGATTCCCATCACGTCCATGTCATCTCTCCCATAGCGAAAGGTGCAAGACAGGGTGACAAACACTGCAGGGCAGAGGAGGGACACAGTTGGGCCTCTTTTAAACATTTTAGGCTTGGAATGAACTCCTCAACATACATACATAACTGGAATTATTTGAAGTTGAAACTGTTTATATAACTATAAATCTATCTATCTAGCTTAAAGGCATATTTTTGTTCATGTATAATTGCACACAAACATTGCACATTACATTATTTTAGACCGTTTTCACACTTTGTTAGAACACATACAACTTCATTTGTATTACAGGAGCAAACCCACAGTTCCCACAGAAATCATATCTATATATCTATATATCTATCTATATACACTCACCGGCCACTTTATTAGGTACACCTGTCCAACTGCTCGTTAACACTTAATTTCTAATCAGCCAATCACATGGCGGCAACTCAGTGCATTTAGGCATGTAGACATGGTCAAGACAATCTCCTGCAGTTCAAACCGAGCATCAGTATGGGGAAGAAAGGTGATTTGAGTGACTTTGAACGTGGCATGGTTGTTGGTGCCAGAAGGGCTGGTCTGAGTATTTCAGAAACTGCTGATCTACTGGGATTTTCACGCACAACCATCTCTAGGGTTTACAGAGAATGGTCCGAAAAAGAAAAAATATCCAGTGAGCGGCAGTTCTGTGGGCGGAAATGCCTTGTTGATGCCAGAGGTCAGAGGAGAATGGCCAGACTGGTTCGAGCTGATAGAAAGGCAACAGTGACTCAAATAACCACCCGTTACAACCAAGGTAGGCAGAAGAGCATCTCTGAATGCACAGTACGTCGAACTTTGAGGCAGATGGGCTACAGCAGCAGAAGACCACGCCGGGTGCCACTCCTTTCAGCTAAGAACAGGAAACTGAGCTACAATTTGCACAAGCTCATCGAAATTGGACAATAGAAGATTGGAAAAACGTTGCCTGGTCTGATGAGTCTCGATTTCTGCTGCGACATTCGGATGGTAGGGTCAGAATTTGGCGTCAACAACATGAAAGCATGGATCCATCCTGCCTTGTATCAACGGTTCAGGCTGGTGGTGGTGGTGTAATGGTGTGGGGAATATTTTCTTGGCACTCTTCGGGCCCCTTGGTACCAATTGAGCATCGTTGCAACGCTACAGCCTACCTGAGTATTGTTGCTGACCATGTCCATCCCTTTATGACCACAATGTACCCAACTTCTGATGGCTACTTTCAGCAGGATAATGCGCCATGTCATAAAGCTGGAATCATCACAGACTGGTTTCTTGAACATGACAATGAGTTCACTGTACTCAAATGGCCTCCACAGTCACCAGATCTCAATCCAATAGAGCATCTTTGGGATGTGGTGGAACGGGAGATTCGCATTATGGATGTGCAGCCGACAAATCTGCGCCAACTGTGTGATGCCATCATGTCAATATGGACCAAACTCTCTGAGGAATGCTTCCAGCACCTTGTTGAATCTATGCCACGAAGAATTGAGGCAGTTCTGAAGGCAAAAGGGGGTCCAACCCATTACTAGCATGGTGTACCTAATAAAGTGGCCGGTGAGTGTATATATATATATATATTTCCATTATATGGGATTGATTGGTTCTTTCAATCAAAACATCATATAACTTCAATGAAGATACATACTGTCCTAAAGTGTGGAGTAAAATTAGTTATAGAAACAAAAAAAACACCATAAAGGCTCCATGTGTCTTATTTTTCCTGTGGTTCTGCACAGACAGATTTCAGGAGCTGTGCTGTGGACAAGGACGGTCAGGTCTCTATGGGAGGAGACAGGTGTGAGGACAAAACAGGTTTCCTGAAAATTTGAGGTATAGAGTATCCTCAGACAGGATCAACATCCTGTGATAGTGCTGAGCAATGTGAAATGAAAGTGTGTTTGGGCACCGACCTTTCCTCCCCTGCAGAGCCTCGCAATCAATGAGGATCACACCATCTAGTGGTAGAAAAAAATGGTTTTTTTAATGCAAGATGATCAAAATAAATCCGACAACCAATGAAAAAAGATTATCCGTGCTTCTCCCTGCAGGATTCTGTTTCTCAACTGGAGGACAGCAAATTCCAGAAAAAGGACTGGTGCACACTGAGTTTCAAATTTAATGTTTGAAACATGCCAAAGTTTTGACACCACAGTTTCTTCATTAGAGTCAGAGGGAAGCAATACATGTTGAAAACATACAGTCAAATTAGGATAGCCTTAAAACTGCCACTTGATAAATGGCTCCGAGGGTCGAATTTGTCTTAACCAGTGTCTATGCGACACACCCACAAGCACGAGAGCCACATCACACAGATTACAATTACAAAGATAAGGAACCAAAATGATACAAATACTCTATCCATCCACTGTAATCAGTTAGAGGAACCATGACAAATATTGGTCTAACTAAAATTCTTCAGTTAGGCCAAAAGGCTCAGCTGTTTTAAGAATGCGAATCCATTATTCCTACGTACAGAGCAGTGTCCTAACCCTAACCCTATGCCTTAGAGCTTTAAAGATACTGCAGAGCTGCGCTTTAATGATTCACATAACATGGGTGTTGGCATTATTAGGTTTACAAGTCAGTCACACACAGATGTTGTAGAACTAGTTAAGGACACAAACAAGAATCCATAAAGTTACTTCAGAATGTGTTTTGGAGCCGGAATCCATGGAGGGAAATATCACTGTTTTGTGTGAGGTCAGGGAGCTGACTATCTGTTCTTTTACAGATTAAGTCTAAAAGAGATTTTAAGACTTGTGGACAAAGGTCAGACAAATCTGTAATATTCATGAGTTTGAACAAAAGTATTGAAAAAAAAATTGAAAAATTAAAAAATTGATAAAAATAAAAAAATATCAGTAGTGTTGTCATTACAGGAGCTCTGTATATATTCTGCAGAATACATGAGACCAGTATTTTTTTAAACCAAATATTACATTTTCATTTGCTTATTTGGAGGATCTTTTTGTGATTCCATCTGACTCCCCCAGAATATATTTTTGGCTTCAGGTTTGTCACATTCAATAATCAGTGAATTGAATAAAAAAGAGAATTATTTCTAACTCTTCCATGATGGACTTCTGTCACAGTGACAGATGAGGAGGTGTAACTTCAGCTTTAATGTCAAGGTTCTTAGGTAACATTGAAAATGACTTTTGGTTTACTGTCCCAGTGGGAGATGACAAACTCACCCACTGGATCCACGGAGCCAACACGGTCGACAAAGTCTCTCTTCCCCATGTAGACTCCAACCTAGAGGAGGAGAGAAGACACTGAAAATCTGAAACTGATGCCTTTTGCTTGCAGAGTATTTTAACACTTCACAAAAACAGATTTAAGACTGTGTATTAACTCAACAGGAAAATGAATAATTACTTTTCTCTCTATATAACAAACACATACAAAACTGACAGGCTGGTTGAAACCTTTCAAGGAAATGTGAGACTGAACACAGACAAGTCAGAGTTAAGAATTAAGAGTGAAAATTCATCAACGCCTCCAGGGAAAATCATGGCAGCAGCTTACAGTCTGTGGTAGAACTGAACCAAAGTTAATGTGAGGTACAATAAGAGGATGGGGAAAAAACCCTCATTCTGTCTGATTTTATATTTAAATATCTCATATAAAATCCTGCAGGGTTCAGATGACTGCATCACCTTGAACATTTTAGACCTTTCATCATAAAAAATGAGAAAAAATACTCCATCCGAGAGACATTACACAAGTATCAGACTAGGAGTGAGCTCCAGTGAGTACAAATGATTAAAAAATATGTTAAAAATTACAGGACTTTCTTACTGGTCAAATACTGCATCTACAGCAGCTGTAACCTTAGATTAATGTCATTATCGATTAATCTGTCCATTATTATATTATTATTATCCTTATCAGGTGTGCCAAGTTCTATGTGAGCTTTGCCTGTATTTGTATTGCTTTTCCTCCCCCTACTGGCGTTTAAGAGCAGCTCATTATTTTGTGTTTAATTAAAGCTTTTATTCTGAAAGGTGGATTTTGTCACATGACACAGTGCACAGAGTCTGATCAGAAAAAACACCAGCTTCTACATGCTCTGTGGCTGGCTTGCAGCTCCAGCTATCATCTCTTTTCCTCCTGCTGTTTGGGCCTATGAAAATGATCGCTTTTTTGTGCATGAGAATGAAGACAACAGTAAAGGCCATTCAACTTTACTCCAGCTTCTGAGTTTCTCTTGAAATTTGGTCACTATCTGTCAATTTGTGTACAAGCACACTCACACACTGAGGACAGAATAAGGTGAATAACAGGAAACAAAGTGAAAATGCCCTTCATGAGTTCCGAAACTTCAGTCAAAGGAGACAAACAAACCCAGAACACACTAAAAGTGGAGAAGCTGTAACCTGTGGCTCTAAACCAGGGATGCTGTTGATAAATGATGACAACAATTCATTTATTAAATATTTATTAAACCTTTGGCAATTCATTTGAGTCCTCTCTTACTTATAAAACACACACCCTTGAGCAGTGTGTGATGTTATCGGCTGTAATCCAGCATAAAGCTGTCGATTGCACACGTGGCTCACTTTGGCTCACGTTGTTGTGCCTTTTGTTTGACCTCCTGCAGGTCAGTCAGACAAGCAGCTGAACTGCTTTACAGAATTAAATGCACTGAGCTGGAAAATTTTACTCAAGGACAAACATTTACACTTATCCCCTTTACTATTCAACATGTGGGAGTGATAAGCATTTAAAAGACAGTGTTTGAGGGTAAGAGCTTGAAGGAAACAACAGGTTAGTCAATAGGGTTTAAGAGTCAGATGCCAGGTACATAAAGCATAGTCATCTGGCATATATACTGAGCATAAGTAATATTTTCCTCTCATTTAACATTAGGGGTGTTCACAACACCTGTGTTGTTGACACATGCAGTACAGTGGGTGGTGATATTTCATTGAAGTTTCACTCACAGACTTGTCCTTGCAGATCTTCTTGAAAACAACATTTTTTGGGCTCATGTTGGTGCAGATTGAGGACAACAAGTCAGCGGTGGCTGGAAGACACATAAATGCACATCAAACATCTTTAGACATGTGAGATTAGAAGTTTTGATCACAAACAAGCACAGTGGCAAACCTCAAAAAGAGAATTATCATCGCACAAGCAAGCAGCAGCTCATGGTGTATGACATGTTGCCAGTCCATCCAAGTCCCTCTGGAAAGCTTGCACAGGGAGACAAACCTAGCTCACCTTGATACCTTTTTCTTTAATTGGGCAGTAAAAAATATTTTTGGGCAGATTAGAGTTTGGGCTATTAAAAGCTTGGCTGTGTTCCAGAGGTCTACACTGAAAGGGAGGTGCAGAAGGACAGGGGTGAGGCAAAGATAAAGGGCAGATATATACAGCTGTGCTAAAAACAAGCTAAAAACAAACTAACTAACAAGCATTAGTGATTGTAATTTGACTGGTGATCCAATACTATCAACAAATTAAGCAGCAGTGATGCACAGTCATGGAAGCCATTAAGGTACTTAAGAGACCCTTAGGTAACTAACACATTTGTTAAAACATATTTTTACTGCAGTGGAGGGGTGAACACCAGTCTTTCAAAATATGACTTTATTTTTTGTTTTCATGATGGTGGTGGAGAGCACTGTCTGGCAAACTGGTCCACAATCTCCCATAGTTCAGTTGGGTTGAGATTATTCACATCATTTAATACTCGCAAAATTATTCAGTGGGACATCATGCAATCTGGATGAGGGTACTGTCATGTTTCTCCCATAATTTTTTAGGTTTTTCCTTTCATTTCTCACCATGTACATCCAGCAGTATAAAGTAAACTCCAAATACTTAATTCAACATAGGGTCTCATAGGGTTTCACTTTCTTAATGTGCACAGTCACTCAGGAGGTTACTAACTTGGCAGCAGGTTCAGGCAGAGTTTCCCAGTTTAATTCACAGACAGAAAAAAAGTTCGGACTACTTGATCGAAATGATTGGTGGGTCACCATACTATCTGTCAATCACACCATAGCCATGCCCTGAAACACCCCCTGCTAAATCATCCTTTATTATTCTAAACAGGACCATAATTAAGAAATGAACATCATGTTGTATTGAAGAAGAGTTGAAGCTAGAGATTGAGACCATAAACTCAGTATGAAAATGTTCACTGAAGTCATAAATCCAGTGAGAAGTTGAATAATTTTCTCATCCATACAAACAACCAGGAGCAGTCTCCCCCAATAGTCATTTAATAGAATACAGGTTTAAGCCACGTCTATGTTGGCTTCATTTTTTAGACCCAGAAGTTACGTCCATTTATTTTTGTAATGGTATTTGGTTTAACCATAGACTACTCACATCAAATCATTCAGTCAGTCCAGTCCAGTTCAGTTTGTAATTTGTTTTTTCTTCCCATAAGCATTGATATATATATATATATATATATATATATATATATATATATGTATCTAGTTGTTGCTTCCCCCCCCCCCCCTCAGGGAAAAGTAGTCCCTCATTTGCCTGTGGAGCTGCAGTACTTTGCTACTCTCTAGAGGCTCAAAGTTTAACTGCACAGCAGAATTGGAAATTGACACTGTATAAAGTAGGTTACATGCTTTTACAATAATGATTCAAGATTAATGAAATATAGATTGCTGTGTGCCTAAATTGCAAAGAACTGTGTCAACAAAAGAACACAACTACAGTTAAAACACTTTAATTGCCTTTCCTTATATATCTGAAAATTTTCATGATGGCAGTGTGAATTTAAGGCCTGTTTATACTTTCTGGTCACTCTGTATACAAAGAATGATTTCCACTTACTGAGTTGACTGGGAGATTGAAACAGACTGCTGAGTTTGTCAATCCTGTTAAAACCTTCTCATATATGCTTCATCTCAAACTAACTTCACATCTTTTCCCTGTTTTGGAATCAAACACATTAAAAAATAAACTGTATATCATAAAGCAATGACAGTTTTTCCAGGAAATCAGTTAAAGTTTGACTATTACAGATTATATTTTCAGGAAAACAAAAGTAAAAGAAAATTATACACCACACAGTACAGTACAGTCTATCTATACAGTGTATCTCTGCCACACTCACTCATCTGTGCCTACACATGGATTTGTATGTATTACATATAGAACTGCACATAAGATATGTGATTTCTAGTCAAATTACGTTTCAGTTTTATTTAAGTATTCACAATTTATTTTGGCACATTTATCTCTATTCTTATCTTTATGTTTGTAAAAAAAAAATCTTCCCAGTGTAAATGAGATTTAGTCAACATGATAAACAAAGCAACTTCTTTCAAAGATTTCCCACAGGTACACGACCATTTCCCTGGTTCTGCAGTGTTTGAAGATAGTGATGCTCACGCAAAACTACTCAAAAATGCAAATGAAATCACTTTGGAGATCCTGCAGCGTTCTAATGACTCACCTGTGTTGTAGGGTGTGTTGTTGACTCAGAGGAGGAGACTGGTGCTGGTCAGAGACGCTCTATATGTAAACTGTCCGTCACACTTTCCTTCAGTCCCACGAGCCAATCAGACTGTGAACTTTGACCAACCCTCAATCCTCAATACCTCTCCAGCCCGGCAAACCACAACATCCAGACCGATAGACACAGAGTTCGTGTTCCGACTGAGAGGATTTGAAGCTGGTTCCCCCTCAGTCAGCACAACAGGACCAGATTAGAGAGAGAGAGAGACAAAGGATGAGAGAGAGAGTGAGAGAGAGAGAGAGAAAAGGAGTTTATTGGGTATTTTAGTATCTCATGATGATCCACTTCTTTAATAGTTAAAATAATTAATGTTGGTGTATTCTGGAGAGGAGGCGAAGGGTCTTTGGATGCTAGTTATTTTCAATCATAATGCTAGAAGTCAGGCTAAACATGTCCATCTCTCAGCCATCATCTATCATCTAAGTTTCTCTCTCCCAGAAAGGAGAACTATATCTTTAAATTACACTAATGCATGATATTTTATCCACTTAATATTATTTTCTTTATCACTGTCAGTATTCAGGCCAAATGCAAATCTATACAGGAACTCCAGTTGAAGGATGCATGAACTGGAGTCAAAATAAAACATTTCCTTATTTCCCAGAGGAAGTTCTGCAGTAAGGCACCAGAAACTCTAAAATGGGGGATATTTTGACATGTACAGTTTGTCCGAACACAGCCTGAAGGTTGTGAAGCAGCTTCAGTGCAGTCCACAGTGTGTGTGTGTGTTGTGTAGAAGTCTAAAGATAGACAAAGTGAAGCTGTGGAACGTTAATCCACTGTACCGCCTGTCAGCACATAAACAGACACAGGTGGATTACTGCCGTGCACTGCATTAATCATCATTATTACAAAGGAGATTACAACACACACACACACACACATACAGCATTGATGTGCAGGGACCAATGTGAGGGTCAACCAATGAGCATCTCATAACCTCAGTCACAGTTTTCTTCAAGTCCTCCTGCTAAGCAGTATCCAGCCACTTGATAAAGTTGATAGATGATAGCTGTAAGGTTTGTGCTTATTACAGAGTGTATTAAAATGATTACAGCTGTGTTGTATTATATTATTATCCTGGATGGATCATTGAACAAGCCCAGGCCCAGGCCCAGGGCAGAAGTGACAGGGGGCCCTTGTCTGAGTGCCTCTGTATGAAGTGCCTGTGAAAGATTACTGCAAAGAAATGCAAAATGACTATAAAGATGTATTCAAAATGTCCAAACAACAATGTAAAACAATGTAAAAGGGACATGAAGCAACTTCAAAGAGACAAAAAAGGCCAGCAATACCGCAATTATACACAAAGAATTCCAAAATTGCTGCAATAATCTATCTATCCAATGATAATATATCACAATCCATCCCTGTATTGTTGTTCTATACTATATTAGTCACCAGTTTCAACAGTTTCAAAGGTGATTTACAGTTAAGGACAAATATATTTATCATACCTGCATGTCATCTGTAAAATGTAGCACCACTTGTCTTATTTTCTCCAAATGGTTTTCTCAGGATCATGATGTACCCCAACAATGTTGGACAGTGGATAATATTGTACCTTATTGTACTAAGTCAAAGCTTGGTGTTTTAAGGTTTGATAGCTCAATTAATGGGTCATACCTGGAAGGAAAGCTGGTTGAGGGGTTGATTATATATTGGTCCTCTGTGTGGGACATGAGATGAACAGGGTGAGATGGAACCTGCTGAGGGACTTGTTAGGTATTATCCAGTATGTTCTTATTGCACAACTAACAGATTTGTCTTGTATCTGTCATCAACAAAAATACTTAAGACACACTCTATACAATAGCTTTAACTAGTCTGTAAAAACCAGCAAACATAAGCTTTTCAGTGTTTTGTCTGACTATAATTCAAAACTTTTTGATAAGAATAAGAAGAAATAGAATCACCAAAGATAGAGGGCTGAGACATGCTGCTTTTGCTAAACTAGCTGGACATTGTGAAAATGTAGGTGAAATAATACAATACTATGAAGACAATAATCTGCCTGTACATTTATTTCCAAAATGCATGTATACACATGCATACTGTACATTATCTGAATTCTCTGTGTCAAGACTGATGAATGATGTATTCAGTACACTCAATGCATCATTCTGCTGATGCTTCTCATATATTCTCTATGTAAGATGCTATGGGACTTCCAGACCTAGACGGACAAAATAGTGATGGCTAACCAACTGGACATTGTGTTGGTCGATAAACAGCAGGAGAATAGATGTAGCAATCCCAAGCGATAGCAACATCAGGAGAAGAAGGAACACGAGAAGCTTGAAAAATAGGGGCTGAGAGAAGAGCTAGAAAAGATATGGGGAGTACGGCAACAGTGGTGCAAGTGGGGCAGTGGTGCAGAGCAGTTGGGGCTGTGACCCCCACACTGGGAGAATAGCTCCAGTAGATTGTAGGTTTAAGACCTCCTCATGATTACCATTTGCCTGTGGGATCCCCAGGTATTTGTAACTGTCCTGCACATCTGCAATGTTCCCTTCAGGTAGGTCAACCCCCTCAGTTGTGATCACCTTTCCTCTTCTAGATATCATCCACCCACATTTATCTAGTCTGAATGACATCCCAGTGTCTTTGCTGTAGATCCAAGTGAGGTGAATCAGGGAATCAATGTCGTGCTCATTCTTCACATACAGCTTGATGTCATCCATGTAGAGGAGGTGGCTGATGGTTGTTCCACTTCGGAACTGGTACCCATAGCCACTCTTTGAGATGATCTGGCTGAGGGGGTTTAGGCCTATGCAGAACAGCAGGGGGGACAGAGCATCTCCTTGGTATATGCCGCATCTGATGCTCACCTGTGCAATTGGTTTTGAGTTGGCCTCCAGAGTCGTGTTCCACAGACTCATCGAGTTCTGGATGAACTCTCTTAGGGTCCTATTGATGAACAGCTAAGATCCTGCGCAGAACCCTCAGACTCCCAGGCCTCTGGTAGAGGACCCGAGTCTGAAGGAAACACCGCCCAGGTGGGCGAGAGGGAGATTTTTATTTTATTTTTTTAAAATATATATATACATATATATATACACACACACACACACACACACACACACACACACATATATATATGTATATAGAACATGTGTCAGCTGAATTCCTGATTATGAACTGTGTTTCTAAATATCTACAGGCCACCTAAATATTGTGTATTCTGACTTGGCTCGAACCACAGAGTTTTGATTTTATTCTGCAGCCACTAGGGAGTGCTAGTTTGATTTGTGAGCCTTGTTTTGAGCCCTGTAGGCAGACATATCTTTTTTCCTTATTCATTTTGAGCAGATTATAGGACTGAGCAGTCAGGGGATCATATCTGTCTTCTTGGGGAATTATTTTATGAAAGCATTGTCTGTAAGTACCGAACTGAAGATGCATATATTGTGTTGATGTTATATTTTGTATGGATGTGAGCCTATATTGTATTTTTTCATGCTCTATTCATTGCTTACAGCTCTAACTAGTTCAGGGAGCTAAATTTGTAGCCACACATGCTTGATTGACCTTTGAGGATTATATATATTAAAATGTGTTGATGACGTATACCTTAAGGTTTTTTTTACAATAATTGTTTATTTTTATATTCCTTCTTGATTTCAGTTTTACCTATTCCCACGCTGTGCACAATATAGCCACCATATATTCACTACAGTGTGTGGAAGGAGTTATCTGTCTGCCTAGTTAAGGAAGGCGACTCTTTTGACGAATTGAATTGAATTGAATTGACTTTATTGAATTGAATTGAATATGGACAACCCCCAGGACAGAGGCACTAGAGAACTGTGTTGTGTTCTTGATAACTACTGAATGACTCTTCATGTGACACACAACAGGGGGCATACCCTGGACCGAATCATCTCCAAGGGTTGCGGTGACTGATGTCACTCTCTGATCATTCCTGGATCTTCGTTGAGAGCACTATCTTCATGCACAGAAATATTTAGATTAGATTCAATTAGATTAAACTTTATTGTTACTTCACATGTCACAAGTACAAGGCAGCTAAATATAGTTATTTTCTAACTAGAAGTGCAAAAGAGTAGTACAGGATATACATAACAGCAGAATGAAATTACTGTGAAAAGCTCTGACTATGAACTTAAACAAGAGAATATGTACAACATTTTAAAGTGGGCTAAATAAGAATGAACAGTATTGCAGTAACAGGATCAACGGGATTAAATTACAGTAGAAAATATGGCTATGAATTTAAATACAATATGGTATAAGCAGTGAGTGACAAACAGTGGTTATGACAAGATAAAAGCAGTGTATTGCAGGTTTTGTACATCTAGAGCAAATGGATCAAATAAAGTGCAAAATATCCCTAGCTATATATACATACATACCTAAATATATACAGTGTGCAGTGTGCAGTACTGTCTGGAAGTGGAGGGTGAGGGGTCAGTCAGATGTTGTTTTTAGTAGGGAGATAGCTGTGGGGAAAAAGCTGGTGCTGACCTCCCAGAGGGGAGGAAGGTAAAGAGTTTATGGGCTGGGTGAGAAGAGTTTAGGTAGACATCACTTCCTCTGGATGTCCTCAATGGCAGCAATGATCCGGTGGGCAATTTTCACCCACCACCAGAGTGCTTTCCAGCCTGACACAGAGCAGTTCCTGTACCACACTGTGATAGAGCAGAGGAAGTTAACCAGAATGACTGAGGAAAGGTGGTTTTTCCTCATTGTCCTCAAAAGGAGGATGCACTGGTTCAGAAACAAGTAATTACTGTTGTGTCTCAGTCAATGAGCTTGTAGATCATTTCAACTCAAAAATTATAAATGTTATTTATGCCGTTGCACTCATAAAGGTGAAGGTAGTTAAGAGAAGATCTCCATGGAGAAAGCCACAGTGGCAGCACAGAAAAAAGAGAGTATTAAATGGCTAAATTTGGGTGGCGAAAACAAATATCCAGATTCACTATGACAGAGACTCAGTATTTATAATTTGGAACTGAGAGACATCATCACCAAAAATAATAATAACACATGTGCCTTGTTGGCTACTGTTGACAAGCTAACAAACACTCCTCTGTCAGTAGTTTTTGAACTTCTATCCAGGGCCTTTGCTTTCACCTTCTTCAGTGACAAAATTTAGAAGTAGTTTATAGTAGTAGTCTGCATCCATGTCAGGTACAGGATACATGTTGCCCCTGCATCCACACAATCAGCTCAAGCAGCATAACTGAATTCCAGCCTATCAACCAAAAGACCTTGGTGGACATTTTACCTGTACAACACCTGAAACCCTTCTTCGACTGCCTTAATATTCTGCCAACACATGTTTTTCCCAAAAGGTTTCTAATTGCATGGCCTCAGATCTTCCACAGATTGTCAACACACATTCACACAGGTGTGGTTTCACAAGCTCTGAAAACTGCTGTCATCAAGCCATTTTTTAAGAACAACCTAGATACCTCACTATTATACAATTACAGACCCATATCAAATATCCTATCTTAACTAATATAATTGAAAAGTTGTCTTTCAGCATCTTAACAACTTCTTGGCTGCTTGTGGTTTATTAAATAGTGAATGGTTTCGGGCTCAAATACACATCTGACCTGCTGCGACATTATGAACCATCCAGAACC
Organism: Psettodes erumei; assembly: GCA_016785225.1. NCBI lineage: Eukaryota > Metazoa > Chordata > Actinopteri > Pleuronectiformes > Psettodidae > Psettodes > Psettodes erumei. Next base: position 368,433 of record JAFBJZ010000647.1, read on the forward strand.
CCTCAGGTCATTTGGAACAGGTCTGCTGCAACTCTGAGTCCTTTTAAACCATGACTGAAGATTTTTCTGTTTGCCACTGCCTTTTATTAAATCAAATGATTACTAATTTCTTGCATTGCACTGTACTATTATTCTCTTCATTTTTTATACCATCATATGTTGTTTTTACACTTTGTCTTTGTGTCATTTGTATTTAATGTAAAGCACTTTAAATTACCTTGTTGTTGAAATGTGCTACACCTAGAAACAACTAGAAACTTTGCTTTATGTTGCCTTCCAGCTAAGTATATCCGACGCAAACTGCTATCACAACTAGAGATTGATGAGATACAACAATGGTGCTATGTAGTACCTTATATACATGGTAAATGCATACTGAATAAACTTATTTTGTCACATTTAGTAGCAAAACTAAATTCTGTATGCACCTCTATTCCTTTTCAGGGTGTCAGTCTCACCCTATTAGATAGACTAATGTTGCAAAAACAAAACAATGCAATGAAAAGGACAAAACAAACAGCAAAAGATGAAATTGTGTTGATAATCTGGCTTCTGCAGTCACAGACATTGTCATTACCATAGTATTAGTGCCAAGTTGAACATCAGCAATAGTAAACAAAATCTTCATCCTACTCTTGTGATCTTTGAATCACCTCAGCCATCACAGTCACAGCACCTTCGCAAGCCTACTATCATTAAGGGGTGTGTCAGTTCAGATTCGTGCTACTTTAAAGAAAGCCCTCGTTGATGGACCGGCCGTCTTCATCAGTTTGGTTAACTGAGACCATTGTTTTCAGCTATGTTATCTTCTCTTTTCATAGACTGCTACATGCGGGAAAGTCAGGTGAGAAGTTGCTGTTGACTGTGATGTAATGGTGCGCCACATTACATCTTTAACCAAATAACAGACTTACACTGCAGATCAGACACACACGCTCACTGCTATGCATTTTAATAAAACATAAAACATATTTGTGGGTTGGTAAACACTGTCTGTAAAGGCAATCTATCTACAAAAACTTGCCAGTGAGGGATGCGGCAGCGAAGCTCTTTCCATACGCGTGGTGTAGTAGAGTTGAATGTAAACAAGTCCTTGAGGGCATTTAAAATGTTTATTTTACGTTGCAGGATGCATCACAAAAGGCCGGGTAATCAACTGCATCTCAAAAAATACTAAAGTGGCTGAAAATAAACGATAAATAACTCAAAGTAACCGTGCCCAAACAGAACCACCTCACGGTTGAAAAACTGTGTGGCTTCCCTGGTGATTGCCAATCCCTCGAACCTGTGCCCCAGTGACACCCTGAAGTAACCTGTGATTTCCTGACTGAACCCCGCCTACACCCTGGTAGTCATAGCAACCTCACAAATCACAGTACCTTTGTATACAAATGCACAACAATAAATATCATCAAATTGGCTACAATACTCCGGCCCCTAATTGTTACTGTATGAAAACATAATTCAACAACGCTCAACACTGTAGCCAAATAAGTGCATTGTCCATGATGGTTTCTCACACCGTATTGTTCATAGTTCATGTAGATATCCAATAGGGTTAGGTAACCCCAATAATAGAAGTTGGGTTCAGTCTTTAATCAGCTTCCAATAGAAGACAAATCTTGGTGATTGGTCGCTCCAGGACGTTGTACTTGGTCCGGACTTTAACGGAGCGCACAAGGCCCTGCCTGTCAGGAAAGGTCTGCAGTACCTTGCCCAACAGCCACGATCCACGAGGGGCGTTCGAGTCTGCTACAATGACGACGTCTCCAGCGCCAAAGTTCCTCTTGTCCTGTGGCCACCGCTGTCTCTGCTGCAACAGTGGTACGTACTCTCTCAGCCATCTTTGCCAGAAGAGATTGGCGAGGAATTGAACTTGCCTCCATCGTCGTTTGGAGTAAGAGTCGGTTTTGTTGAAAAGGCCAGGTGGTAGTGAAGGTTTGCCTTTCAACAGGAGAATGTGATTTGGAGTTAGTGGTTCGAGATCATTTGGATCCTCTGAGGTTTTTGTAATGGGTCGGTCATTCAATATAGCTTCCACTTCACACAGGAGTGTTTGTAATCCTTCGTCATCCAGATGTTGCTGATGAAGAACAGAGGTCAATACTTTCCTGACCATGCGAATGACTCTCTCCCATACTCCTCCATGATGTGATGCGGCTGGAGTGTTAAAGGTCCATTTCACTCCAGAATGAAGGAGAGAATTTTGGATTTTCTCATGGTTCAGTTCAGAGAGAGCTTCCCTCAGCTCACGTTCTGCTCCAATAAAGTTCGTTCCATTATCAGATTTGATGTGGGATACTTGGCCTCGTCTGGAAATTAACCTGCGTATTGCATTTATGCATGAACTGGTGTCCAATGAATAGGCCATTTCCAGGTGAACTGCTCGACTGGCCATGCAGGTGAAAATAACTCCATAGCGTTTAATGAGGCTGCGGCCTCTTTTCACCTCAAATGGTCCAAAATAGTCGATGCCCACATTTGTGAACAGTGGGAGATCTGCTTGCAGTCTTTCTTTAGGCAAATCTGCCATTTTTTGTTCACCCAGCTTTCCTCTGTCTCGTCGGCAGGCCACACAGGATGACAGGATCTTTCTGGCAGCAGCATTTGATCTGGTGATCCAGTATTGTCGACGAAGTATGGAAAGTAGGTGATTTCTTCCACAGTGTCCGTAATGTTCGTGTATGTGGCGTAAGATAAGAGTGGAGATATGTTGGTCCTTAGCTAGAATGACAGGGTGTTTTGTGTCATCAGGCATCGCTCCTTTGCGTAGCCTACCACCCACTCTCAGGAGTCCTTCTTTCAGCTCTGGGTCAAGTTTGTAAATATGACTGCTTTTCCTCACTCCAGCTGTTCCTTTTTTCAAAGCAGCGATTTCATCACTAAACTTGTCCATTTGACAATACTGAATGATGACACTTTCAGCCATGTTGAGATCTTCAGGACACAAAATGTGACCACCCAATGTGGCTCTGAATCTGTTCATGTCCTCCTTCACTTTGTTCTCTTGTTGAGTTGGGTCTAGGCCACTGCTGGACAGAGAAGCTTGTGTTTCTTTTCTCTTCAGACTCAGCAACTTCAACATCTTTCTTAGCTGAAGAAACCACGCCACAGAGGTCTTCAGCCTTTTCCAGGAGGAGAAGTACGTTATTAGTTTGTTCACTGCATTTGGTTGGTCTGTGGTTATGACAGCATTCACTGACACCTCTCCTTTGACCTCTGGGTCGTCACTGCTGATAGAAGTTGAATCCAAGATGTTAGGAGGCCACTCCTCTTCACTCTTGGACAGAAAGTCTGGGCCATGGATCCATCTGCTGCTAGTGAGAAGGTAGTCAACTTTCACCCCACGAGAGGCCTCGTCAGCTGGGTTCCATTTTGTGTCAACATACCTCCACTGTGAGACATTTGTGGCTTCTCTTATAGCAGAAACCCTGTTGGCAACAAAGGTATGGAAACGCTTTGTTTTGTTCTTGATGTACCTTAACACTGTTGTGCTGTCTGTCCAAAAGAGTGACTTTTCCAGCTCTAGTTGTAACTCTGCTTTCAGTAGTCTGTCAACTCTCACTGCCAGCACAGCAGCTGTTAATTCCATTCTTGGGATTGTGACATTCTTCAAAGGAGCAACTCGTGCTTTTCCTAGCACAAAAGCTAGATGGATTTTCTCATCATCACTCTATAGGAAACTGTGCCATAGCCGTTCTCGCTGGCATCAGAAAAGTGGAGGAGTTGTGCACTTACGAGCTGTCCGAAGCCTTTGGGTTGAAAGCATCTTGGCACACTGAAAGTGCTGAGCCTTTTTAGATCTTCTAGCCACCCCACCCACTGCAGCTGGTAGTTTGGGGGAATTTCCTCATCCCAACTGTAGCTCATCTTGCAGAGGTTTTGCAGCAGTGTCTTAGCAGGTAAGGTGAAGGGTGCTAAAAATCCAATCGGGTCATAGACCGAGCTCACCACAGACAAAATACCTCGTCTTGTGAATGGTCTTTCTTGGACTGACATCCTGAACCTGAAAGTGTCAGTTCTGCACACCACTGCAGGCCAAGGGTTCTTTCGACGGGAAGGCTGTCTCTGTCGAAGTCCAGTTCTTTCACTTCCTTGGCTCTTTTCTCCACATCAATGGCTTCCAACACTGACCTGCTGTTGCTCATCCATTTAAGCAATTGGAATCCTCCTAATTGACACAGAGCAGTCAGGTCAGGTTACCAACGACATGGCTTTCTCCTCTGAAGACACAGACTTCAAGCAGTCATCCACATAAAAGTTGTGCATGATGGTATCAGTGACACGGGCTGGAAAGTCTGCTCTGTGGTCTTCAGCTGTCCTCCTAAGGGCAAAACTGGCACAGCTGGGCGATGATATTGCACCAAACAGATGGACTGCCATCCTGTATTCAGTGAGTGGCTGTGTCAGGTCTCCTCCTGGCCACCATAAGAAGCGCAGAAAGTCCACATCCTGCTTTGCCACTCTGACTTGATGGTACATAGCTTTTATGTCAGCCATAACTGCTACAGAATTCATACGAAATCTTGTGAGAACTCCGAGCAAGGAGTTTGTCAAGTCAGGTCCCTGGAGTAGCTTAGTGTTGAGTGACACACCTTTGTAGCTTGCTGCGCAGTCAAACACAACTCTCAGGGTTTTCTTTTTAGGATGGTGCACCCCGTGATGTGGGATGTACCACACTTTTCCTTCTTTCCCTTCCAACTGATGCTTTGGTACACGCTCTGCATAGCCACTGTTTATGACATCACTTAGGAAGTTTGTATATTCCTCCTTGAAGGTTGGATTTCGCTTCAATTTCCTTTTCAGACAGAGGACCCTTTGCTCAGCAAGATGTCGGTTATTTGGCATGACAACATTGTCCTCTCTAAAAGGTAACTTCAAGCAGTAGTGTCCATCTTGTATTTCAGCTGAAGTGTTGACAATGTTCATGAACTTAAGATCCTCTATGGACATCTCTGGCTTGTCCTCTGTTGATTTCTCAGTGAAGTCATGGTTGTACTGCTTCACCAGCAGCTCCTCTATGTGAGCAATGGAAATATGGTTGGTTGTTATTGTGGGGCATCTGCTCCCACTGTCATTGCCTCCTCTCAATGGTCTGTTGACAACCCAGCCCAATAGTGTTTTAACAGCATAAGGTCCACATCTGCATCAATAGCAGGGACTTCAACAGAGTTTAAGTATGGCCAAGCATACAGATCTTCCTGTCTTGGGATATTATCACGTGTCACAGGCATCTTGACTTGAGTGTACACAGCAGGCAGCTCAATATAGTTGTTGTCATTGAGTGCGGCTACCTCTAGTCCTGAGATGACGTGACTGTTTACAAAGCTTTCTTTATTCATTGTTTTCATTAGGAATTTAGTGTTCTTTCCTGTCACTTTCAGCTTCCTCATTAGTTGCTCAGAGCAGAAAGTAGATGAGCTGCCGGGGTCTAGAAAGGCATATGTTGTCAAAATAGTGCTGCCTTTCTTTGCTTTAACTTTTACAGGCACAATTGAGAAAACACAGTCCTGTCCTCCGGCCCCTATGTGGCCACAAGTCTTGGAAGTGGTGGCTTCACTCATCCCTGTTGTTTCTTGCTGTGAGCCTTTTGATTTGATTTCTTTCGATTCCTTATCATTAATGTGCAGAATACTAGGATGTTTCAGTTTACAAACCTTGCAGGACAGCCTACTGTGACACTCTTTACTCATGTGTCCCACAGTTGAACATCCAAAACAAGCGCCTTTCTTTTTTAAAAAGTCAATTTTGTCTCTGTGGTGCATCTTCTCCATCTTGGGGCACACTTCCAATTTGTGACCTTCTTCGCACAGCAGACAAGATGCCCTGGTAGGTTTGTCAGGTGAGTATTTCTCTTTTTCATTTTCAGAGTTAACAGGTGCTACAGTTGTAGCGAAACTGCTTCCTTTTTCCTTTGAGTGTCCCTGTGACAGTTTATTTCCAACCTTTAACTTGGAAAATGAGACAGCTGTATCTTGAATGTCTCCATACAGTGGGTCAGAGGCAATAGACACTTGTCTCTCAATGAAATTGACCACGTCACCAAAACCTGGTTGACGATGACATCTCTCCTGATGCTCAAAAGCAATATTTCTCCATTTCTCCCTCAGATTGTATGGCAATTTCATGATAATTGCACGAATGTTTGAGGGCATATTCATCTCTGACATGTAATTTATATTCTCCATAGCATTACAGCATATGCGCAGGAACAATGAGAATGCTTGTAAGGCTTTGATATCCTCAGATTTCAATGTTGCCCATCCAAGGGCTTTCTCCATGTAGGCAGTGGCTATTTTTTGCTCATTGCCAAAACGTTCCTGCAAAAGCATCCTTGCTCGTTGGTACCCTCTGTCAGGTGACATGTGTTGACAGCTCTTGACCAGTTCTTGAGGTTGCCCTTTGGTGTACTGCTCCAAGTAGTATAAGCAATCAACAGCACTGTCAGCCTTATCTTCAACACCGTGTTCAAAGGCTCTTATAAAGGTAATGTACTCAAGAGGGTTTCCATCAAAGGTTGGTATGTTTCTTGGGGGTAATGATAGTGAGGACTGCTGTTGCACCAGTAATGCTGTGATGTCGTTTTGCTTTTGCATGATGGTGAAAATACTACCTGGGTTGGATTGGTTAGATTGTTGTGCTGGTTGTGCAGTGGGGTATGAATGATGAGACTGTTGCGGCATGCTCCCTTGGTCCTCCTCAGTGACATGATGCCATTGCTGTGGCCTATATGCAGTGGGATGTGACTGCAAAGGTCTTTGGGGAATACTTGGGTTAGGATTTGAAGCATAAAGTTTTGGTTTGGTTCCTTGTGAATTGATTTCCTTAGGTCTTGTTCCTGTTCTGTCTGACGTTGTTGCTGTATGTCTGAATTGGTTGTATGGTTCCTTTAACTGCTGAGGTTGTGATGGCATTGCAGCTTTGACAGTTCCTGCTGGTGGGTTGTCGCCTCCTGTAGGTGGATGAGTGACATGACAACTTGATTTTTGTGGAACAAATGACAGAGCAGAGGGTTTGAGAGCAGACTTTTGTTTTGACACATATGAGCTCATTGCATTTGAGACTTTACTTCCTATGTCAGACCCTCTGTTTCTGAGCACTGAAACCTTAGCTGTCTGAGCAGCAATCCGACTTTGTAGATCAAGCAGTTCCTTTCTTTTCCTTATTCGTTCCTGCTGAGCCTTTGCTTCTAGCTCATGTCTTTCCTTGAGAGCAGCTTCCATGGCTAGGAGCGCAGCTCTTTCAGCCTCAGCCTGGATCCGAGCAGAAGCTGTAGTGGACCTTGAAGCTCTTGAGCTCCCACGTGACACATTTGTTCTGCCACCAGTGTTAGAGACACTGTCATTTGGGCCAATGTTATCCACATCCTCATTTCCATTTGTGCCAACCAGAACCTCATTTGCATGGAAACCATCATTTTCATTTGAACCATTATTTTTCAGAACCTCATTTGCATGGAAACCATCATTTTCATTTGAACCATTATTTTCCAAAACCTCAGTTGCACCATGTGACACATCATTTGAAACATCAACACTGATTTCATCATCATGCTCCCTGATTGCAAGCATCCATTTTTCCATGTTGCTTATCACTCCATTCACTTTATGCATTTAATTTTGAAACCATCTATTTTGATTTGACATTTCATCCTCAGGCAATAATGGTTTTAATGACTCTTGCAACTTTACAGTTTCCCCATGCATTTTTCCACATCACTCCATGTTTGATTTGCACATCAGAAACACTTTCTTTTGAAATCATCATTTGTTCAATTTCCTTTGCCATTTTCAATAGTTGCCTTATTCCCAAATTCCTCTCCTTTTGTATTGACAGTATTTTTGCTTCCATTGCTTTAAATGTGGGTTTAGCCAGCCGCTTACCAGACTCATTCTCCATTTCATTTACGGTTTCAAGGAGGCTTTATTGATATGTGGGATTTCCCTGTATCCCGTTGCGTGAAGGCTACTCTCCTCCGCAACTTTCATTCATTCACAATAGTCCTACCGTGACCGTGACTTTGGTGTTGCTTGGTCTGCGTTCCACTGCGGGCTGGGCTGTGACGTAACGAGGCAGTCGGGAACAGGTCTTGAATGATGCGCTGTCCTTCTACCGGTACGTCCAAATCGATCCTTGGAAGCGGAGTTTTTCAACTTGATGTAAAGGCAATCTATCTACAAAAACTTGCCAGTGAGGGATGCGGCAGCGAAGCTCTTTCCATACGCGTGGTGTAGTAGAGTTGAATATAAACAAGTCCTTGAGGGCATTTAAAATGTTTATTTTACGTTGCAGGATGCATCACAAAAGGCCGGGCAATTAACTGTATCTCAAAAAATACTAAAGTGGCTGAAAATAAACGATAAATAACTCAAAGTAACCGTGCCCAAACAGAACCACCTCACGGTTGAAAAACTGTGTGGCTTCCCTGGTGATTACCAATCCCTCGCACCTGTGCCCCAGTGACACCCTGAAGTAACCGGTGATTTCCTGACTGAACCCCGCCTACACCCTGGTAGTCATAGCAACCTCACAAATCACAGTACCTTTGTATAAAAATGCACAACAATAAATATCATCAAATTGGCTACAACACTGTCGTTTGATAACCATTCCCAGCTGGCACGCAACAACTCTAACTCTACAGTAGTGGAGGGCGGATCGATCCAAATATCGATAGTATTGATATCAAGTCGGTATCGGTATCAGATCAATACTAGCCTGGTGAGATCGATTCTTTACTTTAACTTCCGCTCCTGTTTGCAATGCTGCGGTTTCGGCAAAGAGGAAAAAGCCAGGTCGCCGGACTCGCTGCTCCTGTGTCAGCGCAGAGCAGGCAGACTTTGCTCCCCCTCCCCACTCTTGTGTTTAGATGTTGTGCTGTCACATGAGTCACGTGATGTGACTTAGCCACGCAAAACAAACAAACAAGCAAGTTGCTGGCTCAGGTTCATCAGCACAGGCACAACAGGAGAATGGCAGAGACGAAGTGGCTGTATTTTCAAGCCGAAAATGAAACGACAGCTAAATATGGGAGATTTGCAAAAAAACTTGTAAGGTATAGTGGAAACACTACTACAATTTACGTAAACATCTCAAAAACCATCCCAAAGAAAACATGGAGCTGCAAAAACGGAAAGAGGAGGAGAGAAATCCCCCAATTTAATTTAATTTTTGTATTATAGTTTCTCAAAAGTACTTGTTTGGTTTTTCTTTTTTACTGATTTGCGTACACTTTTTATTTAAGATTTTTCTTAAAACATTTGATAATAAAACATTTTCTATTTAATTATAAACTTTGTCCTAATTCTGCCCTGGGTTTTAACTATTTAATAATACAAAATAAATATCACAAAAACACTTAAGGTCATGAAAACTAATTGAGATTTAGCAATTCAATGACGCATCCACCTTATTTGTTGATAAGTATCGGTATCAGTATCGGCGATACTGGCCCGTATTTACTTGGTATCGGATCGATACCAAAATATGCAGTATCGCACACCACTACTCTGCAGCTGCTCTCCGAGGTAGGACTCTGAACTATACTGCCACCCTGTGGGCCAGAGTTCTAACGACACCTATCGTCACATCCCCCTTTCTTTTGATGTAACTTCACGAATCCATTATTTACAGTATATCTACATACTTCAAGCTATAACTTCCTGTCTTAACCATTCAACACATAGATAGATATCAAATCTCTCAGCAACATATTTTTCAGAAGTTTCATATTTCCTCTGTGTTATGTTTTCAATAAACCATAAAAACTATTTTGGGGTTTGGCAAGCACTGCTGTTAAATATCTTCAGCTGCTCAGCTCCTTCACTGTACTTCCACCCTGTGAGATAGATATCTAATGACGTCTATCATCACACTCACAATTATGAAACAGACCTGTTTCTCTTGTGAAAACCGATGAGTTTGCCGCTCATTATCATTGCTAGCCTGCTAATATCACCCAACCAAATTTCTCAGCAGCATTATTGCTTTAATTGACAAATGATTGGCTAATAATCAGTTTATGTCAAGAGGGAGTGGGATATCTGTCAATTTCATTAGATATATATTTAAATAGCTTTACCAAGTGACTTATCATGTTTGTGTTTTTTAAAAAACACAAACATGTGCCTATTCTTTGAACCTCTGTTGAGCTATTTAGAGAGGATGGCGTTAGTGTGCCAACGACGCATTGGATACCCTCACACATCATGTTCTGTTGTGTTTTAAAAAAGCATCTGCTGCCCATGTTTTCTCTTTTCTTTGTATTCAGTCTTTACACCTTTCTCTTTCCCTCTGCCCCCTCCTCATTTCAATGAGCCCTGCATTGTTGTACGTATAGGACTATACCAAGTGCAGCACAAACAGGGGGTGTATTGATTAGTCCGTTTGTTCTGGGTCCCTGTTTTTGCCTGTCTGGCCATGCACCTGGAGCTCGCGGCCCGGCCCGCAGGACAAGCGCGTTCTTTCCACAGGCTGGTACTGCAGGTTGTCGGTCAAACCCCACTGGAGGGCCACTGGGCGCGTTAATAAAAGAAGAGAAGACATTACGAGTAGGACACAGCAGGAGGACAGCCATTGCTTTTCGCTTTAGCTGTTAATAAAGAAAGCAGCGTCTTGGCTTTGTATCACCGGAACAGCAGAGGAAGCACCGAGACAGGACTGGACCCGCTTTATTGTCTCCGTTCACCCCTTCGACTGTGTTGTTTTTCTGTGAAGATGTCCGCGCTGTTGTTGCTGCCAGTCTTGTGTAGCATCATAAGCACCTCCAGCGCTGCATCCTCAGTATCCAGTAAGTAGGAACACACACACACACACACACACACGCGCGCGCGCTAGCAACTGTGGCTAATTTGGTGAACACTGCAGCTCTCCGTGCAGTAAGGGATGTGGACATAGCATAAGGCCAGACTACCCACTGCACAAACATCATCATACAGTATCATGATAATGACGACACGCACATGTATACACATGTGTACACGTATGTGGTTGTGCCCTCACGAATTCTGAGGAGGGAAAAAGAGCTCCATGTTTTGACAGCAGGAACTGAATCAGTCGATATTCCGTGTATGTATGAAGCGTCAAGTTTAACTGTATAGTCTGTGCTGAACGACCACGCACTAAAACAGTCCAGAATCAGTAACATTTCGTCATCAAACATATGAATCTATTCAACCCCCTTTTCGAAATGTTTATTAATGTACGTCATGACACCAAACGTTCCAGAAGAGTTACTAAATGAACGTGGAGGTGAGAGGGTTTCGTAAACAGCATTAAATAGCCATACATATATAATGCAGGGCTGACACAAATGCACAAAACTTTGAATATATCCTTGCTATGTGATGCCAAATCACTATTCACATGCTGCTTATCATCAGATATGCATTATCACTAAAATCCTAAATAACCTGTGAAGTAAGAAACAGTAACCCAACATTCTTTTTTGTACATCAACATTGATTATTATTTTATTGTCAGGCAAGGACATTTTTAGTTTTAGTGATGGTTGTGTGTCACAGCGTTCATGTAATGTCACATGTACTGACACTGGGACAGGAACCACATGACCAAGTCACAGGTATGCAAGATGTCCTAACAGTTCATAACAACACATAAAAAGATAATCCCCCAAAAGGTTGAGCACCACATATGCTTTAGGAAACTGGCACAATGCTCTCCTAAAAGTTCTCTTTTATTGTCCCACTACTGACTTCATCAAAGTGATAATGGGTACAGGGATAAATGAAATTTGACCCTTGTCTTGTCCCACAATGCCACAGACTCAGCAACATTATAATAATATAGCAATGTGCATTTATAAGAGGACTGAAGCAGACATTTAAAAACAACTCAAAATTTACTTTCCCCGGTAACTAATTGCTTTTTTATGCATTAACTAGTACAGTAACTCAGTTACATTTAGAAGAAATAATCACTAATTTTTTTTCTTTTTCTTTCTTTTCAACTTACTATTGATACTAAAGAGGCATCAAAAAGAAATTTAAAATGCATTTATGTCTGCATACAACCAGCCTATGTTATGATGTGCTATTACTGTAAAAAGGGGCTTAAATGATGTTGAAAGGGCACTCCTTTAGAGTTTGTTAAAAGTGTGGTCTTCCATTCTGAGCGGGTGATTTCTTCATTTCACATTCAGATTTTCTAATGCTTTCCCTCTAAACCTCTCTGCGAGAGTGCACATTTGCTCTGCTCTGACCACTTCAGTCAGATAAATCATTGGTGGCTGAAAATATGAAACTATGGTCTCACCATCAACAAACAGAGATTTGAGAAGTCTGACGTCAATTTAATCACCGGGGCCTCCACTAATCTGACAGGCTTTTTGTGTCACATAACACAAAGCCCACATACTTTCCAACTATGTATGAGTTGTTCTATGTACCACTGTATCTAACACGTGGGGTTGGAGTTCAGTGTTGATTAACAGTAGCAGGATGCAGTGACTACATGCAGCACCTCAAAGGGGTTTCCCTAAGCTCTTTGTTAGGTCTCAACAAAATCCAGCGCACTCAGGGTTATCTAATGAGCTACAGTGAGTGAGTGATAAGGTTTATACTTTTTATAAATATGTGCGGTACAGTGTCTTGCTTGGTATCTTGCAATGCACCTGTTTTTTTGCACTGAAAAAAGCCAAAAGCTTTTTGGTCAGAATCCTATATTTCTCTTTTCTTATCCTCTCTCCTCTTAACCCTGTATTGTGGAACAGAACATCCTACCTGCTGTCCTTTATCCTGTTGTGGATTGAGGGCTGAGTAGTAAAGTGGCCTCTGTGACTGCATATATGCAGAGCCTATTCAGTAGTCTAGAATGTGATTAGGCGTGCGCTTGAGTTTACCTGCTTCATGTAATTAGGTCTTGTTCCAGTACTATTTTTCATTGCAGAAATGTGGTTTCATGTTCAACAATCCTGTGTACAGCACAGTGCCACAGATGCTTTTTGTTTGAAGAAACTGTCTTCACAGATCAGCCACTTAGTCTGCATAGTACAGTCAGTTGGTTTTTGTTCAGCAAACAGCTGTCTCTTTGTACGGTACATTTAGACAGATGCTGCCCTTTTCTGTGATGCTGTAACACAAGACACAAGTCATCAAAATGCACCTGTGACAGTCCCATGAATCCGCGGGTGCATAGACGAGTGTCAAAACACGATGGTGCAGGTGCAGTTCCAGTGTTTCTGATCTGCGGTCAGCTAGTCAGTCAGTCAGGGACATTCAGGGCTCCCATATCATTCTTGTGTACTATAGTGAAATGGGATCATGTTGAAGTTTGTGAGTTCATTTGAATGCATTACAGTAGAGTGTCAAATTGCGTAGAGAGGAAAATTTAAACTGTATAGGTGCATGTTAGCACTTCGGTGCTGAAATTTCACCAGTGAAAAGCTGATGTAAACTTTTCAAATTAGGAGAACTGAGAACCACTGAAATGTTGGCTTATAAACTGCTGATATTTACATTGACCTGCCCCATTCTGTCACTGTCTTCATTCAGCATTACCCTTGTCAACCAATTTTGTGATGGATGAGGCCTTATTTTGATTTGTTTTCCCTCACCAATGAGAAGGTATTCATCCGTCAATGACATTTTTATTGGCCACTGGAAGTGAAAGTTGTGGTGGTTGCAGGGAGCAGTTCACAGACTAGATGCCAACAGTGCAGAATACAGAATGTTCTTTTTTTTGCTTTAAAAACTGTTTTCAAATTAGTCAATATTCATTAAATTTGGATATTTTTCTATGGAATTCTGAGAATTTGATTCATCCACCACATGATTAGACACTATTCAGGTAATAAAATTGGTGATAAAATTGAAAATTGAATTATAAATTATTATTATAAATTATTATTATAAATATAAAACAGAGAATTCATAATAACTTAAAACAGAACAAATGGAATCAGGACAAAATTAAAAGGGCCCTGCCTGTTTATCAAGAGAACAACTATGCCATTTTAACCCCTTAACGCCTGAATTTATTTCCAATTATCCCAAAAAAATTTTGGTGTGTGTTTTTGCTTTCAAGTAGATGCTAAATTAAGTTGAGAGTGTTAATTGAGTATAGCACATAAAATAGATATAAATCTATTATTATCTATTATCTATGATGCAAATAAGCGACAACAGGCAATAAAGGTAAAAAAAACTGTTCCCATCTCAGGTATGAAGATTCTTTTATTAATGTAACAAAGCAATACTAATACAGATGCTATTTTGGCTGTTTTGGAGCAGAAGTGGTTTGTTGCTAAATCGCAACAATAGGCATTTAGGGGTTAAAAGCATACTCTGTTATGCTGGGCAGTATTATATACCCTAACCAACCATTTCTGTCTTGGCTACAACTTCTTGTCACTTCCTTCTCGGGTGAAATGATAATCAATAAGTAAACACAATGCTTATGTCTTTCTGAATACTCCTGGCTCCTTGGGTGAAAACTTGTTCTGGTCAGTAAATTTCTTATCTGGGTCCATCTGGTGAAGACAGTTTGGCTGGCAGGTGTCCCCTCAGCTCCTCGGGAGCTGCTGCTGATGGGACATCTGCTTCTTAGGAGGGACGCCAGTGAACAGAGGTCGCAGTCAGGGGAGCCTGAACAGATGGACACTGCGGTAGCGTATCATATGAATTCACAGTAACACTTTTTATTTCTGTAAATTGAAATACAATCCATCCTGTCCATACGTGTCAACATTATTGTGCTTATTTCCCTGGTCCTGTTTTGTGGCTCTGACACACAAAGATGACGCAGCACTCTCACTGGCTTGTACCTTCAGCAATACTTAACATTGTCATGCTGAAGATTTGAAAGATGGCTAGAAACAGTCTGTCATCAAATGTACAAGAACAGACAGAACCTGGTGGGTCAGGTTCGCAGTGCAGAGGGTAAAAACCATCAGCTGATTCACACACTGTGAAGCAAATCATCATTATGCATGGGAAACACCATATTTACAAACACAGAGATCATTAAAAAATTCACAATTTCTATCAAATTGTTAAAAATAACAAAAGAAGTCAGCTTCGTACACAGGAGAACATGATTTACAGTAAAAAACAACACAAAACATTGGCACTGAACGTTCAGAAGTGTCATTAAATGTAATTTGAGGTTTCGTGGAGCTGTCTAACACTAACAGCAGGAGATAAAGGAGAGGCAATGTTGTTCAAGTGCTCAAATATTAGGACAAATTGTTGGTGCTGGGGTGCTAACGTTGTTTTCCAGGTCCTCTGCTGAGCAGATTATGTCCTTCTTGTTCCTTTAAATTGCTTCACGCATGCTTGGTTTCTTGTTTTGTAATGCATATGAAGAAGCTCATTACCATGCCCCACACCTGCCACACAGAGGCGCACACAGAGCGCCAACCCCTCCCCCATCCGGAACTCCACCTCATATCACAATTGTGATGAATGTGTCAACAACAAAGACCAAACAAGAGTGGTGCTGGTGCACATCCAGAGCAGCGTCCCAGATACACTGGACCCCCTGCAGTATGCCTACCGGCCAAACAGGTCCACCTCAGATGCCATCACAGCCCTCCTTCATTACTCCCTGTCCCACCTGGAAAACAAAGACTCCTACATCAGGATGCTCTTTGTGGATTACAGCTCTGCCTTCAATACGGTCATCCCCTACAAACTCACCCACAAACTGTTCAATCTTGGTCTCCACCCGACCCTCTGTGACTGGCTGTTTGACTTTCTGACTGGCAGACCCCAGTCTGTCAGGATTGGAAATAACACATCAGCCAGCATCATCACAAACATCGGAACCCCACAGGGATGTGTCCTCAGCCCCATCCTCTACACCCTGTTCACACATGACTGCGTCGCCTCCCACAAGGACAACATCATTCTGAAGTTTGCTGGCGACACTGCAGTGATAGGGACGTATCACTGCGGGGGACGAAGCGGCCTACAGGACAGAGGTGGGCAGTCTGGTGTCATGGTGCGAGGACAACAACCTCACCCTAAACACAGACAAGACGAAGGAAATGATAGTGGACATGAGGAAGGGGAGGAGACCTCATCAGCCACTGTTTATCCGGGAGCTTGAAGTGGAGAGGGTGAGCAGCTTTAAATACCTGGGCGCCCACATCACTGAGGACCTCACGTGGACCACCAACACAACACAGCTGGTCAAGAAAGCTCAACAGCGGCTGTATTTCTTGAGGAGGCTGAGGAAGTTTGGCATGTCCACAAAGATCCTCAGCAACTTCTACAGCTGCTTTGTAGAGAACTGCCTGACCAATGCAATCACTGTGTGGTATGGCAGCACTACGGCCATGGACCGCAAACGCCTGCAGAGAGTGGTAAAGACAGCCGAGAGGATCATCAGGCACCCACTGCCCTCTCTGCACGGCATCTACCACCGCAGAGTCCACAGGAGAGCTGCCACCATTATAAAGGACAATACCCACCCACAACATGGACTGTTTACACTCCTGCCCTCAGGACGGAGGTACAGGAGTGTGAAATGTAGGACAACCCGTCTGAAAAACTCATTCTACCCCACTGCCATCAGAACCCTCAATTGCTAAGGTCACTTTAATTAACACCAAGTCACTTTAAACACTTTAATGTTTACAAACCAGCCATCTCTTGCACGAGGTATAGTTTACATTGCCATTTGCACTGATGTTGCCATTTGCACTGATGTACAGTTATTTCTTTATAGTTACTATTTTTTTTTTGTATTTACTTACGTTCTGTGTTATCTATTTTTTTTCTTCCTTTTTATATTACTTATTGCTGGTACTCTGAGTGGACAGCAAAGTAAGAATCTCATTGTACAGGGAAACGTGTTTCTTTACTGTACATATGACAATAAACACTTAAGATGGTGATGGCCAACCAGCCTGACATAGTGGTGGTGGATAAACATCGGAAGACAGTGGTAGTGATAGATGTAGCAATCCCCAGCGATAGCAACATCAGAAAGAAAGAACATGAGAAGCTCGAGAAATACCAAGGGCTGAAAGAGGAGATAGAGAAAATGTGGGGTGTGAAGGCATCTGTGGTACCAATAGTGATCGGGGCACTAGGGGCGGTGACCCCCAAGCTGGAAGAATGGCTCCAACAGATACCAGGAACAACATCGGAGACCTCTGTCCAAAAGAGCGCAATGCTGGGAACAGCTAAGATCCTGCGCAGAACCCTCAGACTCCCAGGCCTCTGGTAGAGGACCCGAGTCTGAAGGAAGGAAAACACCGTCCAGGTGGGCGAGAGGGAGATTTTTTTTTTTTTTTATATATATATATATAATACAGTAGGTAACATAACATCAATAGCGACGCAATGGCATGTAATACATATGTGTTCCTTCGCAGGCATGTACACAACAATGACACGACTGAATGATCAGTGCGTTTTTAAGTGCTATTAAAAAAAAACAAGGCAAAAGTGGACTGAGTGTGTGTGTGGGGGGTCAGTGTTGATGTTTGATGTCAATGTGTGGGAACAACCCCGAGATGCCACTCCCAGCAGAAGAGGAGGGCTTTAAGCCACTGGTTTAAAAGATACTACATGTTTGAGCTCAGTTTTATTATGTGATAATATTGTGTAATAAAAAGTTAAGTCACTTTAGTTATTGTTAAATGAAGGTGTTTAACCTCGATAGTATTTTTTCCCATGAAATCTTTTGTGTTTACATTTGATTCATGCTGTGTCATTGTAAATACTGCCATGTCACCACTATTGCATTATAATGCTGCTGCTGCTGCTGTGGGTAGTCTGTCATCAATGACAGTAACTCATTAATAAATATTGCTGACTGCAAGCTGCAGCCCCCAAGAAAATGTTCAGTATTTTTTCTGTATCATCATAAATATTATTATTGCAAATTTGTTTGAAATATTGTGGTATGATTTTGAGGCTGCAATGACCACCCCCAGTTACAGTAACCCTCATGGTACATCAATAGATCTCAGCCTTGACCAAGCCAACATGCTGAAAAATGTTGACATTTCCCTTAGAATAAAGCTCTTGTGGTCAAATAGATATACTAGATTAACTATTCACTTGGGAATGGTGGTTGGCCACCAAAATCAGTGTTTTGCAGACTGACTTCATTGTTCATGATAAGCTATGCCCTGAGTCTGTTGGTTCTGTCACTCTGTTTCAGGAAAGTGTGCAGACAGCTTGGGCACCCCTCTTCCCTACAGCTCCTTCACCAGTTCATCAGTTTATAGCCAAGGATATGGAGCTGGTTATGCCAAACTCAATCGAAAACAAGGTATGCCTTTGCAGTAATAAGTATTGTGTGGTTCCTGCTATTATGACTGAATATTCTGAATGTTGTTGGTTGATATTCTGATGTTACACTACCGGAAGAAGCTACAGGAAAACAGGACTTTTTTCAGGGAAACTTAAAGGTTTCCTGGAGACAACTGCTACATGTGCCCCAACTTTGCTGATTACTTACAAATCCTCTGTCTGTACCAAGTGGCAACCCACTGTGACATCACCCACTGGTTTGTGAACTGCTGTATTGAAACACTGAGTTTGGTGATTTGGGTGCAGCCATCTTGGTTTTTTGAAATCAACGACAGGGTGGAGCTGTAGCAGAGTCGGGGGGGGGTGACTACGATGATGGAAATGATTGATGGTTTACCTTACTACATGGCTGTCAATTACACTGTAGCCACAGCTGGAATCACCCCTTGCTTTATTGTATTCTTTTCTCTAAATTGAACCAAAGTTTACAAAATGAACATCGCATTATATTGGAGAAGACTTGAAACTAGTGATTGAGACCATAAATTAACCCTTTACCTTAGACTTCTTTATATACGGACTTCTTTTGCAACCAGTGGAGTAGCGCCTTAATGGTCATTCAATATAATACAGGTTTAACTGGCTTCATTTTTCAGACCTGGAAGCTATGTCCACTTTTTTTTAAAGTCTGTGGTCTGTACAAAGAAAGTGTTGTAACAAACTGTGTTAATGTAATGCATTACTAGGACAATACAGTACTGCAGGAAGTAGTACTGCATATTACCATTAGAATGGTGAGAAAAGGCAAATAACAAAGGAAGACAGAACTGGACATGGCTTCACATGACAGAAGAGCAGCACTGTCTCCAGACTTAAACCTCATGGCAACTGGCAAGTACAACACATTCATGAGAACTTCTGTAACAGTTTTTTGAACAACTTTATTTACATTGTTGAAAAAAGGTCACAATCTAGAAATGTTTATTTGTTCGATGCTTTCATTTCAGAAGACTCTGCCTAATGTAAATTTAAAGTCGATGGTCTAAAACTTTGGAATGGTCTGGTAGATTTATCACTGGTAACGGGTGCATGGAGTAGTGATTCTAGTTACTGATGTGTTCCTTTCAACCTGCAGTCCAAATACACACATACGTCAAACAATAGGGAGACCTCTGCTTCAGGGTCAGAGTTCCTGTAGTTCTGGGCATGTTTATGTTTACCAGCATTCATTCATTCATTCATCTTTTCATTCATTTCAATGTATTGAAATTAAAGCAGTCGAATGACATCTATTCATCCATCTATTCATCCGTCACATACTCTTGTTTCCAAATTTGACCTTTTCCAGTCCCACTGAGTAGTATTCAGCTCTATCAAATGTAATGTAATTAGATAGAATGTGATATTTTCATTAATATGAATATTATAAAAATAAAAGGAATGGAATGAAAAATAATTTTAATTATGAGTGATGGCAAAAGGAAAAGGCTGTGTTGAACCATAGCAATTTGCCACCCCTATGCTCCTTCCATCAGTTGACACAGTAGATTGGATATGTTCTCCCAATCCATCCATCCATTTGCTACACTCCTATATCCTACAGGATCCTACAGGGTCACCTGGCGTGCTGGAGCTAATCCCAGCAGACAATGGTCAAGGTACACCCTGGACAGGTCACCAGTCTACCACAGGGCTGACACATACAGTAGAGATAATCATTCACACTAACAGTCACACCTACAGACAATTTAGAGCCGTCACTCAACACCATGTATTAATGTATTCACACTTCACAAAAGAAAACATCAAATAGGTAAGAGATGTCCTCTGTACATCCTCCTCTGTTCTGTGCTGAAGAGAGGACACATTCATTTTCTTGCAAAGATTCCTCATCCATGTATCTGTTCTTCTTCCTTTTCCCTTCTTCCCATCGTCACTTAGGTGCTGGAGGCTGGTCACCCCTCACTATGGACCGTTACCAGTGGTTACAGGTGGACATGGGTTCGAGGAAGCAGGTGGTTGCCATAGGGACTCAGGGTCGCTACAGTAGCTCTGATTGGACCAGCAAGTATCAGCTGCTTTACAGTGATACGCAGAAAAACTGGAGGCCTTATCTGCAGGATGGAAACATCTGGGTAAGAGATTTTTTTTCCAAATGTGTCAAAAGTGCACATCAATACTGTTTGGAATCAGTGCCGCGTAGTATTGTCAATGTCAGTGGCAGGAATGAATTATTAATTATTAATTATTAAGGAAATAATCAATTTCAGGATTTTCTGAATAGATATAGAAGATATATTTTATAAACAATAAATTATCACTTATAGAAATATAACAGGATGTGACAGTGTCCATACCAAAGCCACACTGTACATCAAATTATGGATAAAATGTAAAAATGTGTTCCGTTGATCCTTACTGTGGAGGGTCTGTTTTCTACTGTTATCCCACTGCAGCTACTGCAGGGTTGTTTTAGGGAGGCTTGGTGCCTTTATGTATGTCCACACCAGACAAACCGCTCTGTAAAGCAGATTTACAGGGCAGAAAATGTCTCTGCTGAGGGATGGTACTTCTATGTGGCCCTTAAAAACCGTTGGGTGGTGCTTTATGCTGATTGGTGGTTACCTCACACAGAAGGTGACGATGTGCAGTGACAACAACAGCCAGTCCTCTGCTCTCACACATTGACAACGCATAATTTGCCGTATAGCTAACACAACAAACAATGCTGCTACCGTCTCTGCCCCCTGTTGACAAATGCCGTTCTCCTTGGGCACTCTCAGAATTATGTTGTTGCTGAAATAGTTGCAAAATGACTACATTGCTTGAGTGGTGGGATGCACAGTGGTATTGACTTTACAGTTTTGTGTACCAAGTGGTTGGCCAGCTGGGCTAACCAATGCTTCTCCCCTGGTTCAAACTGGGCTATCTTGAGGTGCACCAGAGGGTTGTTGTGTGTGAGTACAAATTGCCCCATACAGGTAAATTTAAATTGTTCTGTGACAGCCCATTATATTGCCAACAGTGAAAGCAAATGTAGCAGCTGGTGTAGACTCTTGCCCTTTCTATTTTTCCTTATATTTTGGCAAAGACCCACCCCAAGCTCTCATAGCTGGCATCTCTGCATAGTCTTAAGTGGAAGTGAAACGAAATCAATGGATGCCTACGCAGGAGCATTAGGCAAGGATTCCTTTAGACAATAAAATACCTTCTGGTACTGTTGGGTCACCGTGGCAAGGTTCTCCATCTTGGGAGTGGTTTCCTGCAACATTGTATTTAGAGGGACAGCAATTTCACAAAAAGCAGGAGTAAATCAAGGAAGGGCATTACCAGGTTGGAGGACCAGCCAGCTTAGCACTGGCTGTAAAGCCTCCTTACCGATGAACAAGATGCAGCAGTTTACTGCCCACTGGAATGCTCAGCATGTCTTGGGCCAGTAGGACAGTGCTAGATACCTCCAGTTGGTCCCTGTGGCTGTTGACCTCTTGGCATTTGGTGTGTTTGATTTTCCATTTAACCATTCCTTTCAGCACTGACAGCTATGGCACTGTTAAACTCCTCACTTCTTGATTAGTCATCATGTGATCAGCACATCATTGTTTCTATGCTCTGACAACTGTCATTGACATTTTATTGACATTCATTTATTTTCTTCTTTGAAAAGATTGGCTACATGCTGTCAACTATGATAGAATCACGATTTTTGTTTAGCAGCTAAGATCGGTTGCTATATATCATAAAATAAAGTGTATGTAACCATTAAAGTTGGGAGACTTTCCTCTGGAACCACCTTGTATATTTCTTTGTATTTGTGTAAAAAAGCCAATAATAACACTTACGCTAAAAAAAGACATATTTTTATTTATCAGATCAATGTATTATCAAGCCTGAAATATATATTATCTAATTTTCTATCTAATTGAGTTCAAGAATAAAAATTAGAACATTTGGGTACTTGAGTATGACCTCAATCTGGAACAGGTAAACAATAGCAAGGCCAGCCCACTCACCTCATAGTGTCACTCATCTCCCGCCTTTTCTGGCAACCCAAGGCATGAATAGAAATGAAAAGTGGTCCAACTTAATAGTTTTCATTTTTCCATTTTTCTATTACATAATGTCATGAATAAAGGTGTTCTATTTTTCAGTGTTGAAGCAATGACATTATATGGACTGTGGAGCTCTACTTGCTAGAATACTGCAGCACATTTTCTTGATGGTTTTTCTTGTGCATTGTAGACATTTGAGGGGAATGTGAACAGTGAGGGCGTGGTTCGCCATGAGCTGCAGCATGCGATCCTGGCTCGCTACATCCGCTTCATCCCACGGGACTGGAGCAGGGAGGGACGCATCGGAGTACGTTTGGAGCTCTATGGCTGCTCCTATTGTGAGTATGAGTCCACCAACCTTCATTTCATTTAATTTTTTTTAGTGTGCAGGTTAAAGATGAATGATTGCATTAGGTTAACTATGGAATGGAAATTGGAGCTGCACACAGTGTTCACCTTTATAATGTTGGAACTTGTTAGACAGGATTTGGTTAAAATTTGGATAATTCATAATTATTATTATTAATAATAATAATAATAATAACAACAAAAACAACAATAATAATTATTGTTATGAATTATTAAATGAATCATTTAATTATTAAGCAAAATCAATAATATGGGGCACCACCCCGTGAACAGGGAACCTTAACCAAATGTGTTTCAGTCTCAGTTGTCACTATAGAAGTTGTAAATTCGAGCACAGACTCTCTCAACCAGCTTGACACAACAACATAAACATACAATAATGACCACCAGCAGTTGACTTTAAATACAATAAAGTTTATTCTCAAATATGTCGATTACTCAACAATACTCAATAATCAACTATATATATATATATATATGTATATATATACACACTATCACTACTATAACTTTGCTATATCACTGCAAAACGTGAAAATGCAAGATGATGTGTGCACATGCATGTAGATGTGTGTGTGGGTGTGTCTATGTCAATGAGGAGGAGAGAAAGGGGGGAGAGTGAGGATGTGTGAGGAGGAAAAGGAAGGGAGGGGCAAAATGGCTGACTCGACCCACAAGTGGGTTTACGTCGTGAACAATCCTTGCCCTGAGAACTGGTGGGTAATTTAACTAGGTGTGGCTGATGGCGTTCTGATCAGCCCGCTACTCGGCACAGAAATAGCTCAGACAATGGGAGAGCTTACTAGTGTTTACTCTATTGTGTATAGTGTATACCTCTATTTAGCTATTCGGGGAGTATGTACGGGTGTATACATGTATGTTTGTGTGGTTAAGTATAAGGAAAGAGAGATCACAGAAAAGAGAGAGAGAGAGAGAGGACAAAGTCACACCAACCACGTGAGGATCACAATGATTGTCTTTTATCTGTCCGGAGCATAAGAACGCGGACAGATACGAAGCAAATCAACCGTTTCATACAGGGGGAGTAGGGGAGCACGGTGGCTCAGCAAAACAGTTAGACAACACACTACAGGATAACACACAGAGCGTGACTGGAGTCAAGCAGGATAAAAAACAAGTAACACTAGCGGACTCACGGTCCAATACTTCACAGCTTTAAGGAATCATGCAAAGTATATGTGCATATAAAAGAAACAAACCCTAACTCTGCCCAGACGTTAACCTCTGTGTGTCCTTGAACATTGTTAAGATTTGCCTCGGCTCCGTGCCGTGGCTTGAATAACGACGGGTCCGTTGTACGCTTAATGGTGGATGAAACGGCGGCTGGTCCTTGGCAATGACGCGGGGAAAACTCAGCAGAGTCGACTTAGGTGAAGAATCAATTCTTCCTTCTGCAGGTAAAACAGGAGCTTAGGGGCAGCATCCTCGGGTGGATCCAAAGTGGCTCGGGATGAGCGTAGATGAGGCCAGGAATCTCAAACTCGTCCAGAGAGGCGAAGGTAGCGTAGGTTACAGCTCTAAGCAACGCGTTCAGAGTATGCTGGAGTATATATACCTGGGATGGCGTCACAGCTTGGAGGCGGGACTTTGCAACAGTTCTGTGGGCTCTCAGCCAATCAGAGCCCAGGTTTGGACTCTGGCGGATATCACACCTGGCCGTAAAACAGCTATGCCGGCTGGGAAATAGAGTCCGTTCAGGACTCCCATTGTTCTTTTTATGGCACCTTTTGCGTGGTCACCAGGCTTTATTGGGTGCAACAGGCCGCACTCAGGCCTTTAGGCCCAACAATGATGAGCACTAAACTAATTCAGAACATAAAGAAACTTATTTGCCGCAAGCAGACACATCCATGGGATATGATCGGCCTTGATCCCAGAGCTGTTCCATTTGATTGCAAAATACGGAATTCCCTTTTTTTCTGTTCCAGGGGCAGATGTTATCAGTTTTGATGGCCACGGCATCATCTCCTACCGCTTCAGGAGTAAGAAGATGAAGATTTTGAAGGATGTCATCTCCCTGAGGTTTAGGACATCAGCTCGAGGAGGGGTCCTACTCCACGGGGAAGGACAGCAGGGAGACTACATTTACCTGGAGCTCCACAGGGCAAGGCTGCAGCTCAGCATCAACTTAGGTAGCCTTCTATAAATCCTGCAAAAGCACTGCATGTCTGATGTTCTCCAGAGACAGCCTACTCTGTTGAAAATCTTGGGACTCTGTTATATCATGCTGTGTCAGACTAGATATGATAAACATTTACAGCCCACTCTTGTCTGTGTGATTGGCTGGTTTCTCTCCAGGCAGCAACCAGTATGGTTCTATTCAGGGTCACACCTCAGTGACAAGTGGGAGCTTGCTGGACGATGACCACTGGCACTCAGTTGTCATTGAGCGTTACCGCAGGAACGTCAACTTCACTCTTGATCACCACACTCAGCAGTTCAGGACCAATGGAGAATTTGACCACTTGGACCTTGACTATGAGGTAAAGACTCCATTGAGTTCATGTTGTTGGTCATATTCAATGTCTAGACTCAGGTCCTTTTCGGAATCTGTCACTTTGCTCTAGTTCTTTGATGTTGTTCAAAGGTCTATGAGTTCCAGTTGTCCTTTTTGTGTACACCTACTCATACTCAAACTACTGTCCACTACTGTAAACCACTGTCCAAAAACAAAAGATCCGAAGATAAGATATGAAATATAAAATCTGTAAAGTACAAAATAATAATGAAAAATATAAATAAGTACAGATGGGCTATAAAAAAGTCAAGATTAAGTGGAAATGTCAAAATATAAATATTGCAGCATATAGTGATGCAGAATATTGCATGGTTGTTCGTATTATAAATTCACAGTATTTACTGCACTCAGGGGGCAGAGTTATAGAGTGTGCATTTTGGTGGAATGGGTCTGTGACTGTTTGTTCTATCATTGCTTTCCTCATGCTCTTTCTTTCCTGTTCCTGTGTCTTTCCATTTTACATTTACATGAGAAAAAGATCGGGCAGGGCAGAGCAGCAAAACAGTTTCCAAACCGAACCAACTTTGTATGGACATACTGTTACTGTCGGGACTCGATGGTCAATATAAGAGTTAGGTTCATTTGATGCTGTATGTGGGGTCATGTTAGCCATGTCGTGAAGTCTGATCATGCTCATGCTGCATGAGAGGAAGATGCTGAGCCTTGCCTGTGTTTTCATGGAACCCTCGCCACTGCTTTCTCCTTGATACCAGTGAACGCCAGTCAGCCCAAGCAGATGACTCTTATGACTTGACGAAAAGAAAATGATAAAGAAATCAAATCAAATCAATTACATATCACTCACTCCCCCATCAGCCAATCACTGTAAACACACAATGAATCTTTGTTAAAAGTTGGTTGAATTATTCATTTTCTGCATTGGTGACTGACAAATGATGCTGCTGGATTGATGCAACAGCAAATACATTCTTACCAGAAACCACCCTGTTAAGATTATGATATGAAAAACAACATCTTTAAGCTCCTGCCTGAAATCATGTTCCAGAGAAAATCTGGTCTGAATAAAGTGCACACAAAATAGGTTAGTGTGCAGTCTTTACTTTGGAAGTCAACTCATGAGTGTAAAGAAATGATTTTGACTGGTATCAGATGAGAACAGTACTTCCATTAAGGTGGGTCTGGCTTAGCTTCTCCTGCACCGAACAATATAATATAGTTGAATTTTTCATTAGTTTTCTGTTTTGCTTTTTCATTCCTTTATAGAATTTGAATTTAGGTTTTGCTTTATGGGTCACTGATGCATCCTTTTCCCAGGAAGGGGTCCACCATTTTTGGTAAAACAGGACCAAATCTGGATAATAAAATCATTTTCAAATTTCTAAACTGTAAAAATCAAGAATGCCTGCTGGAGATGATCCCCAAGGAGTTTGTGGAATGATGATGTATACATATTTCTTCTAATTTAAGCATCATTATACTATAGCACTCCAAGAGCTCAGCTGAACATTTCCCCAAAATTAAAATTTTGACCCTAAATGTCTGTGATGGCATATTCTGAACAGATCATCAGAAAAATTTGCGTACATAACATTTTTTGAAGCAATTGAACCTGGAAGGTAGTAAATCTTACTTTATTATTAATATTATTATTTTCTATTATTTTATACTACTATGTTTTCTTGAGAGCACTGAGATAGTGTCCTCCAATTTTTCTCAGTTCAAATCTTTCTACATTAATGGAGATTTAACTCAATATGTGAAATTTTACCTTATCTCACAATGGTGAAGAATCCTTAGACCAAAAGCCACCTCTTTTAAAGATTTAGTTATTTAGTATCTGTGCACTAGTTTTTGCATAATCATGCTAACAGACAGCAATGAAAACATGACCTCCTTGGCAGGAACATACCACTGATATCAGCACAAAAGACAGTAAGATAATGTGTTCCACACATGTAAGCATGTGTGTTGGTCCGAGTAGCACAAGAAATATGGCAGAAGGATCAGTGTTGTCCACGTCACTGTGCCCTCAGATCAGTTTCGGGGGGATGGCTGTATCAGCGAAGCCAAGCTCAGGAGGCAGAGAGAACTTTGTGGGCTGCATGGAAGGAGTCATCTACAATGGAGACAACATCACTAACCTGGTCCGCAGGAAGAAGGTGGACACCTCCAGCTTTGTAAGCCACTCCCTCTGACTCTGTGTGCCTGTCTCCTATAGGCCATGGTTGAAATCTAATACTTTAATCCCATAATTCCTCTCTCTTTCTCCCCCTCTCTAGCGTAACCTCACATTCTCCTGCACTGAGTCCAACTTCTTCCCTGTCTTCTTCAACTCCACATCCTTCCTGCGGCTGCCAGGCCAGAGCGACAGTGACACTCTGTCAGTCAGTCTGTCATTCAGGACGTGGAACCCCAACGGGCTGCTGATGTTCACTGCGCTTGCTGACGGATGGGTGGAGGTGGGGCTGACAGAAGGCAAAGTCACAGTCTACATGAATGTGACGCAGAGGAAGAACACACGTATTGACATCTCATCAGGTGAGCTTGACTCAATGCTTGACAGATTTTCCAGGAGCCCTCACTTTGTTTCATTATTTCTTCAATTATTTCAGCCCCTGTTCTTTATCTTGTTGTCTCATTCCGTTTTTGTTGCTGTTGGTTGTATCCAGTTAAAGTTTAAAGAGTGAAGTGTGTTTTTCCTCTCAGGTTCCGGTCTGAATGATGGCCAATGGCACAGTGTCCATCTGAATGCGCTGGAGAACTATGCAATGCTGACAGTTGATGGAGATGAAGCATCTACAGTCAGAACAGCCATCCCCATCCAAATCCAGACTAGAGGAACATACTACTTTGGAGGTGACACCAGAAACAGATAACTAATCATCCAATATAAATTTGCATGTCTCAAGTGTTGGTAGTGCAGGATGTTTTTTTTTATTTTCAGGCAGCGAATCACATGACACAACTGTTCAGTTTCTTTTAGTCAAGTCAGAGTTCTTTCAAGTGTGTATTAGGGATGCACAGATACCAAAACCAGTATTCAGTATCAGCCTGATACTATACTCACATACTCATACTCATAAAACTACTCAGATACTACCATACCTGATACCATTTTACAGCACGATGACATTGACCTCTGGTAAACTCAGCAGATCAGTGGAGGAGGAGCCAAAGTATGTCTGCAGTTTGGAGATATTTGAAGATATGAGAAGATGATAAAACAGGGATTCCACAACATCAACACTGACCAACTAAGTTTCATAACCTCTTTTAACAGCTTCTAAAAATGCAGCGAAATGCAGTTCATTCATCTCCCTGCTCCCCCCTTGAAGACTCTTTTAAAAAAAAGCCATTGATGTTTTTTCTAATTTATCAATGAATTTCACCAAAAGTGTAGAGGAGAGGAAAAAGTTAAATCACATTAGTTTATGCAATGCACCCCTCACCTTTAAAACAGCACCTGTTCCCCTTGGTGCAGTGTTCGAAGGTATTTGGCAGTTAGTGGTGGATTTGGATTTCAGCCTCATGATATTGAGATCAAGGCTCTGTAGGGGCCTGAATCGCTGGAGGACCCTTTGTCCATGTGTCTGAAGAAGGCTCTTCTTGACAAATCTGGGACCAGCCAAACACCTCCCTGATGGGACTAAGAACATCAAGAGTGCCTAAAGCCTTTGCAGTGTACTTTGCATGGGTTCCCTCTGTCTGCAGTGTAAGATACTGGTAAAAGTATTAGCCCCTTAACGCCTATTGTCGCGATTTAGCAACAAACCACTTCCACTCCAAAACAGCCAAAATAGCGTCTGTATTAGTATTGCTTTGTTACATTAATAAAAGAATCTTCATACCTGAGACGGGAACAGGTATTTTTTTACGTTTATTGTCTGTTGTCACTAATTTGCATCATAGATAATAGATAATAATAGATTTATATCTATTTTATGTGCTATTCTCAAATTAACACTCTCAACTTAATTTAGCATCTACTTGAAAGCAAAAACACACACCAAAATTTTTTTTTGATAATTGGTAATAAATTCAGGTGTTAAGGAAAGATTTTGTATGTTGATCCAGGCATGTAGTAGACTTTATAAGGACTTGACTATAAGGACATAACGTAATAACAAAGGATTTGTCTTTTTCCCACCTGTATTTTAATTCTGGCAGTGTGGAGAAGGCTTTAAAATAATATTTGGACCTAAATGTTCAAAAATACAGTTTACAAAAAATATAGCCTCAGAAGTTAACTGAGGGTAAATTACCAGATTACTCAACAATCCCTTTTTTGCGGTCTGATTCTGGTGTTTTTTCTTGGGCAGGTGCTTTATCACATGACCTTGATATTCTCACCTCTCAGTCACAACCATGAGGATGGCAGGGAGTGGAAGGCAGATACAGCACAGACAAGCTGTGAATTCCATCACTAATTCTGCATTGGTTGTAATAATGACCTTTGACCTCCTCTCTATGCCTCCAGGTTACTTCATGCACACACACACCCGATCATCCCAGCGCTCCTTCCAGGGCTGCATGCAGATGATTCACATAGATGACCATCTGGTGGACCTCAGGGCTGTGGAGCAGGGCTACATAGGAACCTTTGAAAATGTCAGCCTGGATATGTGTGCGATCATAGACAGGTAAATGAACCTGTCAAAATGATTAAGTGGATATCATCAAAGAAGATGAAGCACAGGACAGTTGTGTGGCTCAGTCGTGGGTTGGAAACTGGTCCCTGCTGTGTACAGTACTGTCGTAGTCTAAAGCCACCACTTACTTTGTTGTAGCAAAGGTTTAATGACTGCCCATATTTATTTTTTGGTCTCTTTATGAAGATAAAAACAGAAAATACAGGAAATATGTACACCAGAACAAAAGACAAGCGAAGCAAAAAGCAAAAGCAAAAGTCAGTATTTAGTTTGACCTCCCTTGGCAGCACATCTTGAACTCTTTTTGGGAGACTTAACTTTTCATAAGTAATCTTGTGGTTTAATATAATAGCCTTGTTTCAGCACTTCCTGGAGTTCTTCAGATTTAGGTCTTTTATTTCTTCTGTCCATGTGATTACATACTGCCTCTGTAATATTCAGGTCTCTATGGAGGCCAGAACTCTCCAAATTGGATTTCACTCCATTAGCAGTGTGTTTGGGATTGTCCCTAATCAGGAGCTTTCCACATGGAATGGCATGATGAATTAAAGCCAATCTGTACTTTTCAGCATTCATACTCAAACAACACCAGCCAACACTATCGGCAGAAATGCAGACCTTCGTCTTTTCACATTTTGTCAGTGATTGGACCCCAAATTTTCAGTCCATGCTACTCTTGTTCATTGAACTTCATTCCAGACTTTGTGAGCTTAATCATATCTAAGCCTTCGAAAAAGACCATTCCTGATCAAGCCACACTCCTGCTGTTGTTCAACACTCAATGCTTGAGACTTTAGCCTGTAGGGTCTGCTTTTGCTGTTATTATTGCATACATATTTCCTGTATTTTCTCTTTGTATTCTAATAAAAAGATTGAGAAATAATTTGATATGATTTTATTATAGCATTGCTAAACCAACAAATCTATTATTAGCCTACGCATTTTGCATAGTACTGTACACACATTAAGTTAGCCCCCACTGTTCTCATGCCATGTCAGGTGTGTTCCTAACCACTGTGAGCATGGTGGTGGCTGTTCTCAGACGTGGGACACATTCAGCTGCAACTGCAGTGCCACTGGATACACTGGAGCTACCTGCCACACCTGTAAGTGCTCACAAACATGCACACATACACACAAAAACGTACTGAATGTGCATACTTTTCAGCTGTTTGTTGTGTCTCCTCTGCAGCAATTTATCAGCAGTCCTGTGAGGAGTATAAGCACCAGGGGAAGAGCTCAGGGAACTACTGGGTCGACCCAGATGGCAGTGGATCTATTGCCCCCTTCAGAGTCAGTTGTGATATGTCAGGTGAGGTGTCACTTTGAGGAGAGAGGAGGGTTCATCTGTTTATGTTCTCATCTGCCTCTCGGTAGGACAGTCAATGATTTCATGAGTCCTGCTGACAACACCTGTCCCACATGCTCTTAGTGTACTCCACAAAACAGTGTTGAATAGACTGCCTTTATTGTCATTGCACATTGTCATGAAACAGAAATTGTTGTGCTGCTCCTGAAATGGATCATAACTTTACATCACACACACGTGCCCACACACATACACACAAGGACAGTTTTAATGAAAATTTTGCTGATCAGCATGGAATAAACAGCTGACAGATGAAGGCACAGTTCATGCAAGAGCGCTGGTAACCAATCTTTGAGACAGGCATATCACAAATTGCTATTGTAGATTATACCTTGATATTGTTGCATCTTACACACAGATATTTACAAATGTTACTGCAGTGTGTCGTGGCTCTGGTGTATTTTCATTTTCACTAAGGGTACCTGCCCTTAGTGAAAATGGCTTTTCCCTTCAGCCTGTGTGCTGTGGACAGCATTCAAGGGAAGAAAAGTTTGAAATTGCAAAATAATTTCTGTGTGCTGAGTTAAGGAACTACATTTAACAGTTTGTCCAGACATACAGAACAAGATGACACCATCTAGTATGCAACAAGCTTATAGTTATATATAGTTACTTACAGCCGTGGCCAAAAGTTTTGAGAATGACACAAATATTCATTTTCACAAAGTCTACTGCCTCATTTTTTATGATGGCAATTTGCATGTACTGTGGACAAACAGAAACCCACAAATTCTGACAAACTCCAAGCATTGATTATGCAAGAATGGGCTGCCATCAGTCAGGATGTGGCCCAGAAGTTAATTGACAGCATGCCAGGGTGAATTTCAGAGGTCTTGAAAAAGAAGGGTCAACACTGCAAATATTGACTCTTTGCAGAAACTTAATGTAATTGTCAATAAAAGCCTTTGGCCCTTATGAAATGCTTGTAATTATACTTAAGTATATTATAGTAACATCTAACAAAAATTTTCTCTGTATGTTACTGTACAGTGCATGTGAATTTTTTGTGTAGAAGGTGCAGACACTGTTGATGGAGTGTTTTCTGGACTTTTAGAGGAAAAGGTGTGGACCACCCTGAAGAACAACTTGTCTCCTCAGACGTCAGTCACCAGTGCAGACCAGGAGGGGAAGGCAGTGCTGCGGATCACTTACAATGTGACTGAGGAACAGGTACACAATGACCACATGCTGCCTTTGACCTGCATCACATGCTGCATATGTTGCTTTGTTGTGGTTCGGACTCAAGCAGTTGTCATTAAAATGTTTTCTTTTTCACTATTGCACATTTTTCACTAGTACACATTGAAGTGTAAAAATTGAGTCAAGCAATCCATGCATTTTCTCCTGCTTATCCGGAGTTGAGCTGGGTGGCAGCAGGTTAAGCAAAGAAATCAAGATGTCTCTCTCCCAAGAAACCCCCTTGAGTTATTCCTGGGGGACCCTGAGATGTTCCCAGGCCAGATGAGATATACTGTATAAACTCTCCAGCATGGGTCTCCTATTAGCTGGGTGAAACAAAAAACCTCTAATGGCCTCACACCTGACGTGCTGAAAGTCATCTTAGCTACCCTACACTCAGATGCGAGAACATGGATGAGGAGGCCAACAGAACCCCACCCTCTGCAAATAACAGTGAAACAATTCTGAGGCCTCCAAACCAGTCATTCTCCTCCCTCCAGCTGCACCTTAAGAGCATGTCAATCATGCTCAAAAACAGGATGGATGACAAGGAACAACCCTGTCTGGGCCAACACCAGCAGGACATGTGTTTCGCTTCCTGCCAAGAATACAGACACAACTTTCACTGTAGTTATATACGGACCAGGTGGCTTGTTAGATGGCCCCTATACACTATGCTCCCCCCACAAGCATCCTGAAAGGAAACATTTGTAAGCCATCTCCAAGTTCATACAGCACATGAAGACCAGGGAATAAAAACAGAGGGAACAGAGTCTATAAACATCTTCAACTGACAGTTCTGCATTAGAAAACACTAGGTAATGATGCATAATTGACTGCAAATGGGAATTGGACTGTATAGTACTTTGCTAGTCTATCAAACACTCAGTGTACTTTACAAGATATATCTCATTCACCTATCCATGAACCCGTTCATACAGTTATGTCAGGAACAGTTAATGGGTGTCTTGCTCAAAGACACTTCAGCACACTCTGTGGAGAAGCTGAGGATCAAACCAAGATCACTCTACCTCCTGAGCCACACTGCCTGTAGGACCCATAGGAGGTCACTGTAACTTGTGAAATAAAAGTCAATATACAAACAGTGAACAAGTGATCTTGGCCAGCTTGAACAAATTGCAGTCAGCCATGACTTTGTTCTCTGTAGGTACTGTGTAATGACAGATTATTCTTTGTATATCAAAATAAAGTAATGTGTTGTTATGACAAGAAAAGTTTCGTGTTATGATATTTAAAAACAGAACACATAGAAGGAAGTTATCTCTCCGTCTCCTTCCTGTGTGTGTCAAGGTGTTAGCAGTCACCAGCAATGCAGAGTACTGTGAGCAGTATGTGGCCTACGCCTGCCGAATGTCTCGTCTGCTCAACACTCCAGGTAAAGTCAACTGTCATTAGCAGAGAAGTCACAGCTTTATCTGCGACTTTGTGGCCACTAACAAGCCCACATGTGGTGTTATTTTGATGTGGTTGCACTGTGTGAGTCCTCATCATTAACATAGGATCCAAGGTTTGACATTATTATTGTGAGCATGTAAATGTATTCAGTTGACTTAAAATCATTTGAGTAAAGGTGATGGCAATCTGAGTCCAGGTTGTTGGTTTGACTCCCAGATGGTGTCCCGTTGACCTGGTGGGTAGGGAGAGCCAATGAGAGGCATTCCTACTGGGGGGGGTCAGGACCGGGGATACAGAAGTGTTCTTGTGGCATTGAACACAACTGCACTGACCCCAAACACTACTGCAACTGTGATGCTGACCTGCGTACATGGTGAGTGGAGTTTGTATATCCCCACGGCACTGTAGTGCTTTAGTCCTTACCTTCACTGAAGCCACCGATATGATCAGCAGCTGTAGCAAGCTCTCACTGTAACTGAGGCTTAATTTCAAATTGAAGGATTTGAATAAAGTATCAATTCTAATCACAATGCACTTCTTTGTAAGTATAGCTTTATTTGTACTATGTATAACTTTTGTTTGATGGATTCTACCGTAAAGCTGTGTGCTGGTGTTGCTACATTCAGTATCAAAATCAGAAGATACCCAGGCTGTGAACAGTGAGGTACTGACTCAGAAATAGTGTAAAACTAGTGTGATATCCTCCTGACTTGACTCATACGTGTTCGTCTCCCTGTGTGTGCAGGAGGGAGGATGCAGGCCTGCTGGTGTATAAACACCATTTGCCAGTCAGTCAGGTTGTTGTCGCGATACAAGCAGAGCTGGATCAGAGGCTAAGCTGACAATAGGACCTCTCAAATGCCAGGGAGACCGTGAGTCTCACTCACACACTCACACACACACACACACATACACACAGACACACAGACACAATCTCAAAACCAAAACCTCTAAGAAGCAGGATGTTGACATATTTTGGGTTTTAAGGCTACAGACACACACACCCACACACAAATTCACTCACTTGCTCGCACACAATCACACGCACATACATACATACATACACACACTCACTTGCGCACATCACACACATACACAGACACACACTCACTCACTCACTCGCACACATTGCAAACAAACACTCACACAATACACATTAGTCTTTCACCAGAGACTATGAGATATATTTATATTATCATCAGAGCAACATGATCATCAGAGCAATATTTTGATCCCTGTTCTGCTCTTGTTTTTTGAAGGGAACTACTGGAACGCAGCATCTTTCAGCAGCCCTGCCTCCTCCCTCCACTTCCCCTCCTTCAGAGGAGAAACCAGCACCGACATCTCCTTCTACTTTAAGACTTCCTCTTCTCGTGGAGTCTTCCTTGAAATCCTGGGACCCACTGACTTCCTTCATGTTGAACTCAGAGGTGGGTCTGTGTGTATACACTGCTTCAGTGTCAGTTGCACCAAAAACCCTCATTCAGCAGCAAGCTTAGTGTTACTGGTGTTTGATGTTTCACCTGATGCTCTCAGGAGGGTCGGTGGTCTCCTTCTCTTTTGATGTAGGCAGCCAGCGGGTGGAACTCAGCGTACGTTCACCGGCACCTCTGAATGATGACCAATGGCATCGTGTGGAGGCTGAAAAGAATGTCAAGGAGGCCGTGCTGCAGCTTGATGGACATTACAGAGAGGTCAGATCTACCCCCCCACAGGGACACGCCAAACTGGACTCCTACAGTGAGCTGTATGTTGGTAAGACATACACACACATATCTGATGTATTGTAGGGTTCTCCACAGCTATCACATGTGATTTCATACAGTCACACATAGCTTTACTCTTCCTTTCGGTGAGACTTGTACAATTACAATTTTAGCACAGGTCCAGTGCAGAGTGAGGGGCTGAAATAATGGAGTGAAGCAAAAGGGCCTCACTGGTGAAGCTGGTGAAAATGACTGAAGTGAGCTGTCGAAAGGAGCAGCATGGCTCGGAAGTGAAGGAAGTGTGATGCTTTGGGAAATGCTGCTGGGAAATCCTGTGTCTTGGATTCATGTCGTACATGTACCATCTCCCTGAACATTCTTACAGTAACCGCTTCATGGCAAAAGTATTCCCTTATTTCAGTAATGTATTTCAGCATGATATGGAAGATGACAAAGAGTTCAAGGTGTTGACCTGGTCTCCATATTCCTCAGATCTCATTTTGATCCAGGATGTCCTGGAAAATTAAGTCAGCTGCATGGAAGCCTGACCTTGCCACTTACTGGATTTAAAAGGATTTTACACCAAATGTCAGTTTCAGATACAGTTTCAACATGCTTACAGTACTTGTGTCAATACCATACCTGCACTCCATGATCACTATTGCACACTGGTTTCTAATGACATCTCACCATCGCAAGATGGAAGTACCTGTGCCCAGAGTATCTTGCTTTAGTTTTGCACAGTGGAGGAAAGTAGAGACGTATCGTCAACCAGTCTGTGGACTGTGACATGAAAGACTCAGCTGTAGACTTCATTGCTTTGCTTGTACTAATGCTCTGCTTCATGTCTCACTTCCCAGGTGCTTCAAGTGGTCAGAGGGGTTTCTTGGGCTGTCTGCGCGCTCTGAAGATAAATGGTGTGACTTTTGACCTGGGGGAAAGGGCAAAAGTGACTCCGGGGGTGAGTCCGGGCTGCCAGGGCCACTGCAGCAGCTACGGGATGCACTGCAGGAATGGAGGGAAGTGTGTGGAGCAGTACAACAGATACTCCTGTGACTGCTCCCTCACTGCTTATGATGGAGCCTTCTGCACCGATGGTACGGGCTCCAACACTGGAGTAGATGGGTTAGATTAGATGAGGTTGATGAGATAGATGAGATTACAATACATGCAGCAAAGACTGATCAACACTTTTTCAGTGACCCTTCCTTCTTCTGCTGCTGTTTGTGTGTGCGTTAGATGTCGGTGGCTACTTTGAGACAGGAACCCTGGTTCGTTATGACTTCCTGGCAGAGGCAGGACCTTTTACATTGCGAGATGGGAAGAGCATATCAGGTGTTAGTGTTCCCAGTGAGGCCAACATGACTCAGGAAGAGGTGGTGTTCAGCTTCAGCACCTCCAGCACTCCAAGCATCCTGATCTACATCAGCTCCAGGACCCAGGACTACCTGGCTGTGGTGCTCAGGCACAATGGTGGGCTTGTCAACATTGCATCCAGTTTATTTCTTAATTATGTTTTTATAAAAGAGATACATTTTATGAACTGTTGTCACATTATTATCCTGTGTAAAAATATATTTGATGTCCAGGCACTCTCCAGATCCGCTACAATCTTGGGGGGCTAACAGAACCTTACACAATTGACATCGATCATCGGAACATGGCCAATGGACAGCCACACTCTGTCAACATAACAAGGAACTTAAGAGAGATACGACTACAGGTTAGTACTTCCTGCCACCCAATATCAAGTAATGTATGCTGCAAATCTGTAGAAAATTGTGTCTGATTGCTTCAAAGTAACATTTTAACATTTGGGGAAATATTAGTTAGTATTAGTTAGTATTATTATTTTTTCAGAGAGTGAGATGTTCAGATGGATGTCAGTCTCATGTGTGCACATTCAGTGGAGAGCTAGAACAGGGTGTGGTTAGCTTAGCTTCACATAAAGACTAGACGAAGGGAACTAGCCCATCCAAATCGGACTCATTAACATGATGTAGCTTTTCTGCTGATTGTAACAGCACGTGCACAGAAATGTAAAAACATTAACTTTTAGGCACAGTTGCTATTTCTCACCTCATTCTTGGAAAAAAACAACAACAAAACAAGTAGCATATTTATATATACAGATTGTAATTTCTTTTATTGATTTGATGCTGGCTTTTAGGAAATATTGAAAGACTGAGTTCACCAAAAATGCAATCTGTGAATAGTTTTTTTTGGAACTACGCTCTACTCTCTAATGAAGAAATAATTCCAATAAAAAGGCTTCACTGTGATTATCCAGAACATGGAGATTCTGCAAAGATACACTGCATTGTTTGAATGTAGTATTTCCACACTGTGAGCAGGACAGATGAAGTTCCTTTCAGTTCCTATCAAAGCAAAAATCCAACATACAAAGTCTGGCCTTATGAAACTGATAAGATGAGCATTTCTTGGTTATCATCTTACATGCCTCTGGTTCCATATTCTCCAGCTGGACCACTACCCAGTTTCCACATACACGCTGCCTGAGGTCTCCGACACCCAGTTCAACTTGGTAAAAAGTATCTTTCTCGGAAAGGTCTTTGGTAAGTTTGTAGATGAGTAGAAGTGCGTGTGTGTTTTTTCTCATTCAACTCCAGTGTCTAGTGTTCACTCCAATCCCGTTATTGAAACAAATTTTTAGTTTGCCTCTTGCTCTGATTTAAGTTACATATTATATTTTGTGTAAAAATCAAATGCAATAATAGTAGTAATGAGCACTTTTCATGTAATTCAGTATTGATTTCCTTTTTTAAAATCTCGCTCATTGTGTCATCTCCTGTTTTTCTTACAGAAACAGGACAGATCGACCCCATCCTGATCGAGCGCTACAACACACCAGGCTTCATGGGCTGCCTGTCAAGAGTTCAGTTTAACAGCGTGGCTCCACTGAAAGCTGCACTGCGCTCAGGCCTGGCAGCACCCGTCAGCACCCATGGGATTCTGGTCCCATCCAATTGTGGAGCCTCACCTCTGACCATCTCCCCAATGGCCTCAGCCAGTGACCCATGGCTCATTGAAGCTGGTAGAGACACAGACAACTATCATAGATTCAAGGAACAATAAGGACATGACAAAGTAAAAATCCAAGAGACTGGAGAATTTATGTTGATGACACTTTTGCTTTGTCCACAGCTGGAGCTGTTTTCCCCTTCGGTGAGGATAAAGACAGTGGTGATGGAGTGGATCGCAACTCTGCCATCATTGGAGGTAAATCTTTAACTTCCACCTATGAAGAGTGAGGGCTGCAGCTGAGAACAGTCCTTAAAGCTGCTGTAATATGGAGCTGAGAGAGCTCAACAACCAACTTCAGAAAATACACATACTGCAAATACTCACAACACAACCAAATAGACTGATGCACCCTCCAGTGATGTGACACAGGAAGGACAGTTTACTAGTAATGAGTACTACTCAAATAGAGAAAAGTTGTCTAAGTCTTGTATAACATCTTGTGTGGCTGTGAAGTTGCATTTTTAACTTGACCTACAGTCATACTGTCTGTGAACCTCTGCTGCGGAAGTGTGGACCACACTGTAGCTGCTGTGTATCTGTGTATCCATTCAACTTTCCAGTCTAATGTTATAACAGTGCTTATTGATGTTGTTTCTAGGCATCATCTCCATGGTGATCTTCACTGTCCTCTGCGTCATGGTGTTTGTGGTCCGTCACATGTTCCGTCATAAAGGCTCGTATCACACAAATGAGGCCAAGGGAGCGGAGTCAGCCGACTGCGCTGATGCTGCTATCATTGTTAACGACCCGGCCTTCACCGAAACCATCGACGAGAGCAAGAAGGAGTGGTTCATCTGAATCCCTCCCAGCAACATGGACACATGACGTTAGGATGTATGTAGTTTTCTAAGCATAGGAAGTAGTAATGAGATGAGCACCTGTGGAACCTTGAGGATATGCTGAGCAGTTTATTTCCATTATGGACAATGGACACCATAGCATTACAGCAGGGGTATTCAAACACAGGGCACAGCACTTCCTGCACAGCCCATGTGGAGATGTGGAGCAGTTTAATTTAACTTTATTTACAACGGACAGTGTGACAAGGTGACAACCTTAAGATGGTATAGAGAACAGTGCCATTAGTAACAGGCCATGGATGAGTGAGTGTTTTCATTTGCTTTATTTATTTGTCTATATATATTTTTTTATTTGATTTCAGTTTGTGTGCTATTTATTTATTTATTTATATAATATATTTTTTCATAAAACTTTATTATTTCTATGCCTTTGTGAGATGTGCTGGTATTTGACATTAGAAAATGATGGCATTAATGGTAATAAATTCCCTTAATTCCAATAATCCTCCAAGTCTTTAGCAATGCTCATTAATTCCAGGATTTTTTTCTGTTAAAATTTACTTGTAATCATTATCTTTATTTTACTTAATTTCATTAACTTTTCATTTTAACCACAAGACTAAAAAGTTTGCTGTGTGTGTGATCACTTGTCTGAAAAGGAGATGTAGCCATCACTTCATTGTATCATTTGGACAAAGAGCCATGAACTGAGTCCTGTCAGTCCACAAAGAACGAATCACCACTTTGTTTTTTAAAGATTTCTGAGGCAGAGACTGTCTTTTGTTAGCAGTACCAATATACATAAAAAAGTGATAATTCATGGTATTTTTGCTGTTGCTGTTTAAGGAATGTTACACAATTTTGTAATTCCTTTCGCATATAACCCATACTCATCAAAGATAAAGTTTATACTGGTGCACCCATCACATTGACAGGAGGGAACGATTTCAGCCTGGTTTAGCACAGAGAATGAAAGCAGGGAGAAGCTATGCAGTTAGGTCTCAAGGCCACAATGCCTTTTTGCCCTCTTTCCTCACAGGAAACAGTTGTTGGAGGCTGGCCTGTAATTGGAATCACTTTCATCAGGTCTGAGATAAGTCCCCATATTAGCAGTGTATAGGGAACTTTCAAATCAGATGCAAAAAGGGGTAAATGTAAAAAGTCAACAAGCACCGTTTTAGTGAGCATCCATTGTGAATAACTTCACCTCACATCAGTCATTTGTATTTAAAAAAAGTTTGAAACATGATAGGAACAACTTTGGAACAACTCTCAGTAAAACTATAATTATTAACAATATTTTTGCACAGTTTTACAAAATTACTGATACTGTGTTATGCCGGTTGTTCTATGCTGGAGACACACTATGGAAAATAATCTCTCTTCTCTTGTGAATGACCACTCAGAACAGTATGTGATATAAAAGAATCTATAGGGATTGATCAATGTAATAAAGCAGCCAGGTAAGTGGTATTGCTGAGATCAGAGGCTGAGCTCACGACAAGTCCAAGGCTGAGATAATAGACAAAAATGAA
The DNA here is from genome assembly GCA_016785225.1 of Psettodes erumei. Taxonomy (NCBI): domain Eukaryota; kingdom Metazoa; phylum Chordata; class Actinopteri; order Pleuronectiformes; family Psettodidae; genus Psettodes; species Psettodes erumei. The sequence continues at coordinate 409,277 of JAFBJZ010000647.1, forward strand.
CGGTGTTGTTTTTCACCCTGTGATCGAGGTAGGCTAGCAGTTTCCCCATGCTCCCAGACTTTGTGCTATGCCAGGCTAAATATGTCTTGTACATTTCTGTACTGAATAAGAGGTGATGAAATGAAATGTGAGATACTGATCATCTCATCTATCATCTAATTTTGTGCAAGATGGCAGGCAACAAGCAAAACAAACAACTTGCCAAGATGCTTGTTTTACTTTCTCTCTAATCTGTCTGTCTAGGGACACATTAGTCAGCTTTGGCTGAAAGCATGGTAGGAACTGCAATTTCCCTAGCTACACAGCAAGTATTTATTAGAATAAGTCTCATTTAAGGTAGTACTTTGGGAAGAGCAGTTCACCATTATCAATGATATTAATTTGATTTAAGAAGTTCTCTTTCCTCTTTCTGTCAGACTTGGTGATTATTGGGCAAGGACAGTGCAGCATGTGGCCAGTAGAGGACAGAACTTCCTGATGTGGGATAATACACCTCCTCTTAAGATGGACTGAAAGGACTCATAGTACCGGGTATTTCTTTAAAATCCTGATCTGATTTTTATGATTATTATATTATTATATTTTATGTTTCTGGACAATAATGTTTGCTATAATTCTATAAAATTATGGCTTACATCCTGACATTTGATTGTATTGCATTTGTATACTTTCGACTGCACTGCTGTGTAATGGCATGCTGTTTGACACTGAATGATACACACATTTCTGTTTGATAATCCACTGTAGCAGCATTGCTTTTTTTAATGTCATATGTATAAAATTTTTTGCCTAACTTTTCTCCTTTTTTATAGCTGAATTTGCATTTTTGGTGCTTTTCTCTTGTCTTGAAAATAAAAGTATGCTTCTTCTTGAAAAGACCAGTAAAATATCAATTCAAATCCATCACACCTATTATTAGATTTTTGACCACACACAACTGAATCCATGTGATTTACATGTGGTGATCAAAATCAACAATGAAAAAATGGCATCTTTTGGCATAAGTCATAATTTAAAAATATAAAATAGGTTTTTATGTTTAAGGAGGTGGGGGTTGGGGTCGAGGGGAAACGCTTTCTTAATATTCAAAAAAGAAAAACAAAACTGACCTTCAACATGCAGCATGCCTGAGATGAGTGAAGACTGGTGAGGTCAGGCTACAATCTGTTACAATTTATAGTATTCATAGAGTTATGATAACCATTATTGGCTTATATGACAATATATCAAGCTTGGTACTGTTGATTAGCCTGACAGAGTGCACAGCCATCACAATTTAAATGTAACATGAGATATTAACATTACTTTCATGGACTATGTAGTGGTTATTCTTGGAGCTATGTAACTGACCAAAAGAAATATCGAAATCAACAAATCCAAAACAATCCAGCGGTAAAAACTCGAGTACACTGGTGCACTGTTTTTACTTAGGTATTGCTATATTTCACATTGTGGACAGCGTACCATTCAAACTGTCAGCTCACAATCAAACAGAGACAGATTGCTGCTCGCTCAACACCAAGCTTCTCATATCAGAGAGTACAGTTAGGGTTAGAGGGTCTGGCCAGGCTTAGGACTAAGGGCAGGTAAAGCCTGTGCTCTTTTCATTTAGGCTACATCATGACGATTCCTCATCATTCATAGCAAAATTAAGTGAGCAAAGCAAATCAAGCAAAAATGAAAATTTTTAAAACCAAATATCTTTTGGAAACAGCCTTTCTTTCTCTTCTTCAGTATTTTTTATCCTGTCTTTGTCAAAGGCAATGGAAATGCATGTACACTGTGTGTACAATGAATCGCATTGCAATCTTTTGCATGCTAATTATGTTAGCTTATTCTTGCTCTATAAGACAGTCACAACCATAGCTCAACAACTACAGTGGTGAGATCCCAAAAAATAGCTGTTTTGGATATATGAGTGATCACTTTATACTAACGGTTTGCTTTGTTTGGTGGTGTCAATGAGTGCAAAATTCTGCATAAAATTATCATTACCACCATTATTACCACTCTAGCACTGAGGGCATCTCTTCAGAAAGAAGAGTATGTGCTTTTCCCTTAAATATTAAAGAATGGAACTTTAATATTACATTAAAGGAAGATCAAAGTTCCACTTCTGCTTCTATATTAAATGAAGTAGTTCTTCCAAAGTCATGTTTTGCAGAGTTAGAGACACACACACCAGCAGATGCTACCATTTCATATTCCCAGGGAATCAGTAGCTTTCATCTTGGTAGGGGTTAGCATACCTGCTCAGTGCAGGGCCATGGCTGCTGCTCAGCAGCTTTTGACCCATATCATGGACATAGCAAATTCACACAGAGGCACAGTAATGTGATTTGTGTGCCATATGTGATCATACAAAAAAGTCCTTCCAATTTACAAAAAAGTTTCTTCATCTTCATCTGACTCTCCCCTTGGAGAATTGACAACATTCACAACACACTCTTTCTCAGGCCCAAGCACCATCAGAGATGAAAAGGATGGTCAGGCAGTTTTCTTCTCCATGGGACATACTGTGCCAATTCACAGTAATGAGATCAATGTGGAGCCTGGGTGCACATGACTATTGTATGGCAGTTATCACATATATTGCATATGTTAATATTAATATTTTACATATGTTCATTTGTGTACTGGAGATGATGGCTATTGTGTTGTTGAAGTAGTACCACTTTATCTCCCTACAAATCTGAAGGATGGAAAAAAATGTGTTTGTTCCAGAACAATTCCTCAACCTACCAGGCCTGGAAATAAAACATAGTGACATGAAATTCTGTCTTATTAACAATGAAGAGGAGAACTAACAAAACATTGTAAAAAAAAACCCAAACATTTATTAGGTTTAATAAAAAAGGATAAAATAAATTGTAAATCTTTAGAAAACTCACAGAACTCTAGTCTTGTCGAAATGTTATCTCAATTGTCGGGATCCATAAACCACCTGCATCAACTTAAACTTGCGGGGGGTCAGGAACTGTCACTTCCAATCATCAGATTCAGCCTAAAATATTTCTTACTTGCATATGATAAAATCTGAATGACAAAAGGTACAAACTGTTGCACGTTCTAGTGTTGACATGGATCACTGAAGTGAGTAGAGAGAAACAGAGTTAAAATAGATGTTTGGTTCCATTCCCTATTTAGCAGCTGAAAAAATCCTTACTTGTTCATGCCTTTGCATGTTATTAGTTGTCTGATTTGATCAAACTGCCAAAGTAAGCTGTCACTGTCTTCAACTTGTTGTTGAGGAAGTTCTGCTCTACTTCCACCTTCCCCCCTGGACCAGCCAGAGACGCTACCTGTGGAGAGATGGCAGGGAGAAAATATATTCATAGACGGCTGTTGCTCTAGTCCCTCAAAGCGGTTAAGAGAGACCAGAATAGGATGTAAAGACACAGATTGTTCTGTTGCTGATCCAGATTCAATAATCAGTCATGTTTTTTGAAAAAAAAAAAAAATTCTGATATGAGGAACAAGCACTTGTTATATTGTTTAAGCTCTGAACACTTTCACATTTCAAATTTCGTTTGGTACCTGCCAATAATAATTTTTTTCTGATTTTGTTAGTAGTTACTAATGGCTTTGGTCTGCCTGCAGTATATTATTATTAGAATTATGTGCCAGTGTCAAATGAAATAAGCCCATTCGGTAGTTGCCTCAGATTAATAATACCACATTTGTTTTAAGGAATGGAATGTTACACAATAAGCTATTATAAACACTCTGACACCTTTGCTGGCATGCATACAAACAAACACAATGAAGACCATACAGACCTGATCCATGTCAGCATTACGAGGAAGGAAGTACACTATGTTGTCTGTTATCAGTTTAGCCAGGTGGAAAATCTCAAATGTGGCTACCGTTAAGGATGATAACCAACATTTTAAATAAAAAGTAAGTCCCTTTTTTACAAAACATTTGGATTTGAAGCTGTACAGATGAGATTTAGGTGTTTATATTTCTGGAGTTTCAGATGACATTTGGTGTTGAAGACAGCACTACAAGACAGCTCATGCAGTGTCCAAAATAAACAGGGTTCACCCTCACTGAATGTAATCTATCTGCCATCAGGTCTGTTCAATCCATGTGCACGAGAGGAAATTCTGTCCAAATGCATTTGCAAAGTAAAGAGTTCAGAGGGTCACCAAAAACATTAGGTTTAGACCAACACACTGACCATCCACTGGCCTCCAGTTTTTGTTTTTGTGTGTGAGACAAAAATAATGGCCATATGAGGTTTTTCTAAAATATAAGAGAGAGGAGAGCCAACACCTACACTAAAAGTGCCCTGCAAGAAGTATGACCTATGTGAGCCTGATACTCTCTTGACACTATGTCAGACAGTTTGGTCTTTTCTGTTGTCCTGGGTAGCATTACACATTTAGGTGGTTAGTGCAATCTGTGATGGTTTAAATTCATAATGTATTTATGTAATGTAAGTTATTTATAAACATGGCCATGGATGCCAGAATGTTAAAATCAAAATGAATGTGAATAATAGCTGGTAAAGTTAGAGAAAAGATGCAAGATGTAGTGATTTTATGACATAACAGCAGTGTTTCAGTCTATTTCACCTCGCTGCACCTGTAACCACACCCAACAGGGATGTAATAGTGTAGATTACTGTGTGCATCGCTGCAAAGAAGAAAGTTCAACTCCGAGAGTTTAGCACAAACAAGACTTTCAGGGGGTGTAGGGTTGGTCTTTAAATCGTCAAGATCATGGTGTTTTTATAGCACTTTACACTACTGGTTGCTTCACTAACATATATGCACACAGCGATGATGCCACACAGATGCAATTTAGAATTCAGTATTTTCTTCAGTCCTCATTCAGCCAGCACTGAAACTACCAACCACCGGATAAGTGGCTGACCTGCTGTACATGAGCCACATCTGCCTTGAATGGCAAGTGACCTCTCCTACCTCTGCACCTTTACTGTTAGCTTTTATTCTAAACAGGTTTGACAACAAGTTTGACCACCAACATGGTGCACAATAAATCATTCCTACCAAAATATAATTGAATGTGATTGAATTAGTAAGCTTCAGACATGGTAGTTTTCCAAAATGTCAGACTATTTCTGTAAGATACACACAAAATTACCACAACATTAAAACTGGTAACTGGTTTTATTGTTGTGGCTGATCGGTGTATACACCATATACTGTGATTTTAACACTCTTGGGCATCAAAGGATATCCATCAGGCTCCATCATGGTCTTGATGTCGAACACCTCAGCAGTCAGGTAGTCTGGTCCACCCCATGGTGGTGAGAGGAAGACCACATCGCCACGGAGCCGGGGCGCCAGCTGAAGGAAGTCCCCTTGCAAGAAGTCAATTTGATCCGCCACGCCGTAAACGGCAGCATTGTGCCGTGCCAAGTTTAGCCGCCCCAGATCAATGTCAATGGCTAGTACTGGTAGTACAACACAGAATAACATTGCAGCAGGAGAAAGAGACAACAAGCTCTCAGTCTTTCACAATGCTGTAGCATCAGTAACAGGACTGTAGTCACTGGGCAGTCAGGGTTAAACAGGTGGCTTCAACTTGGCCTGGAAAGCTTTTTGTTTGTCTCACACTTGACTGTAATTACTTCTTTAAAAGATTATTCTGAGACCTTTCATATTTGTATATTATATTATTATATATGCTCCCCTTTGGCTACATGATGTGTACATTAATGTCAAATACCTCAATTATTCCAATGATAAACAATTGCATGCACACTATATTATATTTCTAGATTTAACAGGGTGACAAAGTTTATTTTTCATTTTAGGAAAAACAACTTTGGCCTACAATATGCAGATACTTTATAACAAGTCACTGAAGATACTGAGGTGATCTTTTTTTCCTGACCAAACTAATATTCTCAATGCTAAGGCCAGGATTTTGTCTAACACAAAGACAGAGAGATCAGTCATGGGACACTGCACTGGGTCCTTGTGTCTTTTCAAAATGATTTAAAAGTCCTCTTGTTCATGAAGCCTTACATAACCCAGCCCCTCCGCTTTTCAATTTAGGCTCCAACCAACATATAGATTTTCAGTGATGGCTGTGATAAAATTGATCAATCAATCAGTCAGTTTATAATATAATTTCATATACAGGGCCTAATGTGTCAGTATTTACAGGAGCTCAGCAGAGCCAAAATTAGTCTGTGCTAAACAATAGCAAAAAGCACATATATACAACATACCTCAGTGATGAGTGATTCTCTCAGATATGAAAAAAAATGATCAATTTGATTTATCATTCACAACAGGTACTCCTTTACCCAGACTATATCCTAAACTCTTGGTGAAGTCAGTACCACACAAATTGACACTGATGACCAAATGTCTGTTTTTTAAAAAAAATAAACACTAGCAGTGAGAGGAGGTGCCAAAACACTTGCACACATGAGGGCTTACCTCTCTTTCCAGAGAGGGCGAACTGGATGGCGTTTCCTCCCACACCGCAGAAGGCATCGATGACCAGCTGACAGCCACTGAGGCTGTGCTCCAGCCTGAGGGCGATGTGCTCCGCAATCCTCTCTGGTGTCACAGAGAACCAGCCCTCTGAAACACAACAGTGTCAGTGATGTGTGTGTGAGGCAGAATCTAAGACATTTGGGGCATCATCGAGGAGCTATGAGGGCGTGGTCTAGAGGAACAAAACGCTGACTTTGTTAGAGCATCCAATAATGCTCCCAAATTCCAGCTCACTGTTCATGTACAGTACAATGCATTTCTCAGAGCTTTTCAGTGGGGATGTGAACAGAAGCAAGCCCAACATGGACTCAGTTACAGTCTGTTAGTCACTGTCATCTGGATCTCTTCCTTGTTGAAACTGCTGTCAAATTCCAGTGCTGCTGGGTTTCTATGGACACCTGAGCTAATGGCAGGAAGTAATGAAGACATGACATTTTGTCTGATAAATTGTACTGTGACCACATACGTACATGCGATTACATAAATATCATTTCTTTTCTTTAGGAAAGATTACTTTTCTGAATTGACTGTACATTACATTTATCTGACAGGCAGAGTTATGAAGTTGCAGATTCAAATGTTACACTGCAAAACTACAGATAAATATAGTTTTTGTTGAGTAAAAATTCTCATATCAGCGAAAAGCAGCCTTGTTTGGGGTTAATGAGAATGCTATATTAACAGTAGATCCTGTTGGGATTACAGAATATTCTGCTTTTAACAGTGTCATTTACACACAGCCTGTGCGCATGATAGAACCACATAACTCAGACATTTTCAAATCACATGTAGTGTTAACTTCTCACAACAAACCCACATAGTTAAACAACTCTTGGAAGCCTGGCAGAAACTGTAAAGGGGATTTACAGGAACTTTTTATGGGGCTAAAAAAGTTCCTTCTCTGTGGTAGGTACACATGTGCGGGTCCAAAAAAACAGTTAGGTGGTGCTTGAAGCTAATTGGTGGTTACCTCATGTGGGAGGTGACAACAACAAGTGCCTCACAATTCATTGCCGCTTACAACATATAATTCATAGAATTCACTGTATAGAATAACACAACAAACTACACTATTACCATCTCAGCTCCCTGTTGACACATGCTGTTCTTCTCTTCTCACAATTACACTGTGAACGAAACAGTCACAAAATTAATAAGACCCATGTTTCTGATTTGCGGAGGGGACACAGCAACTCAAGAACCGCTGATTATGAGGGAGTTCCTGTAATGCTTTAGCTACCAGGGACTAGTTTCTAGTTCCTGTGGTGGCAAACAGGGGCGGAGCTTCAGGGGGGGCCGGGGGGGCCCACGTCAGGTGATGAGTGTGACATTATGTTGCTATCCGTGGTGCTGAACAGCTTTATCTTGTTGTGTTTTTACTGTTTCAGTTAGTTTGTTCATGTGCCCCGCCGTTGTTGACATGTTTTTTTATGACATAATGTTATGTACGTTCTATTGTTTGCAATTAAAGGGCCCATTCATTTGTCCCGCCCCCGGCCCGTGTCTGATTTGTTCCGCTACTGGTGGCAATGTGCCTTCAGTGACCAATAGTGCTTTCATTGTTTCATTGAATGTGAGAACTGTATCAAGATTGATTTGAAAAAATGGGACTCTAACTTTCTTCTCAGGTGCACCAGAGCAGTTAAACACCGGTTCATTTATACAGCTGGGTTTTTAATCTATTCAGTGTTATTCATGTGGTGCTGATGTCATTGAAAGGAAATCCATGTTAATAAATGCACACGTAAACTGCAGACTGACCTCGGTCCAGCCTGATCCCTTCATCAAAGCGAGAGAAGAGTCTGTAGCGCTGAGCCCAGTATTTAGCCAGCTCTGGCTCAGCTGCCATCTCGACTGGGACCTGCTGCTTCTTCCCACGCTTACTCTTCCTCTTCTTTGGCTTCTTCCCTTCATTCACATTTAACTCTACACATAAACATGCACATTATCTAATATTAGACTGCACCAACTGTCCCAGGATTGTCATGCTTTTCTACAAATATGTATTCCATCAGAACTGTTGACAAAAACTATGCTTACCGCTGACATCTTCAGGTGCTTCAGGCAGTAGAAAGTCAGGAATTTCTAGGTGCATGAAATGTCTACCAGGTTGCTCCTGCTCCTCCTCCCTCTCATTATCCACAGTCTCAATGGGAGAGTAGAAGGAGGTGTTTGGCTGAGTGTCCTCCCCCCGGTCTGCATCTAAACTGGACACAGCATTAGAGCTGTCCTCTTTCACAACCTCCACATCCCCCTTCTCAGCGCTGCTCATCTCCTTCCTCCTTCTCTTCTCCTCTTCACTCGTCACTTCTCCCAGAAATGGAGGCTCGTCCTGAGGTTCCCTTTTAGTTTCTCCACCCAACTCCCACATCTGGTCAAGTGGTGTCATCTGTGTCTCTCCCTGGTTCTTTTTAAGGAAGTCTTGTACCTGTGAAGTAAAAACAGTCTTCATTCATCAAATTGTCTTCTCAGCAACATTCATACAGTTGGGTCCATGAAATAATGATACAGTAATTTTGCCTCTGCACAGCACTGCAGTGAATTTGTGATTGAAGTGTAGACTTTCAGCTTTAATTTAATGGATCTAACAAAAATATTGCTCCAAATTAATTGGACCATTCAAGAACAATCAGGTTTATGGCCAGGTGTCGTCTGTTCCCTTGTTAATTCATAAAAAATTAAACAAATCTGGAGTTAATTCTAATTGTGGAATTTAGTATTTAGTAGATCTCCATGGGAACTCTCAGTATGTGGTCCAAACAGATGTCGATGCAAGTAAAGGAGGTCATCCATCCATTCATCCATCAATTTTCCTCTGCTCATTTGGAACCAGGTTATGGGGGTAGCAGGCTGTGCAGGAACTCCCATCAACAAGTTCCAACTCCTCCTGGAGGACCCTGAAGCATTTCAAGGCCATATTAGAGGCCACCAAGTTTTGGGTCTACCCTTTGGCCACTTTCCAGTTGCAACTCCCGCATCACTGCACCAACAGCTCTGATCTGTCTGTCTATTTCACACTCCATTTTACCCTCACTCGTGAACAAGACCCCGAGATACTTCAACGTGAACAGATGTTGTTAGCTGAGTCATTGTTCTAACATACCGCTTGAAAAAGATAAATATACTGTTTTAATGTGATGGTTTATGATTATACAGAACAAAACATTTACTGGTTACCACTGCTGCTCTGGGGGGCATCAAGGGTAGCCAATGACATGTCAGGGGTGATAGATGTACAGGACCCTGCAGCTGTCAGACTGGATCATCCAGCATGGCAGCTCAGGTGACTCTGCACATTACCTGACCAACTAGTCAAATCAAGACTTTCATCTTCTGTGCCCACACAGTGCAAAGCCTCTGACAATTAACAGGTGGTACCTTGTAGAGGCAGGTGCTGATCTGTGGATGTGTGTCATCTCTTCCCGTTTCTGAGAACCTGGTGTGTTTGTTTGCTCTTTTAGTCCAGCGCTGCCTTGGACGCTTCGGACCGGCGCCGCTTCTAAAGCTTAACACACTTCTGAACCTGAGATGCAGACAGAAAGAACAACCTCATCCAGACAGACATTTGCTGTGTAACTAATGTCCCAATATGTTTACACACTACACATGATGTTCCACTGGTTGATATGAAAATGCTGACTTCATGTTTTTCAGCAAACATCAAAACAGAAGTCTCACCTCTTCAGTTTGAATTCATTATTATTATGTTTATACTGACCATGTACAGCCAGCGCCTGGAAAACTGTGGTTCAGAGTCAAAGGCCAGGCTGTGAGTTGAATCTAGCAGCTCTGCATTCAAACCCCTCCTGATGGTTCTAATGTTCACTTTGCTCAGAGGTGTTCATTTCATTTAATGGTCATTGTGGAGGACGTAGTATTGTGTTGCTGTTGAACTGTAATGTGTGATACTGAGAGCTGTTTCTGATATTTAGTCTACTCTCACTGATATAAATGGGCAGCTGGATCCAGTATTGATGAATGGCTCAGACTTACAGGGGTTCTGGGTTGCGTTTGAGGCCAAGCTGGTGCCAAGCTTCCTCATCTGTTAGATGTGGGCTTTCTTCGGCATCCAGCTCATGACTGCAGACAAACAGAAAACACTGTTGCATGACTAAAACATGACAATTATTTCCATTTAGCAGTGGAAGCCCATGAGATAAACGTTTCATCTTACTGTGCATGTTGATTTTCTTATATTACATGTTTCAAATACTTTCTCTGTTTCCTGTAACGTGAAAAATCTAGGAGACGTCAAACTTAATTTCTGAACCAGAAAATTGTCACGTTGAGGATCTCATTGAAGTCTGGCATCACACCCAAAACATGAGAGTGCTCTTTCTACTTCAGTTCAACATTCCCTTTAAAGCTGTAATTGTCGCAACTGTGATTCTTTGGAATGTGGTGAAGGAATCCTCTCAATTACCACAGTTGCAGATGCTGAACTTTTTCCCTAAGGACACATTTGTCACCTTCTTTCAAGCCCAATCTGATAATGATTGTAACATCTGAAAAATTCAAGCAACTGTGGTTTACACAGACTGAGTGGCATAAACCTGGTTGATTCATTCAAGTGTTGACACCCTGAAAATGAATCCTACTATTTTAGATTTTACAGGAGCTGTTTTTTGCAGAGGTTTCCCTCACTTTTTGGACCAGTTGCATCAAACCCTGCATTATTTGTAATCACTGTAATTAATGGTGTGTATCAGACAGAATCTGGTCTATCACATCACTTGGCATTACCTGCTGATGTTCAGTTCAGTTCAGATATTGATTACCTCATAAAAGAAAATTCTACAAAGTACTACAAAATAAAGGTAAAACTGCAACAAATAAGAATAAGGATAAGCTTAAGAGCTTAGCTGTGCAGGGAACCGAGGGGCATTTTAGAGTGTTTTTAAAGTTTTTAATTACACATGGGATAAATCACAATTTATACCTATTGAAATCCAGTTTCAGATACCTGTATCTAATTAGAGGAGAGGATGTCAGCTTCCTTGAAGAGATAGTGTCTCAAAATGTTTCTTTAAACTGAATTTGGCTTGGCATTCAGTGCAGATATACTACAAACTCACCTGCGTTTGACTTTACCATGTCCTCCTGGAGGTCTGTCTTCATCGTCATCTTCTCTGTTTGACTTCTTATTCCATGAGCCACAGTGTCTGTCAGTGCTGCCTGGAGCCTGCTGGGAATCTGAGTCAAAACATGCAAGGCATTTACCAGCAAGCTCACACCAAATAAACATTCAATTGATTTGCATTGTTCCAAAGCTGGTACTGCAACTCACTCAGTCTCAGTCTGCAATCAATTTACTAAATGAATGCAATAAATATCAAAACAGTATTCCAAACTTAAAATATTGATATATTTTGAAATGAAGGTTCTGGGAAGATGTGCTGCAGAAGTTATTACCTACCTGTATGTTTGGCTGTGGTGGCAGGGTTGTTACGATCACCCCCACATTCAGAAGGCTTGTCAGAGCCACAGAGCTCTCCCCCTGCCTGTTCAATGACACAGTGTGTGTATGCCTCTGAGTCCATCACAGAGCTCCCACCTGCCTCTAATGTGCACTTCTGCCCAAACATATCCCTCACAACCTCTGTCTCATCATGGAGAGCCTTCACTTCTTCTTCTCTTTGCTTGCTCTTTGCTCCAGTCTGTCCACTGCCTGTCTCTGTGCTTCTGTCCACCTCTCCTGCTGCTGCTGCTGCTTCTTCACCAGTATTCTCATTCCAGACTGACTGGTCAATGGTCCAGCCCTGCTCTGCCCAATATGAATACTGCTCCCAGTAGTAATAGTAGGTGTCTGCAGTGTGTTGGTCCCATATGTCCTTTATTTTAGGGCTCTCCCAAGGAGCAGTCACTGTTCCTGGATCTTCTGCAGACAGAAGATTGGTCTCTGGGTGTTTCTGCAGCCAGCTACTCCACAGCAGAGCTCCACCCTGTAGAGCTTCAGGAAATACAGAGCAAGTGAAGGAAAATGGAGAGGCAATATTTGTTTGTTGTGTTGTGTGGTTGATCTAACTCCTTTTGATCCAGTGTACAACCACCTAGTATTGTATGACTAAAGTTCCAACAAACAGTACTCAACAAAACTGAGTGCAACCCTATGCAATATCAGCAAAACATTAAATTCTGTATGTATCAACTCACAATAGCTGTATTTTTTTGAAGTTGAAGTGCAGGGTATTTGATTTGATGTATAATTAAAAACAGATTAGACAGACTACACTCAAAACACCAAAGTAAAACCTCACTGCAACAAAAGTGAGCACATCTAGGATTTCTAATAAAAGCTAAAGGCATGAATAAGGTTATAAGATCTCTTGTGCTACAGATTTCTCACTTTGGTCTGGGTTGTGTCTAATGCAACATGAATCCAACCAGTAAAGTACTGCCTGAACAAATAAGAAACGAGTTGGTGAGACTTCATCAAGATGGGAGAGGGTACAACAGGCTCAACAGGAGGCTACAGAACATGAGCTGCAGCAGTTGTCAGGATGTACAGGAAGACACACACTACCATTAACAAAAGGTGCAGTGGACGACATCAAACACAGTTTATTAGTTATGTGGCTTGCATTTAAAAGATGGGGGTGTGCTTCTGACTCAGCTCAATTGTGGGAACTGGTGTCTCATTGACTGATCAGTGAGAAGAAAATTGCTAGAAGTACAAGAACAAAAGCAATGCTCGGAACACTGCAAGATTCCACTTCACCAAACTGGATGCCAGACACATGCTGGCAGCACCTTGTTTGGTCTGATGAGAGCAAAATAACTTGATTTGAATAAGATGGGGTCCATCAAGTTTGGTGTGGATGTGGCCAACAGTGAAACCTGGAGGTGGGAGTGTGCTGATATGGAGCTGCATGAGAGCAAGTGGTGCAGGAGAGAGACAGTTTTAGATAGCACTAGAATAAGGTGATAAAACGATGACTCAGTCTCAAGAAGCTTGGCAGGAGAAGACTTTTCTAACATGACAATGATCTCACACTGCAAAATTCAGACAGTAGGCTTTAAAGAGATAAAAACAATGAAAACGATGACCTGTCCAAGTATGTCCCTGACTAGAATCCAATAGAAAACACCACTGGAGTGTTTTAAAGCAGAAGGAAGAGCCACAAAAGCTCTCCTGCAAAGAGCAGCTGAAAAGACTCATCTGTGAAGAACAGTAGAACTTCTATCCACAGATTTGCATTAAAGTGATATCATTCATAACCAGGAGGAGCCAATCAGCCATCAAAAATAAAGGCGAACATACAAAGTACACAACATCTCACTATTGAAGGGTGTACTGACTTTTCTTGTTGTTGGTTCTTTAATATGGACCTTTCATTTCAGATCCATGAGTGAAACATTTCTGTTTTTCAAATGAACTGACATCATTCTTCTTGGACCTTTGGTTGCACTCAAATAAAATGACTGAACATTTTTGATATGATGACTGAGGGTGTACTCAGTTTTGTTGTACACTGTAGGTTACAACTAAGCCATCTCCATGACAACTCAACAGCTGATAAAGACCTTGTGGTGTAGGTGGAAGCTGGAAGAAACCAGTAAGTGGACCTTGACTTCAGATTACTTTGGCGCACTGCTGTTCCCAAGGTCAAGCATAGATTTTACTTACCAAACTATGTGTTTGTGCATAAGAGTTGATGATACACTTTTGTTACAATGCTTTTTTTTTTTTTAAAGACTGTCTCTTGTGTTGCTGCAGCTATGCTGCATATTGGAAATGCCATTGTGACTTTGTACTTAAAGTGTCAAAGGCTTGGGAGTGACATGTAAAACTGAACATTAACATGAGACTTCAGACAGCGTATTAAATTAGCTGTAGATTTATACTGTTACATCTGCAATTTTGGAAACATATAAGTACATCAATGAGGGATTCTACAAATCCCATTGGCTTCAGTTTGCACACGCATTTTTACTTCATTGTAATCTTTTTGTCTTCCTGCTTACCCCAATAGGTTTCCCAGCCAGCATCTTGGATCCCTCCTGCTCCCTCTCCCACTGGATCACATGCCTTCTTCTCATCAACCACGTCAAACACTAATGAATAGAAAGAGGCCCCAACTGCTGTTGATCCAAATGTGTTTCATAAAATGAACAAAACTGTTACTCTTTGAAATAGCTGCTAATGGATGCATGGAACCATAATCACTACATTGGTTCATAGCCTAACTATGAAGAATCTGGTAGAGCTGCTTGGTTTACCATTCTTTCACTTTTGGATATGCCCTCCTGCTTGGCCACAGTAACCTGTACTACATGTGTGATAGAACAGACAGATAATATTTATTAATAATAAAAACTTCGTTGGATTACCTGTGTTGTCAGCATGTAGCTCTTCTTCAGCTTCGTTCCATTCAGTTGGTTCAGCAAAGTATGTGACAGGCTTCATGTTGGTTCTCCTCCCCTGTCACAAGACCAAAGACGGGCTCATTAAGCAGCATTATTTCATCAAGGTGAGTGAAAAAGCATGAAAGTGTGACTCACTGCTCTCCTCTTGTCAGAGGAACTGACAAAGGCCACAGGCAGACCCATGCTGGCCATCAGCTGAGTCTCTTCATCCAACACTTTCTCGTTCCCCTCTTCATCCTTCTCCTTCTCCTCATCTTCTTCATTTTCTGCATCTATGAGTTGAGGGAAATATGTATTTCAAATCTAACTGACGTTTAGCTTCATTTGATTTCCCCCTCTCTGTCAGATAGTGTGTGTGATGTCCTTCATTTTCAATCAGGGGAAAAGCTCAGAGGCAGCAACACAGTGCAGCCGCAATGCTATACATGATAAAATGCCAAAGCACACCTTTAGTGTCTGCCAGGTCAAAGGTCTGCAGTCTATTATCAGAGCGATACAGCTCTCGGTCCCTGGACAGAGGAAGACAACACAGACAAACAGCTGGTGAAGACCAGTCTTATCTAGCCACACCACGGTTTGTAGCAGTCCTTTGAAATATATCTAATCATCACACATCCATGTCAGTGTGTGAGAGTAAGGGCAGTCTTACTGGACGAAGGCTCTTGAGCAGAGACAGTGAATCCCCTCTTCCTGCTCCCCCTCGTCAGATGCGAGCCTCCTGCTGAAGAAGAGCTCCGCCACCACCATCACTCTGCTCCTCTCCAGCATCATGACGATCGGCTCTGTGGTTCTGATGCACACAGAAAGTTCACACAGCGGCTCTTCCGTTCTTGTCGTTTCCAGAGCGGACGCGCTTCAACGCCACACCAACGACTGTTCCGGTCATATATTTTCAGAATAAAAGCGTTATTGTCTCTTTCTTTACATAGAAACAATTTGACAATATACATCCAAATAAACGCTCTTTAATGTATTCACTGGTGAATTTTGCTAAAGAATACAAATTACGGGAATGAAATCCAGTCATGTTTTTTTCTGAGAATGAAAGAAGATATGCATCAAACATTACAGTCCACTGTAAAATGCAGAGAATTATATACAGTCCTTTAAACGAACTAATAAGTTATTTTCATGCATCAGTGAAGAACTTAGTTTTGTATACATTAAAAATATCAGTATCAATAAATAAGTATATTTGAGGCTTACTGTATTGTTAGATCACAATGGCCTATTTCTCACAACCGCTAACTACAAATTTTTGATCACGTTTTGTTGTTGTTGTAGAAGGTTTATTTCTTTATTTGCTAAGGGTGCTGGAATATAATTTTTTGTTTTACTATTTGTTTTGCGCTTTTATTTTGAAGTTTGCATGCCATGTAAACAGGAAGTGTACTGCTCAAATGGAACTGTCCTTCGGGTACCGCACACACCCGAACACGAGACGGTGTCACACTTATAGCGTTCCGGCGTCAGGAACCAGAACAGTTGTTAGCTAACACAATAAAACTAATAGTAGTACGTTTTAATGGCTTGGTTCACAGAGTGACCGTGTACGGTGACGCTTGTGACGTTTCCTCCGAAGGCTCGCTGTCAACTCTCGGCTCATGTGAGTTCAGTTAGCTCACACTTTTAAGGCGGCCCCTGTCTTCTGTCATTGTTGTTATCAACCTTTAAGTTGCTCGCTGCTCGACTTGTCGTAGTTAGGTCGCAATGTTGATGCAGAAGAAGAACTTTCATTAAAGCACATGCGGCACGTCATTTGAGTGAGTTTAGGCCACAGGGCGGGTATCGTGACAGTGTAGTGTAGTGCAACTGACATACCGTTTCCCCCTCAGTCTTATTGCATACATAGTATGAAAGACAACTTCTACAAAACATTGTTATTGACAAAACAGACAATACCCCAATGTACACGTGCTTCCCTATCACATAACTAAATGAAGTGTAGTATGACCAGAAATAGCTATTGTTGTTCCAGCAGAAACTGAGATAGATTGTCCTCTCCATGCAAGGTGATCCTTCCTCCTGATGCTGTGGGCCAGTCCTGTCTGGAGCTGAAAAGAATGGCAACCAGTGGCAGTGGCAACCAGTCCTGTCTGATGGAAGCACAGGACACTGTCTCCTTCCTGGTATGAACCGTGTTCATTTATTGCACTACATTTGTGGTTTGATACCTCTGTACTTGCAGTGCTTTGGTTGTTTGATTTTATCATTATTTTGACTACAGTATTGGAATGAGGCAGCTGTAGTTCAGTTGTTGGTCATTCACTGCGAGATTGTTGGTGTCCACACATGGAAAGGTTTGAGGATGACATTGAAACCCATACTGCTCCCCACAAACAGTATTGTAGTCACAATGGAGACAATCATCTGCCAAATGAATGTATAATAACTACACTGAGAGGCTGCGTTGTTCGAAATGTTTTGTTACCACTTTTTCCTTCTTGATGCCGATGCGGATGCCAAGCACTGATCTGTTACCGCAGCATGAGAACCCATGTTCTCACAGCAGTTTGCTACTAACCCTGTATGTATGTGACAGGGTTGTTATCATTGTCATAAGGCAAAGCACAGCTAAAACCTTTTATAAAATCTCTCTTTGATCTCATTTTTCTGTCAGTCGTTAAAAATAAATCTAAGAATGAATAAGAAGCCACAATTTAGTAAAATGGGATTTAAATAGTACAGTAAGAGTTTAAAACAGTAGTGCAACAGCAAATTAAAAATCATAAAAATAACCATTCTTCTTCATTGCTCTAAAACAGTAGTTGCCAGTGCCTGCATGGCAGAATGTCCTATGCAGGCTCCTGTCTTTTGAGCTGTGAATCATATATTTTCAGAAAAAACTGTAATTATATTCATTTTTGAAACTGTAATGTTTATAAATAATTGACATGTTTTTTTTTTACCGGGTTAGGGTTAGGGTTGGTGCAAAGACTTGCCTGATATTTTAGGCAGCATCAGACATACGTCTGATACTAGTATCAGTGTCGGAACAACTCTACTTATTGTTTATTGGAAGATAATGCTGCATTGGTTCAAAGAATATACTGTACAACAACAGGTGGGAGTGATAAAGAAGCTTTCAGTGTAATGATAAAAATAAAGCCAAAGTACAATAATGATTGTAAGTGAGAGCATTGTTCAGTTCATCAATCAGATAACTAACGAAATTCATCACTAACTCCAACTGTGGTTTGGTATAATTTGTAGCTGGAAGTGTTCCCATGAAGGCCTTGTTTAGAATGTGGAATATAAATTGCACCCCTGTCCCACTTGTCAGATGAGTTCTGAGACCTTTGGCACAGATTCACACACACACTGCAGTCTGGATGGGAAGGTGGGACTATATGATAGCTTGCTTTGAAATGCTGTGGGCCTGGAGTTTTATCACACTTGTTTGGAATTCGGCATGTGCAATGATCAGCAGACCGTTCAACAACATGTATTTCTCATGCCATAACATCTGCTAATTCAGATTTTTCTAATTCACATCAGTGCTGGTTCTGAGCACTGCAAATAAGATGGGTTTTTCATGTGCTGAGGTTGTGAATACAAAAATTCATTTGTGCTATTCAAGTCATTGAAACATTAATGTCAACTTGATCAACCCTTACAGCTATGTTGCAGCTCTGAACCAAAATGTCAAATGACTGGCAGCCCTTCTGTTCAAATCAACTTTATTTGTATAGTGCCAAATCCAACATACATTATCTCAAGGCCTGTTACAGGGTAAGGTATCCTTACAAACAATTCCCACAATGAGCAAGCCCTTGGTGACAGTGGAGAGAAAACAGTCAGACTCAGAGTGCGGCAGCCATCTGCCTTGACCGGTTGGATTAAAACAGAGAAACTTGTATATACTGTTGTATTTTAAGCACATAGTGATGTTTATAAGTATAAGGCTTTATCAGTAATTACGGCAGCTAACGATATCAGCACCAACTGAGATATATAGCAACCATACTAGCAACATACGCTATCAACAGTATGATCTGATAAAGTGCAACCTGGAGTGTGTGTGAGTCATGTGTCTGTGCATTTGTGGGGTGTTGGTGTGTATGTGTAAGTGTGCCTGTGTGTGTGTACAAAAGCTTATCACTGGATGTTGTTGGGTACTAACCTGGAGGTCACAGCCACCCTGCACTGAACCCCGGGCAGTAGTAAGGCAGAGAGCCTAGGCAGCAGAATGTCTGCGGCCCCCAGCAGGACAGCCCACAGGAGCAAGCTAGGTCCAGATCCCCACCGGCAACCATTTCCACCCCTCCGTCACTCCGGGAGACAGAGACCTGACCCAGGTGGCTCCCGCCCAACAGCCTGAGCACCGGCCAGCCCCACAGCAGTCCATCTATAAGATGTCTGTGATGGTGGACATAAGTACTGACCTGTGTTTCTGGGTCCACAGGTGTGTGTGCTTCATGCATGGGAGGAGTGGGCAGGTCTTGGTCAGGTGGAGGACTACCTGAGTGTTTTGGAGTACCTGCTGTGGGTCTTCACCCCACTGGCCATCGTCTTCATTGTGCCCTTCCTCATTGTCATCCTCCTTTACCTGTCCATACTCTTTCTTCATGTTTATAAGGTATGCACTGCACAGACAGTGACAAACACAATGATTCAAAATTCTATTCTTACATATAAATAATAACTGCTGGTACCATAACCGATACCGATATCGATATCACTCATTTTTTTTTCACCTAATTTGACAGAATGTAATCAAATTGCACAATATTCAAACAAAGGGTCTGTTCACTAAGTACAGTGACTAACAGTCAGCAGTGCAGCTTTGACATGAATCCACAACGAGAGCTTTGGCTAATTACTCGGGAGCCAGAAGCTGCTGGCTGCACTGCCTCCCCCCCATCACTCCACTGACAAAGTTCATGTGATGTCGTCCTATACCTGAGATACCTTTTTTCTTATTGAAGTGGTTATTGTAGTGCTGAAGGAAACAGTGTTCTTCATCTGTGTGCATTTAAATTCATATTGTTAAGTGGTTAAAATATGTTTTTTGCTGTCCCTGTGCAAGTGGGAGGGAGCGTGCTGACCAAACTCTACTGCAGCTAATAAACTGACTCAGGACCTCAGTACCTCATATAACCCCAACTATCACTTTAAAATGCAGTGAATTCTATTAAAGGTCTAATGTTAACCTATTGGTATATGTATTCTTTTAAAGTAATGCATCGGGGTATATAAAAGAACAATAATGAACTTCCGCAAGATTGACCAGATCTGTTGATAGTCATGTCAAACCACAGTAGCTGAAATGACGCACAAAGGTGAGTAAATGGAATAAAGGTTCTGGACAAGTTGAAAGACTCAAAATGTTAAAAATCTGCTGCAGTTTTTCTTCCCGCAACTCCCTCCAAACCTGGTCTGTCCTGATGTTTTCTTCTAACAGAGGAAAAATCAGCTGAGAGAAGCTTACTGCAACAACCTGTGGGATGGAGCCAGGAAGACCCTGGCCACTCTGTGGGATGGACATGGAGCCATATGGCATGGTAAGACGTCATGAGGCATCGTTTTACATCCTGTCCATTTAGATAACATTTATACATGAGAAAGTGCTCTGGGAGCACAGACCTTTGCCAAGGCTGAACATTGCCCTAAAATTGAAACTTTTACTGGAGTATCTGCAACTGGCCATGTGGACCTGCTGTTCGGGAGGTTTAGCCCATATGGCATGCAGCCCAACCACTTGGTTATCAGAGTCTCCCCATATATTTAAAACTTAATGCATTAATGGACATATCCCTGAAATTTTCTCCTTCCTCACAATGGTGAAAAATCCTTCAAAAACTTCCTGGATGTGTATAGGTCACTCCCGTAATGTAAAGTTTTCTAAATTTGACCAAGAGTGTCTCGCCCTGATCCTGCTAACAAACAAACAGAGCAAACCGAAAACATAACCTCTTTGGTGGAGGTGATAAAAGAAAGAAGAAACAGGAAGCTAGTTTCTGAGGTGAAACTGCTCACACTGAGCCGACCATTTGTTGGAAGGTATACATGAAAAAAAAAAATTTAGTATCCTTAGTGTCACTTTGTGGGTCCTTAGGTAGTCATCCTTTATTGTTTTTGGCTTTACTATATGATACTGAAAACACAAGATAGTGAATGAAGACAGATTTCAAGGACATAGTGTGAACATAATCACTCCAGTCTGCCTTCCCATACCACCTGACCATGTATAAAAACAAAATGCTTACTACCCAATTTTTATTTTGAAAAATATGGTGGAGAATGAATTAAGAACACAAAATGTGAGCTTTTCTACAATTAAATCTCAGCAATAAGCATGACACCGTGGTATTTGTCATGTATAGATTTCAGTGTAATCTCACTACCATTTGCAGAATACATACTGTCGTGCATACAGTAGAAACATTGAGCCCTGACAATTCACCTCACTTGTACTTCCTATTTCTGAAAAAGAGAATAAAAGTACAGTCCAGCCAGGGATTTGGGACTGCTTTCTTAGGAATCTTGAACAAAGTTTTGTTCTTCTTTTAATAAAACAAAAAAAACACAAAAATTGTTTTGATGGTCTGATTTTCCAAGGAATGATACACGACAAAGTGTCCAGATACAGAATATCCTAATAACAGATGTGAATGCTTACTCACTATCCACATAGCTGGTTAAAGGTTTCCCGCTGGCTGTGAGCAGCTGTTGACTATAGAAGGCACAGACATGGAGTCAGTCATGGCATGAGTAAGAACATTAAAGAGCAAACTTTATTTAAACCAAGTTAAATGTCACAATATTAAAACATGTTACCATAATTGGTATGTTCCAGAAATGTTTGAATGTTTCACTGATGAAAAACAAAAAAGGCAGTCTACAGTTAAGAGCTACAAAGAACGGACAGATGGGCCTGATTTCATTGAGCTCGGACCCCTGATTCTATATTTCCCATAATAGTGAAAAGAACCTTTGAGTGTCCTCTTCCTTTTGAACCTCATGTCCAACCATAAACAAATACAGCCATATCTATGAGTGCCCTGATCACTCAATCCACTGCAGCTTATCGTCCTGAGAACCAAGGAAAAAACTATCCTTGAATTAAATTTTTTCTTTTTTTAGCATGAAAAGAGTTTCACTCATCCAACCCACACACATGAGATATCATTGGAAAAGCCAGGATGTCCTCATACAGGTCGAAAGATATTGACCAAAAACAAATGTCCAGCACAGAGGACACAAATGAATAGGCTGGGTCTCAGGAGGATATGGAAACACATGCAAAAAGCCAACATACTATTAAAATTGCCGAAAGGGCAAAAGCTATATTTTACAAGATGAAGAAGAAGAATTATTTAACAAGATTTTTAAATATTTTAAATTGCGGCCCTATATTTTTACTCTTACATCATTATTGGCTGTAAAAATACACTCAAAATCACAATGTGCACCCTATGACATTTAATGTAAAGAACACAGGTTTAATTCTGTGATTCTGTTATTATCCATTGTGTATATGGGTTTTTTTTTCACTCCACAGCATTTCTCTCGATGCTGTATTGATGACTCACTTCTCCCCATTCACTTTGGGGTTTTTTAAGTTTTCAGGGCAACAGAACTTCTCAGCTGTTAATGAAATAACATGTATGCCTCATATATTCTGACCTGTGTTACAAGGCTACGAGATCTACGGGATGGAGAAAATCCCTGACAAAGGCCCGGCACTGATTGTGTACTATCATGGTGCCATTCCCATTGACTACTACTACTTCCTGGCCAGCGTGATTATCCAGAAGGGACGGACCTGCCACTCTGTCGCTGACCATTTCCTCTTCAAGGTCCCAGGTGCTCTCACACATTTCACACATACGAACACATATAAATGGATACAATATGAGTCTTCACAAGTACTGCTGACATTCATTTTGTTGTTTTTGTAATGGTTTCATTTCATTTCCCTTCCCTCCACTGTGTTCTACTATATCCTTACCCCATCTCCTCCTATACTGTTCCCTTAGGTTTCAAGTTACTTTTGGAAGTGTTCAGTGTGATCCACGGCCCGCAGGAGGAGTGTGTGCGGGCCCTGAGGAACGGTCACCTGTTGGGGATTTCTCCAGGAGGGGTGCGGGAGGCTCTGTTCAGTGACGAGACATACCCTCTTCTCTGGGGCAAACGCAGGGGCTTTGCCCAGGTTGCCATTGACTCCCAAGTGGTACGTTGTTGTTCCTGAAATCAGCTGTCACTCACACAGACTGTGTTTTTGTTTAAGGATTCAACCTGGACTGCTGCAACACAATTTATCCCTTGCTGTACTGAAAGTCTTTACTTACTGTAACATATGGAGGCATTTATTGTCTGAATGTTTTGATCTACATCCATTAACATTTTTATGTTGTGTGGTTTTTTTGCACACTGACGAGATACAGTTGCCATTATATAAATATTTGTCTAATTTCAATTAATTGTACAAAGTTATTTTAAAATATTCACTACTGTCCGGTGGCATAACTCATCACTAAATTACCCACTGCATCTTGTATGTTCTAGTTACTGACATGTAAATGCAGTTCATCAGTTGAAGTGTATTAGTGTGGGTTATTGTGTGGGTATTAATGTGGGTTTTCCCTTCCGATCTACAGTGTTTGTTGAGTCTTTATTGTATTTGGCTGCTGCAGAGAGAGAGAGAAAGAGACATGGTGAAGAGAACATCTGAGACATCAGAGTCATTAAAACATCACTAAGCACTAACTGAGTTGCTGTTACCTTGACTGAAAACCAAAAATGGAATATTTTCCTACTGAATTGTTCGAGTTTGATTCATCCACCACATGATTAGACAAGTAATTAAATGTGGTTAAACACAGAAGTCATAAAAAATGAAAGTGGAAAAAACAGAATCTGAAAAAAATCAAGACAGATTTCTTAGGGCCCTTTGCAGATGATGAACTACACTCAGATGCTATTCAGTTAGGCAGCACTATAGCTATTCTGTAAGTTGGCACACTAAAAAACAGTTGACTACAAATTCATTGCTGTGCAATTGAAAACCACCAGAAGTGCTGTAATAGCAGAAAAGTCTCATCATTGTAGTTATTTGCATATGATTTACAGCTTAGTGTGTCGTGATGATAAACAACTTTGTAAATTGAATTCACAGTACCAGTTTTTCATGATTATGAATTTTTTCTTCAATACATTTCATATTTATTTCTTGCAGTATGCAACAGTTAACACACAGCATCTTCACAGCAACCTCAACAGGTGTCATATTGCACCAAGGGCAACATCTTCCTCACATACCAGTCTTCCCCTCTAATTTTCTCTTTCTTCTGCTCTCTCTTTCTTTCAGCCAGTAATTCCAATGTTTACTCAGAATGTGCGGGAAGGCTTCAGATCTCTGGGAACACTCAGTAAGTGTGACTCACACAGCTGATGGTATCACATGAAGGAGAACATAGCACAGGTCTTTCCAAGACACCCCCCTGACACACAAACACACACACACACACACACACACACTCAGCCTCACACCTCAGTGGCCCTCCCTTCTTCTCCCATCACACCCTGTCCATCCTGCAGAGGGATGTTAACAGACTTTTCGGAGGCAGAAAACCCAAAAAGCAGCTGGACTGGATTCTGTCTCTCCATCCACCCTGAAACACTGTGTCAAGCAGCTGTCTCCAGTGATCACTGACATCTTCAACACCTCACTAGAAACATGTCACGTGCCAGCCTTCTTCAGGACATCAACAACCATTCCCATCCCCAAAAAGCCAAGGACCACATGACATGATAACTTCCAATGCATTGCTCTGGCCTCTGTGGTGATGAAGTCCTCAGTGCTTTGTGCTTCCATACATCAAATCCATCACAGACCCAGTCGTGGACCCCCTGCAGTTTGCTTACAGAGCTAACAGATCTGGAGACTAGTCAACATGTCCTCCACCTTGGACTCTGGAACCTGGAATCCTCCAAATCCATTGTCAGGATCCTGTTTGTCGACTTCAGCTCTGCCTTCATCATAATTGTCCCAGCTCTGCTGCCAGACAAGCTTTACCAGCTGGGGAGGCTTGTCTCTGACTCCCGGACCATCAGCACTGGACCACTCCAAAGCTGTGCTCCTTTTCTTTTGCTCTTGTCTCTGGACCCCAACAGCTGCACCTCCAGCCTGTCTGTCAAACTCCTTCAGGTCGCAGATGGCACCGCCCCCATTGGACTCATCTCTGATGGGGATGAGTCCACATACAGGTGGGAGACTGAGAACCATATGACCTGGTGCAGGTCTAACAACCTGGAGATTAAGTTGCTGAAAACAGTGGAAATGGCCTGGAACCTGCCTCCATCACTCCGTGTGACTCTCCAGTGGGCACTGTGGATTCATCATCACCCAGGACCTTGATGAGGGGCCAAACCATCTCTCATCCTCTCTCTCATAAATAAATCACATCGAAGGAGGTACTTCCTGTGGCAGTTAAAGAAATTCAACCTCGGGTGCAATCTCCAGGACCTGCATACCACTAGGACTCTGAGTGCATCGCAGAAGACTGTAGTTGACCCCTCCCACTCTGGACAGCAACTGTTCAAAACTCTCCCCTTTGGCAGAAGGCTGCAGTCCATCAGGAGCAAACCTCATTTCACAAGAACAGCTCCATCCATATACACTGCTAAAAAAATAAAGGGAACACTAAAATAACACATCCTAGATCTGAATGAATGCAATATTCTTATTAAATACTTTGTCCTTTACATAGTTGAATGTGCTGACAACAAAATCACACAAAAATTATCAATGGAAATCAAATTCATTAACCCATGGAGGTCTGGATTTGGCGTGACACAAACTTAAAGTAGAAAAACACTACAGGGCTGATCCAGCTTTGATGTAATGTCCTTAAAACAAGTCAAAATGAGGCTCAGTGGTGTGTGTGGCCTCCACGTGCCTGTATGACCTCCCTACAACACCTGGGCATGCTCCTGATGAGGTGGCGGATGGTCTCCTGAGGGATCTCCTCCCAGACCTGGACTAAAGCATCCGCCAACTCCTGGACAGCCTGTGGTGCAATGTGGCGTTGGTGGATGGAGCGAGACATGATGTCCCACATGTGCTCAATTGGATTCAGGTCTGTGGAATGGGCAGGCCAGTCCATAGCATCAATACCATCGTCTTGCAGGAACTGCTGACACAGTCCAGCCACATGAGCATTGTCTTGCATTAGAAGGAACCCAGGGCCAACCGCACCAGCATATGGTCTCACAAGGGGTCTGAGGATCTCATCTCGGTAACTAATGGCAGACAGGCTACCTCTGGTGAGCACATGGAGGGCTTTGCGGCCCCCCAAAGAAATGCTACCCCACACCATTACTGACCCACTGCCAAACCGATCATGCTGGAGGATGTTGCAGGCAGCAGAACATTCACAGCGTCTGCAGACTCAGTCACATGTGCTCAGTGTGAACCTTTTTTCATCTGTGAAGAGCACAGGGCGCCAGTGGCGAATTTGCCAAACTTGGTGTTCTCTGGCAAATGCCGAACGTCTTGCACGGTGTTGGGCTGTAAGCACAACCCCCACCTGTGGATGTCGGGAGCTCATACCACCCTCATGGAGTCTGTTTCTCACCGTTTGAGACCCTCCTCCCCGTCTCCTGATGTACCGGCCTGTCTCCTGGTAGCGCCTCCATGCTCTGGACACTACACTGACAGACACAGCAAACCTTCTTGCCACAGCTCGCATTGATGGTGCCATCCTGGATGAGCTGCACTACCTTGAGCCACTTGTGTGGGTTGTAGACTTCGTCTCATGCTACCACTAGAGTGAAAGCACCGACAGCATTCAAAAGTGACCAAAACATCAGCCAGGCAGCAAAGGAGCTGAGAAGTGGTTTGTGATCACCACCTGCAGAACCACTCCTTTATTGGGGGTGTCTTGCTAATGGCCTATAATAATCCACCTGTTGTCTATTCCATTTGCACAACAGCATCTGAAATTGATTGTCAATCAGTGTGATTGACTTGGAGTTACATTGTGTCTCCCATCAGGACCCTGTGGACCTCCAGTCCATACTCTGTACAGATGTTCCTGTATCCTATGCCTGCTACCTGGTTATGCCGCTCCATGTATGCCTTGCCTGCCAGCATAGTGTGCTAGTGTGGTAGATCCCGGCCTCTATTGCTCTGGTGTTTAGGGCCTGTTCCTGTGCTGCCATGATTAGTGCCTCTGTGCTGTCTTTCAGTCCAGCCTTTTCCAGCCACTGGTATGTTTTCTCCATATCAGCCACTTCTTCAATTTGTCGGTGGTACATGCCATGCAAGGGCTTGTCCTTCCATGATGGGCCCAGTGGTTCCTCATCCCTTCTGGGCTTTTGTTGCCTGAGGCATTCACTTAGGAGTTGGTCCTTGGGGGCCATTTTCTCGATATATTGCTGGAGGTTCGCCGTTTCCTCCTGGACAGTAGTTCTGGCACTTACTAGTCCTCGGCCCCCCTCCTTTCGCTTTGTGTACAGCCTCAGGACGCTGGACTTAGGGTGAAACCCACCATGCATGGTAAAGAGCTTCCTTGTCTTGATATCAGTGGCTTGTATCTCTTCCAGTGGCCAGGATATTATCCCAGCTGGGTATCTGATCACTGGCATGGCATAAGTGTTAATGGCTTGGATCTTATTTTTGCCATTCAGCTGACTTTTCAGGACCTGCCTTACCCTCTTGAGGTATTTGGCTGTGACTGACCTTCGAGCTGCCTCCTCATGATTACCATTTGCCAGCGGGATCCCCAGGTATTTGTAACTGTTCCGCACATCTGCAATGTTCCCTTCAGG
The DNA here is from genome assembly GCA_016785225.1 of Psettodes erumei. NCBI lineage: Eukaryota > Metazoa > Chordata > Actinopteri > Pleuronectiformes > Psettodidae > Psettodes > Psettodes erumei. Next base: position 436,903 of record JAFBJZ010000647.1, read on the forward strand.
TAGGTCAACCCCCTCGGTTGTGATCACCTTTCCTCTTCGAGATATCATCCGCCAACATTTATCTAGTTCGAATGACATCCCAATATCTTTGCTGTAGATCCGAGTGAGGTGAATCAGGGAATCAATGTCACGCTCATTCTTCGCATACAGCTTGATGTCATCCATGTAGAGGAGGTGGCTGATGGTTGTTCCACTTCGGAACTGGTACCCATAGCCACTCTTGAGATGATCTGGCTGAGGGGGTTTAGGCCTATGCAGAACAGCAGGGGGGACAGAGCATCTCCTTGGTATATGCCGCATCTGATGCTCACCTGTGCAATTGGTTTTGAGTCGGCCTCCAGAGTCGTGTTCCACAGCCTCATCGAGTTCTGGATGAACTCTCTTAGGGTCCTATTGATGTTGTACAGCTTTAGGCACTCCAGTATCCATGTGTGTGGCATTGAATCATAGGCCTTCTTGTAGTCAATCCAGGCAGTGCACAGGTTATATATATATATATATATATATATATATGGTACAGAAACCAGAGGTCAGACATTTCCTATAGTTCTTAACCAGGTTGCACACACTGCAGCAGGGATTTTGGCACACTCCTCCATACAGATCTTTTCCAAATCTTTCAGTTTTCGGGGCTGTCACTGGGCAACACAAAATTTCAGGTCCTCCAAAGATTTTCAATTGGGTTCAGGTCTGGAGACTGGCAGGGCCACTCCAGGACTTTGAAATGCTTCTTACGGAGCCACTCCTTAGTTGCCCTGGCTGTGTGATTTGGGTCATTGTCATGTTGGAAGACCCACCCACAACCCATCTTCAGTGCTCTTGCTGAGGGAAGGAATTTGTTGTCCAAAATCTCGCAATATATGGCCCCATCCATCCTCCCCTCAATAGGGTGCAGTTGTCCTGTCCCCTTTGCAGAAAAGCACCCCCAAAGTACGATGTTTCCTCCCCCATGCTTCATGGTTGGGATGGTGTTCTTGGGGTTGTACTCATCATTCTTCTTCCTCCAAACACGCAGAGTGGAGTTTTAACCAAAAAGCTCTATTTTGGTCTCATCTGACCATATGGCCTTCTCCCATGTCTCCTCTGGATCATCCAGATGGTCATTGGCAAACTTCAGAAGGGCACTGGTTTGATGTGCACTGGTTTGAGCAGGGGGACCTTGCGTGCGCTGCATGATTTTAATCCATGATGGCGTAGTGTGTTACTAATGGTAACCTTTAAGACTGTGGTCCCAGCCCTCTTCAGGTCATTGACCAGGTCCTCCTGTGTAGTTCTGGGCTGATCCCTCGCCTTTCTCATGATCATTGATACCCCATAAGGCGACATCTTGCATGGAGCCCCAGACCGAGGGAGATTGACATTCATCTTGAGTTTCTTCCATTTTCTAATAATTGCACGAACAGTTGATGCCTATTATCCTGTAGCCCATCCCAGCCTTGTGCAGGTCTACATTTTTGTCCCTGGTGTCTCTAGACAGCTCTTTGGTCTTGCCAATGTTGGAGAGGTTGGAGTCTGATTGATGTGGTGAGGTGTCTTTTATACAACAAATTCAAACAAGTGCAATTAATACAGGTAATGAGTGGAGAAGTGGAGTAAAAATCATACAATGTGTTTTTCTGGATTTTTTTTAGATTCTGTCTCTCACAGTTGAAGTGTACCTACAATAAAAATTACAGACCTCTCCATTCTTTGTAAATGGGAAAACTTGCAAGATCGGCAGCTTATCAAATATTTATTTTCCCCACTCTATGTTAATGTTGGACTCTTAATCAAGGCCCACTAACTCTGCCCCCCTCCACCTCTTACACACACACACACACACACACACACACTACTGCTGCTGTGTACTCATTGCACTGTTAAATTTGCACATACATTTGACAATGCACATTGTTAGTGTTGATAAGTCTTGTGTCCCTTCTCACATATTCTTATTTTTATTCTTTCTATATTTTCCTGTAAATGAGTGTAATTATGTATTTCTATATTTATGTCTTAGCCAGTATTGTTGAGGCATAAAGTGTGTTGTTTTCTATGTGTGTTTTATATCTTTTTTATATTTTCATACATTTCATACATACAGTGAAGACCTCGTTGGCAATAAACCAGACACTGATTCTGATTCACATTCTATCAACAGGACAGTATGTGAGTCAAAATAAGTGTGTGTTCATGTTATGAAGGCACATGTTGTGGTGTGCTATAGCACAGAGGTACAGTTCTTGTCAGGAGCCATTCACTGGTTGCTTGGCTCTGCACATGAGTTTTGTTGACATGAGGAAAAATATAGCATATAACCAGATTTACACAGCTTAAGATAGTGTGGTAGCAGTGGAGTACTGACCTGACTCAGGTGGCTTTGAATCTGATGGTTGCCTGTTTGTTCGCCAACATCTGCAGTCTTGCGGTTTCTCTTGCTGTCTCCCTCTATCCAGGATTTTTCCGCTGGGTGTATGAGAGGCTTCGTCTCCCTGTAGCCCCTGTTTATGGTGGATTTCCTGTGAAGTTCCGCACCTTCCTTGGTGATCCTATTCCATATGACCCCAACATAAATGCTGTAGAGCTGGCAGAGAAAGTGAGTTAACTTTTTTTTCACGGCTGAGAATGGCACCTCTTTTTTGTCTTTGTCTCTCTCTCTCCCTATTTAAAAAAGAACCCGTTGTGTTTGTTGACACTTTCCACCCAAACACAGTACTAAACAATTATTGGCAATTTATCATGAGATGTCAAATATAACACAATATTATTCAAAAGTCAGGCAAAAGCAAAATCCAAAGTACATGCATGCATCTCAAAAATCAACATAAAATCTACTAACACTCTGAATGCTCTTTCATAAGTGACTGGAAAGGCCAGTTTACCCCCAAAATTCATGACAAGATAACCCAAAACTTACAACTACTTGTACCGCGATGAAGCCTGAAGAGTTTATGCCACTGCAACTCGATGACAGCGAGCAACAACTCTCTGCACCTGCGTTATAAGTGTGGCTTTTCATTGTAGCTGGAAACATTGTAGTAGAGTGGGTGGTGGAGTGGTAACTCCAATAGGGGATGAACATGCTCATACGAATGATCGGAGTGTGAAAAATGAGTTTGTTGTCAATGTGTGAGTGTGGGTGTGTGTGTATATGTTTGTAAGAGAGTGAGAGCGAGAGAGAGAGAGGGACCAAGAGTGCTGCACAGAGCCCTACAGTGAAACAATTACTACACTACTACTTTTATGTTGTAATGAGAAGTATAAAATAAGATTCAGTTCATGATGAAAGTGATCTGATCATTCTCCTTCTTCTGTCCAAAACTCCATCATCTCAACCAGCTGACATGAGATTAAATGAGATGGGCCAATTTACACCACTGCAACTCCCCCTGTGAAATTCTTAAATAGTTTTTGTCTCGTTCTTTCTCTATCTTTGATATTTGATGTAAACAACAGATTTTCCAACAATCTGGAACATCAACTGTGATGGTAACTTGAGTGTTAGTGGCAGATTGTGTCAGGTTTTGACAGTGTCAGGTTTGATAATTAGTATGAGTTCAGTCATTATGCTTAAAAACATCTTCCACACAAAATGTAACCTCCTTCATACCTGATGCTGCTGACTCAGTGTTTTGCTTTGCAGGTGCAGCAGGCAGTCCAGGCTTTGATAGACCAGCACCAGCAGATCCCAGGGAACATCCTGAGAGCTTTGTTGGAGAGATTCCACACCAAACACAAAGACCATTAAAAACAGCAGAGACAAACTATCTGGTGTGTGACAAAAGTTACACATCACATTGGCACAGCTGGCACAGTGTGCACAGGTTTGATGGCCTAACATGGAGATTTTGCACAGCTCTCTCCGCTTCCCACAAACACTACTGACTGAAACTGAGGTTCCATACAGTATGTGCTTTTTAATTGCACGTTTCTGATGTGTAGTTGTACAAACACTGTCTCCCTTTTTCTCAGATTATTTCCTGGATGAATCTGTTTTATCGCTAGATTTCCATATGAAATATTGGATTTGGCAATAATCCTACCTCAAAAACCATAAATAAAAAGATATAGCTATCTTCAGTAGATACATGCACAATATCAAATTTCTTTTGACCTTTGATATAATTGTGGTAGCTGTTCTCAGTTTAAAAAATATGTGCAGGATTCAGGAAGAGACTTAGTGAAAAGTGCGATATAAGTACTTAGGTCAGCGAAGGTTTTATGTCATTGTTTTGTGAATAAATTGGGTTTATTGTACATGTTTGTTCAGACGGTTGCTTTGAATGATACACTGTAACAGCTCTTTGAGTTTGCACATCTTAGTTTTCCTTTTACAGGGAGTAAACAATGGTATTTTTTATACACAGTCTATGCAATGGGAACACACACTTGTTCCTGGGATCAGGCTGCAGGGTTTGTCAGATCAGACAGAGCTGAAGCTATAAACATCTTTTTGGTTTGTATATGATCCAGTATCATAGTTACCCAAGGAATGTACAGGACACTGACCTCAGGATAGAAAAGTGTGATGACATGAAATAGATGAGATTAACCTGTGTGTAGAGACTTAAGACAAAGAAAACAAATTTTTTGTGAAAGTGTTTTTAATACTGAATATACATAAATCAACAAAGAATACACAAATTCAAGACTACTTGAAAAAATAATCTGGGTAAATAATCCCAGTTCATTATTTGAGGATAAGGATAAGGACAAACAGGCCGTTTTTAAGCAGCTGTTGTGTCCAAATACTTTTTGGGACAATATTCTTTGTCCACTTCTTTATATCATATTTATACACGTGACAAATAAAATCCTATCCAAATGTAATATCTACAAAAGTAACCTGGGTATGACTGTCACAGAAGTGTTGATTCATCTGCTGGTTGCATGTGAAGCTGGAGTTTATGTTGTTCTATGAAGTACTATATTGTTTGGTGTTCCTATTCTTTTGCCTGTTGTTACAGATCAGTTACACACATTATCAGTTGATCTTTCCAGTATACATCCACATGGTAGATAACTCCTGATATTATTCATTTTACATAGATTATGGATGAATTGAAATGATATTTTTTTTGCTAAGTGAACCATCCACTCTTACCTGAGTGTCACAGTCTGTTTGGAATCTTAGTTCCTCTGGGCTTAGTGTGTCAGTAATATCTCATATTGTTTACTCCCCATTGTAATCATTTACTATTTTTGATTTTGTTACTGTTGCCAGTGGATCAGATGCAAGAGTTTCTTCTGAAACCATTAGTTGATGACCACTAAATTTATCAGTGATGATTGTAGTAACTGTCAGGATATGCTGATTTTTACTGTTTAATATCTTTGCCATCTCAATATGTAATGTTGGACTGTTGGTCAGCCAATTTAATACTTTGGATTTTCAGTTATGTGCATTTTGCACTTTTTTTAACATTTTACAGATTGAATTTATTCATTGAATGACAAAATTAAGTAATCAGTTGCAGCCCTACTATGAATCATTGAGTATATTTGTTTTAACTGAACTGCAGATGCAGCTTAGGCATGTTTTGTCCTGATAGTCATGTGTTGATTGTTTTTACACATATCTTCACAAACAATATATATACAATACTACTGTCACTGTATAGGAGGGGGACAAAAACTGAGCATTCCACAAAATACCCCACATAAAACCATCAGTATCCCTTAAAAAAATGAGAAAGTATCTTCTTAACTGTAATATTTTTCATCTCAGTTTGAATACTTTATCACTTTATTTGTGCATACTTTGCATGTATATCTATATTAATAATGATGTAATATGATCACTTTATTTAATTCCTGGATCTTCAGTGCTTTATCAACAGTGCAAAGTGTAAACTAAACATTTGTCATGTAAAGCTTAAGGTTTGATTATTCAAATTGTGAGTTAAAGATGAAATAGAATAATCTTTGTGTGTATGTGTATAGATATTTTCATGTGTAAGTAAAAAAGTAAATACTGCCAAATCATATTTTTACAACTTTTAAAGAAGCCAGAGGTGTAACCAAGTGTATTTCTGAGTGATGTTTCATTAGATGCTTTACCTCTGTGAATTGGTTGCCTTTTGTCATATTTATTTTGTTAATTTTGAGATGACCTAGTATGTATTGAATTGTGTCAATATAGTATAAATGTTGCACTTTTAAATGTTGAGATCCACTTCTACCTGTTGATAAATATATTTTATTACAATGTTTCATTTCTGTGTCAGTAAGGTTTTACTTGTTTTATCACAAAGCCATTTTTTAGGTGGCTGTATTACATAGATTCATTATGCATAGAGATATACTTCAAGGGTTTATTTCTTTCAATTTTGATGATTATGGCTTACAGCTAATGAAAACCCCAAATTCAGTATCTCAGAAAATTAGAATATTGTGAAAAAGTTCAATATTGTAGGCTCATGGTGTCACTATCTAATCAACTAATTAACTCAAAAAACCTGCGAAGGTTTCCTGAGCCTTTAAATGGTCTCTCTGTCTTGTTCAGTTGGCTACACAATCATGGGGAAGGCTGCTGACTTGACTGTAAAATGTAAGCTGGAGTAATAGAACTGACAGTCACCTGCAAGGATACATTGGAGGAGGCATATGAATGTTAAACCCTCAAATTTACTGAGTTGGCAGTCAGAACTGAACAATGTGGTTGGAAAGCTAATGCCTGCCCTGATTAGATAGGTTGCAGAGGCTTTGTGAGTAAGTCATCCATCAGGCTGCTTAGGACATGGGCATTTGAGGTTAAGACTAACAGCAAGCAATTAAAGCCCTCTCTAGTGCCACTGAGCAGGCTGGTCAGTGGCACTGGATCAACTTGCCAATGAGCCCTCTTGATGTTCTCAAGGTGATGTGGGCCTATCACCCATGAAAGGGGTACCAACCTGATGAGCCCACCTCAAATATCATCAAGGCCCCCACCTGCATTTGGCACAAAGATCCCCACTAAACATAAATGGCTGTTGCTCAGGAGTTGGAGCAAATTGTCCACTTTGGTGGAGGTTGGTGGTTCTATTCCCAGCTAATCCAGTCCATGTCAAAGTGTCCGTGGGCAAAGCAATGAGTTCTAAATTGCCCCTAATGTAACACCAGTGTGTGTGAATGTGTGTGATGATGAAGTGCTGAATGGTCTTGAAAGTGCTGTATGAATGTGTGCATAAATGGATGAATTTACCAGTCACCGTTTACAGACATTCCCACTCGTAGCATATCCGGTGCACATTACCAAGGTATTGTGTCACCTAGTCCAAAAGGTGAGCTTGATCCCTATCTTTTCTGCCAAAGCTGAAGCTGCTTTTAAGGTCTCAAGGGCCCCAGCCAACTTCTTTGGTCACAATAGCTGAAAGCTGTCTTTAAGGACATCCAGCAGCCATTGACTAAACAGCCTATAATATTCCCATGCGATGCCTCAGATCGTGGTCAGGTGCAGTCCTCCTCCTAGGTCCTCCAGAGAGCTACTTATGAATGCAATGGGATTCATATGCCGTATGTGCTGCCTAAGGGAGAGCCTGGCTATTAAATGGACTTGAGACTCTATAAGATACTGTGTCTTAGGAAGAATGTTTTTTTCCGTAGATGGAGCACAATGCCTTGAAGTAGCTTGAGAGGATGAAGGACACAAACATCATAATTGCTATGCAGCCCTTCAAATTTGAACTTCATTGCATTAGAGACGACTGGAACTCAAATGCTGACTCTCTTTCCTTCTGTCCGAGCAAGAGTTCAGAGGAGGTGAGAGCGTGACAGCAGCATTAACAGCATTAACAGTCTGTTTTGAGTCTACCTTAGATCCACACAAATAATTTAATATTCTGTCACATGGTCTTTTGTTGCAAATAAGACTTGATGTTTGTTTTTCCACTAAGCTCCCCCTGGCTAAAGACCTGAATCCTGGTAAGGATGGCTTGATATACATTTTGTATATTGCTCATAAGTAAAGTAATGATGGACCGGGCACTACCACGTCCTCCTGCTCCGGGAACTGTATTCCAGGGGAAGGAAGTTAGTCAATTGCTATCAAGATACAAGACGCAACTATGGTGTAAGGTTAACAATTTATTTTAGAGGCACGGAAAATGAATATAGAGTCAGCGCTGAGACTTTGATTTGTCCACTTTAAGAGTCGGAGAGATGAAGCCCTGAACTAAGGAAATCATAAATTCTTATACTTCTGTACTCCTCCTGGGACCAGGGAGCACATCCTTGAGTGTTACCCTCCTGACACAAAAACAAATACTTTTTTTTTCTTCATATTTTTCGTGAGACGTCTCGCAGGTTGGAAGCTTTTACAACCATAGCTGAAAATATGGAATATTAACAGCTATAACTGAGGGACCTTGAAACCCAAACCCTAATCAGCGGAGTTAGATGCTTTTACTGCTGTGACAGTGGGACCTTAAAACCCAAACGTCTGTTGGGCTGGAGCTTTTACAGTTGTAGCTGTTAATTTGAAAAGAAAAGAGAAAGAGAAAAATGTTAATAACAAACAGAGTCTCACATAACACACCATCTTGTTACAAGGATGAAAATCACTGCACAATACGATAATCATAGAATAAAACCATCACAAGGACTCCAAGGTCCCATACAGTAGAACTGAAGGCCAAGGTAATGCCATTTAGAGTGATTATATGATCAGTAAATATTTTAGTGTAAAAAAAATTTTTGCTAACTTGAATAGTCTTCATGTAAACCATCATCCTGTCTTCCAGACCTGATCCCTACAAGACTGTTCAAGGATGATTTATGTGCAATTACCATTTCAATCTTAAATGTGATCAATTTATTTTTATTAACAGGCTATGCACCATAGGTTATTAAGGTTGTAGTAATTAAATGTCTCCTGAAAGGCCTACTTCTGATCCTCCTATCCTAGCTAACTACAGATGTATATCCAACCTCCCATTTATTTCTAAAATCATCGATAAGGCTATTGCAAATCAATGAATCATGGAATTTGACAATGAAAACTGAATTTAACTGTAAAATACAGAATTTCCTAAAATGTGGTTTATAAAAACATGGGTTTTCGCAACCATTCTATGTGTTTTTCACAGAGTCTGAACCAAATGAACAGAGAAAAAACTATGGTGAGAGTCTCCACCATGTTTTGGCTGCTGTGGCTAACATCAAACTATATGTGTGTGTATGTGTTTTTCCCCATAAGCAGGGCTCAGGTCTCATCTGCATTGCCTGATGCACGTTTAACTAATTATTGGGGTTTGGCTATCCAAAATAGTTAATAATTATTAGAATAATAATTATTAATTATTAAATAATTGGATCTAATACATTAGATCACCTCAGGGCACCACCCTTTTGACAAGGGAAAGATAGCCAATTTATTAAATCAATCTCATAACTAGTACTAAATTGTCAATTTGGAACTCTGATTAATAATTAATTTAATAACTAGAACCAAAATTACCAGATTAACAACTAGTTTAGGTAGAAGGAATTTGGAGTTCTTGACCGTGTAGAGGTTGGCAGAATTCACTCTTGTGCAACATTAAACAGACAACAGGTATGTTAAATAATCATTTATTAACAAGAATAAAAGAAAAGGAAACATACAATCTATCTACAGTGTACTTTCTACAGTGTGTGTGTGTGTGTGTGTGTGTGTGTGTCTGGGTGTGTCAAAATGGCTGCTGAGGCCTGGAGGCCCTGAACAAAGAAGATCTGTGGAGGCACTCACACCATGTGCTGGGTGAGTGTGTGTGTGTGTGTGTGTGTGTGTGTGTGTGTGTGTGTGTGTTTTATGAGGTGCCAGGTTAGAGGAAGGATGGTTAGTTAGCATGCAAGCATAACCTAACTAACATCTACTTAACAATGTGGCAGAGCCAACTATACAATAACCTGTCTACCAAACTGATCACAACACTCAGTAAAACACAAATACATCAAATCACAGTTCTTGCTTTATCTTAGCTTAGTTTATCTTAGCTTGACTAGGCCCAGGTGGTATGAGAGACACTCTCTCTGGTGTGTTGCTCCTTTGGCTGGCGGTTCCTGATGAAAGGGCCAAAATAAGAGAGTTGGAATTCCGATATTGGAAGGCAGTCTTTGCTGTGTGGTCCTGACGACAGATGCTAGAGGGAAACTGGCCGCTCCTTTGATGTAGTTGGTTAGCAGCTTGGTGCTAACTAGCTGTGAGGCTCCTGTTTTATGGGGGATTAGCCTACAAACCTTGTGTTTGTTGGCTAATGGAATTTGTTTGCCGGATCTTGATCATTCCTCAGCAGGCTCTCGCGTCTCTGCTGTGAGGAAAGGCCTGAGGATCTGCTTTGGTCAGCAGGCTACCTCAGACGGCCAGCTGCAGCTGCACAGCTGGGGGTCCCTGGAGAGTGGTTCCAGGCTGGGGAGGGGAGTAAGAAGAGAGGAGTAGGAAGAGAGCGAACAAAGGCTGAGCAAAGCCTTTATTTGACTTGATGACCTCAGAGGTCACATGCTACAGTCATCCAGTGATGTCTGCACAGAGGTCCATGAGCTCTTACACTGTCTGCTAAATGGACAAGTAAGTGCATATTGGCTGTCATGTATTGTTCACCATAAAGTCCACTCATTTCAGAACAGAAATTCCAGAGTAGTTTTTCAGCATGATCCATTTGCGCAGGGGCTATTGACTCCATCGTAAGAATGAAGATTGCTTCACTAAGGAGGAGGAAATGGTTGTAGCAAGAATGCCCTGGAATACAACTGGTCCAAAAAACAGCAAAATGGACAGATACTCAGATGCTTTAAAGAACATTCTGTGAGAAGACACAGAACGAGGGAATCTAATCAAAAATAGTGGTCTTATTTCTTTCATCTGCTTGTCAACTTCTCTGATTGACCTGACTATACTGAATGCACATCGGGAAAACTCTGTGGAAAACCACAAAAACATCAATAGATGCATTACTCTCAGTAGTACAGAGTGCATATAGTCTATACCTGTACCCAAGACTAAATCATAGCTTTTTAGTCTACTGAGAAAGGTAGGTCCCTTCACCCCACATACAATGCTGTTGGAATTATAGGCCATCTTAGCATTATCTACAAACCCCTTGTGGAGGAAAGGACGAGGAAAGGAAAGGCATGGACATGACCTCTTTCTCCTGTCTTTACTGTTTGACCTGGCTGTTCACACTTTAGACACCCAAACTGTCCATTGAATTGAACAGTATTAAGTACCATTGCTTTTGCAGGCAAATTGCAGTTCCTGCAATGGTAAAGACTTTGCATATGAAAGGCTCTTGAGCTCCTGCAAACTGAACAGAAATTCCATCTCTTTTGATTTTGTTCAGAGTGTCACATAGTGGTTCAAGGAATGTCAACCTTGAAGGCTTTGAGTCCCCAAACCAAAGACCTGCAAATAACATGTTTTTTCGTTTAGTGCATTCACCAAAGTTTAGCTCGTTTATGACACAATAAAAAGGCCAAACAGAAAACTTTGAAGACTTAAAAAATGGGTATGCCATCTGTGTTCCACATTAAAGAAATGTTTCTGGAATCACTGAGAGGCCCATTGCAAGTAGTAAATTTCTGATATGATCCTCCACCATATATATTTCCTCAATACTGTTATGACACTTTTTATGTCTATTAAACCTGAACTTAAGTTTTTCTTCAAAACCTTCCTTAGCAAATAATCTACTTAGTTGTGCTTCAGTGGGAACCCCATTGAAATAGGAAGTTGACCCCTCCATCAACACACTGGCTTCACAGGTTTTACACTGGATGTCTGTACTCTCAACAGTCATGAAGCATGCAATACAATATTTGTGCAAAAGCAGAGAGGAGGAATTGTCACAAAATTGTTTAAATTTGTCTAAATTCTGAAGATATTCAGTCTGGATGTCAGAGGGGCAGTGCAGAGAGACTTTAATAAGCCTTGGTTTACAGTTGATTTATCGAAGCTGTTGAGGAAAAAAAAATTCTATAGAAAATATGTTTCAAATCCTACTCCTCTTACCCATAGTATTTATAAATCCTACAGAAATAAATATACTCATTCAATTAGATCTGCAAAAAAGAAATATTTCAGTGAAGAATTTAAGAGATGTTCAAATGATATTAAAACCACATGGAAAGTGATTAATCAGCTGCTACAAAGAGAAAAGAGTTCACCAGAGTTACCTCCAGTCTTTTTGGACGGTGGCAATTCTTTTACCAATCCATTTAATATAGCCCAGAAATTTAATGATTTTTTTCGTTAATATTGGTTATGAATTAGCAAATAAGATCTCTCCTTGTCATGGTAACCCATTGGAATTTATCCCAAGTAATTTTCCTATTATCTCTTCTTTTAAGCCCCCTGATATCCAAGAAATAAGTGACATAATTGATGAATTAAAACCATCATCAGCTGGTCATGATAATATTTCTTTATGTCTTGTCAAACAGGTGAAACAGTCCATACTGCAGCCACTGGTTCATATTTTTTCATTGTCTTTGAAAACAAGCATTGTGCCTGAGGATTTAAAAATTGCCAAAGATATACCTTTATTTAAAGCAGATGACCTGTGTTGTTTTAACAACTATAGACCTATATATATATTTTCCCACATTTTTCAAAAATTTTAGAAAAAATTGTATATAAACAAATTATTTTTCATTTAGATTCAAATTCAATTCTTTACAAACATCAGTATGGTTTTCGAAAACATCACTCCACTTATATGGCTCTGCTTTACCTGATGGACAAAGTTTATTCTGCACTTGAGAACAATGAGTATACTTGTAGTATTTTAGTTGATATTTCAAAAGCTTTTGATACAGTAAACCATCATATTTTATTAGCAAAATTGTACAAATATGGTTTTCAAGATGTTGCACTCAATTGTTTAACTAATTATCAGTCACTGACAGAAGTCAGTTTGTTTGTGTTAAAGGTTGCTATTCTAACAAAGATAGATTACCCTGTGGGGTTCCCCAGGGGTCTATTCTGGGACCATTAATATTCCTCATCTATATAAATGATTTATCTAATGTCTCAAATATTCTTTGCCAAATAATGTTTGCTGATGACACAACTGTTGTTCTCTCTCATTCAAATTTTGATTCATTGATGAAGGATGCTAATGCTGGCCTAATCAACTATGCTTTATGGTTCAGATTAAATAAATTATCTTTGAATTTAAGAGATTTCTCAAATTTCCAGTACAAAGTTTTTGGGCATTTTTTTTTGATGAAAGTTTGAACTGGAGAGAACAAACTGACTGGGTTAGTAAAAAAATCCATAAATCTCTTGGTATAATAATGAGGATTAGTCATCTTCTTACCATAAACTGTCTCTTAACTCTTTATTATAGTTTAATTTATCCCTATCTTTCATATTGTAATATAGTTTGGGCGAGTACCAACTACTCTCCACAAAATTTTGGTCCTCCAGAAATGATTTGTTAGGATCGCAACCGATCAGAATCGCACACTTCATCTGCCCCATTATTTCTGAGACTTCAGATTCTCACCATTTATGATATTCATATTTTTCAAATATGTGTTTTTATTTACAGAACACTTTTAATTCAAGGGAATATTCCTGAGCAGTTCACAACTTATTTTACGACAAATTCACAGCTGCATTCATATTCAACTCGTAAATCATTAGCTCTTCATCTTCCTAAATTTCTTACTTCTAGAGGTCAGTTTTCAATAAGATTTAACTTAGAACTTAATTTAGAAACTGTTACAAAAGATGCCTGAAAAAACATTTAACTGCTGTTTTGTAAAAGGATTTCCTTCTGGTTTATTGTCCATGCTGAAATTTGTTTTATTCATTGTGAAGCATTTTTATTATTGCTCAAGGGTCAACATAGTATAAATTATTTTCCTGCCACATACACATCATACATGTTAACATTGTCATACATATCACATATATTTTTTGCTCTTAAATTGATTTTATAATTGCTTGTTTTTTTGTTGGTGCAATCAAACATATTTTGTCATTAGTAGTTTGCCATCACTATTATTTTATGTACTTTTCTGTATTTTTCTGTATTTTGACTTCCTAATTATGTTGTGAACATTTTCCTAGGTGGAGGCTTCAAATAAGCCCTTTGGACTTTTTTGCCTCTCCCTGCACTGTATTTCATTATTCTTTTCTCTTTTTTTAACCTTTTATATGTATTTTAATCGTGCAAAATAAACTAAACTAAACTAAATTAGTGTAAACAAGTCACTGACAGCTTTTCCTGTTATTTTCTGTCTGTTTGCAAAAGTCATTATGAGGAGAAGACTCTCTGCAACAGAAATTGGTGCATTTCTGTAAAGTGGATGATCTACAGTGTTTGTAGAACTTTTGGGTTCTGTTCATCTACAGTCCCTTCTTCAGGTACAACAACAATAAACAAACACAACAAGTTTAGGTAGGTGATCAACAAATGTATCTATGTGAAAAGGCTGTTCAGATTTGTGATTGAAGAGTCTTCCACATCAGCAACATCATCAGCTTCCAGATTAGTGGAACTGGTCTCTTGCTCGGTGCGGCAGTCATCTGACCTCAAGTTAGTTGATTCTAGAAAAAAATGAAGTTGAAATATATTTAGCAAAATGTTAGAAAATTTGTTTTCTTATAGCAATGAGTAATTTACACCAATTGTTGAAAAGCAATATTGGTGCATTTATGGCTCACTAGTCTTGACATGTTTATTTTTCAGTATACTTCTGCTAAACACATTACTAATTACTAGACTATTGAAGTGTTATAGTCAGCTGAGCTGCCAGTAAAACCTTGACAAACCAAGTGAGGTTTGCAAGTCTCACATCAGTAACAGTGATTTATTGGATACATGAACTTTTCTTTCTTTCTTTTCTTTCCATTTAAAGCTTTACAACATACAGTTTCCTACATTTCTAACGAGTTAGTTGTTTACATTTTTGCACATTTGTTACCTCTGTTCTCCAGTCCTTGTGTGTCCTGCTGAAAACAGAGAAAAATAATACATTTAAAATATTTAACACTCACATGCAAATTTATTAGGCATACCTGGGTAAAACTAATGCAGTATATGAGGAATCCTGCTATAAATCCTCCCTTCATGTGGATTAAAATGTTAATATTTAATTGAATTTGTTTGAGAGAGATAGTGAGTGATAGAGTGATAATTTACTTGAATGGTTATTTTGGACACTGTAATTTGTGGTGCTGTTAAACTCTACTAGGTTATGCTCAGGAATGTTCTTAATATTTTGCTAACCCTACATATAAATGCAATCTTATCAGACTGTCATTTCAAACCAAATTTAATTGTTATATATATAAAACTTTCAGGAATGCTGTCAGAAGCAACGTAGCTGATGAAATGTAGCTGAGAGTTTTATAAATTGTAAAAAGTTCTGCACAGCTGCTTTAACCATTTATCTGACTATCTGAATCATTTAAATCATTTAGGGGTAGGACAGGGCTAAGCATTGGGAAGTGGACTGAAGAGGTCCATGCTTGCATACAAGCTCGCCACCTGTCTCCAGCTGACCAAGCCCACTTCATCTACGATCACCTGGAAGGAGAAGCAAGGGGTGAGATTAAATATCGGTCTCCAGAGGAATGGGGGGATCCAAACAAGGTCCTGGCTACATTAAAAGAACTCTATGGGTGTACAAAATCATATGTGTCTCTGCAGGAAGACTTCTTCTCAATGAAGCAACAAGATGGTGAAACATTGCAAGAGTTCTCTCATGCATTAATGTGTTTTATGGAAAAGGTTGTACAAAGATCCCCTCATGGTTCACTTAATAGGGAGGTGTTGCTGAGAGATCAATTTGTCGAACATGTGTCTGATTGTTCCCTTTGCAGAGAGCTATAGCAGTTTGTCTTGCGCCACCCTACCACCACCTTGATAGATGTTCATACTGAGGCCATTAGATGGGAACAAGAAGGGATGCCTGGGGGCACAAGGTGCAGAAGTTTTTCTGTTCCCAACGCATTTGGCTACCAGCACACTATACAAGGCAACCAGTCCCACCACCAGGGGGTGGGTAATTCATCCTTCAGTTCTGAGTTGAGTGAACTGAAGGAAATCCTCAAAAACCAGCAAGAGCAGCTGACACACCTTAATAGGAGCCTTACAGCCCTTAAGAAGGGACCTCAAGTCCAGTCAGGTCATGGTAAGAGAACAGTGATTTGTATGAGGTGTCAAAAGCCAGGTCACTTTGCCAGAGAGTGTAGAGAGGATGATGCCACCATCCAGTCACAGCCATCTTCTTTAGTCACATGATCCAACACTGATAAATACGGCCCACAAAACCAGGGAAACTCGCACCCCCTGAACTATTGAGCCATAGTTCAGATGGGGGCTCCTCTGGCTCAGATTTTGCTGCTCACCATGAGAAATTGGTTGCTGAATGTCCCCTGCTTGGTGGACACCAGATCAATGGTGTCAACAATGACTGAGAGTTTATTTTTGCAGCATTTTGAACCTTGGGGTCCAGAAAAACTTCAGTCCTGTAATTGGCTATGGTTAAGTGCTGCTAATGGGTTAGCAATACCATATGTAGGCTATTTAGAATTGGATGTGCAGCTGTGTGGCAAAATTATCACCAGGCAGGGGGTGTTAGTTGTCAGAGATACACCACATAGTGTGCCCCCAGTCCCTGATGTACTGGGAATGAACATCATTAAAGAATGTTACTGGGAGTTGTTTGTGCAACATGGCCCTGCTCTCTTTAACTTACCTTCTGTGTTACAGGCTCCCACACCCATTCAGCAGGCCCTTCAGTGGTGTCATCAGGTCCAAACTAATGCCCCTCCCGAACATTTGGGTCATGTGAAGGTTAAACGGGGAAGGGTTTGCAGAGTCCCAGCGGGTACTGAAAATGGAAAATGAAAATGGTGGCAGCCACAGGTCCCCAGCATTTGGGAAACCAGATTTTGTTTGAGCCCTTTAGCAATGGCTTGTGTGGTTTCTTGAGCTGCGATGATGTGAAGATGATGAAGGAATCTCCGTTGACACAGTCTTACTTGTAAATAGAAGTTTATTACAAGAAGTACTGCATCATGACAAGCACCCCGGACTGCTTGGAGGATTCAGGACCAATGTGAATCTCTCCCGAAACAGCTCTAGGTACCCACTTATATCGTCAGGTTATTGAGGAGTCAGGTTGTCTATTAACATAAGGTAATCATATGGAAACCTTTAATCACAGACCATACTATAGATCATCAACTCTTGACCATAACCTTTGACTCTAGGGTCCCTGACCTAACATACCTCAAAGGAAATTGAGGTGACACAACATTTTTGAGATCTTGAGATACCACATATTCCCCCCTTCGAGACTTACACAGTCTCGAAAAAGAGCAAAAACACACATGTATAAAAATTTAACAAACAACAATTCCTTCTTAAAATTTTAACAATACTTCAGCTATGTGGAGTGTAAGAGCAAAAAACCTGTCAGGCAGCCATCTTTCCTGAGTATCCATCAAACAATCTAGACAGGAAAATTCTCTCACGGCCCCTCTGCCTTAGGCGACCACAAACAGTACTCCAGCCCTATTAAAAGAAGGAACTTTAACAATCTGTATAGAGATATGATTTAAGAAATACACATTGCAACCTCAGTAAATAAAGTCAAACAATGTCCAAATTCAGGCTGGTCGACCCATCGCACCTTCCAATGGACCTTTCCCTGCCTAGACCCATCTCCCTAGGCATCAAAAAAGAAAAAAAACATCTGAGGTCCCGATATATTTATCCCCTCTATCAAATTATTCTCTATTACAGATTACAAAATCCAACATTATACAAACATAGAAAAAACAACATAAGAAGGTATCAGCCTGCCGCTCTTCAGCAGGTCGACTTCTCAGGATAGTATCGATGGCAGATCTTCTTATCGCCATGTCCTTGTTTGGAGTCTTCCTGATCCATCCTTGTTGTCCCCGCTCCAGTGTTTGACTCCCTTTACTTCGGGGATCCCTGTACAACCATTCACCCTCACAGCGGTCTTTCCCCCAATATTGTTCTAAAAGGAAAGAAAAGACAACACCAACCAGTATCTTTTGCACACACAACAAACATAACTCAGCATTTATATGCAGAAAATTCACAGCTTCATACTATTCCCCATTCTGAGTTATATTTCCCCCTTTAATCAGATCCCAGTATACAATAACATCAAAACTACAATTGCAATCAAAATGGATATTTCTCCACCAGTACACCTTCTACCCTCTCTTCTTCATCAACTTCTGAATTAACCTGATTCAATAATGGCATCTGGACTTGATCTCCAGGCATCACCACTCCAACCCATTTCAATATCAGAGCCTTTGCAAAGGTCAACAGCAGTGTACAAAAACAAAACATCACACTCAATGACAGAAGAACAGCTACTAAAATCTGAACCAATATAGCTCCCATTGGTCCTAATCTCTCCTGTAACCAAACATTCGCAGAACTTCCAGCTCCTTTTGATGGACCAAATGCATCCCTTATCTGTTTCAGTGCATCTATCACAGTAGTTACATTATCCGAATTATCAGGAATCAAAGCATAACAGGCATCCCCTGTTAAATTTAAAGCCACGCATAGGCCACCTTGCTTGGCCAAAATATAATCAAGAGCCATATCATGCTTCAGTAATGTCAACCTATGACTCCTTTGAGTATTTGACAAATGGTTAAAACCCTTTATAGTCTCATTCGCAAAACCCTGTAGGGTGTAGGTAATATTATCAATATGATCTGCCAAAAACATCACACCATACCATGGAAATATCCCTATACCCCACTTCTCTCCTAGACTTATCCTCCAATGATAGGCTTCCAAATTGTGGAATTGTGCCATTGCCCTCTTTTTCCTACTTCCAGAAACAACATTCGATTGAACCTCATCACTTACTTTATCCTTCTGAACAGCAAAAACCTCATATGGGAGTTTCAATGTTGCCATATAACAGCATCCTGACCACCCATATGGTAGAAATAGATACGCTTTATCACCACAAACCCACCAAACATCTCTCGAATTCCCTATAGTCATATTTCCAGGTAAATTCTGATCCTTCACCATTAATGTTCTACTCTGTTTACTGTGTGGGTCTTGAAAGGTCACTTCATATAATCTATTTCTTCCCTCACGATCCCTTTTACCAATATTCATCATATATCCATCACAGTCCGACATCCCCACAAACATTCCCATAAACATTCCATGCCCCTTTGAACAAAAACAACAGTTGGCCTTTACAGATTTTAATTCCATTCCCTCAGGGACCGCTGTTATCATATTTTCATGCTGATCAAGTAAATTCATATATGGCAATTTCCCTAACCAAGAACAATTGAATCTAGGCTTAAACAGATTCACAGATAAAGCCATCACTTTATCAACTGCTGACTGCCCAAAATTATACAACTTGAACTGAGTTGAACTTGCTTTGGTTGATAACTCAACCATTCTTCTGGATTTGATTGGACAGCATTCTTAATATATTTGAGCGTGCAATGAAATGGATATTCCGGAAGCTTCGCATCCGGCATATTTATGCATTGATCGATACTCTTTTTGACCTCTCTCATAGCCCTCTGTTTGTCCTCTTCTATCCCTGTACTGGATGTTGCCGGACAAAATCCTCTTGCCGTGGAAGGACCATCACTATCTCCATTTTCACTTTCATCAGAATCATCATTCCTTGAGCCTTTTTCCCTCCAGCTTTTATCTCCTCTCTTTTCTGCTCTAGCCAGAATTTTCCTAACCACAGGGTCATATCCACCTAAGATGTCTTCCCGATCACTCTGATCTTCATCTTCTTCAAGTTTCATCCTCCATCTGCCTTCAGTTTCCACTCATGTCGTTTTCTTCTTGCTTTTGGAACTCGGATACATCCTTATAGTCGTGTCCACTTGTCCCATCTCTATTATTCTGTCCTCATCATCTCTGATATGATAGTTACCTTCTTGGCTAATCACTGGGAGTTGAGGGTAAAGCTCTCTAAACTTCACTTCCTCCTCATAAGGTGGGGGTTTCTTCACTGGGTCCAGGTGAGAGAATGGTGCATTGATCTTTGCCATGAGTTTTTCTAGTTCCTTTGCATTTTTCCTTATTTCTGCTGTGCCACTATCACTCTTTTCTTTTACAGCTTTTATCCATTTCTGTCCCTCATTTTCAAACAACTGGATGACGCCAAGTTCTATTTGTCTCTTTTCATTACGTTTTTCCCCTTTTTTCCCCTTCTTTTCTTCCGCCTTATATGTGGACACAAGCACCTGTATTGTTTTAATTACTTCTGGATTAAAGGTCCCCTCTTTTGGCCATGGATGGTCAATTTCAGGCCAGCGTTTATGCCATTTTTCTGATATTTTTGCTATACCTCTAACGAGTGGGTTATTTTTCTGCACCACATCAAGGGGAGTAATTGCTTTTACATTCTTAGTTTCCTTTTTTGACATTTTAACGACTCCTTTTATATTTCCTTATTTTAAACTAAAACTATGTACTAAAATTATTTTCTTTTTCCTACAAGTCACTACTCAAAAAGATTCAACAGTAGCCAATCACAGCACTATATCTTCCACAAATGATCAACCAAACAGTCTCAATATTTGATTCCCAATGCAGCTCAAAATTAATCATGCATAGATAATAAAATCCACTTTTACAACTTCCAACCAAGTTTAGACCCCCTAAGTATACTTTATTAACTATTGCAATACCTTAACTGGTCAGTCCGTTGCCAAGTTTCTCTCTCTTAAATGACTACAACATTCAATACTCTTACATAAACAAAAGCATCTGTTATCCCTCCTTTACCATTTGATACCATACATTATCAACATAAATATTTTCATTTATTCTACTCCAATACCCTCTTAAACTTTATTTTAACATATCTTTATCCACAGACTATATTTCCTAACTTTGTTCCTTTCTATCCTATCAATATATCTACTTGCCATTAATTCACAAATGTCCTTTTCAGGGGCTCATATATTTTTAACTAATTTAAATGTCCTCACAAGAGGCTCATAGATTTTAACACATTCCAAACTTCCCCTGAAAAAGGCTCATAGGTTTAACAAATAGAAAAAGTCCTCTCGAAAGAGGCTCATAGGTTTTATAAATAGAAAAAAGTCCTCTCGAAAGAGGCTCATAGGTTTTTATAAATACAGAACAAAATATTCTTTTTATAAATTACTAAATCTCCTGTTCTTGAACAGAACCTATTCTTTATTCAATATAATTCTATTAACATAAACCCCCTAAACCAAGCAATGTTGCAACGTTACACATATGCAAACACCCACTCAAGCTCCACACTTACACACACACTCACCCACCTGGATAAATCATTCAACAGCCAATGCACTAAACAACCTCACAACCTATCCACAAACAACCTTCAGTCCCAGACACTCAAAGTCAACTCATTCATACTTCCCTATAGCATGCTTTATTTTGCCGCTCCTTTCTCTTTTTCCTTCTAAATTTATGCTACCTTATGAGGTATAGATATTCAATGGGAGGCTGCTTCAGACACTGTTCGTCAACTAGTGTTCGAGTGGGAGCTTACAATTGAATCTTTCCTCTACACCTCCAGTTCCTAGAACTGACCTGAAATTCACCTAGTGATTTTCCAGGATTTTGGGCCTGTCTAAAACCGCCTCCCAGAGGGGTTTTGTCCTAATTTGCGACTTCTCTTATTCTCTATTTTCCTTTATTCCTATTTCTCTTTACTTTCTACTCTTATTTCCTCTTTTCTCTTATTTCTTCTTATTATTTTTCCCAATTCCCCTGGGCCCATGGTTTTAAGCTTTAACCAATTTGACTATCTCTCAAAGCCAACTTTCATGCAGTGACTAATCTACACGTGTCTTACCGTTAAGGAGCTAAGGGCCCAAGCTTCATTAATCTTGCACTATGTTATTTAGCTCACTTTTATCATTACTAATTAGGCTATTCTACACTTTTTCACTTCTTTTTTTTCCAACTTTCATCTTAATATTTTTCCCCGTTACTTTCTATTCTTTCATTATACTCTTCTTTTTACTCTATCTTTACGTCTTCTATGATACTCCCCCCTTTTGCGTTGCCAGCAACGCAATAAATTGTAAATTTAGAACGGAGGCTCTCTCCAACATCAACAGATCATAGCACACATACACACAATTCTTTACGGTGCGACCAGACAGCACAAACACAACAGCTCCAACGAATGAACCAGTCCCCAATTATGTGAGAAATGCTCACCATATTTGCGCGCTTGGTGGAGGAGTAGGTGCGCTGAAGTTGCAGTCTGCGTCGCAGGCCACAACACGTCCGAAGTTCGTGACGCCAAATTTTTGTGGTTTCTTGAGCTGCGATGATGTGAAGATGATGAAGGAATCTCCGCTGACACAGTCTTACTTGTAAATAGAAGTTTATTACAAGAAGTACTGCATCATGACAAGCACCCCGGACAGCTTGGAGGATTCAGGACCAATGTGAATCTCTCCCGAAACAGCTCTAGGTACCCACTTATATCGTCAGGTTATTGAGGAGTCAGGTTGTCTATTAACATAAGGTAATCATATGGAAACCTTTAATCACAGACCATACTATAGATCATCAACTCTTGACCATAACCTTTGACTCTAGGGTCCCTGACCTAACATACCTCAAAGGAAATTGAGGTGACACAACAGTTATGAGATCTTGAGATACCACACTTGCCTGCTGGACTATTGACATCTCCAGCTCTGGTTCACATGAGTAATGGCACTGTGTACATTCCCATTGTCAATGTGGGGGCCCAGGAAGTTGTACTGTATCCCCATACAGTCCTAGGTACTGCAAGTGAAGTTTATCCTGTCAACTCGATAACTTCGTGGAGGAGGGAGTAGCAGCTACTGTCTCGTCACAGACTATCACAAGTTCAGTGCAGGATAAGATAGCTGCAGTTGATTTAACAGCACTCACTCAGGAAGAGCAATGTCAAGTCAGTATGCTACTGCAGAAATAGAGTGGGTATTTTCAGCCCATGAGGGAGATTTAGGTTGTACCAACATCATTTCTCACAATTTCCCACTACTCGATGATGTGCCAGTGCACCGGCGATATTGGCGTATTCCACCTTCAGAGTACAAGGCAGCAAAGGCCCACATTCGCCAACTTTTGGATGCACAGATCATCAGAGAAAGCAGTAGTCCTTTTGCCTCCCCCATATTGCTTGTGAAAAAGAAAGATGGCAGCCTTCGGTTGTGTGTGGACTACCGGCTGTTGAACAGTAACACTTGCAAGGATGCTTTTCCATTGCCCCGCATTGAAGAGTCCCTTGATGTTTTATCAGGGGCTCACTGGTTCTCCACCTTGTACCTGGCTGCTGGATACAACCAACTACCTGTCACAAAGAAGGACAAGGCAAAGATGCCATTCTACACCCCTTTTGGGTTGTTCGAGTGGAATCGGATGCCCTTTGGCTTGTGCAACGCCCCCAGTACTTTCCAGAGATTGATGGAATGGATCTTTGGAGATGAACATGGTCAGTCATTGCTGTTGTATTTGAATGATGTTGTTGTGTTTTCTGCTACTGTGACGGAGCATATTCAACAACTGGATGCTATGCTGGGTCGCCTGCAACAGGAAGGTTTGAGGGTGAAGTTGGAGAAGTGCTCATTCTTCAGGCCAGAGGTGACCTACTTGGGTCATTTCCAGAGAGGGAGTAGCCACTGATCCTGGCAAAATCAAGGCTGTTGCAAGGTGGCCAAAGCCTAACCATGTATCAGATCTGCTCTCTTTTCTAGGATTCGCCAGTCATTACAGACGCTTCACTGAGGGGATTGCCAAGCTGACAGCCCCTTTGCACCACTTGGTGGCTCAACTCACTGACACTAAAGCCCGGTGTAGCGGCAATCTTTTCTCTTCTTCTTAGCACTCCGTGTTACCACTACTATTAAGCAACCTTCTTGGCAATAAGCTTGACACAAAAAGGAATCTTCCGAGGCCGTAACTCCGTTCAAAAAATAACTTTACTCAAAAGGCAAAACAAAGTTACAAGATTCACTTTCACGTATTCTTCAAGTATTCTTCAAGTATTCGTCAAAAAACTGTCTTGCTCCGTAGGCTACTTAACCTGGTCTGAGCCAAGCTGCAATGATGTCATAGCAGTGTAATTAAAGGAGCAGTTAAATAATTTTTAAAGAAAAACTGCTAACTAACTAAGGAATACAATATGGCTCTTACATTTCCAGCCCCTAATTGCTTATGCTAAAGCAGAACAATTACCAAACCTTTTTAAACATGAGAGCCATGTAACATTCAACATAATATCCATAACATCTTATATGTACATCATAATACACAAAGGTGAACAACTTTATACATTAACTCTCATTAGGGCTCTTCATTCAAGTAATTCACATTGCGTGTTTCAGCAGGCATAGTTTGGTTATAGGTCTGTCCAGTATGTTAGTCTTAATCTGCATGCTGACTCGCCTCACTGTACCACTGGAGTCTGGTAATGTCTTTATTACTCGGCCCAACTTCCAGGAGTTGCGAGGGGCAGATTCATCTATTATCAGCACAATATCTCCTGGCGAGAAGTTCCTCTGTGGTGTGAGCCACTTCTGTCTCTCTTGAAGGAGTGGCAGGTATTCTCTCGTCCATCTAGTCCAAAACAGTAGTATTAGCATCTTCTTTAGTCTGAGAAACCATCCAACTGCCTTACTTTAGTCGTCGCCATGTCGAGTAGTAAGCAATAAGCTTCTTAATGGCATCATAACTCTCTTGTGTGATGGTCATTGTCACTCTCGCACATGTCTTGATTTCCGGATCTTCTTCTATGGTCAGCTCTTTTTCATCCAATTGTTTTGGCCACTCACTTTCAGGCTTCAGCAAGAAATCTGGTCCATGTATCCAGACTTTGCTCTGCATGAACTTCTCTACTTTGACTCCTCCAGAGCCCTGATCAGCAGGATTTAGCGCTGAGTTGACATAATGCCATTGGGTAGGATGAGAATGATCCCTGATTGTCGTAACTCTGTTCGCTACAAACGTTTTGAAGCGGGCACTTTCATTTTCCAGATATCCGAGCACTGTAGTGCTATCAGTCCAGAAGACAGATTCCTGTAACGGGACCTTAAGCTCCTGTTTGAGCAGTCTGTCCATTTTTACAGCGATGACTGCTGCCGTCAGTTCCAATCTCGGTACTGTGACACGTTTCAGAGGTGTTACTCTGGATTTCCCTATCAGGAGGGAACAGTGTTTTTTGTTCTCATGGTTGGTAAGCAATAGGTAGGAGATAGTAGCATATTGATCTTTGCTAGCATCAGAAAAATTATGCAGCTGTGCTGACTGTGTGGATCCAAACTCTTCTGCTTTGATGCATCTAGGTATGCTGAACTCTGCCAATCTCTCTAGGTCTGCCAACCATTCTTGCCACTTCCTTGCATGTCCACCTTCAATCACTTCATCCCAGCCATGTTTACTCTTACACAGGTTACGCAAGATGAGTTTTGCAGGTAAAATGAGCGGTGCCAAAAAGCCGAGAGGGTCGAAGATCGAACTTACTGTGGACAAGATGCCACGTCTGGTGACAGGCTTGTTTTGCACATTTATTTGAAATCTGAACCTGTCAGTCTCTGTGCACCATTGCACACCAAGTGCACGTTCCATTGGAAGTGTGTTGTGACTCAAATCTTGGTCTTTCACTTCAGGTGCCTTTTCAGTGTCCGGAATACACAACAAGACCGTCTTGCTGTTACTCACCTGCTTGGTTAGATGGAAACCTCCTCTGGCACATAAGGCAGTGAGCTCTTGTACGAGGTTGACTGCTTGATCACTTGTTTCCACTGCCTTTAAGCAATCATCAAAGTAAAAATGTCTTAACACAGTGTCAACTGCCTCTGCACTCAGAATTCCTCTTGCCTCCTCTGCAGTTCTTCTCAGAGCATATGAAGCACAACTGGGTGAAGATGTCGCACCAAAAAGGTGTACCTTCATCCTGAACTCTTCCATTTCACTGTTTAGATTGCCCTCCGGCCACCACAGGAACTGTAGCAGATCTGTGTCTTCCTCCGGGATCCTCACTTGATAGGACATAGACTCCACATCTGCCATCAGTGCCACTGGATGCTCTCTGAATCTTAACAGGACACCAGTGTTGGGCCAGCGTAACACGTGGTCACCAATTGTTCTTTACCTCACGGGGGCACCATTTGCTGGAGCACCCTTTGTTGAGGTTGCCTACTAAGGGCACTAATTATTGGGGTTTGGCCATCCAAAATAGTTAATAATTATTAGAATAATAATTATTAATTATTAAATAATTGGATCTAATACATTAGATCACCTCGGGGCACCACCCTTGTTACAAGGGAAAGATAGCCAATTTATTAAATCAATCTCATAACTAGTATTAAATTGTCAATTTGGAACTCTGATTAATAATTAATTTAATAACTACAACCAAAATTACCAGATTAACAACCAGTTTAGGTAGAAGGAATTTGGAGTTCTTGACCGTGTAGAGGTTGGCGGAATTCACTCTTGTGCAACATTAAACAGACAACAGGTATGTTTAATAATCATTTATTAACAAACATAAAAGAAAAGGAAACATACAATCTAGCTACAGTGTACTTTCTACAGGTGTGTGTGTGTGTGTGTGTGTGTGTGTGTGTGTGTCTGGGTGTGTCAAAATGGCTGCTGAAGCCTGGAGGCCCTGAACAAAGAAGATCTGTGGAGGCACTCAGACCATGTGCTGGGTGACTGTGTGTGTGTGTGTGTGTGTGTGTGTGTGTTTCATGAGGTGCCAGGTTAGAGGAAGGATGGTTAGTTAGCATGCAAGCGTAACCTAACTACATCTACTTAACAATGTGGCAGAGCCAACAATACAATAACCTGTCTACCAAACTGATCACAACACTCAGTAAACACAAATACATCAACTCACAGTCCTTGATTTATCTTTAGCTTAGCTTATCTTAGCTTGACTAGGCCCAGTTGGTGTTACCAGTTCTGGTGTGAGAGAAACTCTCTCTGGTGTGTTGCTCCTTTGGCTGGTGGTTCCTGATGGAAGGGCCAAGCTGAGAGAGTTAGAATTCCAATGTTGGAAGGCAGTCTTTGCTGTGTGGTCCTGATGGCAGGCGCTGGAGGAAACTGGCGCTCCTTTGGCGTAGTTGGTTAGCAGCTCGGTGCTAACTCGCTGTGTGGCTCCTGTTGTATGGAGGATTAGCCTACAAACCTTGTGTTTGTTGGCTAATGGAGTTTGTTTGCCGGATCTCGATTGTTCCTCAGCAGGCTCTCGCGTCGCTGCTGTGAGGAAAGGCCTGAGGATCTGCTTTGGTCAGCAGGCTACCTCAGACGGCCAGCTGCAGCTGCACAGCTGGGGGTCCCCTGAGAGTGGTTGTTGAAGAGCTTGGAGAAGAGAAGAGAGCTTCAAGAGAAGAGGAAGGAAGAGAAGAGAGCTTCAAGAGAAGAGAGCGAATAAAGGCTGAGCACAGCCTTTATATAACTTGATGACCTCAGAGGTCACATGCCACAGTCATCCAGTGGTGGCTGCTGGATCGGATTTCACACCTGGAAGGTTGTGGGACTTTAAGGTTCCGGCGCTTTCCTTTGTCTCCAAGACAAAGAAAGCCATGTGGTCGAAACTTGGTTATGCGTGGTGAGCCTCCATTGCTCACCACCAGGTTCAGGTCCCAACACCAGTGAGGCTGTTAGTGAGGTCTGGTCCTTGGAGCAGTTGCTTGTTTAGTGAGACACCTTGAAATGTGGCCGTGCAATCAAAAACCACTCCTATTTTCTTTTTCTTAGGGTGGTACACCCAGTGGTGGGGGATGTACCACACACGTCCGTCACTGCGACTGATCTGTTCAGCTGGTATTTTCTCAGCATAGCCTTTTTCAACGATGCCCTTCATGAACGATATGTAATCTTTATGGAAGTCTGGGTTTTTCTTTAGCTTCCTCTTGAGATTGTCAGCC
This sequence comes from Psettodes erumei, assembly GCA_016785225.1. Classification (NCBI taxonomy): domain Eukaryota; kingdom Metazoa; phylum Chordata; class Actinopteri; order Pleuronectiformes; family Psettodidae; genus Psettodes; species Psettodes erumei. The sequence continues at coordinate 464,783 of JAFBJZ010000647.1, forward strand.
CACTGCTGAGCCATGCAGCGGTTATTCGGCATCTTGACATTTTCATTCCTCAGGGGCAATCTCAGGCTATAGTGTCCATCAACCAATTTTGCTGAGCTTGTGACCAGGTGCATAAACCTGCGATCATCTTGAGACATTTCTTCCTTTTCTTCACAGCTTCGTTCTGGGAAATCTGTGTTCTGCTTCACTAACAGCTCTTCTAATTCCCTTACTAGAATGTGATTAACTGTGTAGCTTTGCAGTTTACCATTGTCTATATTTAGTCCATCGTCTTTTCTAGAAGGTCCATTGATCACCCATCCCAGGGCAGTCTTAACTGCATATGGCCCTTTTCCTTCACTATTTATGACTTGCCATGGTTCTATGGCCTTTGGGACGTTGGCACCAATAAGCATTCCCACTTTCGCTTCAATACGCGGCAGGCGTACTTCTTTCAGATACTGCCATTGTGCAATATCTTCCTGTCGTGGTATGTTTCCTTCCTTCACAGGAATGTGGCTGTGTGTAAAGACCTTTGGAAGTTCAATATATGTGTTTTCTTCAAGACCACACACCTCAAGATCTGAGAGAACAACACTCTTCATTAGTTTGTGACTATCAGGGTTGTCTTGAGCCATTGTGTCAAGAAGAAACTGGGTGCTCTTTCCTTTGAGATTTAGTCTCCTCTGAATGTCTTCAGTGCAAAATGTTGCTGTGCTGCCAGGATCTATAAAAGCGTACGTTTCTACGTATATCTCTCACTCTTCCTGGACTTAAGTTTGACTGGAACAACAGCAAGTACACATTCTTCTTTTCCAGCCCCAGTGTTTCCATGTGACTCTTGACCCATCGACACATAGGCACTAGAAACTATGTCGTTCTCAGAATTTTCTTCCATCTTTTCTGAAACACTATCATCTTCTGTCTTGACATGGAGTATGTCTGGATGCAATCGAGAACAAATCTGACACTTGAGTCTCTTTTTGCAATTTTTACTAAGGTGCCCGAAGGTAAGACATCCAAAACACAGGCCCTTAGATTTCAGGAAGTCTATCCGCTCTGAATGTGTCAGCTCTTTGATTTTATTGCAGATGGAAAGAGCATGATTTTTCTGGCAGAATAAGCAGGGTTTCTGAAAGGCTATTACAACACCTTTTACAAGGCTGCTTTTCCTTGCAGTTGCCTCCATGGTTGCGTCCTGTACACCTGTAGCAAACATGCTCTCTCTTTGTCCAGATTTCCTGATGTTTCTCTTTTTTGTAGCCCTTTCTTTTCCTTTGAAGGATTGTGAACTCTCTATAACATCTCCAAAGAGAGGATCCAGAGCTACCTTTGCTTGTCTATCAACAAAGTCAACCAGGTGAGAGAACCTTGCTCGTCCTCTTCCTTCCTCATGGATCTCAAATGCAGTTGTTCTCCACTTCTCTCTCACCTTATAGGTAAGCTTTGAAATAACAACTCGCATATTTGTGGGATTATCCATTTCTTCCATAAATTCAATATCACCCATCGTGTTTCTACATCCAATCAGGAAAAGAGCATAAGCATTCAATGCCTTACCATCTTCTGATTTAATCTGAGGCCATCTCAAGGCTTTATCCATGTAGGCATTTGTTATCTTCAACTCATCACCATATTGTTTCTTGAGTAACTTTCTGGCCTCATGGTAGCCCCTGTCGGAAGACAACAACTTGTCCTGATAACTGTCGGTTTTGCTATCCACAGCATGCTCAAAGGCTCTGACAAAGGATTTGTAAGTGAGAGGGTTGCCTTTAAAAACTGGAATGTCTTTAGAAGGGAGATAAGACCTTGTTTGTTGTTTTACAAGCATCTCAGTAATTGCATTCTGCTTCTGCATTACCTTGTACAGTCCTCTTCCACTGTCTGCCACCTGTGGGTTGCTATTGCCATGAGGTTTGTTCTGTTGAGTGTCTGGTGAAGACTGCGCCAACGTACCTGGAATATATGTTACTTGTACTCCTGCAGCAACATTTGAAGTTAGCATAGCACCATCACTCTCTTCTTTAGGTTTACTTCTTGAATGCTTTCGTGATGCATCACTGTGAATACTTCCTTTCAAACGCTCATATTCTCCAAACACCTTGAGTTTTGCATTAGACTCTGCAATAGCTGTTTCCAGAGCAAGCTGTTCCATCTTAGCCTTCAGCTGCAGCTCTTCCCTCTCCAGTGATTGTTTCCTTCGTAAGGCTGCTGCACGTGCCATCAAGGCTGCATGCTCTGCGGCTGCCTTTAAGGCTACTGAAGTCCCAGTATTTGTTGATGAAGAAACTGAGGATTTCTTTTTACTATGACAACCTATTCCATCTTGTGATATGCTGTCATCTGCTTCGACATCATCCTGACCATGCCCGATTCCTGGATTCTCACTTGCACCTTTAACTTCATCTTCGTTATTTTTATCTGCTAATTTCTTCCTCATTGCAGCACACCAGTTTTCAGTGTTCTCAACAAAGTCTCTCAAAGGTGTAGCTCTTGGTTCATACCAGTTATGTTGATCTATTTGACCCTCATCTTCTTCCATTAAAGCAACAACTGCAGCATTTATATCCTCAAACTCGATAAACGCTGTATGAAAGTTATCATGAAGCAACTCTTCCACTTCATCCACATTTGAACCATCAAGCTTTAAGCTTTAAATAATTTTCATCATGCCTGTAAGATGTGATAATTTCCCTCTTCTTGATCCAATAAGCCTGCTTATTTTGTCATCTCTTGCCTTTTCTGTGGGCTTTGGCACCCTCCTCTGGTCAGATTCTTCCATGACCACAGCACAAACCACTTGACTGAGAATTTATGTGCTGCGCAACTCCGACAGGCTAACGTTAGCTTTCTGCGCGTTAGCTTATTAGCAGGTGAAATCTTGTTCCAAAACATCCACAGACTTACTTTATTCCAGTATGAGGACTTGGGTTGTCTCCTCATCCATGTAGGAACAACTTTAATCCAAGTTCGTCCATTCTTCTTTCCAACGAGAGTGGAGTTTTTTGACTCACATGTAGTGGCAATCTTTTCTCTTCTTCTTAGCACTCCGTGTTACCACTACCATTAAGCAACCTTCTTGGCAATAAGCTTGACACAAAAAGGAATCTTCCGAGGCCGTAACTCCGTTCAAAAAATAACTTTACTCAAAAGGCAAAACAATGTTACAAGATTCACTTTCACGTATTCTTCAAGTATTCGTCAAAAAACTGTCTTGCTCCGTAGGCTACTTAACCTGGTCTGAGCCAAGCTGCAATGATGTCATAGCAGTATAATTAAAGTAGCAGTTAAATAATTTTTAAAGAAAAACTGCTAACTAACTAAGGAATACAATATGGCTCTTACACCCGGAAACCATCAAAAATAATCCTGCATGCTGCATGGATGAAGGAGTGTGAGCAGGGCTTCGAGGGCCTGAAAAGAAGGTTGATGTCTGCTCGAGTCCTGGCCTACACCAACTTTTCCTTGACCCTTTATCTTGGAGGTAGACGCCAGCTGTAGTGGACTGGAAGCTGTACTGTCCCAAGAACAAGAGGGTAAGGTCAGACCCATTGCATATGCTAGCCGTGGCCTTAAGCCCACAGAACACAACATGACAAATTACAGCTCTATGAAATTGGAATTTCTCACCCTAAGATGGGCTATGACCAAAAATTCAGGGACTACCTATTGGGACAATAGTGTGTGGTGTACACAGATAACCATCCTCTTAGTCACCTATCCACAGCAAAGCTGGGTGCTACAGAGCATTGTTGGGCTGCACAGTTGGCAGTTGGTGAAGCGAGGAGGGGTGCTATATTGCCGTGTCATCCTCCGTAGAGGGGATGAAGTGCGCCACACACCCCTCGTCAGCGCAGAGAGGCCGGAGATCCCCAAAGAGCTACGGAGGAGGAGAAGAGGCTGCAGATCGGGAGTGAAGCACAGGGAGCAGAAAAAAACAGTATAAGCCATGCCTACCATCTGTCATCATGGGGAACGTAAGATCTCTCCCCAACAAGATGGAAGAGCTAACGGCGCTGACCCGGCTGCAGAGGGAGTACCGGGTATGCAGCGTCATGTGCTTCACGGAGACGTGGCTGAGTGAACTTTCTCCGGACTCACACGTCACCCTGGACGGGTTTACACTACTTCGGGCAGACAGGAATGCAACGGAGTGCGGTAAGAAGAAGGTAGGGGGAATTGCTGTGTTTGTGAACGAGAGATGTTGCCATCCGGGACACATAACAGTTAAGGAGCAACTCTGCACCAGAGACTTGGAGCTGTTAGCGGTGAGCATGTGGCTATACTACCTCCCAAGGGACTTTTCACATTATCGCTGTGACTGTGTACATCCCCCCCTCAGTGGTTGCTGCTACAGCTACAGATCAGATCTAGACTATTATCTCTCAACTGCAAAACCAGCACCCCAATCCTTCCTCCTCATCTCTGGTGACTTTAATCACACTTCCCTGTCCACTTCTCTTCCCACCTTCACCCAGTACGTGAAATGTCACACCAGAGACAATAAGATTTTGGCCCTCCTGTATGCCAACATCAGCTATGCATACACATCATCCCCCCTCCCCCCGCTGGATCGTTCAGATCACAACCTCGTCCACCTAACCACAGACTACACCCCCATGGTGAATTAACAACCCCATGTGGAGAGGCTCGTGAAGCAGTGGACTGAGGAGAGCAGGGCTAGGCTCAGAGACTGTCTCCAGATGACCGACTGGGATGCACTCTGCAGCCCCCAGGGCAGTGATATCGACAGCATGACCTACTGCATCACGGATTATATCAATTTCTGCCCCTCAGGGTACAGTGCTCTCCCCCTTCCTCTTCACCCTCTACACGTCGGACTTCACCCACAACACGACACAGTGCCACATCCAGAAGTTCTCCGATGACACAGTCATTGCCGGCTGTTTTTCCGAGGGGAACAATGTGGAATACATGACTGTTATCAGGGACTTTGTCAGCTGGAGTGAGCTCAACCAGCTTCAGCTCAACACCAGCAAGACAAAGGAGATGATAGTTAACTTCCAGAGGAAAGCATCCCCATTAACGCCTGTAAACATCCAGGGATTGGACATAGAGGTAATGGAAAGCTACAAATTCCTGGGTGTTCACCTTAACAATAGACTGGACTGGACTGAAAACACCCAAGACTTCTACAAGAAGGGCCAGAGTCGCCTCCACCTGCTGAGGAGACTGAGGTCCTTCGGGGTGGGCAGGACCCTCTTAAGGATGTTTTATGACTCTGTGGTGGCCTCAGCCATTTTCTTTGCTGTGGCCTGCTGGAGAGGAGGCAGCACAGACAGAGACAGGAGCAGGCTCAATAGACTGATCAGGAGAGCGAGCTCTGTCCTGGACTGTACCCTGGACTCTGTAGAGGAAGTGGGGGAGAGAAGGATGTTAGCTAAACTGACATCCATCATGGACAACACCTCTCACCCCCTACATGACATGGTGGGGTCCCTGAGCAGCTCCTTCAGCAGTAGACTGTTATACCCACGGTGTAAGAAGGAGAGGTTCTGCAGGTCCTTCATCCCAACCACTGTCAGGGTCTAGAACACATGCACCACCTGAAATCTTGTTGCAGGACCTGTGGTCACTTTAGCATACATTCATCCTAGCAATATTATTTATATCAATGCTCACTACTTTTTCTCCTTTAACATTGTCATATATCAGTCATATAATTTATTGGCCGTTAAATTTGTTTTTTACAATTGTTGTACAATTGTCTTCTTGTTTCTCCTGTCAGCAATGCTGACAACTCTGTATGTTCACTATGTCTTTTTTTCCACCTTTTTCTCTGCTGCTGTAATATGTGAATTTACCCGTTGTGGGATTAATAAAGTAAATCTAATCTAATCTAATCTAATCTAATCACTCAAGACAGGTATTACAGCAGCTGCATAATGAACATGGCCACCAAGGTGCTGAGCGGACAACAGAGCTGGTCCATCAGCGGTGCTATTGGCCTGGGATGCACCGTGTCATCAAGCAGTGGGTCTGCTGTGGCATATATGGGTCACTTGCTTGCTTCTCACCCAAATCAGGTTCTGGCTATTGATTTCACCATCCTGGAGCCATCAAAGAATTGGGTGGAGAACCTCCTGGTCATGACTGACGTTTTTTCAAAGTACACCCAAGCTATCCCGACCCATGACCAGTGGGCATCTACAGTGGCTAGAGTGTTGGTTAATAAGTGGTTCGGCAGGTTTGGTGTGCCTGGTTGCCTCCATTCTTACCAGGGCATGAGCTCTGAGAGCAATCACATCCAGCAGCTCAGCCAAATGTATGACATTGAGAAAAGCCACACCACCCCTCATCCAGCTCGAAATGGCCAATGTGAGATGTTCAACCGCACCTTACACAACCTCCTCTGCACTTTGCCCATCAGAAGAGGGACTGGTCTAGCTACCTGCCCCAAGTGACTTTTGCCTATAATACTACTGCACATCAGTCCACTGGTGAGTCTCCATTTTTTCTGATGTTTGGCCAAGACCCACAATTACCAGTTGACTTCCTTTTGGGCAGAGTACAGGAACCTGTAGCTGGCCATCCCCATGACTGGATCGTGGAACATCAAACACGGCTACGTCATGCTTTTGAGGATACAACCGGGCATCTGGAAGCTGCAGCTGCCTGGTGGAAGGAGCACTATGACAAGCATGTTTGAGATATCCCCCTGCGAGAAGGTCAGCTGGTCCTCCTTAGAGACACGAGAGCAAGGGGCTGGCACAAAATCCAAAACATCCATGACATCTGGAGCACAACAGTCTTATCAAGTATTGAAAGCAACTGGAGTGGGAGGATCTGTGTACACTGTGGTGCCTGTGCATAACCCCCAGTAGGTAAAGCATGTCCATCGTTAACTGTTAAAAGGCAAAGTGGATTGCATGGCTGACTGTTCCCCCAGTGAGCCCCCTGAAAGGATGGGATCCACCCCAGCAGATGAGTCGTCTTTTGATGGTGATTGGGCTGTAGTGATTCCTGAATCCATCACTGTCTCAGGAAACCACCCCCCTTGTTCAGCCAGTCACCATCCAGTCAGCTAACGGCAGTGATGCCGCAACACCTCAGCCGGGTCAAGAGCCAATGAATCCAACATCTAGTGCTGCACCACAAAGTCCCAGTGAAGCCTCCCTGAGAAGAACCACCCATCCAAATGCAGGCAGACATCCAAACCTTTACCGCCTTCCACAGGCTGTGGGGAGTAGGGCAATTGGGGCTACTGACTCTCTGAGGCCTGTGCTTAGTGGCTCTGCTGCTCTGCTTAGGCCTCGGCAGTGAGTGCCAATTGTCGGGCCGACGATTGAAAACTGTGGGGTAGATTGTAGTGAAGCTCAGTGAGGTGTGGTGAACACAGCCCAGGTAGCTGGCAAAACTCCTACCTTAGCTCCTCCCCCTGATTGGGTACTGTGTAAAAAGGCCGCAGTTGGCTCAGTTCAGCCTCTTGCTGGTCCCTGGTGGTGGTTGCCTGCTGAAGGTGGTGAGTAGGGTCCCCATTTTGTGTCCTTTTGGGTTGATTTCAAAGTAGTGGTGGGCAAGTGAAACCTCATGACGCACTGAGGCTTTCCTAACATATGTGCCAAAAAAAATTCAAAGCTTTGAGACTTCAGTGACGATGACATCTGGTGGACAACTGAAGCAATAACAACCCCTGAAGAGCACGACTGAAGCACTGGCACTGTTTCAATCCCATGACAGCAATAAGTTCAGAAAAGTCTGTGTGGTCATTCAAGTGTTTTGTTCATTCATAGCAAATAATGATTATATCATCATTACAATAAAATATGCAGATACCCTCCCCCATACCCTAACCCACATTCCAGATTAACCAAAAGAATAAATGCAAATTATATTAAGGGTTAAATGTTGGTTAAGGTTTTATTTAAAGCTTTGAGCTTTATTAAAAAACTGTACTAAAGGTCCCTAACAGGATTAGAGATCCTTCCTACTTTGCAAATGATCATGGTGTTTGAATTCAGATACATTGATTTGGAATGATTATTCACAGAAGCAGACAAGTTATTTGTGTTGGGACCTGAACCTGGTGGTGAGTAATGGAGGCTCACCACGCATAACCAAGTTTCGACCACATGGCTTTCTTTGTCTTAGAGACAAAGGAAAGCACCGGAATCTTAAAATCCCACAATCCTCCAGGTGTGAAATCCAATCCAGCAGCCACCACTGGCTGACTGTGGCATGTGACCTTTGAGGCCATCAAGTTATATAAAGGCTTTGCTCAGCTTTTGTTTGCTCTCTTATTCCTCCTCTTCCTCCTCCTCTTCCTACTCCTCTTCATGGTCTTCTCCTCCACTCAACTCCACCCTGGAACCACTCTCCAGGGACCCCCAGCTGTGCAGCTGCAGCTGGCCATCTGTGGTAGCCTGCTGACCAAAGCAGATCCTCAGACCTTTCCTCACAGCAGCGACGCGAGAGCCTGCTGCGGAACGATCAAGATCTGGCAAACAAACTCCATTAGCCAACAAACACAAGGTTTGTAGTCTAATCCTCCATACAACAGGAGCCACACAGCGAGTTAGCACCGAGCTGCTAACCAACTACGTCAAAAGAGTGGCCAGTTTCCCTCCAGCGTCTGCCATCAGGACCGCACAGCAAAGACTGCCTTCCAACATTGGAATTCCAACTCGCTCAGCTTGGCCCTTCCATCAGGAATCACCAGCCAAAGGAGCAACACACAAGAGAGAGTGTCTTGTCATGGAAACTTTTCTATTCTGCCAGGATTCTGTTTCCACCGGGTTCTTTTCTACACAAAGTAAAGTTGAAGCTGTCAGGAACAAAGATTCTTAGAGTCCGAGTCAAGCTCAAAAGTCTTTACTGGTTGCAACACAGGATGTCACTCAGCAGCCCCGCACGTGTGCTGACCTACAGAGTGGCATACAGAGAAATAAAGAACATGGTTTTTATACTTTTCTAAATACATGAGTGTGTATTACAAAAGGCATACGTGACTAGAGACATGTATCCCCACATATGGGAGCTCAAAAGCAGGAAACCCTTTGGAAAATCCCTTACAGAACAGCAGAAAACAGGAAACTCCTTACAGGCTTAAAATATATTTTTCAGACATCCTCAGGTCATCGTGACCCTCAGGCCATTGTCTGGACAGTAGAGGTAAAAAGTTCACAGGTACACATGCACTCATAGTACATTTACCATTACAGTCTCTCACACCAGAACTGGTAAAACCATCTGGGCCTAGTCAAGCTAAAATAAGATAAGCTAAAGATAAATCAAGAACTGTGATTTGATGTATTTGTGTTTACTGAGTGTTGTGATCAGTTGGTAGACAGGTTACTGTAGTTGGCTCTGCCACATTGTTAAGTAGATGTTAGTTAGGTTATGCTTGCATGCTAACTAACCATCCTTCCTCTAACCTGGCACCTCATGAAACATACACACACACTCACCCAGCACATGGTCTGAGTGCCTCCACAGATCTTCTTTGTTCAGGGCCTCCAGGCCTCAGCAGCCATTTTGACACACCCAGACACACCCACACACACACAAACACGCACACACCTGTAGAAAGTACACTGTAGATAGATTCTAGGTTTCCTTTTCCTTTATTCTTGTTAATAAATGATTATTAAACATACCCATTGTCTGTTTAATGTTGCACAAGAGTGAATCCCGCCCACCTCTACACGGTCAACAACTCCAAATTCCTTCTGCCTAAACTAGTTGTTAATCTGGGAATTTTGGTTCTAGTTATTAAATTAATTATTAATCAGAGTTCCAAATTGACAATTTAGTACTATTTATGAGATTGATTTAATAAATTGGCTATCTTTCCCTTGTCAAAAGGGTGGTGCCCCGAGGTGATCTAATGTAGTAGATCCAATTATTTAATTATTAAGAATTATTATTCTAAGAATTATTAATTATTTCAGATAGCCAAACACCAATAATTATTGCCCTTAGTAGGCAAACTCAACAAAGGGTGCTCCAACAAATGGTGCCCCCGTGAGGTAAAGAACAATTGGTGACCGTGTGTTACGCTGGCCCAACAATTTTTACATATACGCTTCCTTAAACCGCAGAGTAACACAGGAGTTGAACTTTCAGTACTTCTTGCATACGAGACACTTCTGCAGAAAACAGGAAACCCTTCGCAGAACTAAGATATGTTTTGCAGACACCTTCAAGTCAGAGCAGTAAGGGTGAAAAGTTCAAGTTACTGTGGGACCGGGCACTGCCACGTCCTTTCATCCGGGAACTTTATTCCAGGGGAAGGAAGTTAGTCAAACACTACTAAGATAGAAGACGCAACTACGGCATATGGTTAAGAATTTATTTTAGAGGCACAGAAGATGAGTATAGAGTCAGCGCTGAGGCTTCGACCCGTCCACTTTAAGAGTTGGAGAGACAAAGCCCCGAACTAAGGAAATCATAAGTTTTTATGCATCTTGACTCCTCTTGCGACCAGGGCGAATATCCTTGATTGTTATCCTCCTGGCGCCAGGGAGTGCGACCCTGAGTGTTATCAGTGTCTTCCTATGTGTAGCCAACCGGCTCTAGCTGGACCCAAGCGAGTGTTAAAATCAGATGTGGTGCATTCTGTTCTGATGAGCAAGCAGCAGCGAAGCAGTGATTAACATATCATAAGTCTATGGCGTGACATGGTGTGATGACAAATAAGAACACTTAGTTTCATAATAATCCAACAAATCCCCATGTTGGCGTGCTCTAAAGCATGCCACTACTATAGTGTGGTGTAGTGTATCTAACCTATGTAGGAACTGTGCCCCTTCCGGCTATCACGTGAGTGGGTCCCCCATCCCACTGCCATGTCTCCGGTGGTCTCACAGTTGTATATGCAACAAAGTGGAAATATCACTAACAGTTTCTATAATCAGTTAATATATTACGCTTACCAGCAAGCAACAAAGCAATTCTATTCTAACAACATGTGATCAGTTATTGTAGACCCTGTCCACTGAACAATGTCATCTTCTTCCAAGCCATCCTCCTCCGACATCGTCAGCTGTATCAGCTTGTCCTCAGGAGTATCTTCTTCCTGTTCAGCCAATTCTCCATCTCCCTCAACCAGCGGAGGTCTTCTTTCAGCTACTGCTGTCATTTGATACTCTGGAGGAGGTCTTTTTGCCTAGATGGACCCCACCGCCTTGTCGATGCACTTGATGATAAGGGCTCGGATACAGGGGATAAAACAACAACCACAGAGAGCAAAAAGCAAAATAGCAAGCAACAATGTCACATAACTGGCAAGGAGATTACTCCACTTGCCTTCCTCCGCTGCTGCCGAGCGGGGATTCTAGCTTTTTTCCTATCATATCAAGCATTCTGTGATTTTTTATTTTTATTTTTATTTTTTCAAAATTTTTGTTTCTCTTTCTGTTCGGCAAGTTAAGCAGCTTAATTCACCTACGTTAAACACATTTTATATCATTTCCTCCATCCTTATACCTACTTCCTTGTTGCCTCTGTAGTTTTCCTATTCTTTTCACACGTCCAGTTCTTCCTCCTTCTCCTTCCTTAACAATGTCTCGAGACCCCGGATTAACATATTCATATTTTAATCATTCTCTATTTCACCTCAACAACTGCTGGTCCTTATCTTGTTCTTCCTTTCGCGTTCTTCTGTCCTTGTCTTGTTTCTCCTCCCGCGTTGGCTGAAGTTCACACGTCAGCTTGCACTGCTTGTACAGGCAGACCAGAGCTGGAAAAACAGTTACTGAAATGCAGTTTTCTTAATTTCAGATGTTCAGAAAGCTCAGTTAGTTTCTTTTTCCAGTTCCTTTTTCCGGTTCATTCTGGTTGCTATTTCAATTTTGGATTTCAACTTTACTTGTCTATTTTGCAGAGAGATGATGTAACATTTCCTTTGGTCGGTTGTTGGTGGGGGCCCCGTTAGCGCACCAAACAGTCCGTTATCTTTTAATTATTTCACCCATTCGTCAAATTTTTGTAATTTGTTTTCAATTTCGCCTTCTGGAAAAGTGTGTCAAATTTTTATTTTTCCCACATACAAATAATGTCCCAAAACCCCTGGAGAATTGTTTTATTCTCCTCCTTCGCCTTCTTTTTTCTCTTTAGACATGTTTAAAGTTGTTAAGTACACACAAACTTTTAGGCACACCCGGCCTCCCTTCTGCCCCTGCACTCGCAACACACACACTCTTTTAACCAGGGCGCAGTATTTCATTCACTCAGACACATTCAGACACTTTTTTTTGTTTTTTGTATTTTATACTTATCTCGAGATGTCTCGTGGGTTGGACGCTTTTACAATTATAGCTAAAAATACAGAATATTAACAGCTATAACTGAGGGACCTTTAAACCCAAACCCTAAAACAATAACCGGAGTTAGCTGCTTTTACTGTAGTACCAGAGGGACCTTAAAACCCAAACTTCCGTCGGGCTGTCGCTTTTACACTTGTAGCTGTTAATTCGGAAATTAACAGCTATAACTGAGGGAACTACAAACCCAGTCCTAATCAATAATCGGAGTTAGCTGCTTTTACCATTAATATTCATAACAGTGGGACCTTAAAGCCCATCTTCCGACAGGCTAGCAGCTTTTACAGTTGTGGTTGTTAAGTCGGAAACTAATTCAGAAATCAACAGCAACAATTGAGGGACCTCGAAACCCAAACCCTAATCAAGTATCGTAGTTAGCTGCTTTTGCTGCTAGCAGTAACTTATTGCCAACAGAGGGACCTTAAAACCCAAACTTGCGACGGGTAGTTCTTTTGCAGCTATGGCTGTAAATTCGGAAATTAACAGTCATAGCTGAGGGACCTTGTAAACTCAAACCCTCATGAGCTAATCGGAGCTAGATGCTTTTACTGTTATTTTGTTCAACAGAAGGAGCTTAAAACCCAAACTTCCAACGGTTAGGCATTTTTTAGGGAGTTGGATCAGGCCCCCACGGACATTTAAACCGTACTAACCACGCCCGAATTCTTGTCTTTAAAAGTAATAATAATAATAATAAAATTTTTAAATTCTATTCCGTACTCATTTCCCGTGTTTTATTTTACCAAAAACAGTATTACACTTTGGATCAGTCTAACACAGCCAACAAAACGTCCTGGTGGACGTGCAGAAATTTTGTTAAAAAGGTTTTCTGCTTACCTTTTGTTTAGGCGGCCGCCAGCTGTGAGAGACTTTTCCTCGGTGCAAAAAACCTCCTTCACTTAGGCCTGAAATCCCGGACGAGCCCCCAATTTGCGGGACCGGGCACTGCCGCGTCCTTTCGTCAGGGAACTTTATTCCAGGGGAAGGAAGTTAGTCAAACAGTACTAAGATAGAAGACGCAACTACGGCGTATGGTTAAGAATTTATTTTAGAGGCACGGAAGATGAGTATAGAGTCAGCGCTGAGGCTTCGACCCGTCCACTTTAAGAGTTGGAGAGACGAAGCCCTGAACTGAGGAAATCATAACTTTTTATGCATCTTGACTCCTCTTGCGACCAGGGCGCATATCCTTGAGTGTTATCCTCCTGGCACCAGGGAGTGCGACCCTGAGTGTTATCAGTGTCTTGCTATGTGTAGCCAACCGGCTCTAGCTGGACCCGAGCGAGTGTTAAAATGAGATGTGGTGCATTCTGTTCTGATGAGCAAGCAGCAGCGAAGCAGTGATTAACATATCATAAGGCTATGGCATGACATGGTGTGATGACAAATAAGAACACTTAGTTTCATAATAATCCAACATTACACATACATTCAAATAGTACATTTACCATTACATTCCCCCCTTTTGATCCGAAAGGATCAACTATATACAAGAACCTCAAAAATCAAACATCAAACTAAATCGTCCATACTGGTTTACTACAATGTACTTGCTACACTGTTAGTAACGACACTCTTGGTGATTCTCTAGGAGTTGATCTGTTGTTCAGATGGGGCCGGAACTTTTCTGCAGTGGTTCATGTGGATCCACATTGCTCTCTCTGCTGTGTGGGTGGTGAGTAGAACTTGAAAAGGTCCTTGCCACCTCTTGTGTTTCCAGCTCTTCCTCCAGAAGTCCACCACCACGTAGTCCCCGGTTCGGAGGGTGTGCAGTGGGCTGTAAGCCTGGTCCGGGAGGGCTGCTGCAACCTGTTTTCTTATATCAGAGAGATCCCGAGAGAGTTTAGAACAATAGGCCAACATATCATTTTCACAGAGAGTGGTTGTCGGAAGAGGTGCTTAGGGTTTGCTCAGCCCAACAGAGGGTGGAGTATCAAACAAAATTTCATACGGGCTGAAATTATTTCTTCCCCGTTTCCTCATTCTCATGTACATACGATGCCTAAATAAAGACTGAGTTCTGCAATAGCACTGTTCACAAATTATGGACCATTGTCACTTGAGATCCTGGATGGAATTCCCCACCTTGGGATTATCTCAGTGAGCAGAGCCTTCGCTACCACAGAAGCTGTTTGCTTTGATGATGGGAACACTTCTACCCATTTCGACCACATGTCTACCATTACCAAACAGTGAGACTTACCTTCAGAAGGGGAAAGCTCAACAAAGTCCATCATTATGTGTTCAGAAAGTCGTGTTGGAGGTGGGTGTGCCACCAGCCAACAGCTGCACCTCCAGTCACCATTTTGTCAAGCTCCTGAAGTTCGCGGACGACACCACCCTCATTGGACTCATCTCCAATGAGGACGAGTCTGCCTACAGGTCGGAGATTGATCACCTGGTGACCTGGTGCAGGGAGAACAATCTGGAGCTCAATGCTTCCAAAACAGTGGAGATGAGAATAGACTTCATGAAGAGCGCAGTCCCACCCTCCCCCATCATTCTGGGTGACTCACCAGTAGACACTGTGGAGTCCTACCGCTTCCTGGGCACTATCATCTCCCAGGACCTCAGGTGGGAGCTGAACATCAGCTCCCTCATCAAGAAAGCACAGCAGAGGATGTACTTCCTGAGGCAGTTGAAGAAGTTCAAACTACCACAGACAATGCTGGTCCACTTCTACAGTGCCATCATTAAGTCCATGCTCACCTCCTCCATCACCGTCTGGTACACTGCTGCCTCTGCCAAGGACAGGTGCAGACTGCAGCGTATCATACGATCCGCTGAAAGGGTGATCGGCTGCAACCTCCCTTCTCTCCTAGAACTTTACTCCTCCAGGACCCTGAGGAGAGCAAGGAAAATAGCTGCTGACCCCTCCCACCCCGGACACTGCCTATTCTCCCTTCTCCCCTCTGGACGGAGGCTGCAGTCCATCAGGACCAAAACCTCCTGTCACAAGGACAGTTTTTACCCGTCTGCCATCAGGCTTTGGAATAATGCCTAAGTCTGACTTTAGCCCAATACGTTATATTAACGTCCATCCCCCAAACTCAAATATGTGTTATATTAACGCTCCCACCACTTCACTGGACACTTTACCTTTCACACCACTACCTGCACTACCTGTGTTAATATATATATGTATACAGCTTTTTCTTTTTATGCCTAGGTTTATGTTTATTTGCACACTTCACGTTTATGCTCATTCGATGTTTATGTCTGTCTCTCCTTTTATATGTAAGCACCATCAAATCAGGACAAATTCCTTGCAATGCAAATTACCTGGCAATAAAACTGATTCTGATTCTGATTCTGATTCTGATTGTTGTGTTGGTTGAATAGGTCTGCCTACATTGTGGGTGGAACAAATGAAACACGCTTTGCAGTATGCTTGAGCATATGCTGAAAATCCCTTTGTGAACCAGGTGTCCTTCAACTGAGCACACATCCCCCCTTTTGACACATGGTCCAACCTGTGTGTCAACTTAGCATAATGAGGAAAAAAGTGTTTAGGAAGAGAGGGCTTGCCATCCGGGCTGGTCCAGACACCATCAGAGTAGGTGGCACCACAGAGGGACCACAGACATTGTTCATCTGGGGAAGCAAAGGACTGAACTGCATACAGTTCAGCAGGGATTCATGCAAGTGATGAAGTGTGAAGAAAAGAGGAAGTCGAAGGCACGGAAGCCTGCGACGCAGCAGCCTTAGCAGCAGCATCGGCAGCAGCATTTCCCTTTGAAATCTCGTCAGCATTTCCTGTGTGAGCAACACACTTAAACACTGCCACAGCTGAGGCTAAGAGAATGGCTTCCAATAAATCAGCAACAAGAATGTGATTCAAGATGTGCTTACCATTAGACTTCAAGAAACCTCTGTGTTTCCACAATTGACCCAAATCATGCACAACACCAAAATCGTACCTGGAATCAGTGTAGATAGTAACGGACTGTCCTTGAGCAAGCTGACATGCTGTTGTAAGAGCCATCAATTCTGCTGCTTGTGCAGAGGCGTCCTCAGCTTCAGGTGTCCACTTGAGTCAAGAGTGTGAAGAAGAGCCTGAAGTATGAAGAATGTTTCCCAAGGGTTTCTCCAGCTCTGAGTAGTTAGGTGTAAAATAACGACAGTAAGAGCACATGCTAAGAAAAGTCATCAGTTGTTTCATAGTTAGTGGTTTGGGTATTTTAGCAATTGCTTCAATGCATTTAGGAGAGAGTCTTCCCTCCCCCCAACACAATGTGTCCCAAAAACATCACTCTTTGCTTCACAAACTGTAGTTTACTCTCCATCTGTAAGACACGGATACAGAGAGCTTTTCTTATTCTTTGGTTTATCATCTTGTTGTCTAGATGTTTTGTTTGAGTCGTCCCCTACCTGGAACTTAACCATCTGACCCTGTAATTTCTTTCTTTCCCTACATTCTGCTTCTTTCTCCCATATTTTCAAGCACTCATTTTGTTCATCTATCACCTTAAATTTATCGGCTTTGACCATGCCTTTTTTTAGAGCTTCTCTTTTCTTTTCCTCTAGTTTTTGTCTTAATGCCCCTAATTGCAGAGGACTGAATGAGCCCTCCTCTGGAAATACGCACTTATCTGTCCAAAATGACAAGTATTTGCAACTTACTACTCCATATTTTGACATCATGTCCCTGACTTGCGAACTCACTGGCAAGTCTTCATTTTCTGCTTTACTCTTTTAATTTCCCATTTTATTTATTTATTTATTCTTATTATTAATAATATTTTAATATACACATAAAAAAAATTTTTTTTTTTTTTTTTAATCAAACAAACAGATAGACAAATGAACAGACACATATCTCTGGAGTTCCCAATTCCCGTTTAGGTTCCCAGCCCTTTCTATGACAGAAACACCTCTTTAGTGGCTTGAAAGCATCGTGTAGCCACGTTTTTACCCTCGTAGTGGTTCATTACCCTGTGAAACCACTTTTTTTTATACTGGCTCAAACCCTATGAAACCACCCTCTTTTTTTTCTTTTTTTTTAATAGTGGCTCAAACCCTATGAAACCACCTTTTTTCCCTTACAGTGGTTCAAACCCTATGAAACCACTTTTTTTATAGTGGCTCAAACCCTATGAGACCACTTTTACCTTATAGTGGTGGAGAATCAAGATAATTCGAGCGATAGGCTTGTGCCTCAACCAAGCACCAGCGAGGATGCCGGTAGCCAGGAAGACCAGCCAACTCTTGTACACCCCTGGCCGTACCTGGAAGAATTGTTTGAAATGGTTGGATGCAAAAAAAACTCCTTTCAGATGCGCTGCAAGCTCTGCGCAAACTCGCCGTCTAATTTGAAAAAGCATATTCAGGTAAGCTGAAAGTTTCTTATCACTCCATTATTGACAAAATATTATAGTAACTTAGTGACATACTAATGGTAAATTTGCACTGTTTACTATGGCTAGGTACATGCCAAGACATGCAATGGTTTGCTTGCAAGGAGTAACGTTAGCAGTCTATGATTCAAAGCAAGTTCATTTGGTGGGCTCTGTGTGAGATTTGAAGTTCAAATTTGGCCATATGTTATCTCATATCATTGCTATGTGAAATATTTTAAGTTAATTGTGTAAAGCTGTGGTCGTGGTGTCGTGTGGCACAGTGGGTTAAACAGGCACTCTATATATAGAGGCTATAGTCCTCGTTGCAGGTGGCCCGGTTCAAATCCCGTGACGGATGGCCCCTTTCCTGCATGTCATTCCTCTCTCTCTGCCCCCACTTCCTGTCCTTCCTTCCGCTGTACCATCAATTGTGTTTCTCAACCCTGATCCTGGTGACCCACTGCCCTCTGTGTTTTAGATGTTTCCTGATTCAAATGAGTGGCTCATTATCAGACTTCTTGAGGACAAGCTGATCATTTGAATCAGGTGTGTTGGAAGAGGGAAACACCTAAAACATGCAGGGCAGTGGGTCCCCAGGACCAGTACTGAGACACACTGAATTCAAGGCTAAAAACTAGTGCAGTCATTTTAACGCGTTGATTCGATTAATTAATTACGCCGCAATTTAACGCGTAAAAAAATTAACGCAATTAATTATGAGTATCAACGGTGGCGAGCCAATGCTTGCGCATTTGAATTTTGGCCTATTGAAGGACCCGTAGTCTTCTCGGCCGTGCTACGTCACCTGCGCCGGCAAATTAACAAGGCAGTGGGCAACAATAACAGACATGGACAAGACTCAGGAGGATGAGGCAAGTGCGTCTTCAGTTGGGCCACTGAACGGCAAATTTATTTACAAAAAGAACAGAGACGGGACGATAAATAAAAACGCTGTGATTTGTAGTTTTTGCAAAAAGGAGTTGTACAGGAGTTTTTACATTTTTGAAGACAGCTTTATTTTATTTATTTAACTGTATTGCTGTATTTGTTTTACATTTTTGAATAATGCACCTGGCCTAACTGGTTTGCGGATGTGCTTGACCTTTACTTTTGGATTTCATTTATGAAGCACAGTTCACCAATAAAAAAATTTGATTTCAAATCTTCTCTTCTTAATGTATTCAATTTATTAGTCATACACTACAATTTTTGAATATCCTAGAATTCAAATTCTTTATCAGGAGACCTTTAGCAGATATGACATTAAAATGCGATTAATCCGATTAATTAATTACAAAATCCTGTAATTAATTCGATTAATTTTTTTAATCGACTGACAGCACTACTAAAACGTTTTTTTTCTTTGTGTAAAGCTACAGTCTACAGCTGCTTGATAAAGCTAAGTATAGACATGATCCTGAGAGTGTGCGTGCCTGTGTGGGGCAGGCCCGATGGATCCTTGTAAAGATCAGTTTAAAATGAATTCAAATTCATATTATCCCATAAACAATGCTACTTTTCAGCTATGCCAGCAGCTGTGCCTGGTCCTTAAACAGCTTTAAGTGGCGATATACTTCTCTGCTCAACATAAATGCATAGATCAGTGAAAGTGCTCCCTAACTTGTAGTCTGACCTTCATTCATGAACTTCAAGTATGATATAATACAGCAGAAGTGCTAGACAGTCTGAGCTTGTGGTTTGAGAGAAATAATATGGATTTCAATCTGTACCTGTGCATTCATTTTCTCCACAGAAGAAAAACCCCACTCGTCAAGAGAGGTACACACAACTCACTTCAGCAGCCCTCAAAAGAAGGTCATCCACTGAAGATTCTTTGGCCCCGCCCTCCAAGCAAGCCAAGCTGTGGGAGGCCAGAAGAGTGTCCCAGGAAAGTGTGGATAAAGTGATCTTCAAATTCATTGTCGAGGGCTTGCACCCACCACACATTGTCAGGGAACCTCGCTTCATTGATCGTGTGCAACATCTTCAGTCAAATACAAATGTCATGACACGCAATACTGTTGTAAACAAAGTCACAAAGGCCTCCGCTGAAATGAAAATAAAACTGAAAGCTGCCCTTAGTGAAGTTGAGTACATAGCAACAACAACAGACAGCTGGACGGCACACTGTCACGGTTTCATTGGTGTCACGGCACACTGGTTTAACCCCGAGACCATGCAGAGATCCTGTGCTGCCCTGGCATGCAAGCGACTTAAAGGGTCACATACATTTTCTGCCCTGGTTGGAGCACTTAATGATATTCACACAGAATTCAATATCAGAGAGAAGATCGTTCGCACTACAACTGACAATGGATCAAACTTCCTGAAAGCCTTGAGAGTTTATCGGCAGACTGATGAGAACAATGATCCTGAACCTCCAGGAGAGAATGATGGAGAAGAAGACGATGATCGCCAAGATGTTGATGAAGAAGTGGAAAGCATTGAGGGTGTCGAATTTGTTGATACCGGATCCCTGTTGGACAAAGATGACTACCTGGAATACCAGCTACCCAAGCACAATCATTGTGCCTGCCACCTCCTGAATTTAGTGTCCACAGTTGATGCCTCAAAAGCAGAGATCAACCCATTGTAAAAACGTGTGTCATGGTCCGCATTTGCCAAATGCTCTAGCCTGTGGAACAAAAGTTCAAGATCAACCACTGCATCAGAAGTAATTGAAGACAACTGCAAACTCCAGCTCGTAAGGCCTTTTCCTACAAGGTGGAATTCACTCTTCTCAGCTGTAGAAAGGATAGTGAGAATAACAAGAGAACAAGGCGAAGGGGCCCTTGAAGCTGTCTGCAGTGAACTAGATACACCTAAGTAAGTGTCTTTCAATTAGTGAAGTGATAAAAATAGATTAAATCACAGTTTTTTTTTACTTTGAATGCTGTAGAACACATGTATGCACTATGCTAATATGCAGTCCCCACACTTACTATGAATGTGATTTGTAGCAACACAACTACATTTCTAAACGTCTCAGATGACAACATTTCTTTTTAAATATCAGTTCCTCCAGCTGAAGGTGCTGCATCATGTAGGTTAAATGTTCCATGTTGTTATTCTTTTCTTCTTTTTACAGGTTTACTCCTGTGGAACTTTCATTTCTTGCAGAATATGCGAAGACAATGAGCCCAGTTGCAAAGGCACTTGATGTTCTGCAGGGAGAAGCCAGTGTGCAGATGGGATGGCTGGTCCCCACCATAACTTTACTAAGGACCAACCTCAAGCAACTTAACGTCACCTCCAAGTACTGCGAGCCTTTGATTCTTTCAGGACTTGAAAAACGCTTCAGAGACATGCTTGCAGATCCAGAGCTGATAGCTGCAGCCATTCTAGTTCCCAAATTCAAGACCTGCTGGACAAGTGATGAACATATCCTCAAATGTGGTAAGTGTCTCACTTCTCAACTTTCCCTGAATACAATAAGAATAAGTAATTTCTATGGAGACAGTGAAATGAGTTTCAAATGACATTTACACACACACTCACACACACACCACTATCCAGTTCACAATTACAGTACTGTCATGTAATCTAAATTGCCCTGATTTTTGTTATTGCACAGGCGTTGACTATATCGGAAGCCATTTGCACTCTCAGGCTGAGAATCACATCACTGAGGGCTCCCAGTCATCTGAAGAAGAGGACTTCTTTTCCTTCTTGAAGAAGACTGGGCCTCCTGAAATGACCCAGCAGTTGGATGCGTACCTGGGGTGCCCAGGAGACACAGTAGAGGTACTGTAGCCCTTCCCAGCTGTGTGCCAGCTATCACTTAAGCTCAATACGGCACTCCCTGCTTCAGCAGCCTGTGAAAGGCTCTTCAGTGTTGCAGGGCTGATCTTCCGGCCAAGAAGAGTTTGCACTGGCTCAAAGAACTTTGAGAACCAGATGCTTTTGCGGCTGAACAAAGCCTATTGGTAACTCTTTGTTGCATCTTCTGTGCTTGACTGATGTAGATCCTGATGTAGCAAGTGTTTGTTTTCTTATCTCTTCTATCTTTTAGTTAAATTTGACATTGTTGCCATTAGCTATAGAATTAAAATTCCAATAGACTATTGATTACATGCCTCTAAAGTTTGACATTTTGCACTATTACAATACTTATAGGCAACTAGTCATCGTATCTTCTGCTCCATGAAACACATGTTAATGCTCAGAAGTACAGAATAGTGGTTCTTTAATATATTTGCATTGAACTAAAATGCTCTCATTTTCAATGGGCATGCAACTGAAACAGGTAGATTGTTGTGCATCCCAAATTTTTCAACATTAACATTTTAATATAACATTACAGTCATTATTACCTTTAGAAAAACACCCCTATGGCGCTGCCTGAGCTTTTGTCCTTAATGACATTTTTTCCCCTTAAATTACTTTTACTTTTATACTTTAAGTAGTTTTGAAACCAGTACTTTTATACTTTTACTTGAGTAAAAAGCTTGAGTTGATACTTCAACTTTTACCAAAGTCTTTTTAAACCCTAGTATCTGTACTTCTACCTGAGTAATGAATGTCAATACTTTTGACACCTCTGCCAGACGTTGAGTCCAATTTAAAACTGCTGGCTAAGGATATGCATAAATATGGTAAGATTGTTATTCACATCAGCATTAATGACACCTGATTACGGCAATAGGAGGTGCGGTGTGCACTTCTTCCAAAACATTGTTGGAGACCATAGTTTTCCCTGGACCCCTTCCTAATTGAAGGAACTTGAATGACATGTTTAGATGCATGTCATTCAAGGAGAGACGGCATCCATCCGATCTTGGATGGAGCAGCTCTCTTATCTGCAAATCGGGCCAAGTCTATCAGAAACACAACCTCTGACAATTCAGGGTTGAGACCAGGAGGCGGAGTTGCAGTCTTACACACTTCTCTGCACTTCCATTCCAACTCTATACAGACTGTGTCTGCCCCCTGACCAGCTAAATGAATTAAATAAAACCTAATACAAATGAAAACAACTACAATAAATGAATGAAAAAAACACGAGAGTTAATCTGGGTTATTAGATATCAGATCTAAATCTCTATTGGTTAATGATTTGTTAATAGATCCAGAAAGGAACTGTTCCCATTTTCCTTGTTTCCTCGTCCTCGTTTTAGTCTTATTTATCAGATAGGTTCCAGTTTGTTCACATCAACAGTGATTCCTCTGTCTACACAAAGGATAGCCATGGAGTTCCAAAGGGCCTTGGCTAGCACTAATACCTTTCACCCTATAAATCCTGGGTCTTGGTAATATTATTAGGAAGCACCATGTAAATCAACACTGCAATGACAATGATAGCCAGCTGTATTTATCTATGAAGCCAGATAAAACATATCAGGTCAAACTTCTGGCATGTCTTAAGAACATAAAGACCTGGATGACCAATAATTTCTGACTTCTAAATTCAGACAAAACCAAAATATTGTATTTGGCCCCAAACATGCCAGAAAAACATTAACTGATCATATCGTCACTCGAGATGTCATTACCTTGGCCCTGAGTTCTACTGTAAGGAACCTCAGAGTAATTTTTGACCAGAACCTGCGTCACACGTAAAACAAGTCTATTGGACATCCTTCTTCCAACTGCACAATATTTCAAAAATTAGGAAAACGCTATCTCAAAATGATGCTGAGAAACTAGTCCATGTATTTGTTACCTCTGTAAAAGGTCTACAGTTGATTTAAGGCTGCAGCACGAGTACTGACAGGAACTCGAAGAAGAGATCACATCGCATCACTCCATGTTAGCCTCCCTGCATTGATTTCCTGTAAAATCTAGACTGGACATGACTGCTGAGAGAACTTCCTTGGTGCACTGAACTCTCTCTCTCTCTCTCTCTCTCTCTCTCTCTCTCTCTCTCTCTCTCTCTCTCTCTGCAGCTATACGAAAAACAACTATGTGTTACTAACTTTTTGTCTTCCCTTTCTCACAGACTACTGTGCTTCTCCTCTCTCTCTCTCTGTGTGTCCTTGTCCTCATTCTGCAGGTACATGAAAACTGCTGAACTGTTATTATTATGTACATGCTTGCAACGCACCAGCAAGGCGTCTATGTCCGTCTACGAGGGACATGCTAAAGTTCCTACATCAGTGCTCACTCATCTTCAACCAGCAACCGGCCACCTACAGCCGTGGCCAAAAGTTTTGAGAATGAGAATTTGGTTTTAACAAGTTTGCTGCTTCAGTGTTTTTAGATCTTTTTGTCAGATGTTATTATAATATACTGAAGTATAATTACAAGCATTTCATAAGGGTCAAAGGCTTTTATTGACAATTACATTAAGTTTATGCAAAGAGTCAGTATTTGCAGTGTTGACCCTTCTTTTTCACGACCTCTGCAATTCACCCTCTCATGCTGTCAGTTAACATCTGGGCCGCATCCTGACTGATGGCGGTCCATTCATGCTTAATCAATGCTTGGAGTGTGTCAGAATTTGTGGGTTTGTGTTTGTCCACCCGCCTCTTGAAGATTGACCACAAATTCTCAATGGGATTAAGGTCTGGGTAGTTTCCTGGCCATGGACCCAAAATTTCAATGTTTTGTTCCCCGAGCCACGTAGTTATCACTTTTGCCTTATGGCAAGGTGCTCCATCATGCTGGTAAACGGCATTGTGTGTCACCAAACTGTTCTTGGATGGTTGGGAGAAGTTGGTCTTGGAGGATGTTTTGGTACCATTCTTTATTCACGACTGTGTTCTTAGGCAAAATTGTGAGTGAGCCCAGTCCCTTGGCTGAGAAGCAACCCCACACATGAATGGTCTCAGGATGCTTTACTGTTGGCATGACACAGGACTGATGGTAGCGCTCACCTTTTCTTCTCTGGACAAGCTTTTTTCCCGAAGCCCCAAACAATTGGAAAGGGGATTCATCAGAGAAAATGACTTGACCCCAGTCCTCAGCAGTCCAATCGCTGCACCTTTTGCAGAACATCAGTCTGTCCCTGATGTTTTTCCCGGAGAGAAGTGGCTTCATTGCTGCCCTTCTTGACACCAGGCCATCCTCCAAAAGTCTTCGCCTCACTGTGCGTGCAGATGCACTCACACCTGCCTGCTGCCATTCCCGAGCAAGCTCTGCACTGGTGGTGCCCCGATCCCACAGCTGAATCAACTTTAGGAGACGGTCCTGGTGTTTGCTGGACTTTCTTGGGCGCCCTGAAGCCTTCTTCACAACAATTGAACCTCTCAAGTTCTTGATGATCCGATCCGATAAATGGTTGATTTAGGTGCAATCTTACTAGCAGCAATATCCTTGCCTGTAAAGCCCTTTTTGTATAAAGCAGTGATGACTGCATGTGTTTGTTCGCAGGTAACCATGGTTAACAGAGGAAGAACAATGATTTCAAGCACCACCCTCCTTTTAAAGCTTCCAGTCTGTTATACTAACTCTATCAGCATGACAGAGGGATGCCCAGCCTTGTCCTTGTCGACACTCTCACCTGTGTCTACGAGAGAATCACTGACATGATGTCAGCTGGTCCTTCTGTGGCAGGACTGAAATTCAGTGGAAATGTTTTTTGGGGGGATTAAGTTCATTTTCATGGCAAAGAGGGACTTTGCAATTAATTGCAATTAATGTGATCACTCTTCATAACATTCTAGAGTACATGCAAATTGCCATCATAAAAAATGAGGCAGTAGACTTTGTGAAAATGAATATTTGTGTCATTCTCAAAACTTTTGGCCACGGCTGTACACCACCGATCGATCAAAAGTAGCATTCATTATGAGTCTCTGTGCAGGCCAAGCCTCCACTTGGTCGTTGGCGATTTTGCATCACAACCCATCTTTGGTTTCAGAGTGCCATGAGTTCACCGCAGAGATGCGAAGAGTTTTTGACCACCTAGTCAAGGGAAAAGAGGCTGTAAGCTGGCTGTTGTCCCTAACCCAGGGCAAAGACTCTGTTTCCCAATAAGTGCTGGACTTCCGCATTCTAGCTGCTGAGTGTGGGTGGAATCAGGCTGTCTTGCAGGGTGTTTTCTTGAAGGGGTTGTATGAGATAAAAGATGAGCTAGCTGCTAGGGACGAAACTACCGCCCTAGAAGAGCTCATCCAGTTAGCCAGCTGACTAGACAACAGACTCAGAGAAAGACAAAGGGAGAAGGTGGAGGAGCAGAGATCAAGATTCTCCTCTCCCACCTAGTCATCCTCAGCAGTCTTCTGCCCTCTCGGGAGCCGCCAGTGGCCGCCCAGTGGAGGCAGCACAGCCATGGGCCAGTGCTGAGGAACCCACGCAGCTGGAATGAGCCAGGCTGTCCTCAGCGGAGAGACAGTGTCGAAGTCGCCTTGGCCTGTGTTTTTACTGTGGCCAGGGGGGACATCTCCGAGCCAAGTGTCCAGTTCTGCTGCAACAGGCAGGCTCATCAGCAGGCAGGGGGGCGTCTGAGGGCCATCCCTCCCAATCCCCTACCCTCTCAGAAGGTAAATGGATCCAGGCCCAAGGTTTGTTGCACTGACCGCATCCTGTCTTACTAGTTCTGGCAGACCCAGGTGCTGATGACAGCTTCATAGATGATGAACTGGTTAGCCAGGCTAACATCCCCACCATAGCTCTCTCGAAACCCAAGGCGGTCCTAGCTTTGGATGGAAGTGTAGTGGGAAATTTAATCATTATATGTTCATGCGGTGGTTGATGTGATAAGGCTGCATTCTTGGTGTGACCCCAGAAGAACAGGGAGTCTCCAAAGAACAGGTTGACCTGGGTCACCATGTCTCTGTACCAAAACCAGCACAGTATGGACATGTGAAAGTCGAAGATGATGCACGTGAGGATGGTTATGAAACTCACATCACGGGGCATAATGCAAGATGAGACAATACCATATAAGGAAAATGAAGAGCTGATGAACATAGGATTGGAGAAAGTGATGCTTTCCATGTGTAAGAACTCAATAAATACGGTACGGGACTTGGGTGGGGCGGACTCCCTCGCATGAATCCCGAGGAGCCCGCTCTGCGCAGAGCTCGACCTGAAAAGACTGACTGACTCCACTCTTTAATTTTTCCGAACCCCATCGAGTAGATAGAAATATTAAATGACAGAAGACATTTAGCCAGAGTAACCCATCGCACTAAACCAATTTCCCTCATTCTCTTGGGTAATCACCACGAGGAGATAGAACTGTACGTAATTCCCTCACCCATGCCCCGTGTCATAGTAGGGCTACCCTGGCTTAAAAAACACAACCCACTGATCGACTGGTCTGTCGGCTCCATAGTTAACTGGAGCACTTTCTGCCATGCCAACTGCCTCCGTTCCACCATACACACCAGTGTTTCCACCTCTCAGAGCCCCCTGGAGGAGATTGACCTATCGGGTGTCCCCAGCAAGTACCATGACCTGGAGCAGGTGTTTAGCAGGAACAAGGTCCTCTCATTGCCTCCGCATAGACCCCATGACTGTGCTATTGACCTGCACCTGGGAGCCTCACTCCCAACTAAGAGGCTCTACAACCTCTCCAAGTCAGAGAAGGAAGCGATGGAGGCATACCTCCAGGACTCCCTGCCTGCTGGCCTCATTCGGCCCTCATCATCTCCTCTGGGGGCTGGAGCTTTCTTTGTGGAGAAGAAGGATGGGTCCCTGTGCCCGTGGATAGACTACACCGGGTTCGAGATCACAATAAAAAATAAGTAACCACTACCGCTGATCGACTCGGCTTTTGCCCCCCTCCATAATTCAGTGATTTTCACCAAACTAGACCTACAAAGCGCTTACAACCTGGTGAGAATTAAGGAAGGGGACGAGTGGAAGACGGTGTTCATTACGCACCTAGGACACTTCGAAAATCAGGTAATGCCTTTTGGACTAACCAATACACTGGCGGTTTTTCAGGCCCTGGTCAATGACGTTCTGCGAGATATGCTAAATAGATTTGTTTTTGTTTATCTCGACGACATTCTGATTTTCTCCAAGAGCAAAGAGGACCATGTGTTACATGCCAGGGCCGTATTACAGAGACTTCTAGAAAACAAAATTTATGTTAAAGCAGAAGTGCAAGTTCAGTGTTTCTTCAGTGTCTTTCCTGGGCTTTGTCATTAAACAAGACCAATTAGAACCTGACCTGGCCAAAATTAAGGCTGTCTTAGAGTGGCTCGTCCCTACCACACGTAAGCACCTCCAGAGGTTCCTGGGGTTTGCCCATTTCTACAGATGTTTCATTAAGAACCATAGCAGGTTGCCAGCCCCACTCACCCAGTTGACATCAACCAAGGTAGCTTTTGATTGGTCTTCAGCAGCACAGATGGCATTTCATACCATCAAGGAGAAGTTCTCAAGTGCCCCTGTTCTTGTACACCCGGATCCACCAGGGCAATTCATCATGGAGGTCGACGCCTCAGAATCAGGAGTGGGCGCAGTACTCTCCCAGTGATCCCCAGTCGACCACAAGCTCCACCCCTGTGCCTTCTTCTCCAGATGCCTCTCCCCAGCCGAGAGAAATTACAACATGGGAGACCGGGAGCTGCATGCAGTCATGTTGGCTCTGCAGGAGTGAAGACACTGGCTGGAAGGTTATTGTTTGGACCGATCACAAAAATCTCACCTATTTACACTCTGCTTGCAGGCTGAATCCTCGTCAGGCACGGTGGGCACTCTTCCTGGGGAGATTCAATTACACCCTTACCTACCACCTGGGTTCCTGAAACACCAAGCACGATGCCCTGTCCCGCCCGTTCTCATCCCCAGGTGAGGAGGCCCCTGTGGAGACCATCGTCCCATCCTCCTGTGTGGTTACAGTGGCCAGGTGGGAGATCGAGCAAAAGGTCCAAGATGCCCTCCAGGGGCATACTGTACCTGAGGTTGGCTTTTTGTTCCCTCCCCAGTAAGGTCATCTGTTCTCCAGTGCTGCCATGTGTACCCGGGTACCACAGGACCCGGGTACACATGACAGCTTTCTGTCAAGCTCTGGGGGCTTCGGCCAGCCTCTTTGCCGGTTACCACCCACAGACCAACGGCCAGACGGAGCGGGCAAATCAAGACTCGGGGGCGGCACTGCGATGTGTGGCTTATTGGCTGCCAACTTCTTGGTCCACTCACCTGCCTTGGGCCAAATACACCCACAACTCCTTGGTCAGGTCTGCCACAGGAATGTCCCCCTTCATGGTCTCCCAGGGGTATCAACCTCCATTATTTTCGAGCCAGGAGTCTGAAGTTGCGGTCCCCTTAGTCCAGGCCCACCTACATCGTGCCCGCCGAGTCTGGCGAGAAGCCAGAGCAGTGCTGAAACTGACAGCAGCAAGGAATCAACGACTGGCAGATTGTCATAGGACCCCCGCTCCTGAGTACCAGGTTGGACCAGGGGTTTGGCTCTCGTCAAAAGACCTTCCTCTGTAAACAGAGTCTAACAGAGTTAGACAAAGTTAAACAGTTAAACAGAGCTAACCCCCAGGTACATCAGGCCATACACCATCCTGCATTTACAGTCCACCACCTGCTGGATGTACGCAGGTGGGGCCGTGGTTTCCAGTACCTCATTGACTTGGAGGGGTACAGTCGGGAGGAGAGGTCTTGGGTCAGCAAGGGCCTCATCCTGGACCCTGCTCTACTTTCTGACTTCTACTGAGAATTCCCAGACAAGCCTGGGAGGCCACTAGGTGGCGTCCATTGAAGAGGGGGTACTGTGAAGGTCCGGTTTTGTTTGCTTTTTGGCTTTTCCGCCTCCCCTCTTGTTTCTTTCTGTTTTCAGGCTGTGGCAGGAGGCGTGGCTGGTCTCCAATATGCAGACAAGACACACCTGATCTACATCACCAAGCAATCACCCTGCCTCTATAAAAACCTGGTTCCTACTTCACTCTGTGCCAGATGATTACCGTATCATCCGGCGTGTCTTGCCTTGTTCTGCAACTATGTCATGAAGATTGTGACCAGCTTGCCTCCTGCCTACACTGCCTGGTCTTGTCTTGGGATTCTTTCTGCTAACCTGTTGCTTAGACAATAAAGAAAACTTGGAAACCGTGCCTCTAGTCTCCTGCACTTTATAGTCCAACAACTCCACCCTAACAGAGGCAAAGACTCCCGTTGAGTGGATGAGAAAAAATTCCGGTAAAGACATAAAGATAAAATCTTTATGAGGACACAGGGATAAGTTTGTTATTTTTCATACAAATGTGCAGTGGTTTCCTACTTCATTGATATTTTCACTGTGCATGTGTCAACATATCAGACAGTACAGACTGGGAATTCCTCCACTAACACTGATCTCAAGTAGTTGTGTGTACGGGGGTTAGAATAGCTTAAAAAGGGGATATTTACAGAAGTTGGAAAATTAAAATGAGTGAATACACTGGGAAAACCCCCAGCGATCAAGCACACAGAGTGATAGACTCCGTGTAGAACCTGCTTGATCGGGTCTTCACTCAGGCATTGCACCATTCGCCCTTTCTGAATAACGTGTAATAGTGTTTGAAAATGTCGTTGAAAATTGAACATTGAGAAAAGAACATTGACTGAGGACCAGACAGACTTAGGAACCTCACTGACTACTGACAATGACCACAAATTTTGGAAATGATACCCTACCAGAGACTGGACAGACCCCAACTGACAAGGTTACAAGGTTACAAGGTTACGAAACCCTCCAAAAAGACTCCACTATGGAGACTAGGTTTTAACTGTATTGGTTCCATTAACATTGATCATCATAATACCAATTGTGCAGTGGGAGAGCCAAACATCAAAAGCATGATCAATCCAAAGAAATGTCAATAACCCAATACCAGTTCACCCCCCACTATTGCTCACCATCTGGTTAAACGGTCCTTGAGCTCTGGTACCGGCACGCATACGTTACAATTTAATGAGACTGATGATGGTGTGGTACAATTTTCATGTTTGCGACATCATGAATTGTAAATGTCTAACAACAAATTTTCACAGCATGCAGGTGAAACTGTTCCACTGGTCTCCCTCCCTGAACCCGGAGAGGATGAGACTGAAGTTTACAAGGATGCTGACGAAGACAAAAACAGCTGTTTGTACTCCTGAACCTCTGTAGATACATAGATTTTGCTGAAGTTACTACATACCTACATATCAGAATCATAATCACTTTATTGGCCAAGTATATGTGCACATATACAAGGAATTTGACTCCGGTTAAACGTTACACTCTCCGTACTCAGTACAATTACAAATGTACAAAAATATGCAAAAGGATTTAAATGTACAATAATATACAAATGAGTTAAATAAAGGTGGTCAATGGAGTGCAAATAGATCAGTGAGGCAGTGCAGGGATTTATTTACACTATATGGCCGGTTAGATGTTCATCATAGTGACGGCCTGGGGGAAAAAACTGTTCTTGTGTCTGGATGTGCTGGCATACAGAGTTCAGTAGCATCTACCAGAGGGGAGAAGTGTGAACAGGTTGTGTCTGGGGTGTGATGAGTCTGCAGAGATGCTCACTGCCCGTTTCCTGACTCTGGAGGAGTACAGGTCCTGAATGGAGGGCAGTTCAGCACCAATGATCCTCTCTGCAGTCCTGATTGTCCGTTGTAGTCTGTGTTTGTCCTGATTGGTGGCTGAACCAAACCAGATGATGATGGAATTGCAGAGGATGGACTGGATAACTGCGGTGTAGAACTGGATCAGCAGCTCCTGAGGCAGGTTGAGCTTCCTGAGCTGACGCAGGAAGTACATCCTCTGCTGGGCCTTTTTGATGAGAGAGCTGATGCTGGAAGTCCACTTTAGATCCTGTGAGATGGTGGATCCCAGGAACCGTAACGTTTCCACAACAGCCACGGTGTTGTCAAGTATGGTGATGGGGGCAGTGTTGGGGGGCTCCTCCTGAAGTCCACTGTCATCTCTACAGTCTTGAGTGGGTTCAGCTCCAAGATGTTACGGCTGCACCAGAGGACCAGCTGCTCAACCTCCTGTCTGTATGCAGACTCGTCACCGTCTCTGATGAGGCCGATGACCGTTGTGTTATCTGCAAACTTCAGGAGTTTAAGAGACGGGTCTCTTGAGGTGCAGTCGTTGGTGTAGAGGGAGAAGAGCAGTCGGGAGAGCACACATCCCTGGGGGGCGCCAGTGCTGACTGTCCGGGTGCTGGATGTGATTTTCCCCCACCTCACCTGCTGCCTCCTGTCCGTCAGGAAGTTTGTGATCCACTGACGGGTGGGAGCTGGAACAGTGAGCTGGGCCAGTTTGGTACGGAGGACTTCTGAAACGATGGTGTTGAATGCTTAGCTGAAGTCCACGAACAGGATCCTTGCATATGTCCCTGGGGAGTTGAGGTGTTGGGGATGTAGTGCAGACCCATGTTGACTGCATCCTCCTCTGACCTGTTTGCCCGATAGGCAAACTGCAGGGGGTCCAGCACGGGTCCTGTGATGTCCTTCAGGTGGGTCAACACCAGTCTCTTGAATGTTTTCATGACTACAGATGTCAGGGCGATGGGTCTATAGTCATTCAGTCCTGAGATGTAGGGTTTCTTTGGGACCGGGATAATTGTTGAGCGTTTGAAGCAGAAGGGGACTTCACACAGCTCCAGTGATCTGTTGAAGATCTGTGTGAAGATGGGGGCCAGCTGGTCAGCGCAGACTTTCAGACAGGAGGGTGATATGCTGTCTGGGCCTGGAGCCTTCCTGGTCTTCTGTCTCCTGAAGAGCTGATACACATCCCTTTCACAGATCCTCACTGATGGTGGGGGGTGAGTGGGGGGGGTGTGACGGCGGAGCAGGGAGTGAAGATGGTAGGGGATGAGCGGGGAGTGGTGATGGTGGGGGGGGATGGTCTCCTGTAGTTGGTGGTGTCCGGCAGACCTCTCCACACTGACGCCGGGTCGTTGGCTGAAAACCTGTTTTTCAGCTTCTCAGTGTAGCACTTCTTTGCTACTCTGATCTCCTTTTTCAGCATGTTCCTGGCCTGGTTGTACAGGACTCTGTCCCGACTTCTGTAGGCCTTCTCTTTGGCATGGCGAAGTTGCCTGAGTTTAAAGGTGAACCAGGGTTTGTTATTGTTGTATGTGCAGAAGGTTTTAGTCTGCACACACATCCTCACAGAAGCTAGTGTACGATGTCACAGTGTCAGCGAGTTCTGAAGTCTGAAGCTGCAGGCTCAAAAACACTCAAATCGGTGCAATCAAAGCAGGCCTGTAGTTCCAGCTTTGCAACAATGGTCCATCTCCTCACCGTCTTCACTACAGGCTTAGCAGATTTTAACTTCTGCCTGTAAGTTGGTAGAAGATGAACCATGCAGTGATCAGAGAGCCCCAAGGCTGCACGGGGGACAGAGCGATAGTACTTGCATACACGTAGAGGCGTGAAATTCATAGTCTTCTCTTATGATTGTTCTCATTGCAGACATGTTATCAATAGAATTATGGAAGGATGCATTCTCCTGGAAAAGAAGTTCTGTTCCCGGGTACCACAATGGCTACTCCTGATATGAATTGTTTAGCTTATGCTTTTAACATTGTGATTGTTTTGTTTAATCAACATTGCTCTGTTTACTATTTCCACATGCATGTGCAATGAAGAACAGCTTACACATGCTGGCATACATATAGGATGATCAATGCAATGAAGACATGCTTACATACCCACTATATGATTATGAGATTTTTATTTGTGCAGATATAATTACATCAAAGGGGGATATCAAAAATATCTTATCTGATTGTGTTGCATCTTAAAGTAGGTGGTCACTTGCAGTTTGGGGGGCTGTTGAGTTGACTGCCAGTAACAGTTGTAACTGTTAGTGGCAGTCAACTCACCCTAACCCTAACCCGACTGGGAACTGGCCCTTTACATTCAACTGTGTGTACGTCACCCAGTCCAAGATGATAAATGTGAACCTTTTCCAACTAAGATCCTGTGAGATATCTGTCACTTTGAGCTGCTTGGAGATGTTGCATTGCTGTGCTGAAAAACAGCTGCACAACAGTGCGAAAAACAACACAAGTCTTACAACCATCATGTTGAGGATATATATGTTAAGAAAATTTGTTGAAAAATGCAACAAAAAAGTCAGGAGCAATTCCAACAGGAAACACGGCGCTTACCTGTCTGTGTTCCTGTGGGATCAAAGCTCAGCAGTCTGTGAAATTAGAATTAACCTGTCTTTCTCACTTTGAGATCAGAGCTCACCTGTTTCTATCTTCGTGAAAGCAAAGCACACTGACTATGTGACTCTGACATCAGAGCTTACTTGCCTGGGTCACTTTGAGATCAAAAAGCAACTGTCTGTGTCTCTGTGACATTAGAGTTCACCTTTCTGTGGGCCTGTGACATCAATGGTCATTTGTCTGTGTTTTTGGAGATCAGATTTGAGCTGTATGTATCTAATCCAAGCTCACATGCCTGTTTCTCAGATCAAAGCTCACTTGACCATGTGTCTGTGACCACAGAGCCTACCTCACGAAGATCTCAGAAAGTGTGTCTGTGACAGTAGAGTTAAACTGTCTTCGCCACTGTCAGATCAGAGCTCACCTGAGTTCACCTCTCTCTGTCTATATGACATTACAGCCAAACTGTCTGTGTGTCTTTGAGATCAAAGCTCACCAGACTGTGTCTGTGACCTTAGGGTTAACCTGTTTTCATTACTGTGAGATCAGAGCTCACCTGACTGTGGATCATTGAGCTTTAATCTCACAGACATACTGAGATGCAAGCTCTGACTTCACATTGACACAGGCAGGTGAGCTCTGATATTACTTTGATGAAAACAAGTTAACTCTAATGTCACAGACAGAAAGATGTCACAGAGACAGGTGAGACAGGTGAGCTTTGATCTGAAAGAGACAGAATCCTGAGCTGTGTTGTCACAGACACACAGGCAGGTCTGGTGCCACAGACACACAGTCATGTGATCTCTAATCTCACAGTACTGCAGATAGATGAACTGTAATGCCACATAAATGCAGTCTGGTGTGGTTTGATGTCAAAGTTAACCCAGATAAGTGAACTTTGATCTCAAACAGACACAGACAGATGATCTTTGATCTCACAGCGACACAGAGAGGTAGGCTCTGGTCACAGACACAGGTGAGCGTTGATCTGAGACATAGACAGGTGAACTTTGATGTCATATAGATACAGACAAGCGACATCTGATCTCCCAGAAACACAGGCAGGTTAGCAATGATGTCGCAGAACCACAAAGAGGTGAACTTTGATGTCATAGACACACAATGAGGTAACCTCTAATGCCACAGAGATACAGTAAGGCGAGATCTGAGTTTTTTAAAATAATTTATTTTTAATGAAGTTCAGAGTCAGACAGTCACATTCAGTACATCATATGTGCATACATATGACATCTGCTGTCTGCTCTAAATGCCTAAATAAAAAAAATCTCCCTTTCGCCCACCTGGGCGGTGTTTCCTTCAGACTCGGGTCCTCTACCAGAGGCCTGGGAGTCTGAGGGTTCTGCGTAGGATCTTAGCTGTTCCTAGCATTGCGCTCTTTTGGACAGAGATCTCTGATGTTGTTCCTGGTATCTGTTGGAGCCATCCTTCCAGCTTGGGGGTCACCGCCCCTAGTGCCCCGATCACTATTGGTACCACTGTTGCCTTCACACCCCACATTTTCTCTATCTCCTCTTTCAGCCCTTGGTATTTCTCGAGCTTCTCATGTTCTTTCTTTCTGATGTTGCTATCGCTGGGGATTGCTACATCTATCACTACCACTGTCTTTTGATGTTTATTCACCACCACTATGTCAGGCTGATTGGCCATCACCATCTTGTCAGTCTGGATCTGGAAGTCCCACAGGATCTTGGCCTGTTTGTTCTCTGTCACCTTTGGGGGTGTCTCCCATCTGGACCCTGGGACCTCCAGTCCATACTCTGTACAGATGTTCCTGTATACTATGCCCGCTACCTGGTTATGCCGCTCCATGTATGCCTTGCCTGCCAGCATCTTACACCCTGCTGTGATGTGTTGGACTGACTAGGGCCTTCTCTGCACAGCCTGCACCTGGGGTCTTGTCTGGTGTGGTAGATCCCGGCCTCTATTGCTCTGGTGTTTAGAGCCTGTTCCTGTGCTGCCATGATTAGTGCCTCTGTGCTGTCTTTCAGTCCAGCCTTTTCCAGCCACTGGTATGTTTTGTCTATATCAGCCACTTCTTCAATTTGTCGGTGGTACATGCCATGCAAGGGCTTGTCCTTCCATGATGGGCCCAATGGTTCCTCTTCCCTTCTGGGCTTTTGTTGCTTGAGGCATTCACTTAGGAGTTGGTCCTTGGGGGCCATTTTCTCGATGTATTCCTGGAGGTTCGCCGTTTCCTCCTGGACAGTAGTTCTGACACTTACTAGTCCTCGGCCCCCCTCCTTTCGCTTTGTGTACAGCCTCAGGACGCTGGACTTAGGGTGAAACCCACCATGCATGGTAAGGAGCTTCCTTGTCTTGATATCAGTGGCTTGTATCTCTTCCAGTGGCCAGGATATTATCCCAGCCGGGTATCTGATCACTGGCATGGCATAGGTGTTAATGGCTTGGATCTTATTTTTGCCGTTCAGCTGACTTTTCAGGACCTGCCTTACCCTCTGGAGGTATTTGGCTGTGGCTGACCTTCGAGTTGCCTCCTCATGATTACCATTTGCCTGTGGGATCCCCAGGTATTTGTGACTGTCCTGCACATCTGCAATTTTCCCCTCAAGTAGGTCAACCCTCTCGGTTGTGATCACGTTTCCTCTTCTAGATATCATCCGCCCACATTTATCTAGTCCGAATGACATCCCAATGTCTTCGCTGTAGATCTGAGTGAGGTGAATCAGGGAATCAATGTCACGCTCATTCTTCGCATACAGCTTGATGTCACCCATGTAGAGGAGCTGGCTGATGGTTGTTCCACTTCGGAACTGGTACCCATAGCCACTCTTTGAGATGATCTGGCTGAGGGGGTTTAGGCCTATGCAGAACAGCAGGGGGGACAGAGCATCTCCTTGGTATATGCCGCATCTGATGCTCACCTGTGCAATTGGTTTTGAGTTGGCCTCCAGAGTCCTGTTCCACAGCCTCATCGAGTTCTGAATGAACTCACTTAGGGTCCTATTGATGTTGTACAGCTTTAGGCACTCCAGTATCCATGTGTGTGGCATCGAATCATAGGCCTTCTTGTAGTCAATCCAGGCAGTGCACAGGTTGGTGTTCCTCTGGGTCCTTGGGTCCTCTGGTGTTATTGCCTACACCTTTCTGTGCTCTGCTCATGTATTGCTCCATGTGCCTACTCATCTTAGCCGCTATGATGCCTGATAGGAGCTTCTTTTTTGCCTCTAGCCTTCTCCTCCATGGGGCTTGCTGTTCGTCTTGCAGCTACATACATCAGCTGATTGATTCTCAGTAGGTAGGGACAGTTATAAGTGCTGTGTTTACATCGCCCAGTTTGGTACTCTGTTGTTTAGCCTTGGCAATAGTGATGTGTCGTTCGCGAACGTAACGGCTCTATGAGCCAGCTCCCTTCGAGACGCTTTTTTTCTCTCTCTCACTTTTCTCTCTTGAAGGCGCACGTGATTGGTCAATATCCGTGGTGTCGTCTCTGTGTCTGCGCTGCTTAGTGCGCTGAGCAGAGGGGGGAGGGGCGGCAGCCTGGTACACACACACAGCAGCAGCACAGTGAGCACAGGAACGGGTCAAGAGAGGAGAGAGAGTGCAATACGGAGGACAAAAAGAAAGAAAGTAAGTAAAAAAGAAATGAGTCAAAGCAGGATAAGGAGCCAAATTTGGACTCATTTTAATTATATTGATGGCTCCAAAGCAGAGTGCATTGTCTGCAAGACCAAAATTTCGTATAGAGCCGGCTCAACCAACAACCTCCACAGGCACCTGAGAACTGTCCACCCAACAGTTCCACTGGAGAAGCGACCAGTTGAACCTGGTATTAATGAAGGTGCCAGTGTGTCATCTGTAACTGTTGCTGCTGCTCCTGCTGCTCCTGCTGCTGCTGCAGTGTCAACAGCATCATTCATTTGTTGTTGCACTGAAAAGTAAAGATTTTTTAAATTTACATTTTGTTGTGTCGTGTTATTCAGGGATTCTGTGTTGCTTGACTTTAAAGTTGCTTAGTATAAAAAAGTTAAAATTTAAATTAGTTAAAAGTTCACTGTAGAGTGAAAAAATAAAGGCTATTATAATATAGTAGCATAGTACATTTTTTTTTATTAATTATTAATTCATTTTGTGCATAATGTTACATTATTATTGGTAATATATCGATTAAAGCAACAAAAAAAGAGCCGGAATTCCCATCACTAGTCTGCAGTGCCTCCAGAGCCTCCTGTTTCATAATTGTTTCATCTAATTCTTGTCTTTGTTCATCTGTTAGTTTAAAGTGATTTTAGACATGAATTTATCAATCAGACCCTGTACTCCCGAGGGCTCCTCACTAGTGTAGAGTTTACTATAAAAATCCCTCAACACTCACATTAATATTCTTTGTATCAAATTTACTAGATCCACCTGTGTCTTTAATAGATGAGATTGTTTGAGAATCACTCTTCCTGTTCACTAATCATGCAAGGTATTTATTTGGTTTATTACCATGCTCGTATAGCCTGTGTTTAGTAAATCTCTCTGTGGGTAAGCAGAGAATTTAGAGATGCTCTTGTGTCCATTTTTAAAAAAAATATATGAGGTTGAATGTGGTTTCAAATATGAAAGACCCTTATACAAACATGAAACAGTTCTATCAATAGTTTCTGAATGATAGGCTTTTGTAAACAATTCAATCAAACTTGTTTGTCTTTGTTACTTTTTTCATCTTCGTATCAAAGTAATGCTGCAACTACAGGTATCTTAGAAGTCTTGTTTACATAAGGCTGTTAGACCCTTAGCTATCCAGACCTTGAATCTAGGGTCCAATTTATTAGGTATAAACTCTGAGTCATAGGCACACCATTTAAGAGCTGTAATATCACTTTCGAGTTGATGTTCCTTTATGATAGTTTTCCATGTTTAAAGCGTCCATTTCACCCATTTTTTTTGTTCATCCATAATATGTAGTGTCTTTTGTATATTGTCTTGTGTTTGGCGTTGATGTATGAAAACTGTTTAATCATTATGTAGCAATGTTTGTAGGAACCCTTCTAATCCTTTTGGTCATCATAGGTAAATAGTTTATAGTCTACATTAAGAACAGTGATTGGCCAAAAAGATCCACACTCTGTTTTATCCTTGCCTTCTTTTGATATGGCTGAAATTATTGCCTCCTTCTGTTATGATCCGTGTTCTTTTGGGTTTCTTTCTGGTGTGTTTTCTCCTGGTGTTGCTATCTGTTAGGGCTCCCCCTGGTGTTCTTCCCCTTTTGGTTAATCACCTGGCTAATTCCCTGCACCTGTGTCTTGTTTGCTCGTCACTCCCCAGTGTACTTAAACCCCTGCCTCACACTTCCCTGGTGTCGAAACGTGACCATTTTTTATGCCTGAGCCGAGAACCCTGTACGCTAGCCTGATCTGTTTCCGTAGACACATTTTTGCCTGACCATCGTCTCTTGCCCTAGCCCATTGGATTTGTTTGCTGTTTCTCTGGTTTTTGACTCGGACTGTTTGACAGCACCTTTGGTTTTGCTGCCCTGGTTTTCTGACCCTGATAACGGATTTTTGGATTTGCAACTTTTGGATTGTTGATAATAAAGATCATTGCCAGCACACACTGTCTTGCGCCTGGTTCCTGTACTGATCATCACACCTTCCAGCTGGGTGGCGTTTGCGGGTGCATTTTTTTAGAGCCCAATTCGGTGTGGGGAGTAAAACAGGTATTAGTTCTTTTTTAAATTCCTTGTACCACTCTGCTGTGTAGCCATCGGATCCTGGTGATTTGCTTAATTTAAGCCTACTAATTGCAACTTTTAATTCATCTTCAATTATATCTACAGTCATTTCATTTTGTTCTTCATCTAGGGTGGGAAGATCTAGGGAATTCAGGAACCTGTCAATTTGGGTTACACTCCCACCATGGACTTCAGTATAAGGTTTTATAAAACACTTCAAAAGCTCCCTGAATTTCATTTCATTTATTTTTTATTGCTTTTGTTCTTGGATCCCTAATTTTATGGATAGGATTTTCCGCTGTGCTTTTTTTTCAGTTTCCATGCCAATACTTTCATAGACTTAGAGCCACTTTTGTAGTGTCTCTGTTTCAGAAACATTACTTTTTTCTTGATTTCCTGTGTGGCCAGACTACTAATTTTTTTGTATCCCATGCCAAATCCAATTTATCTTTTCTTTCTAGTTCTTTTAGCTTGTTTTTTAAGTCCTCTAATTTATATTCATTTTTATTCCTATTTTGTTTCTTAAATGAAGATATTGCTATAATTTTCCCTCTTAGAACAGCCTTCAAAGTATCCCATAGCATGAGAGGTGAGACCTCTCCAGTATCATTGAACTGAAGGAAGAGACCAATTTCTGATTTAATTTGTCTTGACAAATTTTCAGATCTTTCAGGAGGCTTGAGTTCAGTTTCCATGTATTATTTTGTACTGCAGGTTGATAAGTATATTGGTGCATGGTCACTTCTACTTGTGGAATTGGATCTATTGACCCAATTCCACAAGTATGTATTTTATCTTTAACCTTCCGAAATGTTATGAAATTGTCTATTCTTGTATAGAGAGAGTGAGGAGCAGAGTAGTAAGTGTAATCCCTTCTGTTAGGGAAAAAACTCTTGCCTTATATCAATAAAGCCCACCTCCTCAAAATGTGTTTACTTTCTTATATTTAGGGATAGGGATTTCATATTTTTTCGAGAAGACAAGTCCAAATTTGGCTATAGATGTCTATTTAAATCCCCTCCACAGATCAGGAGGCCTTCTGTTTCCATTACCATAATATTAGTAATTTTTTGGAAGAGACTAATATTACTCCCCAGGGGTGCATAACCA
Organism: Psettodes erumei; assembly: GCA_016785225.1. Classification (NCBI taxonomy): domain Eukaryota; kingdom Metazoa; phylum Chordata; class Actinopteri; order Pleuronectiformes; family Psettodidae; genus Psettodes; species Psettodes erumei. The sequence continues at coordinate 505,203 of JAFBJZ010000647.1, forward strand.
TTCAATAGGGTAATTGAATTCCCATCTATCTTTCCCCTTACTAAAATAAATCTGCCCTCCTTATCACCCATTTTGAATACTTTTTCAAAATTTAGCTTGTTTGATTGTCATGTCCTGATTTGTATGAAGAAAAAACAAATTAGTGAATCCCATTCTCTTTAGTTTTATATGCTCCTTGTCTGTCAAGTGGGTGTCCTGGAAATAAACTACATGGGCTTGTTCTGTCCTCACTTTAGATAGGCTTTTAGAAACTTCTTGAGGATAAGAAGTACAAACCGAGTCTCCCCACCGTCACCATGGGCAACGTGAGATCGCTAGCCAACAAGATGGACGAGCTAACAGCGCTAGCCAGGAGTCAGAGGAGTACCGGGAGTGTAGTCTAATATGCTTTACGGAAACATGGCTGCACCAGGACATCCCCGATGACAAAGTATCCATCAGTGGCTTTCAGACTGTACGGGCTGACAGGGACTGCAACGGGAGCAGTAAGCGGAAAGGTGGGGGGCTTGCCGTTTTAGTAAAAACAAAATGGTGCAGTCCTAAGCACATTGTTGGCCTACGTCCATATTATTTGCCGCGGGAGTTCTCTCATGTTATTATGGTGACAGTATACATTCCTCCTTCCGCCAACCCGACCATGTGACGTCATCCACTCCGCCATAGCCCGGTTACAGACTCTACACCCGAGTGCATTCATTGCTATCTCGGGTGACTTCAACCATGTCACTATGGACAGAACACTGCCCAGCTTCACACAGTTTGTGACCTGCTCCACCAGGGAGGAGAGGACCCTGGACCTGCTGTATGGTAACGTGAAGGATGCTTACAACTCCTCTCCCCTCCCCCACTGGGCAGATCAGACCATAATTTAGTGCACCTTAGACCCTCTTATTTGCCTCTGGTGATGAGCCAGCCTGTGACCACAAGGACAGTAAGGAGGTGGTCAGAGGAGGCTTACGAGACACTTCAGGGGTGTTTTGAGGCCACGGACTGGCAGGCACTCTGTGAGCTGAACGGAGAGGACATAGACGGGCTCACAGAGTGTATCACTGATTACATCAACTTCTGTGTCGACTCCATTGTTCCGACAGAGACAATCAACTGTTACCCCAACAATAAGCTGTGGGTAACTAAGGACATTAAAGCCACCCTGAACGAAAAGAAGAGGGCTTTCAGGGCGGGAAACAAAGAGGAGGTGAGAACCGTCCAGAGAAGCCTGAGGAACAAAATCAGAGAGGCTAAGGAGGAGTACAGAAAAAAGCTGGAGCGTAAACTCCAACAGAATAACACCAGGGAGGTCTGGAGGGGGATGAAGACGATCACTGGCCTTAGGCCAGTTAGATATAGTGGAACTGAAGGCAGCGTGGAATGGGCCAATGAACTCAATCTGTTCTTTAACAGATTTGACACAGCTGCCCCTACACCCCCCACTGACACCGCCATCAACTCCCCCACCAACACCTCTCTTGTTTGGCCTATAACAATGGCTACTCCTCCCCCCCGATTGCCTCTCATCTCCTGGCAAAGACCCTTCTATCACCTCCACCTCCACCTCCACCCCCACCGTTTCAATCCCCCTACAGTGATCATTACGGCAGAGGACGTTAGAAGACAGCTGGAGAAACTTCACTCAGGCAAGGCTGCGGGCCCTGACGGTGTCAGCCCCCGGGTGCTCAGAGCCTGCGCTACCCAGCTCTGTGGAGTTCTTCAACATGTCTTCAATAAGAGCCTGAGCCTGCAGAGAGTCCCCGTGGTGTGGAAGACGTCCTGTGTTGTTCCTGTGCCAAAGTTACTGCGCCCAGGCAGCTCTAAGGACTACAGACCAGTGGTGCTTACGTCCCACATTATGAAGACCCTGGAGAGACTCCTCCTGCAGCAGCTCCGACCTATGGTCATACCTCATACGGACCCCCTCCAGTTCACCTACCAGCCCCGAATTGGGGTAGAGGATGCCATCCTCTACCTGCTCGACTGTGTCTACACACACCTAGATGAGAAGGAGAGCACTGTGAGAGTCATGTTCTTCGACTTCTCCAGTGCTTTCAACACCATCCGTCCGGCTCTACTAGGTGAGAAGATGACGGCGATGCAGGTCGATCCACCCCTAGTGTCCTGGATTATGGACTACCTGACTGGCAGACCACAGTATGTGCGCCTGGACCGCTGTGTGTCAGACAGAGTGGTCAGTAACACTGGGGCACCGCAGGGGACTGTCCTCTCTCCTTTCCTCTTCACACTGTACACAAGCGACTTCAACTACTGCACAGAGACCTGTCATCTCCAGAAGTTCTCAGATGACTCAGCAATAGTTGGACGCATCTACAAGGGAGATGATTTGGAGTACAGGACTGCGGTTGGCAACTTTGTCACATGGTGTGAGCAGAACCATCTACAGCTCAATGTGATGAAGACAAAAGAACTGGTGGTGGACCCGAGGAGGACCAAAGTGCCAGTAACCCCCGTTTCCATCCAGGGGGTCAGTGTGGACATTGTAGAGAACTACAAGTACCTGGGGGTGCACATTGACAATAAACTGGACTGGGGAAAGAACACTGATGCACTGTACAGGAAGGGCCAGAGCCGCCTCTACTTCCTGAGGCGGCTGAGGTCCTTTAACATCTGCAGGACCATGCTCAGGATGTTCTATGAGTCTGTGGTAGCCAGTGCTATCCTCTACGCTGTGGTTTGCTGGGGCAGCAAGCTGAGGGTGGCGGATGCCAACAGACTCAACAGACTGATTCGCAAGGCCAGCAACGTTGTGGGGGTGAAGCTAGACTCTCTGACAGTGGTGGCTGAAAGGAGAATGCTTCACAAGGTGAAAGCCATCTTGGACAACCCGGCCAACCCGCTCCACGACGTGCTGGACAAACACAGGAGTTCTTTCAGCAACAGACTGATCACACCACGATGCACCACAGAGCGACACAGGAAATCATTCCTGCCTGTGGCCATCAAACTCTACAACTCCTCACTCTGACACTCGGACACATTATTGACACTCTGAGACTGAGACTGAGACTGAGACTGCCCCCCCCCATCTGTCTCCTGCACAATTCCAACAGAGCAATAAACAATATGTGCAATATATATATATTTATACATATAACTATTGTGGCAATAACCCACATCTAATGTGATTTTTTTTTTTTTTTACAGTGCAATATATCCTGTTGGGCTTGCAGTTGTATATATCTCCTACATATTGCTAGATTTTATGCTATATTTTATATTTTTTATATATATATTTATTTCTTTTTTTATTTATTTCGATTTATAATTCTTTTTATCTCTGGGAATGTACACTTTTCTGTACACTTGAGCTGGATGTTGTTGCTGCAACAAAAAACAATTTCCCCCTTGGGGATTAATAAAGTATTATCTTATCTATCTTATAGGCAGTGGTGGATACTGGGGCTCAGACAACCATCATCTCTGAGGAGCTGGATCAGAGTCTCTTGGCAGAGAGCCCCAACAAGCTGCATAAGACTTACTTTCTTAGTACAGGAGTAGGGATGGCATGCGGGCAAAAAGTGGGCTGAAGGTTACCTTTAAAACTGCATCCAAATTGATAGACTGGGAAGTACATGTGGCGACCAATACACGACTCTGTTCTTCTTGGATATGATCTGATGAAGGCCCACGATGTCGTTGTCTACGCCTGTGGCAAAGTTTTTATTGGTGGCGAACTTGTGCCCTCCAAGTTAGTGATGGATAGAGCAGACTATTGTGTTGCCAGGGTCACCCTAAGAAAGAACACCACCATACCACTACATCTGAGTGTGTAGTGTGGGGTGAAGTGGAGAACCCAAAGCCAGGTGTTCCAGCTGTACTAGAGCCCTTAACCATCATGGGGCCCTAACCTCCGGAAGTGTTGCCATCATCATGGGGAAGCGGGTGCCAGTCTGAATATGCAACTTTTCTACCAGCAAGGCGGTGTTGTAAAAAGGAGCATGTCTTGGGGTCTTAGTTGAAGCTTATCCCGAGGAGCCATCAGGTTCCCATGAGAAAAGTGCAGAGCTTGACACAGAGAAAGAGTCAGAGTGCACCACCAGTGAGGGTCGGAAGAATAGCAACCATATCTGATCTTCCTGACCATCTCCGGAGGTTGGTTGGTGCGACTAGTGAGGCGCTCACTGAGAAGCAGCGCCAGCGTTTTCTCCAGCTGCTGTTGACCTACCAAACTCTCTTTGCCAAGAGTGACTCTGACTTGGGCTACATGTCTGCCATCACACACAAGATTGACACTGGGGCAGCTAAGCCTGTACGCCAGACGGTGAGAAGGACACCCTTGGTTTCCAAGGTGAAGAGGAAAAACACCTTCATGTCATGCTTCAAGGCAGGTGTTATCACCCCATTCTGCATTGGAGTGGGCTGCTCCAGTTGTTTTAGTGTGATAAAAGGATAGAGGAGTACGGTGGTGTGTGGATTACCGTCACTTAAATAGCCTGACGATCAAGGATGCCAATGCAACTGACCTCACAATATAATCTATGCTCTAACCTTTAAAAGACGATGAATTCCCTCAAGTGTAGGGTTATTATATTTACAGCCATATAACAGTATTGGTGAACAGCAAATCCCCCTTGATGAGTTCCCACATTGCCTAACTTCATATTAAGTGAATATAGAGCTTGGGAACATCCTTTTCAAACTCCCAAATGTTGAAACTATATATATAGATATATATATATTCTCATCTTGAATTTGATAACAGTGAGACTTGTCCAAAAAGTTGTGAAAGGTATAGTATCATTTCTCTTTGAAGACTTGTGATGTGCTGAGAAGGATAAAACACAATGCTCGATAATGATAATGATATGCCATAATATGTTTTAGGTAGTAGGCAAAATATGCACTGTACTCATGTAATTCACACGCTGCATGTGGCCTGATGTAAGTGCATTTACTGCAACCACACTCACTGACCTGATAGAATTGTATCCCAAGCACACTCCGAGCTAACAGAATGTAATCCTGAGCACACTTGTATAACCTTTTTTTTTTTTTTTTTTTTTTTAAGTAACCACAAGGGGAAATGAAGAAATAAGGATGTAAAAAAAGTCAATAAAACTTAGATTAAAAAAATAGGGGGCAAGAAGAGTCCTGAAAATAATGGTGTAAACTGAAGAAGGCTGTCATTTAAAAAAAAAAAAAGGAAAAGCATATTTTGACCTTGGAACAGACAGGCTGAAACCAGTAAAGACGAACTATGCCCAGGCATGTCCCTTGGAAAGAGGGAAAAAAATCATTACAATGTAATATTATAAGCAGAAATGCAGTCATCAGCAGAACTGGTCTGGAGGTGGACATGCAAGATAAGAGTATAAAAGAAGGAACACACGCCAGCATAGACCAGAGCGCGCTTCAGGTGTATCTTGTGTACACTATGTGAACATCTGCAGGCCAGTTTATCATTAAGACACTTTTAATCCAGAGCCATTCTCTGTTAATATGGGCAGTATGAGATGTGGCATTGTCTTGCTTAAATAAACACATCTTCAAAGAGATATTGTCTGGTTGGCAGCATCACCTTGATCCAAAAACCTGTTGTTCAACATTAATGGTGCATTCTTTGATATAAGCCATGCCATGTGCACTAATGCATCCCCCTCCCATCACCATCCATGTTGGATTCTGAACTGTGCACTGTAAAACAAGATGGATAGTACATCTCTTCTTTAGCCCAGAGGACATGCTGTCCATGGTTTCCAGAAAGAAATTCAGATTTTGATTGGTCAGATCACAGAACAGTTTTCTACTTGTCTCAGTCCCTCTTAAACAAACTTCGACCCAGGGAGGGCAGTGGTGTTTCTGTTTCTTGTTATTTATGGTTTCTTTGCATGGTGGAGTTTGAAATTACATTTGTGGATGCAGTGATAAACTGTGTTCACAGACAATTGTTTTCTGAAGTATTCCTGAGCCCATGCAGTGATTTCCTTGACAGAATCTCTTGGACCAGACTTTCTTGGAAATATGGCTCAAGAGGACACCTTTTTCCAAATTATCCTCACCAGCTTTAAACCAGTGGGGAAAGCACACAGAGAGAATACAATTTGTGTAAAGGTTCCATCTGTGTTTGTGCTTGTTGGATTTACTACTGCCAAGAATATTATGTTGTGTATAATCGGCAGGACCTCCATACATTAGCATGAGGATACACTGTTTCCCAAAGAATTTTGTGAGACCATGGTGGTTGAACAACAGTCAGACCTCTCCAGGGGCAGAATTTTGTACATTTTAACTATTCTGGCGTGCATTCTGAGAGCAAAATTAATTTAAGCATTAACACAGTGGTTTTATATAAAAGCACATTTCTGTCATTGTAAGTGTGTACAACAAAATTAATACTGCCACTCTATCGTGCAAACATAAAAAATACAAGGCATTGACTAAAACATAGGACACAAAATATGAGCAGACAAGTAAGGATATTAGCATAAATAATAGAATAAATAATCAGTATTGTACTGTATTGTAAACCATGAAGTAAAGTTGGGTGCATAGCAGCATTTGTGGAGGACACTCTTCTTAGTGTTTTTTTCATGTTTAATGTACAAATTATTTGAGGAAAAAAAACTGTCCCTCAGTTGGGAAGTGTGTATCTTGACTGACCTGTAACACCTGCCAGAGGGGACAGTTTAAAGAGGTGATGGCCGGCGTGAGTGGAATCTTTGATGATCTTGGTCCGTCTGCTGAGAATGATGATGGTTGCATCATCATTGTTCGATCAATTTAATTGTTGTGTTGATGAAGTGGACCGGTGTGCAGTGGTTCAGTGCTTTGTGGGTGATAGCATCTTCAGTGGCTCTATCAGCACTGTGATCTCTCTCTCACATGATCAAAGTGATGTGGCCAAGGAGGCTAGTTTTATTATGATGTATGACAAGTTTCTCAAAGCGTCAGTGCAATTGCTCTGTAATCATTCATGTCCACAGAGAGTTGCTTTGTGAGAACAGGGATCATTGTGGCTGACTTAAGGGGGTACAATGGCTAGTGACAGGGAGGCACCGAAGATCTTAGTAAAGACCCAAGCAAACTTGTCAGCACATGCCTGGATTACTTTTCACGATACTTCATCAAATCCAGCTGTCTTTATTGACCAGAGATCCCACCTCACATCCTGTTCCTGCAGTGTGAATGTGTGGGTGTTGGAGATAGGTGGGGGCAAAGAAGACAGTGAGTCAGGCCTATTACCTTCAAATAGGGCAAACAAATGGTTTAGTGTTTGGTGCAGCTTTTGTAGTTCGTTATGTGTTGTAACTTTGCCTCTTGTACCTGAGAGTAACCTGAGTGGACCCCTCAACATCTAAGGCTTATGGTAGGGAAACATGTAAATGCTTTTTTTCGTGACGAATAAAAAAACACAGGTTTTGTGTATTCCTTCAGGGCTCCTTGATTAAATAAATCCAATGCTCTAGAATTAAAGCTGCCCTGCAGCTGTGATAAAGCCTGTGGCTTTTTGAGGATGATGTGTACAGGAAACAGGAGCAAACAGCTGGACTGACTGTCCAAGGTGAGGGAGAGTTAATGTTCTGTTATGATGTTTTATGTTTGAATAAATATGATCCAAGGAATCCCCCCTTTGTTGCACTTATAACATGCTGGTGAAAGTTGAGGTTATGGCTAACCTTTGGCCAAGGGCAATGCTAATAGGAGCACAGTGTAGAATGCAGACAGTAGTGACGATTAATACAGGTACAGATTACCTTTCAGGGTTGATAGAAGGGTATGCATTAAACTGAGGGCTTCAAGGTCAAGATTACAATATTGGGTAATGATCCTGCTGTTAATGTACCAGTCATTGTGTACATAAATACACAGCACCTTTCCTCTACTCTTATCCGAGTCCTTGTTCCTGTCCTGCAGGCAGCTAGTGTAGCCTGCTACCTACACGGTGGCGTCAGGGATGAGTAGGTGTGGCCAGCTTTTTGTCATCAGTCAACACGCTGATGTTCTCGACAAAGTTGTTCGAGGCTAACAGAAGCTCCAGTTTGTCATTTTTATGTATGGTGGATCTGGCATTTCTGACATCAGTGTTTGGAAGTGAAGGATGATGGAGATATGAATGGTGATGACACAGCATACTCACAAAGCATGGTAAAGGAGTTTATTAGTTCAGAAATGTTCAAAACAAGCAAGCAAAATGACTAATGACCATATTTTAGCTGTGAAATAGAGAAAGCAGGCATGATTATCCAAGCTTAACTAGTTTATTCATTAAGAAAATATAAAATACTGTTAGAGTTTACTTTTTCCAGTAAATATTAAGACACGCATTATGTCATAGTCATAAATAAATCAGAAATGTTATCTTTCAGACAGACATAACCTGTGTAAACTTATCTAGATGTCCCTGACTTAAATTGCTGATGGCAAAGATTAGATTTTAGATTTTAGAATACAGTACTCGCAACAACACATTCAGTTAATGATGTTCCATGATTTGAACTGAGGCTTATAAAGAAACTAAGTAAAGACTGTCTTTCTTATTCGTATTCAGCTTGTACTGAAACATTGTACATACTGTAGATTACTGAGACTACTTGCTGACTAACATGTACTGTGTGTTTGGACTTTCAGACAGAATCAATGATCAATCATCTGAGATGGACAAACAGCGAGAAGACTTAGTAGCATTTAGAGAGAGAAGACAGATGCCTGTTGACTTCAGAAGCATTTACAGCAAAGGTGAGAGCTCAGGCTGTCCAGGAATGCTCCTCTTGACAACTGAGGAGAGGTCGGCACTGGAAGCTTGTGTCACTGATGTTTGGTTTTGGCTGTGTGCGGTGGACAAAGTTTATCTTAACCACGCCAGTCAACTTGGTAATAAAAAAAATGGCGCCTGAGGTTGTTGTGTGCAGCAGCTCATCACTACCCATAGTTATGTTTAAATGTCAGATGACCGCTAGTGGCTGTATTAATAACAACATCAGCAAAAGAGGGAATCAGGAAATTTTATATAAAGAGTGACACAGGACAGAGACTGTTGTCAGTGTTTTTTTTCATATGACCATTCTATTACTTTTGAACAACCTTATCCAAGATTTACTAATTTAACCATGACAACAGCATGTAACCTTAAGGAAGTACATATTTAAATCCAAACCATAATCTTTTCCTTAACCTAACTATGTATTTTTTGCAAAAATGTAATCAAAGCATCATCATTCCATAAGCTTAATTGTGTACTTATTATTGTAACCATGGAGCTGATGTTCCACACTAGTACACTAACAACACTAGTGCACATGGGAGACGTTCCCTCACAGCTTTTTGCCAGAAAGTCTTTGTATGTGGTTAATATTGAAAAAAGGGTCTAACCCTAAATCCTGACTGAGTAGTTTTGCAACTACCAAGCCGTTTTGTTGGCTAAACATAACCAAATGTCCACTGAAAACTAATACCTTTCTGCAAGTAGTTATATCAAGGCTTTCAGATAGAAAGTCCTGAACACCGCTTAGCCACAGCTCCTAACAGCTCTCCCAGTACATGCTACGTGTTTTTTAACCATGACAACCAAGTTCTGGTAAACCTGCCACTATTGGAGCCATATGCTTCTATTGGTTGTATCAGGGAAAAACAATATTCAGGCTGAAGGACTTGATGAAGAATGTTAATTCATTCTGTTCATTTCTATTCTAGCAGTTCTGTTAATGTATGCCAAACCCAAGCATGACTGCAAACCTCACTATGTTGATAAAATCAGTACCTGGTCAGTATTGCAGTACTATCAAAAGGCCTTTGCTGTAAAATTTAGTCACTGTGTGAGCTTAATTTCTGAGAAACAGAGCAGCAACGCCACAATGAATTTACGTACAACCAAATAAATAGCATAACTCTTATGTTGTCTATACAAGTGATGTGTCATTAAGTTTAAATATTTTCTGCCAACTCATAGGTTAGAACATTGTCATTGTATGTATGTGTGTCTGTGCATACATAGACCTGCTCCCGGCTTCTGGTGGTGAGGAGATGACCAAAGGATTTCTGCAGGAGATGGTTAACATCTTGTTGGGTTATATCTGCAAGTCTAGTCAGAGGAGCTCCAAGGTACACAACTATTTGTATTATTATAAAGCTAGATGAGAGCATACCTCGGCCAAGGCTTGATGATCCTACACATGTTTGTCTCTTATAAGCTCTTATAATGGAAAAAAATGAAAGAAAGAAGGAAGTCTGATGGTACTGTATGGGCAATCTGAGCCTACCATCAATCCATCAACCCCCATCCTTGAGTTGTGAAGGGGGACAGAATCCTATTTCAGCTGACAGTAGGTGAGAGGCAGGGTACATCCTGGACAGGTTACCAGTCAATCACATTTCGAGACAAACACTATTGAAACAGACATTCACGCTCAAATTCACAGCTATGAGTCTTAACTTGCCTCCATTGACACTCTGGGAGAAAAGTCATGGCCAAGCATGTGGAGAAGAGGAAACACCACATGGCACACATGAATAGTTGTGAGATACAACATACTGCTCTCTGTTTTGTAGGTCCTGGACTTCCACCATCCTCACCAGCTGAAGGAGGGACTGGAGGGCTTCAGTCTTGACCTGCCAGACCAACCAGAAACACTGGAGCAGATATTAGTGGACTGCAGAGACACGCTCAAGTATGGTGTCAGTACAGGTTTGTGCAGGGGAGGAAGCAGGTTTGGATTTGTATCAGCAGATTATTAATCATTGTCAAACATAACTATAAATATTCTTCAAATTAATAAAATTAGTTAAATCATTAAGGGGCACTTGTTCACTATGTTATAACAATAACTAATCCAAAGTGTTCACTTATAAGTGTCGACATATGAGTGATATCATAACTTGTGCACAGTGAAGGGTAGAATCAGAGAACTGATCCTTAGAACTAAGTTATTTTGATGAAGTATGCGCAAATGATAACAAGCAACAACTGTTTATTGTCAGAATTTATTTGCCATAGCAATATTAATGACATCTGTAATCCAACTACAGCTAACACACAAACAACTATGCTGTTTTGCTTTTGTTTACAAGCAAAAGCAAAACAGCAGACATGCAGTGTGTGTGTGTGTGTGCATGCACGCAACATTAATTTGTAAGAATCCAGATATAAAAATGACATTAACAGGATTAAATTGTACAAAAGCAGAAGAGGTGTATACTTTTACATCTCAAAGAAATTTTAAGTGAAATCAACTGGACTTGCTTTGTAGGTCTTTGAAGATGTTTCACCTCTCATCCACAGCTCAGCCTCGTCAGACAAGCATGAACTGATGAAGTCCTTTGGATGAAAGGTGAAACGTCTTCAAAGACCTACAAAGCAAGTCCAGTTGATTTCGATTAAAATTTCCTTCAGATAACATGACCTGGGCAAATGAGAATATTCACAGCCTTATGTTAATTACTTCGGAGCTGAATCCATAATAGCAGCAGTTGATTCCGCAAAGTGAACTACAGTCAATTTACATATGTAAAAGAAATAATACACGGCACTGTTTACACCCACGACCAGCTGATTGCCCTGAGGTACACAAATCTCTCGGCCGGAGAGAGACCCACCATACCCGAGGAGCTAAAGAGGAGACGGCGAGGCTGCAGAGCGGGGCTTAAACAGAGGATGAAGAAGAGAAAGTTTAGCCCTGCATCCCCGCAGTCATCACTGGAAATGTGAGATCGCTGGCAAATAAAGTGGACAAACTGGAAGCGTTCGTCAGGATGCACAGGGAGTACAGAGAGTCCAGTATCATCTGTTTCACGGAGACGTGGCTGAACGAACAGATACTGGACTCTAACGTCACCATTCCCAGCTTCCAGACAGACGATGCGAGCCGACAGGGATGCCACCGCGACCGGCAAGAAGAGAGGAGGGGGGCTCGCCGTGCTCGTGAACAACAGGTGGTGTCACCCCAGGCACGTCTACGTTAAAGAGCGCATATGCAACTGGGACATCGAGGCTCATCGCCGTGGGATTTCGTCCATACTATCTGCCGAGGGAGTTTACCAGTGTTATCGCCATCACTGTTTACATTCCTCCGTCTGGAGACACCGAAGCAGCGTGTGACGCCATCCACACTGTGACTTTGGGGTTGCAGACAAAACACCCTGGAGCCTTCATCATTATTACAGGTGACTTCAACCATGCTTCCATCTCATCTACACTCCCCACCTTCGACCAGTTTGTGACATGCACCATCCGGGAAAATAAGACTGTAGACCTGCTATACGCAAATGTTAAGGATGTGTACAGCTCTACTGCCCTGCCACCACTGGGCAGGTCAGACCATAACCTGGTCCTGCTCTCACCATCAAACAAGCCTGTGATTCAGCAGCACCCAGTCACAGTAAGGTCAGTGAGGAAATGGTCTCCTGAAGCTATGGAAACACTGCGCGGGGCGCTAGAGACCACAGACTGGGACGCTATGTATGAGCCACATGGTGAGGACATTGATGGCCTGACTGACTGTGTCTCTGAGTACATTGGGTTCTGCATTGACAACACCATCCCCACTAAAGAGGTCCGCTGCTACCCAAACAACAAAACATGGGTAACAGGCTGTCACGGGTGGAGTTGTGGACCAAGAAGTGCAGGAGACCAGAGGCACGAAACACAAGCTCTTTTGTTGTCTTTAGGTGCAAGGCTGCGCAGAAATAACTCAAGGAGCAACCCAGGTGGTGATGGCGGTGCTGGTTCGAACCCTTCGAAGATGTGGTCGTGGGCAAGATCGTGGTCGTGGTTGAGATCATGATCGTGGTTGAGGTCGAGATCATTTTCAAAGGTCGAGATCGTGGTCGTAGTTAGCCAAGGAACGCGGGATGATACAGCAATCATCTGGCGATAAGTGAAGGGAGAGCTGGGTTTTTGTAGGGACAGAGTGATTGCTGCTGATCAGTGTCAGGTGTGTCTTGTCTGCCTGTTGGAGACCAGCCACGCCTCCTGCCACTCCCTGGGGACAGGAAGAACAACAAAGGAGGGAGAGGATAGCAGCCGAAAAGCAGAACCAAACTCACCCGTCACAGTAACCCCCCCTCAGTGGACGCCACCTGGTGGCCTCCCAGGCTTGTCTGGGAACTCGCGGTAAAAGTCAGCAAGTAGAGCCGGGTCCAGGATGAGGTTCTTGCTGACCCACAACTTTCCTCTGGACTGTACCCCTCCCAATCCACGAGGTACTGGAACCCGCGGCCACACCTGCGTATATCCAGCAGGCGGTGGATGATAAATGTAGGATGACCCTCAACGAGTCAGGGGGGTGGAGGGGGCTCAGCTGGAGGGCTCAGAGGGCTCCTTGTGACTGGTTTCAAGAGGGACACGTGGAATGTGGGTTGTATTTTTAGGGCTGGAGGGAGCTTCAACCTGACCACCGTGGGATTAATGTTGCGCTCAATGGTGTAAGGGCCGATATACCTGGGGGTGAGCTTCCGGGACTGAGTCTGTAAGGGAAGGTCTCATGACAAAAGCCAAACCTCTTCCCCTAACTCGTACTCAGGTGCAGGGGCCCGATGTCGATCCGCCAGTCGTCGATTCCTTTCCGCTGTACGGGTTAGTGCCGCCCAGGCTTCCCGCCAGACCCGGTGGGCACGATGTAGGTGGGCCTGAACCAAGGGAACTGCGACCTCGGATTCCTGGCTCGGGAACAAGGGAGGTTGATACCCCTGGGAGACCATGAAGGGGGACATTCCTGTGGTGGAGCTGACCAGGGAGTTGTGCGCATACTTGATCCAAGGCAGGTGAGTGGACCAAGATGTCGGCAGCCGAAAAGCCACACAACGCAGTGCCGACCCCAAGTCCTGATTTGCCCGCTCTGTCTGGCCATTGGTCTGTGGGTGATAACCGTAAGAGAGACTGGATGATGCCCCCAGGGCTTGACAAAAGGCTTTCCAGACTTGAGAGGTGAACTGGGGACCCCGGTCTGAAACAATGTCCTGGGGGATGCCATGTAGATGGAACAGATGAAGGATGAGAAGATTAGCAGTTTCCAGGGTGGATGGAAGTTTAGGTAATGGGACAAATGGACAGATTTGGAAAAATGGTCAACAATGGTCAGAATAATTGGGTTCCCACTTGATGGGGCAAACCGGTGACGAAATCTATGGCGAAGTGTGACCAGGGGCGATGAGGGATAAGGGACGAAGGAGACCAGCTGGAGCATGACTTGACTTGGAGCAGGACTTGATGCGGGCGCAGACGGAGCAGGCAGGGACGAACTCTCGGGTGTCGGCGGACACGGAAGGCCACCAGAATCTCTCACTCTGGCAGGCCAGCTTGGACTCATGGCACCACTGGAGAACGGATGACCTCACTGTGACGGGGTCAAAAAGCCGACCACGGTTTTCCCCTTCAGGGCGTCTTGGACCTTCTGCTCGATTTCCCACCTGGCCGCGCCTACCACACTGGAGGATGGGACAATGGTCTCCACAGGGGCCTCCCCACCTGCAGATGAGAACTAGCGGGACAGAGCATTATGCAACCCCAGAGGGTAGGTAATGGTGAAGTTGAACCTCCCCAGGAAGTAAGGGCCCACCGCGCCTGATGGGAATTTAGCCTATGAGCTGATCGCAAATACTCAAGATTCTTGTGGTCAGTCCAGATAATAAAAGGGTGTTCCGCACCTTCCAATCAGTGTCTCCACTCCCGCAAAGCCAAAACGACAGCCAGCAGCTCCCAGTTTCCTACATCGTAGTTTTGTTCGGCTGGAAAGAGATGCCAGGAGAAGAGAGCACAGGGGTGGAGCTTGTGGTCACCTGGAGACCGCTGGGATAGCACAGCGCCCACCTCAGAGTCCAAGGCATCGACCTTCACAATGAACTGCAGGGGGGGATCTGGATGCACCAGCACAGGGGCACTTGAGAACCTCTCCTTGATGGCCTCAAACGCCGCCTGTGCTGCGGGAGACCACTGGAAGGTTACTTTGGTGGACGTGAGCTGGGTGAGTGGTGCTGCCAACCTGCTATACTTTCTAATGAAACGCCTTTAAAAGTTGGCAAACCCCAAGAACGTCTGGTGGTGCTTGGGTGTGGCTGGGACTGGCCACTCCAGAACTGCTCGAATCTTGGCCGGGTCTGACTCCAGTTTGGCCCCGCATCATGATATACCCCAGGAACGACACGGATGAGATGCTAAACTCGCACTTTTCTGCCTTTACGAAAAGCCTGTTCTCGAGGATCCTCTGTAGCACTGCCCTGACGCGTACCGTGTGGTCCTCCTTGCTCTGCGAGAAGATCAAGATGTCATCCAAATAAACAAAAACAAACCTATTTAACATGTCTCACAGTACGTTGTTAACTAGGGCCTGGAAGACTGCTGGGGCATTGGTAAACCCGAAGGGCATCACCTGATATTCAAAGTGCCCCAGGTGAGTGTTGAAAGCAGTCTTCCACTTGTCCCCCTCTCTGATCCTCACTAAGTGGTAGGCATTCCTCAAATCCAGCTTGGTGAAGACCACCGCGTCATGGAGGGGGGCAAAGGCCGAGTCCAGTGGCAGCGGATATTTGTTTAACTGTGATGTCGTTTAACCCGGAGTAGTCGCTACACGGACGTAGGGGCCCATCCTTCTTCTCCATGAAGAACGCCCCTGCCCCCAAGGGAGAGGATGAGGGCCGAATGAGACCTGCCTCCAGGGAGTCCCGGAGGTGTGTCTCCATGGCCTCCCTCTCTGGCTTGGAGCGGTTATAAAGTCTCCTGGATGGAAGAATGGCCCCCAGGAGCAGGTCAATGGCACTATCACTCCCTCCAGGAAATAGACAACACCATAGTTCTTCTGTTACTGATGGATTTATTCATCTGAACTCCACTTGCGTCAACATCATGGTCATCAATCCACCGTCGAACTGTTCAAGTACATGACAGTGTGCAAAATAAACAAATTCTAGTTGTACCCAAATGACAACAAAATATGTGCAATAAACATAACACAGAAATAAACTTACCTCGCTGGCACACAACCAAAGAGGGAATGAGTCCGCTTGAACAAAATATCTCCCAAAAAATAAGAGTGGGCGATGTAATGTTTCTTTTAAGCTTTTAGGCAGAGCTTAATGCCTTTCTTCTGCTGCACATGTATTGGAGGAGAGGTGCAACAACTTAAAGTGTCCCCCGTGCAACAACTTAAAGTGTCCATGGTTCTTATGCGGTGTAAATTACCGAACAAATCAATATTCATAAATTAAATCATGCAAAAATATACATATAAACAAAACACATAAAATAATGACATAAATAATATTTATGACAT
Organism: Psettodes erumei; assembly: GCA_016785225.1. Lineage (NCBI taxonomy): Eukaryota > Metazoa > Chordata > Actinopteri > Pleuronectiformes > Psettodidae > Psettodes > Psettodes erumei. Next base: position 521,414 of record JAFBJZ010000647.1, read on the forward strand.
AAATAATATTTAAACTCCCACCAAATCACAATTATTGTGATTTCACTCTACAATGTCCTTTCATGTCACATTTTAATTTCAAGTTCACACAATGGACTTAATATTTTTGAAATGATAATTATTCTGCTTCAAGCAGTAGAACAGTTTTTTGCACAGGCCTATCAAGATACACTGGCTTCGTGGTATGTTTCTGTTCAAGTTTCACAGGGTTTTTTTATTAACTGCAAACGAATTATACAGAGCACCACAAGGTGGCAGTAGTTCCCATCTTGACTTGCATTGTCAAATTACTGTATTACAACACTCCCACTTAATTTTACAATAAACACAAGACCTTTTTCATTTACTGACTTAAATCACTTAGGAGATGTATTAAACAAACTGTTGACTTGAAGTCCCCCCTTTTTAACAAAAACTAGCAAGACCTTTTACTTTCATTTTTTAACTAACTTAAAGTGGTCTTAATCTAGGCTCTATCAACACTAAGTATTAGCATAAAGCCTATGCCTATCAGAGCTACACAGCACAAAGTCCAATCTCTCTCCTAAGATACTCAAACTTCTGCTTTGCTAATGGCTTGGTCAAGATATCCGCCTTCATGTCCTCTGTAGGACAGTATTTCAGTTGAATTTGTCCATTCTGCACACATTCACGAACGTAGTGATAACGAATGTCTATGTGCTTTGTTCTTGAGTGATCAACTGGATTCTTTGCTATGGCAATAGATCCTTGGTTGTCTTCTTGAATCACAGTAGGCGTAGCATCCATTCCGAGATCAGTAAGTAATCGTGTGAGCCAGGTACATTCTTGCGCTGCCTGGCTGAGAGGGACATATTCAGCTTCAACTGTTGACAGTGCGACAGTGTTCTGTTTCTTGCTGAGCCAGCTCACTGCTCCTCCACTCAGTAGGAAGACATTTCCAGTTGTAGAACGATCATCCTGATCTCCTGCCCAGTCAGCATCTGAGAAGCCGACTAAAGTCCCAAACTCTGATCGCTGGTACTTTAGAGCAAGGTTCATGGTACCTTTCAGGTAGCGTAGAATCCTTTTCACAGCAGTCATGTGTGCTGTGTTTGGTTCGGCATTGAACTTTGACACAGCGCTCACTGCTTGAGCGATATCTGGCCTGGTGGCCATTGCTGCGTATAGCAGGCTTCCTACAATTGACTGGTAGGTAACTGGGTTCACGAGCTTACTGACACCATCACTTTTCTGTAACTTCACATTTGCATCAGCTGGGGTTGTGACTGGGTTGGCTTTATCCATTCCATGTTTCTGAAGAATGGCTTCAATGTAATGCTTCTAATGAAGGTACACACTGTTGGCTGTCTTATCTTGAATGACTGAAATGCCCAGTATGTAAGACAGCTCACCCATGTCTTTCATCTTGTATCTCTTCTTCAGAGCAACTTTCAACTCACTCATGCTTTGCAGCGACTCTGTGATCAGAATAAGATCATCAACATAAACAGCTAAAATCTCTAGCTCCTGTCGAGCTCTCACGAACACACAGGGGTCTGATGTGCTCTGGTTGAATCCATTATCTTTCATGAACTCTGTGAAAGTCTTACTCCAGCATGGTTTATATGGTTTGGTGTGAGGGGCTCAAGACTTGTTGGATCATTTAAATGCTCTATTGTCAGAGGTCTGCTATTTATAATAGCCATCACTTCATACAGAAAGGTTCTCAGTGAGGAACTGTCAAGTCTCTTAGCAGACTGATCAAGAATTGCTGTTAAAACACTTCTGATTGTCCTGATCGGTCTCTCCCATACACCTCCCATGCGACTCGATGATGGGACGTTCATTACAAACTCACATCCATACTCTTTTAGCTGTTCATGATTAAGGTCCCTCATTACATTCATGAACTCTCCCTTTGCACCTACAAAGTTAGTACCTTGATCACATCTCAGCTTTCTTACATTACCACGTATGTCAATGAATGCACGCAGTGCATTGATGAAAGCATCTGTAGTAAGATCATCAAGCATTTCGATATGTATGGCTCTAGAACACATACAGGTGAAAAGAATACCATACTTCTTCATTTCCTTTCGTGCTTCCTTTGCATAGAACGGTCCGAAGAAATCTATGCCACAATAAGTGAATGGAGGTGTCATTCCATTCTGTCTTCTGGCAAATCGGACATCTTTGGATCTTGTGTGTTCCTTCTGTACTTTCGGCATGTCGTGCACTTGTAAATGTGCGAGCCAACAGTGCTGCCGCATCCAATGATCCATATTCCATTGGATCGCAACTCATTTACAGTTATTCCTCTTCTTTGGTGATGCACCTTCTCGTGGTAGTGCTTGATAAGTAAAGAGGATACATGACTTGACTTTGGTAGAATAACAGGATGTTTGACATGTGGGTGAAGGCCAGATCTTGTTAAGCGTCCTCCAACCCTGAGTACACCATATTCATCTACAAAACGACTTAATTTGTGTAGCTTGCTTGATTTGTCTTTAGGTTTCACTTCTTTGCATTGCTTTATATCTTTGATTTCACTGCTGAATGCCCTTGTTTGGACCAACTTGATTATGAAAAGCTCTGCTTCCTGTCTTTCCTCAACACTTGTGGCTTCACTTATCTTAGGTTTGAGACCCTTGATTTGCTTAGCGTAGCACTTGAGATGAGCAATAGCCTTGACAGCTCTTTTCCAGTCAGAAAACTTCATTAGGCGGTCAAGTAATGTCCTGTCTTCCTTAACCTTGGTGTTGAGGACTTGGGTCTTTCGAAGTTCTGGATCGCTGTCAATGACTTCTCCCACCTTTACATCTCTTGTGGGTAGCTCACCTTTCCATAGAAACTCTGGGCCAGTAAACCAGTTTGAAGCGACGAGCTGATCTGCAGTTAGACCTCTTGAAGCATGATCTGCAGGATTATCTTCGGAGTGTACAAACTGCCATTGCTTGGGATCTGTAATGGACTTGATTCTTTGGATTCTGTTTGCCACAAAAACATGAAACCGTCTGGCATCATTGTTTATATATCCAAGGACGACCCTTGAGTCTGTCCAAAAATATTCTTGAAGACCATCTATTTCAAGCTCATTTCTGAGCACAACACTTGTTTTTGCTGCTACCACTGCTGCAGATAACTCAAGCCGTGGTACTGTGGTTACCTTGGTGGGGGCAACACATGCTTTCCCCATGACAAGTGAGCAATGTACATCTCCATTGGTGTTGACTGCTCTGAGGTATGAGCACTCCCCATAGCCAGGGACACTGGCGTCTGAGAAGTGGTGAAGCTCATACTGCTTGAGATCTGTGAAGTTTGCTGGAGTATAGCACCGTTTGATCCCCACACTGGACAAGTTTTTAAGATCTTGCAGCCACCTTTCCCATTGTGTTCTAATCTCGTCTGGAAGTGGCTCGTCCCAGCCCACCTTGTCTCGACACAAATGTTGCAAGATCTGCTTTCCCAGGAGGACAAAAGGTGCTACAAACCCCAGCGGGTCGTAGATGGAGGCCACTGTAGATAGCACTCCTCTTCTGGTCAATGGGTGCTCCTTGACTACAACTCTGAACTGGAAGTCATCTGAGAACACGCACCATTGAACACCCAGAGCTCTTTCCATGAGCGGCTCTCCTAAAACTACATCCAGTTCCTTGACACTTTCAGCACACTCTTCCCTTGGTAGTGATTCCAATACCTTCTTGTTGTTGGAGATAAACTTGTGCAGTCTCAGCTTGCCTGTACTGCAAAGCTCTCTTGCTTCTTTGACCAACTGGATCGCCTCAGTTTCAGACATTACACTTGCCAGTCCATCGTCAACATAAAAGTTCTTTTGGATGAATTCTAACAGTGTTCTGGCTGAACTGATCTTGACCTTCAGTGGCTAGATGTTTAAGACCAAAATTGGCACAGCCGGGTGAGGAGGCTGCCCCAAACAGGTGGACTTTCATCCGGAAAACTGATGGCGGAGATCCTAGCTTACCATTCTCCCACCACAAGAACCTCAGGTAGTCTTGGTCTTCAGGCCTTACATGGAACTGATGGAACATTCGCTCCACATCACACATAATAGCGACTGGGCCCTTGCGAAACCTACAGAGAACTCCCAACAAGGTGTTTGTGAGCTCTGGTCCAGTAAGAAGGTGATCATTCAGTGATGTGTCCTGGAATGTTGCTGAGCAATCAAAAACAACACGTATCTTCCCAGGCTTTTGAGGGTGGTATACCCCATGGTGGGGAATATACCAGACTGGATGATTGTGGAGCTCCTCTTCTGGGACTCTCTCTGCATCACCTCGAGTGATAATGTCTTCCATGAAGTTCACATAGTCTGAGCAGTATTTCTGGTCTCTCTTGAGCTTCCGTTCCAAGCACATTAGGCGCTGAAGAGCACATGACTTATTGTTAGGTAGATTTGGTCTGTCCTGTTTGAAAGGTAAAGGCATTTCATAATGACCGTCTTGTTTGTGTTTAATTCCATCTCTCAGCTTATCCAAGAAGCGCAGATCTTCTTGAGAGAAAGTTTCTTCTTCTCCAACTCTTTCACTGAAATCTGATTCTAGCGTCTTAATGACATCCTCTGGAGTGATCATTTCCTTGATTTGAGTTTTGCAAACATAGTGAACTTCACCCTTAAGCTTGACTGTTGGTTTGGGTTCAGGTGTTACTTGTTTTACAATGATGCGATGACTTACTCCAATTGCATCACCGTAATGTTCGCTTGGGTCACCATAACTCACTATGCTCCAACCTAGATCTGTTTTTTGTGCAAATGGTTGGGTTTCCTACCCACATACAACTTCTCTAGGCATTAGAGCTTGTGGGCAATTGTATCCGATCAGTAGACCAATCTCACATTCCTTTAGTGGAGCAATATGTTCTGCAAGATGCTCCAAGTGAGGCCATGCCTTGGCTGTCTCAGGAGTTGGGATGTGCATTCGATTAGCAGGGATGAACTCATGAGTGTAAACTGTTGGCACTGTGATTTTCTTCGAGGAGAATAACCCTCTTATTTTTAGGTCTCTGAGTCTCTTACAGGGTACAATTGTCCCCCTTGAAGACATTGTAGATAGTTTCAGAGTTACTTGTTCTGTGTTCACATTTAGGACATCTGCCACCTCCTCAAGAATGAATGAAGAGTCACTTTGTGAATCTAGCAGAGCATAGATGAGAACTTCCTTACTTGAATCACTTAGCGTTGACACATAGACAGGCACTATGGCTGAAGTCTGGGTGCTATTGCCATCTTGCACAACTCTGTTGGATGTGGTTTCCTTACTAATGTCTTGTAGTTGTGTTGACTGTGTCTTCCTTTCTTTACTATGAATTGTTTCCTTAGATTGTTCTCCTTTTGGTTCTTTTCTTGTTTAGAGCGATCTTCATGCAGGCATGTGGGATGACGTTTTGAGCATGTGTCACAGACCATTCGGTTACTGCAGCTCTTTGATTGGTGGCCTAGACTCAAACAGCCAAAGCACAGTTTCTCATTCTGAATGAATTTAACTCTATCAGCAACTGGCTTTTCAATGAATTTACGACACCTTTGTATGCCATATCCTATTTTCTTACAAAACACACAAGTGACTATGCTTCTTTCAGTAGTGTTGGTTGTGAAGATCTTGGCACCCACCGTTTGATTCTTGGAGGCCATTAAATTTTGGTTCTTGATTCTGACCTTGTCAGATTCACCTTGCCGTAATGCATGGTAAGAAGTTATGGGATTGCATGCAATACTAGCTTCCATAGATAGAAAGGTCACAAAGTAACTGAAGTTTGGGAACCGTCTGTGTTCCAGTTGGTATTCTGTGGCCTTTCTGTTCCATCTGGTACTTAGCCAGTCAGGTAGCTTGGCAGCAAGTTTTTGGTTCTCAATTCCATCATTAAGAACACTCAAATTTTCGTTGTGGGCAATAGCAGATTGACAACTGCGTAGAAAGTCCACAAATTTTCTTAATTCAGCACTCTCTCTTGTGGCTATTTTTGGCCAGGCATGTAATTTGTCTCTGAAGGCTTTAGCAATTACAAAAGGCTCACCAAATCGTTCATTTAGCAAGTCCCATGCTGCTGAATAGGACTCTTCTGAGTTAATCAGAAAATAACCTTCAATTGCCTCTTTAGCAGCTCCTCCCACATATTTCTGAAGGAAGAACATTTTTTCTGCAGTTAGAACATTTTTTTTCTCAATTAGTATCTGAAAGGATGACTTCCAATGATTAAACTTCAGTGGCTCTCCACTAAAGATTGTCGGCTCTGGAATGGGAAGCCTATTTGCAGATATAGCTTCAGCCAAAACCTTCACGAGCTCTTCCTTGTCATCTTGATGCACATTTGTTGGAGCTACATACGTTAATGGCTGTGGGTGCTGGTACACAGGATTCACCCGATCACTTGCTTGCACAACTGCAGGGAATTCAGACCTCTGTGGAGTAGGTCCCTGATCTGCATTGAAAGCACTGTCATCATAAACTTGAAGCCTTGCTATGGCTGCATTCAGCCTTTTTAGTTCCTCCAGGCGCTCAAGCTCTCTTTTCAAGTCTTCTACAGACCTTTTTCTTGCAGCATTCTCTTCTTGCTGTTTCTTTAAAAGAGCAGCCTCTTGGTTTTCTTTTTCTATCCTATGTTCAGTCTCTTCCTTTTCTCTTTGAAGGCGGCGAGTTAAAGCAGCTGCTTCTTGTTCTGCAACTATTAGCTTATCTTTAGCTTCAAGTTCTTGCAGTTTTTCTTGATGGCACTCTTGCTCAGCCATAATCCTTAATACAGCTTGTGTAGCTGCATACTTGGCAGCAGCTTCTTGTCTTTTGACTGAGGATGCCTTGGAGTCAACTGAATTAGCTTTAGAGCAATTGGAAGCTGGAGATGAAACACTGGAAGTTGAGGATGCAAATACAGAGCTAGCATCAGGCCAAATCGGCTCATCCTTTGTTCCTTTAATCTGAGATCGAGCGTTTTGTACAACAATCTTGGTGACTGATGTACAGTTGTCCATCTTGCGGCGCATGTCATGAAGTGGACTGTCTATCTTACAGTATTCGTCATAAACAATAATTCAGTTCAGATAATTCCCTTTGAATAGTGCTGATGTGTTCTTGTAGGATGTTGCTGGGATCCTGTTTTATTACAGATTTTTTTGCTACCTTAGTTAGAGCCTTCCAGCGTTCATAAATACTTTCGAAGTGAAGTAGTAGCCCCTTTGTTTTTTCTTTCTGAAATTCCTTTCCCTTTTCTGTTATTGTGCGGGCTCTTTCACTTCTGCGAGGCTCTTCAGACTGTACTGCTTGCTGTACAACATCTGACTCATTTATCTGCTCTTCTTCTTTCTCTTGTTCTAAGACAGACCTGTTACTTGTTTGTGATGATTGTGACATTTTAAAATTATTTGGAGATTAACTGTACACAACTTGTCTCACATTAGCAGTATAGTTGGCAACAAACATTTGCAAAACCTTAAATAGGCTAAACTAACTCAGGTCACTGTCTTTCAAATCAACCCTTTCAAAATAATAAATGTTAGAATATCTTGAAATATTAAACTTAATTACGACTGACAAGGTTCTTGTAACACAACACTCAAATAAACTTGCAAAGAAAATGTTGAACCATAATAGAAAACTTCCCTCCAAATAGCAGCTTACTTAAAAGGGTGCACAAAATACTTCCTTATTTTTTACAGTGTAAAATTAACTTTCTTCAGTTAGAATGGTTCATATAAACCAAGTACCAACAAATCAATTACATCAATGCCCCTTTATATCTCGTGAGATACTGTTATTGCTATCAGGCTTCACACAGTCCCTTAGTAGTTTTCATTCCTTATGCCACCTTTCAAACACAAACTTGAGTGTCTGGCTTATGGACGTCTTCATGAAAATGGATGAACTTGTGCGTCCCTACCGCTAAACAGTCGCTTATCTGTAATTCCCGTCTTGATGAGCTGTCAGGCATGAGTCGATTAGGGAAAGTCCAGGCAGGTTCGAGTTCGACTATCACTCCCTCCAGGAAATAGACAACATCGTAGTTCTTCTGTTACTGATGGATTTATTCATCTGAACTCCACTTGCGTCAACATCATGGTCATCAATCCACCGTCGAACTGTTCAAGTACATGACAGTGTGCAAAATAAACACATTCTAGTTGTACCCAAATTGACAACAAAATATGTGCAATAAACATACCTCGCTGGCTGCACACAACCAAAGAGGGAATGAGTCCGCTTGAACAAAATATCTCCAAAAAAAAAAAGAGTGGGCGATGTAATGTTTCTTTTAAGCTTTTAGGCAGAGCTTAATGCCTTTCTTCTGCTGCACATGTATTGGAGGAGAGGTGCAACAACTTAAAGTGTCCATGGTTCTTATGCGGTGTAAATTACCAAACAAATCAATATTCATAAATTAAATCATGCAAAAATATACATATAAACAAAACACAAAATAATGACATAAATAATATTTATGGCAGTTAAAGGCGAAGTGGCAGGGAGAGAGCCCTGTCCTTGCTAAATACCTGCTTTAAGTCATGGTATTCACTGGGGACACTCGACAAATAAATCTCCTCCGGGGGGCTCAGAGGGGAGGGAGTACTGAGAGGAATAGTGGAACGGAGGCAATTAGCGTGGCAGAAGGGGCTCCAGCTAACTATAGAGCCAGCGGACCAGTCAATTAGCGGATTTATGTTTCTTTAGCCAAGGTAACCCCACCACAACGCGGGAAGTGGGCGAGGGAATGATATAAAGCTCTATCTGCTCCTGGTGGTTTCCTGAGAGCATGAGGGAAACGGGTTTGGTGCGGTGGGTTACCCTGGCTAACTGTCTCCTGTCTAACGCTAGGACCTCCTTGGGCTTTGCGAGAGCGACGGTGGGGATGTTGGCCATGAAACTGTCATTGGCACCGGAGTCTACTAGGACCCAAATGGGCTGGGCTGTGTTCAGCCAGCACAACATACCTTGGACTTGGACTCTCCTTTTTTCCAAGGAGGTCGAGGACTGGACTGGATGGGCCCCAGGTGTACCTTCACTGGCCGGCGAGCCCCACTGCCGTGGTCGGACCGGGCACCTGGCCCGGAGGTGTCCCTCCTGGCCACAGTAGAGGTAGAGACCAAGGCGACTCCTTTGCTGCCTCTCTGCTGGGGATAGTCTGGCTCGCCCCAGCTGTATGGGCTCCTCAGCGCTGGTTAGAGGCCGTGTAGCCTCTGTCGGGTGGCTACCAGTGGGAACCAAGATGACAGAAGGGGGTTGAGAAGAACTGGCTTCGGGAGAAGCTGCCTGAAGTTTCTGCTCTACTGCCTTCTCCCTGTGCCTCTTGCAGAGTCTATTGTCGAGGCGGGTGGCTAGCTGGATGAGCTCTTCCAGGGAGTCGGTCTCATCCCTTGCGGCTAGCTCATCCCTTATTTCGTCTGACAGCCCTTTCAGGAAAATGCCCTGTAGGGCTGTCTAATTCCACCCGCACTCAGCCGCTAGGATGTGGAAATTCAATGCATACTGGGAAACAGAGTCTTTTCCCTGCTTCAGGGACAATAGCCGGCCTACGGCCTCCCTCCCCTTGACTGGGTGGTGAAACACCCTCCACATCTCCATGGTGAACTCACAATAGTCCAAACATAAAGGAGGGGTTGTGGAGCGAGAGGGCCAATGACCAGGTGGAGGCTTTGCCAGTACAGAGACTCATGATGCAGGCTACTTTGGAATGGTCAGTGGCGTAAGTGGCCAGTTGCTGGTTGAACACTAGGGAGCACTGATGCAACTCTGAGCACGTCCCTAGGTCACCCGCATACCTGGCAGGGATGGGAATATAAGGCTCACGTGGCAGGGGAAGCGAAGAGCCAGGTGGTGCGGCAGGCAGCGGAGGGGGAGCAGGTGGCGCAGGAGGCGATCCACCGGTGGTCGAGGGGTTGGTTAACTGGATAGCCACGTGGTCCAGTCGGCCGTCGAGCTGCATGACACTGGTGGAGAGTTGTTGCAGAGCCTCCATGACCTTTCTCAGTGTTGCATCGTGTTGTCGGATAAGCGCTCCTTGAGACGCCACGGTGTGCTTGATCTCCGCTGGGTCCATTTTGTTGTCAGATGAATCTGTCACGGGTGGAGTTGTGGACTAAGAAGTGCAGGAGACCAGAGGCACGAAACACAAGCCCTTTTATTGTCTTTAGGCGCAAGGCTGTGCAGAAATAACCCAAGGAGCAACCCAGGTGGTGATGGCAGTGCTGGTTTGAACCCTTCGGGGACGTGGTCGTGGACGAGATCGTGGTCATGGTCAAGATAGTGGTCGTGGTCAAAGATCGTGGTCGTAGTTAGCCAAGGAACACGGGATGATACTGCAATCATCTGGCGATGAGTGAAGGGAGAGCTGGGTTTTTGTAGGGACAGAGTGATTGCTGCTGATCAGTGTCAGGTGTGTCTCGTCTGCCTGTTGGGGACCAGCAACGCCTCCTGCCACTGCCTGGGGACAGGAAGAACAACAAAGGAGATGGAAATAGAGCCATAGTGTTGTACTGCCATTGATAAGTGATGAGATGGCAGTGTGTCAGGTAGCCAGTGCTGTGTCACACTCCTGCAGGGATCAACCACACATGGGAGAGGAGACACATGGAAGCTCTACCTATCAGTAACCAGAGGTTCTGCCTCTTCTGACTGATTGTTATGACTCTAGAAATGTGTCCAGTACACTGAAATTCAGGTGAATAAGAATGGCTCATTCACAGTATCAATGCCTCTGTCCCGTTGTTTCAAAAGGTCCTATTCGTGGAAGAAACACAGTTGTGGATGCATAGTTCGTCATATGTCACAACAATACCAGCTGCTCCAGAGTTTGGGGTTCACATTGATCCATTAATGTAGTGATAGGGACTTTTTCCGTCTAGCTCAGCATCAATTCCTTCTCAGTATACTCAAAATGGCTCAAAATGATATGATGATATAATTACTCACTACTTGTCCTGAGTCCACCTGCCACATCCTGACACGATCCTCACATTTCATGAGTGTCAGACCCACCCTCTCCTCTATGCTCTTGGAGTGGGGAATAAGATGGTGGAACAGCACGGATGTAATGTTGAGTGGACTTTGATTTGAAATTTCAGTTGGTTTATATCTTTAACAGCTGAAAGGTGAATATGGAATAGTTATGGTTCACTAACAGCACAAATGACACTTCTGGTGTTCATGATAATGATAAAGTGGATAAAGTAACATGTGATGTGAAGTGATATTACATGTGATGGATATCATCATACGTATAATGATAAATGATAACTGAGGCTCCTGATCGTCCAGTGAGAGTGTGAAGCTGAATGTGAAGTAGGGGAAACATGTATTTATTTAATAAACCTTTTCTTCAATGTGAGATTAACAAAAGAACTTCCATACATCATTCAGTACAACTACTATCAAAATGATACATTTTTACAACACGTGCATTTTAAGTATTTGTTTTCACTGTTGAGTTTCTGAATAAAAAACAGCTTCTAATTGCAGTATGTGGCAGCTGAATTGAGTCCACAAATGCAACAGGAGGAAGGATTCACAGATCATGCCTCATTTTAACCCCAAGTCTCCAAACCTCAAAAATTACACAACTTTAATATTGCTCAGTGCAGACATTTGTTTCATTATGATGCATTACCTTTGCTGAGCTACTTTGAAGTCTCTTTGAGTTGATGTTAACGGTGTATTGATGGGAAAACTACTTATGGTACTGCTTGCATTAATTATGAAATGGTTGTTGGTAGTTTTTAAGTATGCAGGAATGACTGCAAAACAACCTGTGCTGTTGTTACAACAAAAAATGCTTTTATGAAATAACAAAAGTGATATGTTGTTATAACAACAAAAGTCTATTGTAAAAACATGATAATGTGGGAATGGTGAAGAAAAAATGTTACACACAAATCATATTTTTTAAGTATGAATAATACTCTATATACAGTACCCTACAGTAGGGTAAAAATACTCTTAAAAGAGTGAGTAAAATAGTGACCTGTGTTTTTCAGTCACACAGTGAGTAAAGAGTTCAGACAAATGGTTACTGTGATCACACATGCAGAACCTACTGGTGATTCCAGTGGTTTGATCTTTTGTCTCATGTGTGTCCTTCTGTACTGTGGAAGTGGAAGTGGAATGAATGAAGTGGAATCACTCAAGTTAAAACATTTTCAAATGGGTCAGATGTGTCTTTACCTTAATTCATACAATCTGAGGTCTATCTGCATGTTTTACCATCTTTCCATTGATATTGCAGGCACCTCATACTTCCCTATACATAATGCTATTACAGATTGGCAAATAGCAACAGAGCGGCCTTCTTACCAGCTCCTCGTAGGTATAACACTCCGGTTCTGTTCAAAACACTCACATTATTTACCGCAGACAGTAAGGCAAAGTTGATAGAAGTAGAAAAAGTTTAGCTCAAATGTGGGATCCTTCTTCAGTAGTGAGATTAGCACAGGGTTAAATCATCACTGTAGCGCATTGTGTGCTTTGTATTCTGCCTTATGCACAGCCCTCCATAATGGATGACTATCCATGAGTCATTCTCTCCATTCTCATTTTTCTAGCCACTCCTTACAGACAAATACGTCCCTGTTGTTGCATATGCTCAGTATGCTCTGTCACTTCATGTTTTTGTACATGCACCGTCATGAAGCACTGCTTAACATAAAATTTTATTTCATCTGCAGTTCAGAATGCTAAATATAAGATGTTTGCAAGAAGCAAAATTATTTATTATGTTAAGTGCTTGGCTTAACCACAGTACAATTAAATAAACTGCATGTCTTGACCAGGTTTACGTATGAAGTGTCTCCTGTTTTCATCCTCATGGAGGAGGTTCTGCTGAGAACAATGCAAGGCATTGTGGGATGGTCTGACAACGAGGGAGACGGAATCTTCTGTCCAGGTGAGACATCCATGGAAGGTATGGCAAAAGTCAGTAAATGGATGAACTAACATTTTGATCAAATCAGCTAAAGCTAACACTGAATAAAGTAAGTTATTATATGATCTTTATTTTACCTTAAAAATCCAGGGAGTGGTCCATTTAAACCGAACAGCAATAGATTCACTCAGAAGACCTAACCAACTCAGTCTGAACTGAGGTGTTCAGGCCATTAGTTTGTAGCTGTGAAGCTGTTTTGTTGGTCCACTTTTCTGAAACACTTACAGCTTACAATAAACTAAAAAATATTATCTTCACTTTGATCAGTTTTTTGAGTTCAGTGGAAGGACAGTGCTACTGAAGCTAAACTTAACTTATCTGAACAAGAGATCTTCCAATCAGTCGACAACCTGTTCTACCACCTGAGCCACAGCTGCTCCACATCTACAAATTCCTGAAATTCCTACTCTATGCATTGTGTTTTCTTGAGGAGGCACAATTTCCAACCTGTACAGCATCCTGGTGGCCAGATATCACTTCTACCCAGAGGTGAAGACCAGAGGGATGGGAATTCTACCTCGACTGGCCCTCTTCACTTCCGAGCATGTAATCACACCTCACACATTCACTATTAGACTCTGTTGAGTATGTGGATTTGGCCTTGGCTGGGCCTATGGGCATTAGTCATTATCTTTTACACTCAGATAAAATTTATGCTAGTTCCACAGAAAATATAAAAGGTAAGAATGTATTAATTTAATAATAGATATACCATGCATTGTCCCTTCAACCTTAAAACTGATAGATAACACTCATTTCACTCTTATGTCTTTGTCTATCTTAGGGACATTATCAATTTTTGAATAGTGTTCGTCGTGTTCGTAATGTTCAAGGAGTGTTTATCATGTGTGGTTTTCTTTACACTGGGACACTTTTTTTGGCACAGCAATGGGAAGTCCTTTTGCTTGCAGATATTCAATCGATGATGTCAGTCTGAAACATTATCCACAAATGTATAACCAACCAACTGATAGAAACAGTTTCAGCAGCTGTCATGCCACTTGAAAAAGCCTGCCCTGTTGTCACTTTATATACTTTGTCAGCGCAAAATCTATGCTAACCATGGGCCCTTTTACTTTCATACAAAGTTTTTACATGAATGGTTTCAGCAAAATTTGTAAAAGATCTTATTGAGTTCAAATAGTCTTCAAAATCTGCTGACCTTTTGAGGTCGAGTACTAAGCTCTATTATCTGCAAATAAAATGCCCTCAATGCACATATTTATTTGTCAGTGACATGAGAGAAATGATGATGAAAAGCTGTCTTTTCATCAATTCAGAGTCACTATTCAGTGAAGAAATCTGCAGCTGTGCTGGGGATGGGCAGTGAGAATGTGGTTGTGGTGAAATGTGATGAAAGGTGGGTAAGCTAGACACTCAATAAGTACACAACGCATAACAAAAGAATTGTTTGCTCACCTGTTCCACTTTTGTATATATATGGACTACCATTTAAGTCAATGTTAAAAAATAAATACATGTTTGGGAGAGAGTGGAAAGAAGAGGGAAGGGTGGAGAGAAGAAGGAGGACAGCGAGAGACCAGTGTAACTGAGCAGTGTTCGACTGGTTGCTATAATGACAGGAAGTGAACACACAAAGTAAATGACATGAATGGGAGTTGTATAAATGTAGAGAGAGAAAGAGAGAGAAGAATAAGATGATGACGAAGAAGAAGAAGAATAAACAAAGGAAATAGTGGAGATATAGACAGGAAGACCCCACCAAGCTAGTTGTTTCCCCAAAATACATTTAAACTCTTCCACGTGTGCCCTGCAGCTGGGAGCAGTTCAAGCCAGTTGGAGTTGTGCAGGCCTCAAAAGAGACATTTGTGGAGATAAATGGTTTCCTCTCATTCCATCTGCACCATAGAGACAATAGCCATCTACAGCAGATACATACAAGTACAAAGGACATACAAGGAAAAAGTTACCAGATAAATGTTAGTGTTATAGAAACCTGATATCCTGTTATCTTAGGTGATGATCTTCCATTGTTAATTGGTCTGTTACAGTCAGTGCTCCATGTGGGCTGGTATGCACCGGTATACAGTACCAGCACTTCCACATTTTTGTCTTTTGAGTGCTGGGAGTTTTTGTTGTGTACCGGCACATCCCTTAAGCTGCCGGTACTCGTGGCCAGCGTGACTTTTCTCAACTACAAATGCTCAGAGAGCGCAGACTTCCACTGTGGCATCTCTTCAGCCCTCACAGAAGCGCTGTGTGTTTCTGCAGCTTCGGCATTATTCAACTGCTCCCAGAAAGCTTGTACTCGCTCACTCCCACCCCTCCCAAAACTGCCTCAGTAGTTTTTGTATAAAGAGTCAGAGAGACACACCTGTTAATAATGTGGGCTGTTTTCTACATCAAATGGCATTTTAGTAACTTACCTAACAATATTTTCCCAAAACATTAGTGAAGAGTGCTGCTCCAGCCCAGCAGAGCTTTTTGTTGTAAACGTTGCCAAGGGGGAAGGTGACAAAGGTAACAAAGAGCCCATTAATGTTGTCTCTTATGAGTGGTGTAAAGGACCATGTATGGAAGATGCCTTCTAAAATTCCCAACATTTCTACTCCAGATCAGACTATGCCACATGAGTTCAATAAATTAAGTTGTTGAAAGAGTGGATCCAAAAGACGGAAGAGAAATCATCAGCGTTTTTGCTTTTTAAACATAGATATTTAAAGAATTCTCTGAATGTAATGGAGTACTTCCAGAAAGTAAGTCAAATTCAGGATTTGGGATTGTCAGACATATATAAAGTTTGCACAAATAAATGAGCACAGTTGTTTACTGTTTACTGAACCTCTGTCTTCTTCTCTTCTGGCCCTTTAAGAGGGAAAATGATTCCTGCTGAACTCGAGTCTTGCATTGTTACAGCTGAAGAAAAGGTAAAAAAGGACAAAAAATGGGTTTTCTTAAATGGTAAAATACCAGATGTGTTCAAAATGTCCCCATATCTCAGATTAGGAAATACTTTAAAATTTTAGGTTCTTCGTCTTAATCTTCTCACTAAATTTCATTGAAATTTGTTGTGTCTACGTATCATTAATATAGTAGCAGTTGACAAAATACCAGCTGCTGGAATATACAATGCAGTACAAACATGTGATATGGTCAGCATCATTTCTCTCTCTCCAGGGTTTGGTTCCATTTTATGTGAATGCGACAGCAGGTACCACTGTATATGGTGCCTTCGATCCTCTTACTGCCATTGCAGACATCTGCGATCGACACACACTGTGGATGCATGTTGATGTAAGGTGCCCCCACATCACTCTCTTTGTCTCTTTCCTTTACTCCCTCTCTCTCTCTCTCTCTCTCTCTCTCACAGACACACACACACACACACACACACACAAAATATCATGTTGTTGTACTCCACATAAACAAGTCAGTAAACTTATCGCTGAACTATACGATCCAAAGATGGACTGCTGGATTGCAATTGCTGACTGGATTCATCGATGTCTATGAATTCAGTTAAAGGGCTTTTGAAATTCAAAAAAACATGCAAAGGAGGATTTGCCTTTGACTTGTACTTCTAATAATAGTTGATATTGACTGTATAGTGTATGATCAATAGAGACTCTTTTCTTTCTTAATCTATTTTACACATTATCATGATAATAAATACGGTATAAGCCTGTTGTTCAGAATATTTGAATGCAATTCCTAAGGTGTACTTAGAAAACTAGAGCCTCTATAATTAAAGAAAAGGTTGAAACAGGTTCAGTCATAACTTGTTGACAGGCTCAAACTGTATTTAAAGCATGTCTTGAAAAGAACAAAGAGAACCTGTAAAAGATGAGGATAGTTCAAAGCCTCATTTGTTATACCTTCAATTCTGGATGCCTCCTTCAACTTTGCTTTGTCTACATCCCTTTTAACTTTTTTATAGTAATGTAGCAAATCAGGATTTATAGCCAAGTAGATTAATAACTGTCAAACTCGTATTTTGTAGCATTTAAAAAAGACTTAATCAAACTCCTGAAAATGCATCTGCAATACACATCTCATTGCTCAATTTTTGTTATAAATGTCAGAGTTATCTCATTCGAGTCTCACAGGAATTTTTGAGTATGTATTAGTACATTCAACACCTGACTGGCTCCTGAAACCAGTGTTGCGCTCACATACACACATAGTCTAATTTGACTGTGTCCCTGCAGGCAGCATGGGGTGGAGGCCTGCTGATGTCAGACATACACAGGATGAAACTACAGGGCATTGAAAGGTACTACATCGACACAGTACACATGCTGACATAGTTAGCAATCTGAATAAATGGGTTGGTCGGGTTGGGTTGCTGAATAAAAACCCATCTGAGAAGTAACATACCACCTGACATGATTTCTGTCTCAAAATTCTTCCCTGGTTATTTTCCGCAATGTCAGTTGCAGCTCATCACAAATGATGTGTGTGTATTGTATCACATTTATTCTATGAGAGATTTGATATCTTTCCCCAGAGCCTGGTCTATAACATGGAATCCTCACAAGATGATGGGGGTCCCCCTGCAGTGCTCTGTTATACTGGTCAAGAAGAGAGTAAGAAAAGATCGTCTACTCTTCAGTTGTACATTATTCACAGCATGTATTTATGGCAGCTGGTATCAGGGACAGCAATGTCAGTGTGTTGATCAGTTTGTCCAGCACTTCAAATGTCTCAACCATCTACTGTATATGGACTGCCATATGGACAAATTCATGGCTTTGGAATGATGAAGACTCTGATGACCCTTTGATGACTGACTTTTCCTGTTGTGCCACAATGAGGCTGACATTTGTAGATCAGAATAAACTGTCTCAACAACTGTTGATTGGATTGCTATGACATTCTGTTCAGACTTTCAGGGTATATGAGAATTTTCATGATGCCTTGATTTTCATCTAAAGTTTCAATCTATCTATCTAAGACTGAATTACCAAATTAGCCAAAGCGGCCATCTACAGGGCCTGACCTGACCCAAATTCACTGTTGCAACCATGCTGTGTCCACTCCTTTGAGGACAATAATGTACATATTTCTGGCCAGGGAACACAGATGGCTTGAAAGGGGGGTAAAGGAAGCCATATTTGTCAACCTGGAAAAACCATCCCTCAACAGAGGAGGTGGTCTGAGACACAACCTGTCTCCCACCTACAAGGCACTCTTAGGAACAATACCTAGAAGACTCGCTTCGCACCTACTCCATCTAGATCCATACATCACAGAGTCAGATGACCGAAACCACTCTGCCAAGGATTAATGGCCCACATTAACACTCTCATGACTGTCAATACTTGCCCAGGTGATCCTAAACAGCCCACTCAGTGGGAGTGAACTGTGGCACTGTTGTTTTTTCTAAACCACTTTCCACACCCACAGTGTATAAATTCCAGGATTCCCCACCATCAGTTTTAGAACTGAAGAAGCCTCTTGGATGAGAGGCGAAATGTTTTTTTGAAAAATCTCAAGTTCACTTGCCTTACAGAACTCTTTCAACCTTGACAATGACCTGGATGACTGAGAATGGAAGTGGAAATGTATTGGATTATAAAACTCAGGACCTTGACACAAGAGATAAGTTGTCGATCAAGCTTAAGGAAAGTTGTTGGTTTTAAATTTTTAAAAAAAGGTCAACATGTCCTATCACATTCTTTGAGTGGCTGTCAACATTTGTCAATATTAAACCAAGCATGCTCTCTTTCCCATGTCTTTATGAAAAGCTGTGTGCAAGAGAACAGTTCAGAACCTCACAATTGTTAACCATGCTTTATTTGGTAAGAAATTAAAATGTCTTTTCCATTATACTGACAAAAGCATAATCCCAGCAGCATTACATAACATCACATCTGTTGTTCCCAAATTTGAAAGCCTTCAAATGCCATCATTTACTTTTTGGTTTAGTTTGTCTTTAGTTTGTCACATACATAGCCGACCGAGACCTCAGGCTGTGATTTAGCAGCCTGCATGTGGAGGTTTATTGCACCAAAATGAGTCATCATGACTGTCATTCACTTTACAGAACCACTGCTGTATCTTGGTATAATGCTCCATGTTTCACTTCTCCTCAGGGTCTCTTACAGGAGTGCAATGAATTGGGGGCCGAGTACCTTTTCCAGACAGACAAACCCTATGATGTGAGCTATGATACAGGAGATAAGGGCATCCAGTGTGGCCGACATGTTGATGTCTTTAAATTTTGGCTCATGTGGAAGGCAAAGGTACAGTATCTGTGACTCTTTTCTCCCATTTTGACATATTACCTCAAACTCAGTCTAACCTTTGAGGAACAGGAGGGAAAATCCTTTCCTCATGTCATAGAGTAAATCTGCTCTTCTTCTTTCTTTAAAATATGTCACCACAGTCCAGGGTAACATGCCCTGGCACGCACACACACACACACACACACACACACACACACACACACACACACATGCATGCTTGCACGTACGCACGCACACACGCACAGATAATCCAAGATATTATTAAACTATACAGATATTCAACAGATTGTTTTCTCATTTTAAAGGAAGAAGGAAGAAGATTGTGTATTAAGATGTGTGCAATTTCTGTCACTCTCTCAGGGCTCAGACGGCTTTGGATCTCAGGTCAACAAATGCCTAGAGAATGCTGAGTATCTGTACAATCAACTGCAGAAGAGGACAGATTTTGAACTGGTCTTTCAAAATAAAGTAAGGCTCAATTTCACAGATAGACCATACCCTTTGCTATGTTCAGATGATTGTTTTTCCTTTAAGGAAACAAAATTGTTTCCCAATTGCATTAGAGGCCTCAGGGGAGCTTGAGCAAGTGGTGGTTAAAGGGTTAAAATACATTTCGATGTTTAATTTCAAAACTATGACAACATTGATGTCTAGGTTACATATAATGATTGCTTCAACAACCTTGTCGATGATATGATATGATGTTATCATTGGAATTCTCTTAAAACAGTAGTTATGTTTCCTAGATATCTACAACGTTCTCACTTTTCAAACTAATTTAGCCTGGTCTTTAAACTGTCTAACACAACCAAGACAGGTGCATGCTAACTTCTTGCATTAACAACGTACATATATTACCAGGAACTATTGTTTTATAGACACTTATATGCTAAAGTCTGGGCACTCATGGGTGAATTAAATAATTACATGGAGGATTTTTTAAGTACATGATCGGATGCATGGTAGTGGTAGTGAATCAGACACACACACACACACACACACACACACACACACACAAATGTGTGTCTTTTGTATGCCCGTTACACTGGTAATGCATTAGCATTAGCCAAACAGTAAGAAGATGAGGAGTGAGGAGTGAGGCTCCTTTGCATACAACTCTATTTGGTTGTACTTTAGTTCATGTTCAGTTTCTAGTTCTTAGATTGTAGTATTTTCTTAATTACATCTCTAGATTTCCTTTTATACTTACTGGGCATGTTTGTCCCTTCTCATAGCCAGAGCACAGTAATGTGTGTTTCTGGTACATCCCCCCAAGTCTGAGAGGCCTGCCACCTGGACCTGACAGAGATACAAGACTGAATCAGGTCAGTACAGAACATCACAGACACCACAGCCCAAAAAATTTGAAGGTAAATATTCATACTGGTTGTTCTGGAGTTTATTCTGAGGACTATAAACTGGATGGAAACACTTGTGGCCGCTGTGGGGGATCAGTTAAAATGCGCGAGCCAAAATGATGTTCCTTTAATTCCTTTATTGTCATTCAAGAATGTTGAGGGTGTGAGTGGGATGGATGATAATGTATGTGAAATAGGTGTGAAATAGGTGTGAAAAGTGTCTGAAAAGTGTGTGTGTGTGTGTGTGTGTGTGTGTGTGTGTGTGTGTGTGGTTCTGTAACAGAGAATAAGAAAAAAAACAGTTATCAGAACAGCACATAATTTTAACTGTATACTAAACTACCAGTAGTGGGAAATAACCAATAATAGCGAATCATCCTCTTGTTACAAGATGGCGCCGCGGGCGGCTACCTCGATTTGTTGGTGCGCATTGTTTTGTCTTGTTTTGTGTACGGATTACGCTTTTTATTTTGCTTCACGGCTCTCCCTCACCAGAGAAGATCGTATGAACATTCGGGGAACAACACCAAAGGGATTGTTTCCCGAGTTTCTGGCACCTACGGTAATTTTGTTGTACATTTTGGTCAAAGGTGCCCTCACCATGGCAAGCTCACGCAGATGAAGGGGGGAACGGGCCGGCGCGCTCGTGCGCCTTCGCCAATGAGGAAGACGCACGCCGCTACCTGGAATATTTCTTTACAATGTTTGCTCACTGTGCAACAAAATGGACGAACTTTAGCTTTTGTTGAGGAGAAACAAAGACTTTTATTCATCTTCTGTTTTGTGTTTCACGGAGACTTGGCTGTGTGGGAACATCCCGGACTCTGCGCTCAGCGGATTCCAGCTTCACCGAGCGGATCATGACTCGCGGCTCTCTGGCAAAACAAATGGTGGAGGTATTTGTTTCTACACCAACAGTGGCTGGTGCAACGATGTAACTGTGATACAAAGGCACTATTCTCCCTTCCTGGAAAGTTTTATCATAAACTGTAAACCATTCTACTCCCCCCGTGAGTTCGCTTCATTCATTCTGGTCGGTGTTTACATACCACCGGAGGCCAACGTGCGGGACGCACAGCGCGCACTCGCCGACCAGATACTGGATGTGTAGCGAACCAACCCGGACTCTTTAGTTATTGTTTTCGGGGACTTTAACAAAGGTAACCTCAGTCACGAACTTCCCAGATACAGTCAGTTTATTAAATGTGCGACCAGGGAGGGGAACACTTTGGATCACTGTTACACAACAGTCAGTAATGCCTATCACGCCGTCACCCGCGCTGCATTCGGTCATTCAGACCACTACATGGTCCACCTGATTCCTGTCTACAAGCAGAAATTAAAACATTCTAAACCTGTGGTGAGGACATCAAAGAAGTGGACCAGTGAGGCTGCAGAGGACCTGAAAGCTGTCTGGACTGTACTGACTGGGATGTTTTCAGGACCGCTTCCACCAGTCTGGATGAGTACACAGAGGCTGTAACTTCATACATCAGCTTCTGTGAGGACTGCTGCATTCCATCACGCACCAGGGTGACTTACAACAATGACAAACCCTGGTTTACACCCAGACTGCGGCAGTTGAGGTTGGTCAAGGAACAGGGGTTTAAAAGTGGCAACAGGGCAGGGTACAAGGAGGCCAAGTACAGGTTTAGCAGGGCGGTGAGAGAGGCTAAAGACAGTACTCTGAGAAACTTCAACACCAGTTCTCCTCCAACAACTCTGCTTCTGTCTGGAGGGGGCTCAGGCAGATCACCAACTACAGTTGGTGTAAAAAACAACCTATAGAATTTACCCAATAAAAGTGAGGTAACAATTTGCACTCACTTATTTGGGTGAATTTAACCCAATATTTTGAGTAAAGATAAGCCAATTTCAGCAGCTATAATACAGTAAGAAGAATCACATGGTCTTATTGAGTATATCAAAGGAATAATTACTTTCATATGACATAATTATTTCATATAACATAAACCCCTTTCATATAACCTTTAAGTATTACTACTTATTTATTAATTATTGTTATTATTATTATTGTTATTATCAGAATGAAATAATTTACTAGACACAGAAGACACATCAAATGTAATTTTATTTTTAATCAACCAGAGAACCAACCAATGAACCAGTTTGAGTTGGTCTCACAAAAAGTGTAAACATTAAAAAAAAACATCATTGAAATGCAATTTTTTTAACAAGGCAAGAGTGAACAAAAGTTAAAAAAGGGGGAAAAAATGTGTGTGCATGTGTAGTTTTTTGTGTTCAGTTTACATCCACTTATCTTTTATATAAGAACTACCTGCCATAGACATTGAGATTAAGCCACAGACAATATGAGCTGGTTAGGTTTTCAGTTTGTGTGGATACAACTCTGGTTGGTACTAAGAAAATGCAATACACAGAAATATAAAGACATATAACCCTCATTGTACGAGCCAGATGTGATGTAAAGGACCTGTGTGTGTGTGTATGTGTGTGTGATGGAAAAAAAGACCTACCACCAAATCTAGCCAGTTACCATTTAACAAGATAGGCAAACTGGGCTGAAAATATGTGGTTTTCGTGAAGTTTCTACATTGTGAGAATGGTGAAATAGCTAACTTCGAACTAGCTGCATGGCGCGAGAATCAGATACAATGGTGAAATCGGAATTACAATCGTACAATGAGGCTACATTTAGAAGCATGCCAACTACAACATGAGTGTGATAAAATTTCCTTTTGAACAAGTTATGTTTTTTGCATTCAAGGTTTAATACACAACAGGACCAACTTACCTTTCCAACTGCTCAATGCTCTCTGACTTCAGCTGTACGGGAGCCACTCCCAGGAAACATTGCGCATATAGACTATAAAAATCGAGTATATTTTATTCATTTTTCAATAGTTGTAGTCAATATGATGAGTAATGAGGCTATACTCTACCTATCCTGTTACATTTTTTTCTGATTTATTTTCCTGAGAAATATTTAAACATTGTTTATCAGTAGTCTGTATACCCGACAAAATAATTTGTTACAATGTATAAATACAAATTGAGTATAGTTTACTTATTCCTCGCCAGTAGCAGTTCATACTGTTTATTAATAGGTAGTGAGTGTATAATCTACCCCTTGCATTACATTACCTTTGCAGACTAATATTCTTGAGAAAAAATTAAACAATTTTTATCAGTTGAGTGTACTACCCCACAAAATCATTTTTACCAGTGTACAAGCCAAAGCCCCCCCGCTAACAATCGACGCCTCGCCAACAATCTGAACAACTTCTACTCTGCCGTTTCGAAGACAATCATGATAGTCCTCACACCTCCCCCAACTCCACTTCCCACCAGTGCCAACCCCCCCCCAGCTCCACTCCACCCATCACAACAGAGGTGGTACAGTTTCCAACACCACAGCTGTCCTTCGCCCATCCCCCTCCTCCATCGACACCTCTGACTGTCCTTGAAAGAGATGTTAATAGGCTCTTCAAGAGACAAAACCCCCGCCAAGCTGCTGGGCCAGACTCTGTGTCTCCATCCTGCCTGAAGCTCTGTGCAGACCAGCTGTCTCCAGTGTTCAGAGACATCTTCAACACCTCACTGGAGACATGCCATGTGCCAGCATGCCTCAAGGCCTCCTCCATCATCTCAGTCCCCAAAAAACCAGGACCCACAAGACTAAATGTCTACAGACCTGCCGCACTGACCTCTGTGGTTATGAAAACATTTGAGTGCCTGGTTTTGTCCCATCTGAAATCCATGACTGACCCACTCCAGGACCCCCTGCAGTTTGCCTACAGAACCAACAGGTCTGTAGACAATGCCGTCAACTTGGCCATCCACTTCACCCTCCAGCACCTGGACTCCGCAGGGACCTACACCAGGATCCTTTTTGTGGACTTCAGCTCTGCATTCAACACGATCGTCCTGGCTCTCCTGCAGGACAGGCTCTCACAGCTCAATGAGCTGGACTCCACCTGCAGGTGGATCACAGACTTCTTGACAGACAAGAAGCAGCACGTGAGGCTGGGAAAGCTCACCTCGGACTCCAGGACGATCGGCACCGGCTCCCCCCAGGGCTGCATTCTTTCTCCCCTGCTTCTCCCTGTACACCAGCAACTGCACCTCCAGTCACCATTCTGTCAAGCTCCTGAAGTTTGTGGATGACAACACCCTCACTGGACTCATCTCCAATGAGGACAAGTCTGCCTATAGGTGGGAGATTGATCACCTGGTCACCTGGTGCAGGGAGAACAACCTGGAGCTCAATGCTTCCAAAACAGTGGAGATGAGAATGGACTTCAGGAAGAGCGCAGCCCCACCCTCCCGCATCATTCTGGGTGACTCCCCAGTAGACACTGTGGAGTCCTACCACTTCCTGGGCACCATCATCAGCTGAACCTCAGCTCTCTCCCCAAGAAGGCACAGCAGAGGATGTACTTCCTGAGGCAGCTGAAGAAGTTACCACAGACAATGCTGGTCCACTTCTACAGTGCCATCATTAAGTCCATCCTCACCTCCTCCATCACTGTCTGGTACACTGCTGCTTCTGCCAAGGACAGGTGCAGACTGCAGCGTATCATACACACAAGGGTGATTGGCTGCAACCTCCCTCCTCTCCCAGAACTTTACTCCTCCAGGACCCTGAGGAGGGCAAGGAAAATAGCTGCTGGCCCCTCCCACCCCGGACACTGCCTACGCGAGCCTCTCCCCTCTGGACGGAGGTTGCGGTCCATTGGGACCAAAACCTCCCGTCACAAGGACAGTATCTACCCCTCTACCATCAGGCTCTGGAATAAAACCTAAGTCTGTCCAATACGTTATATTAACGTTCATCCCCCCAAGTCAATATGCGTTATATTAACGCCCCCACCCCTTCACTGGACACTTTATCTTTCACACCACTACCTGCACTACTTGTGAAAATATATACAGTCATGGAAAAAATTATTAGACCACCCTTGTTTTCAATTTCTTTTTCATTTTAATGCCTGGTACCACTAAAGGTACATTTGTTTGGACAAATATAATGATAAAAACAAAACTAGCTCATAAGAGTTGAATTTAAGAGCTGATATCTCACCATTTTCCATGGTTTTCTTGATAATAACCAAAATCACTTAAATTCTTACATCAATTGCTATGTGTTTTCCAGCTGATGGAAGAAGACTGTTCTCAAGAGTAGCCCTGTACATGACCTGGTTCATTCAGCCTTCACACAATTGCATTTGCCCTGTTCCACCCATACTGAAACAACCCCAGATCATCACTGATCCACCCCCATGTTTTACTGTAGGGGCAAGACAGTCTGGTTTGTAAGCCTCTCCAGGCTTCCTCCTAACCAGTAAGTTGGCCGGTGTGGGCATCAACTTAAAATTGGATTCATCACTGAAGAGAACCTTAGCCCACTCATCAACAGTCCAATCCTTGTAATCCCTAGCAAAGAGTAACCGGGCCTTCCGCTGCCTTTCGTTGATGAAGGGCTTCTTCCATGCCCTTTGTGACTTTAGACCAGCTTTCAAGAAGTCGGTTTCGAACTGTCCTTGCAGAACAAGTCACATTTCTCGACAGTGCCCACTCATTTTTAAGGTCCCCGGAGGTCTGACGATGATTCCTGACACAGGAATGGATGAGTGCACGGTCATCTGGTGGGGTAGAAAGACGTTTCCTCCCTCGACCAGCTAGCAATTTGGTAGTACCATGTTCGGCTTGTTTTTTCTTGGTGTAATGAACGGCTGTCTTGGAGATCTTCAGTTTTTTGGCTACCTGTTTCTCACTCATGCCACTTTCCAGCAGTGTCAAGATGGCTGCCTTTGTGGCTTCACATAATTCTTTCGTTTTAGGCATTATGTGAGAACTGACAACTTCTGAGTTGTGCTGCGGCTTGAATGTAAGCAGGAAACCACTCCAGGTCTTTGCATGTGCAGTGCTGCTTATGACATGAAATGGCCTCTTATATACCCTGGGAATACAATTCAGCTTAAGCATGTCAAATAGGACATAAAGTATTATGTAATTAGCTGCATTTTTTTGTAGTGTTCATTGTATTCTTTAGGTAATATACCTTTAGTGGTATACCACTAAAAGGTATATTTATTTATATTTATATTTTTCATAAGAAAAAGTTGGCACAGGGAAACAATCTGGCCAATTTTTCTGACGCTGTCTTAAAGGTACATGTGGGAGTATGTCTGTGTCGGAGCTTCCAGTGGAGGATACATCACTTTCAGATCTCACCACTTTCAGTGTTCCTTTTTCAGGGAGTTCCTGAATATCTGTAAGAACACTGAGCTGTCCATCGAAGTCAGGATCTTCATATTGAAGGGTAAAGTCACAGTCGAGCCTTGGCTTAAACTTCTCTTGCATTACATTCTTGAGCTCTTCTACTGACTGTGGTCGCTCGGTTAGAATGAGCTTCATGGCAATATCTGTTGCAACACATACACGGAGCTCAAATTTCTGCGGAGCAGCCAGATCTTGATGTGTTGATATACTGCAACAACAAAAAAAACAGTGAACAGAGTTAGTTTGATTGTGATTAAGAATCATCTTTGAACAAAGTTATTAGCCATTTACCTTGAATGAGCTGAGATTTCAGTCTAGTAGTATGAACCGATTTGGTGTTAAGAGCAGTCTTCCATCTGTTCTGTATGCAGAGAGAGGCAATGTCATTGAGCTCTTTTAAAAAGTGGACAGTCAAGTTCCCTGGTGAAAGTTCATAAGATCTCAGATGCTCAATGTAATATGATGTGTGTGTCTTGCAAAGAAAGACGATCTGGTTATCGACAAGGAGAATCTGTTCAATTTTGCTGAACTGAGGCAATCCTCCCTCCTGTCCCACAGACACAAACATCTCCACGCCATAGTCAGTTCCATCAACACTGACAACTGATGTGCTGTAAATCATGCTGCTGTCTGTCATGTCGTGTGCAACATCAGGAAGCCCTGATACCATCACAGACGAGACACTTGATGTCTGCTGGTGAGGTTTGAAGAAGGATGGGGTACTGAGAGAGTATGCCATCATTTGTTGGTGTCTGTTTGCTAGTGTTTTTAAAACATTCTTGAAGTTTTGTGTGTCATGTACAACACGCTTGAAAAAGCGGTGTTTTCCTTCAAATCCCATTGTCCACAAGTGGACAAGAGGTCCAAAACACCGTATGAGGTCAGCGTAATGCTCAGTGTAGTGATGCTTTGGTCTGAGTGTGAAATCAGGAAAAACTTCCTGCAGCATGTGTCTATGATCCTGTATCTTCATTTGCAAATACTGGATGGATTCATCTGTAAACACTGGGCAAATCATCAGCTCTACTATCTCTTTCAAATCCATGAGTACACTCCATGCTCCATCCTCTTCTGGAACTTTACTACCAATGATCAATGGAAGTAACCTGAGCAAAGTAGCATTTTCATGGCCATTGCCACCAATCGTTTTCTTTACAGTGAAGGTCTTTGAGATAGGCTGAGGTCTGTCAACCTTGTCTGTGTGCTTGTATGGAAATGAGACTATTTTTCTGTTTAAATACTCCAGGGTGAAGTATTTATCATGGATCATTTTCCCAATACACAAGGCCAGTTCTATGGGCACAATGCCCTTAAGAAGATCGTGCAGGATATGTGGCAGGAAGCCTGTGACTGTATGAAAATACTGTAGACCCTGCCTCAGAACACAGCCTCCCTGAACACCACTCTGACCAATCCCATGCAGTGCAGCATCAACATCAACATCATGACTGGCTTTTGTCCGCACACTGAATTCTCCACTCCCAACATCATGAGCCTGAATTTGATCTTTGGTAGCTGTGCAGAATCTACACATATACTGAGCTCTGAAACACTTGTGTAAATCCCGCTAATGCATGAGCTGCAAGATTATCAGCCACGACAACCAAGACTGTTCCCTTTACGGCTTTACCAATGGACTCAATAAAAACACCATCTTGCTCAAGAGTTTGGATGTCTTGTAACAGAGGACCAAACAGTCTTTCATATCCAACCCGCTGAACATGAGACACCTTACATAATGCTGCTAACTGAAGCACATGCAATGATGATCTATATTTACTAGGCAGATCGGAAATACCCAGTAGACTGAACATAGTTTATGGATCTTCCATGACCTTCCAAGGGGGTTTGCTATTTCGAGATCATCAATGTACAAAATGAGTGGCAGCTTTAGATCATCTGAGGAAGAGAATAATTCATTCTCTTTATAGTATGAGCCATCTTGGTGGCTCATGAAATGACCTTCCTGTGACATCTTTCTTTCTAGAATTTTGTCCAGAATTTCTGTATGTTTGAACATTTTCTGAATCATGTCAAGAATAGGAACATAGACTGCTGTGTGTCCCGGATCCAGCATATACTCCACAGGCTTCACCACAGGGTAGTTTTTCTCAACAAATGCTTTCCTTCATTTAGTTTAAGATAACTCTCTACCTTTAGCTGTAGCATTTACAAGAATGTTGCTTTCCAGAACAGCAGTAATTATGTCATCTACAATATTTTCACTGACAGAGATGTCATGATGTTCCAAGACTTCTCTAAGAGATTGTTTGACTAGAGGCTGGGACAGGGAAAAAATTTGTGTCAGATGCTCCACTGTGTCCTGAGTCGCCAGGTCAGACACATGAAGAATTGTTTTCATCTTTAAGAATAGTGATGCTAAACTTTGGTGCAGCTGCGCTCTTAAAGTGTCTGTATCACACTGACTCTCTACCTCAACAGGGTCAAAGGTGTCTGTGCTCTCACACTGAGCAGGTCCCTCCTCAACATTTTCACAAGCAGGTGTGTCTGGCGTACCCTTCTTTTCTGAACATACTATGTTCGTATCAAAATCTGAACTGTCTGCATGGTTTCGGCTTTTGTGTGCATTGAAGGACGAGTATGCATTTGTACTGTAACTGCAGTTACTGTATGGGCATGCTAGCACCTCATGATTTCTTAAATGACCCCTTAAATGAGAAAATAGTGATGCCTCAGAAAATGTCTGCTTGGTGCCACACAAGGGACATGTAAAAAATGCACTTCCTGACTGTGAACCATCAGTCACATTTATTCTGTCTGCATCACTATGACACCGTGACAAATGAGCTTTAACTGCATTAAATGACTGGAAAGTACAAATGCAGTCACTGTACAAACATGGTAGAGGGCTGACTCTTGAGAAGTGGTTATGGTGCAATTGATAATGCCTAAATAACTTTGCACGTGTGTCCAAGGATACAGAGCACAACTTGCACTTCCAATCCATTTACCTTGAACTGGGGCGAGCAAAAGAGGTCACACAAATCCTGCAGGGAGAGAATAAACAAATGTAATTTATTTCCAAATCATGACGAACGTCATAACCAAATGTTTTTTTAAATAACAAATACTCACCAAAAAATTCACCAACACTGTTGTTCAGACTGACAAACTTCTCATATCCAACCGCTCTATGATACTAATATATAAATAAATGATGATGTAGTGTATTGCTTTGTCAATCACTTATTGGCGAGGGCAACTCTCTTCTCAATTATGATTTTTTGCAATGTCTAATAAAACATAAACTTACACATATGCAGCAAGCACATATGCTTTTATTTAAACATTTCCCCGATATTTGAAACAAGTCGTCCTCTGCGTATTTTTCAAGGCAAAGAACGGCTCTTTCCACTGGCCTTAACGTTACATTGAAGTAACGTTAGCGACCTGGGCCTAGTAGCGACACTGCTGATAATTACAAAGTAAGCTTTAGTTTAAACCAGTTGGAAATATGTCTAGTCTGATGTCTCGTAGCATGTAACTTCATTACACACATTCACAGCGTCTAACAAAAGATAACTACCGGTACGTATTGAACTTTTGCCGAACTTTTGTAACGTTAGGTTACTCACCACTTAGCGCGAAACTTTCAAATCCTGAAGTCGGGGTCCCCCGGAACACAAAACACAAATAAAAGACAACTTTGCAACAGCACGGCCAAAAAATGTGCGTCGTTGTGCAGGTTTTTTGATGAAAATGAATGTTTTACCTCCTTTCTTCGCTCCGTCGCATCCCTCGCTAAGGTCCAGCCATCTTGAATTTTCTTGAGACGTGCCCTGAACAGTTGAACGTAGTGACGTCAGACGTCACGTTCCCTCACGTACTCCCTCACGTTAAGTAAGACGTTTAAAGTTAAGTGAGAGTGTTCACTTAGACATAGTAAGCCCTGTGAAATCAAAACGATATTAATCGTTGAGAATACTTAAAGTTTAAGTGTCGGGTGAACTAATTAGCCCACTTTGATTTAGTTGCCGGTAATAGTTATGAGTTTGTAGTACTGTTAGGGTTTACAGTGTACTAAGCATTAAAATGAACAAGAAATTGAAGAAAATAAGGGTGGTCTAATAATTTTTTCCATGACTGTATGTGTAAGCACCATCAAATCAGGACAAATTCCTTGTAATGCAAATTACTTGGCAATAAAACTGATTCTGATTCAGATTTTTAACAACCAATAATATACATAACAATAACGTAAATAACATACACCTATGAGACTGCTTACTATTAGCAAGTATTAGCTTAAACGAGCTAATTGGTTAGCTAAGTGATTTGACTACCATAAACCTTGCACTCACTGGTATATGAACGCATACTGTCCAGCTCCCGACATGGAACGACAACAATAATAATCTCAACAAAAGTCTCTCTTTCTCTCGGTAGCACGCTTCCCCGATCCATCAGCTCACTCTGCGATGACTCCTTTCCGACAGCAGGGGGTGCATCTCTGACACTCAATCTCCCATTTACCTTTTCGAAGACTGTCCTTCAGCATGCTGGTAGTGATCTTCACTTTTGATGTCTCTGCAGGTGGCTCCTCATATTAAAGGCAGGATGATGAAGAAAGGCTCTGCTCTGATTGGCTATCAGCCTTTGGGAGCCAAAGTTAATTTTTTCAGGTGTGTCTTCTCCAATCCTGCTACACAGCCAGAGGACATTGACTTCCTGCTGGATGAGATTGCCTGGTTGGGCAACGACCTGTCACCTCCGATATGATAGATATCTCACCTTTATTTGTCATTTTGACCAAAAGACCACTGGTTTACTTTGACATTAGCCAACACTGTGTCCAGCCTGTGTACAAAGTCTAATGCTGGTGCAGATACTTCTGACAATAATTTCTAACAACGTTCTACAATTTCTCCTTCACATTACTAGTTTATGATTATTGTACAACATTGCTATGCAACATCACTTCTTCATGCACACATATTTCAAATCCTATGGGCTATCAGTTTCCCACCGATCAGACATGTTATTTAAGGTTTTAGAGTAACTTCAATTAATTAATAGATCTGACAAAATGTCTAAAAGAAAAACTCAAACAGTAGTGTATATTAACATATTATATTAATAACTTTTACTTTGTCCCTTCCTCTTCCTCTAGCTACTTCATGTGTTAAAGAACATTGTTAGTGTGTGAAATTATTGCTCTGCTTCAGATGAACTTGGACCATATATTAAAAAATAAAGAAAAACCCATGAAAAGTATCAGTGACAAATTTATTGATAAATTACATCTTTAATTTTACAGTCTTTATAATATTACATTGAGTCTTAAAAACAAAGTGTTGTCTTGTAGACTAGTCAGTGCTGTGCCGTGGATTCCTTCCATTTCCACCTGGAAGAAACAGCAAAAACAAAAAGCCTGTTTTCCTCTTGAGTCACCAACACATTATGCAGGTTCATGATGAAGTTCAAAAGTAAATACTTTTGTAAAATGTAATGAAATCTGCAGTAACCTGACATCATTTGGTTCAAACAGACACTTTATGGAGCACTGCATGTCTGAAAATAATTAAAAAGACTGCTCATCAAAGCTGCATTTGTGCTCCCTGGCACATGAAGACATGGGCCTTGTAATAGAATTGGGATTCCTAAAAGAGATTAATATGAGCAATTCAGAGTTAATTTGATCTATGTGGATATTTAGTCCGCATCAAAACATAAAATTTGTTCACACCAGTACCAAGATTTCCCTGTAGTCCTTGCTGTAATGAAAGCCTCAATTTTTCATCAGCAATCTGTACAGTCATCACCCATTTTAACAAGTGATTTTCATGTTCGGATTCTCACCTTTAAATTTCCATGGTTTGCCACAGTTTCCTTCATAGGCTTCCATCTGGCTGATGTGCTTTTCTGCAGACATACAGACAATACTGATGAGGCTCAGACAATGTTTTCCCTCCATATGCCTCTTACCATCAGAGATGGGGTTCTTTAAACCCTCCCCACACATCTGAACAACTGTGGTATTTCACATTAAAATCTCTTCTTGTGGGCACTAAATACAACATGTAGCACTACAAACACAGGAGTATAAGCTAAGGTAATCCAATTCAAAACTTCTGCCATAAATTCTGCCTTTCCTAAAAGACAATTTTCAGTCTTGACTGACAGTGTCATTTAACTGCATGTTTATTATTGTGACATTGTTTGCAGTGGTGTAGTGCTGGGCTGCATTGTAGAAAGGCATTTCTTAGGACCAGAATATTAGGAACTCATGTCAGTACAATATCACCACCCACTATGATCCAATAAAAAGAACACACACACTTTATCCATTTTGGACTACATGCATTACCTGCATAACCTCTGTTCTTCCACTGACCATGCCTCTTCTGGTTTTTCTGCATGTGTCCATTGTTTGCTTTCTTCATATCTATAAAAGACAAGGAACAGAAGTATTAAACCACAGGAGGTCACAGTTAAAGCATACATTGTTGAATGAAGGTGGCAATCACCTGAATGTTTAAAACCATCCCCTCTGTTTATTCCCATGCTGCCATTCAACTCATTACAAAAACAATTCCACTCCTGTAACCGAGTGCACTGGACACCAAAATCCACTAAATGTCCCTTTGATGGAGAAACTTCAGCCATCTTACGTTTAGCCACTCGGACACACAGCTGCTCATTGCTCAGATGACCAACTTCTTTGTTCCAACATGCCCCGTTATCTACCTCGGTGTCCACTCCATTTTGGACAGTTGCATGGTCTGATTTGTCCTTTCCTCCTTCAGAGCTCAAGCAAAGAGATGCTTCCTGCTCAGGAAAACAGGAGCTTTTTTCCTGCTGCACATTTACATGAAGAAATTCCTGGTTTGGGCTGTGATTAGCCTCTGGTTCAGAAGACCCATTTCCATCCACATTCTCTGCAATGGGGGAAGATACAATTACTTTACTTTGCAGGCAAGTTGAAGAAGCCAAGGGATTCTTTTCTGAAGGAGTCATACTTTGACCTAATTTTGGTCCTGTAATTTCACTTTCCCTTTCTGGCTTCTTTGGTGGACTTAGCTTCTCAGCTGGGGTACTGAAAATGAGGCAGCTGTCTGACATTGGAACAGATTCAGAAGCAGAAAACCGGCAAGTTTGCCTCATCCTACTAGCTTCGACAACAGGGTTGTCATTTTGAGTTGAGTGGCTACAATTTTTGGCTTCCTCTGTCATCTCAACAATTACTTCTGGCTCAAATATGCCATTCTGCAGCAGCCACTCCTTAGAGGGGATAAAAGGGGCTACAGACTCCACAGACCAAACAGACTCATTAATTTTTCTCATCATCTGGCAGCTATTTAAAGATATTTGACAGGGAATGATTTCTGTAGAGCCTTCCTGTAGAGTTCTCTCATTGCCATTTTCAGGGATTTCATGGGATTTATTTAGTGAATGCAACAGTTCATCTCTGTAGGGTAGGCAAAGCCTTAAAGAACCATCCAGTTCCAAATTTTCATTGTCTCCTCTTGAATCCGAGAGAACGTCATAAAGAGCAAATGGCAATTTAAGGATCTTGAAAAGGGTTTTACTGTCCTTAGAACTTAAGTTACCCATAGCATCGTCATCATCATTTCTACTGCCTGCCACGACCTGATCATTTTGGATCTCAGGTAGACTCTGGTAAACCAATTGTTCATGCTCCAATTCAGGTTCAGAAGATGGCAGCTGGAGGTCATTCTGAGGCAGCACCTTGTCTGCCATCTTCAGGATCATTGCTTGTGGTGTGCCCACTTCCCAACTCTTCAGGATGTCAGAAATAGAGACACATCTCTCTTTGACAACCTCATTCTCTTGTTGAGAAGAACTACATACGGGGACAATACTTTCTGGAGAACTCACTGACCACATATTGCAGTGACCATTTCTGCAAGGGGGAATGTTCTCTTGATCAACACTGTCTTTACAGCATTTCTGTGCTTCTAGAGTTGCTCTGATACATGACTGGACAGTCTTCATTCCTGCAGAATGAGGGATGTTTGTGCTGTGTTTGACTGTTCCACGTGTACTACTCCCGTCAACCTGGAAATCTTCTGCATTATTGCGAGTAATGGGATCGTTCTCAACTTCAGCAGAGTCCGGTTTTTGGGAGGTGGAAATTGAAGAGGGGGAGTTTGATGCAGTTCCATGGCCAGAATCTGAGCTAGCAATTAGACTTCCTCCACCATCTCTGTGTGTGGTTTCTGTTTGGACCTCAGAGTTCACAGTTTGTCTAGTAGGCACAGTATGAGGAGGTCGGACTCTGCGGGTCTGGTTTGAGTTCTGGTAGGCTTCACTAGGAGCATAGACCTGGGGTTGAAGCAAGCGTCTGTAGTCAACTGCTTGGATATGATGTTGGGGAAGAATGTAGGTTGGAGCTTCCATGTAGGAGGGAGGGGGGAATGGGGGCATGATCATACCACAGCCTGAAAGATAGAAAACATATTGGTTAAATGAAAGGAGATGATGGATCAAGTTTAAGAATACAGGCAATGTACAGTAATTACCACCCTACAATATCAATACAGGCATTTATAGGGAGACAACGAGAAAAATCACTCACCCATGCCTGGGAAGCCAGCAAAGGGGTTATAAGATAAGGGCATGGGCCACTGGTAGTAGAGGAAAGGCGGTGGAGGTGGAGGTGGAGCATGGATATAGAAGACAGGTCGAGCAGAGACACTGTGTTGCAGATGAGGTGAAAGTCCTGGGTCTTGACTATTGCTGTGAAGTCCTGCACCCTGTTGCCCAGAGCTTGGCACAGCACCGTTAGTACCAGAGTTTAGGTTCCCTCCATTTGGTCCTGGATGAATCATTTTCAGCCTACACAAGGAAGTGGAGTTATGCATCCACAGATAGGAATAAAACACTGAAGACAGAAAACACACACACACTAATATATATATATATATATATATCTCAGGATAACCACTCCACAATCAACATATGCTAATGAGAGAGCACAATACACATTCACATTCTGAGCACAGAACATAATCAATTGTTCCATTTCAGAACACAGATATTCTGTTGCAGAATATTTTCAGTTGCAGATTTATCTATATTTTGTGCGCTAGTGAACAGTAGGGGCAGCAGGACTGTATGTGTGCATGTCTATGGTAAATCAAGCAACCGAGTGCAACAGCATGGATCACCGATTTGTTTTCTGTTAACCTTTAGATACATAAGTGGGGTCAAAAATGACCAAGGGTTGTTATTCTTAGTATGTATTTATATTTTCATATTCCAGGTATTCCTCATAAACACATGACATGAGGCCATTGCATTGAAAAAAAAAAAAAAAATCATACATTAAGAAATTGCAGCTATTGTATCACCACCCCACTTTTCCATAAGTGGGGTCAAAAATGACCCCAAACATTTCCTATGGAATCTCAAGGGTCACACAATGGATTTTGACATTTTGATACCTGATTGTTTTGTGATAAAATGTGAATAAAAAGTGATAAAAGAACATTTCAAAAATGAACACTTTTTTGTTGATCAAAATATAATAAATATCATCATATTTAACCAAAACTAAAAGAAATTTAAGTTTATTGCAAAAACGCATTGATTCTAATTGGGGTCATTTTTGATCCCACTCATGGAGGAGTGTAGGTATAGGTAGGTCATGCATCCAAAGGTTAATGAACATTCACTGAACTCTACATCCAGAAGATTAAAATATTAGGCCCCGATATACACATGTTGTCACAAGTCACATTTGGGGATATTACATAGACTTACTTCCATTTTCTGGAGACTTAACCAAACCATAACATTTAACACTGACCCAATAACCAGCTTCTTAGTTGTTTTTTTTAAAATGCTGCTTTTGTCCCCAACTGGAGAAGCCATCCAAGTAAGTAGTCTTCAGTTTGAAAGTTGTCCCCAAAAGGTAGCCTATGATGGACACAAAGACTATATACTTGATTGTAAAATTTATTCAGTGTTATTTTTGGGCTGCACCTGGGATTTGTTGACTATAGTGAAAATACAAGATAATGCTAGAGCTGTCATTTGAACTAATTCTAAGGAGCAGTTATCTCTTCAAACATGGCATACAATACAACCATAAAAATAGAGGGTTTACATCTGAAAAGGATCTTATTCATATGTTTTACCAGCTACAAAACACTAAAGATCTTAACCAAAAAGATTTATTTTATTATATTGCAGTGGCTTCAGCCCTACCATTTACTGTGCATGCTTGGATATGAGATACCATTATAGACTAC
The DNA here is from genome assembly GCA_016785225.1 of Psettodes erumei. Classification (NCBI taxonomy): domain Eukaryota; kingdom Metazoa; phylum Chordata; class Actinopteri; order Pleuronectiformes; family Psettodidae; genus Psettodes; species Psettodes erumei. Next base: position 558,368 of record JAFBJZ010000647.1, read on the forward strand.
TGACATTTTCTGGCTTTTCTTGGCAAAAATGTTTGAATTTTTTTGCAGTTGTAATCTTCACACAAACAAACAAAATGGGGTTCAAACCATTTTGTACTGATGGTAATAAGTGTAACATTTCAACCACCTAATGGGCTGACCCTCAAGTCCTTTTCTGTGTGAAGTGATGTCAATGAATTCAACTGTCAAGTTTTTTCAATTCAAACTTGCCTGTTCTCAGTACTTCAGTTTGTGATTCATATTCCCAAAGTTATTGTCCAATTCTCAAATCAACAAATAATTAAAGTCACAGTAAATCAACTAAAAACAAATTCACTTCATTAATAAAATACACTCAAGATTTAACTAATCTTGAATTGACTTGCTGAAGAGGAGATCTAAGATAAAACGTCCATATTTGATTTTAAGAAGGTCATGCTTTCATATCTTTCTTTTTTTTTTTTTTTTTACAAGTTACCTGCTGAGAAAAAAAAACCAACATCATTTTACCTTGTTGAGAACTTGGATGTGAAAAACAGCAAGCAATAAGCAAAGTGATTTACATGAGTAACAGACACAGCTGAGTTTAAGTACCTACTGATCAGACAAGCCTGTGAGTCTTGAAACCAATCAGCAGCACTGAGGCCTTCTACAGAGGTGCATGTCAGTGCACCATGAGATCACCAGATGGAGCCAAAGTCAGTTTTCACTGTTCTGTGTTGTTCTGTGTCATAGCTTCTCCTTCTTGAATAGGTGAAAAAACTTTGCTCCCCAAGCTCTCCATTCTCTTCCCCTTTCTCCATGCAAAGAGTGTTCTGTTTTTAACAGGAGAGCAAAAGATGTTAGGCTGCTGGTTAAATTGCTTTGCATCAAATGAGGAGAATGCAGTTGGATTATTTTATTTTTTATTCTGTGCTGTTCAACTAGAAACTATTCATAACATATAATTTTGTATCAAACTAATATTTACTGTGATCAATAGTTATAACTAATAAATTTCAAAATGGCTTTTAAATGTAACTTTGTCACTCTTTTTATTAACCTGCCTATGATATTACAACTCACAATTCAATTTTTTTTCTGCTGTTAGCCCTTTTGTGATAGATTTGATGCAACCCACACAGTAGCTGCAGGAAGTCTGACTGATGGGTCATTCAGTTTAGAACTGATAACTAATTTATTCATCTTTAGTATATAATTGAACACCAAGAAGGTATAACTATGAAGAATTAACCAATCATTTTGTCCTCTTGTTTCAACTTTCACAAACCATCTGTCTATGGAGGTTTGGAGGTGACAATCAATCGATTAATACAACTATAAGTACTCATCTCATCTGTCACTGAGTAAATATTTTATGTGTATAATAGATTGTATGGATTTGAGTATAAGCTTGGGGGTCTTTTTAACATCTTTAAAATTGGACTATGAATGGCCAGGAATTTTTATGTTTTTAGTCATGTTGTCCACACATGATAAATTAATCTCACACTGAAAAAAATAACTCATAAGATTTACTTAAAATATATATTGTAAGTATTTGCACGCAAATGATTTAAGTAAAATTTAATACTGCAATATCAAGTAACACTCATTTGCAAGTATCAAGTAAAATTTACTTACCATAAAACATAACAGTTGTGACGATATTAAGTAACATTTACTTAATTACATCCAACTTTTAAGTTACATTTATTTAAACAAATTAAGTAAAGCCTACTTGTTTTTCATAGACAGGAACATCATTTTACTCAAAATTTTAAGTAAATTTTATATATCTGTATTATTTGCTGTACTGCTGTAATTTAGTAGATTTTAATTATTTTCTTGTGCTTGGCATTTTGATTTACTTGGTTGCATTACTCACTAAAATTAGGTAATCATATGCATTTAATATATATTTATCACATATTACACAACAACATTACAATGCAATTAAAGTGTTTATTTTTCATTTTAAACAGTTCATCAAATACAACAAACAACAACACAGTATACACTACATCCAATATACATACACTGCCAAAATATTAGGAACACTGTCAACACTGTCACTGTCAGTAGCATTAGATTGTGCAGGTGTCCCAATACTTTTGTAGATACAATTTATATCTGGAATAGTGCTTTTTAAATATGCAGTGAAAAACTTGCAACCCTCTGAAAGAGAATTTCAACATCTGTTACAGAAATATAATAATAACTTGTGTCATCAAACTTATTTTTAAATGATTACAATCATTCTATACCAAGCAGTCTTCAAAAAGTTCCTCTTCCTTCTCACCAAGGTACAGTATAAGGCTGCGGATGATGGTTTCACATTTCATCTCAATGCTCTGCTTCTGTGAACAGATTAAAAACATGAACATAACCATTATACATACACAATGAACTGTCAAGTGAAAACCCAAGTGTATATGTTTGCTCTTGTGTTTTAAGTGCTTGGACCCAGAGCGTGCAAGGGCATTGACTCTACCAAGTGTGAGACTTGTGCTGTATGTGTGTATATGTGTGTGTGAGTGAGGAAAAAAGTAGGCCCATCTCCTGTAAAAACATATGAACAAACAAAACAAGCACACCTGACTCAATCTGTCCAGGTGCGGTCTCATCTTGATCCCCTCAGCACCTCCCTTGGCTTTCATCAGCTAAATAAGTTTTGGTGTGTATTCATCAAGTTTGTGCATGAATGTTTGCTCCAGGGGAATGGTAGTTATTCTCCTGAATTCCTCCTTGATCTGAATGGACAAAAGATTCACAAGTACATCAACATTTTTATATGAATTTACATGTTTGAAAAGAAAATTACTTAGTTCATTAGAAAATTCATTCATTAATTATTGTTACAGCTCAATAAAGCAAGTAAAATGTTTAAGGCTTTATAGATTAACCTACCTGAGTGACCATCAGACTTTCACCAGACTGGTGAAAATTTAGACAATTTATTATGAGCGTGGATACTAAAACGGACACATTTGGTATCGAAAGTATCGGTCCGCACATCACGAAGTTGCTGTGGGCTACACAACGCACGGCACAGCCATGCTACTAGCTAACTAGCTTCTTGTCAAAAAAAGAAAAGAAAGAAAACTGCCAGCGAAGTCTCTTTGTATTCGTAAGCTGGTGCTCTCAAAGACCTCTGGCACTTCTGTCACTAAACATGTGTTTACTATAGTGCGGATATTTTTACCGGGAAAAACTGCAGCCCTCCCACTTACAGCCAGCCCGGACTAATGTAGCGTTATGCTAACTTTAAATAAACTTATGAACAGTAACATATCTAACTATCAAAATACATGCCCAGCTATATATTATCACAAATTTTAAACAGAACCGTAACAACTTACCTGCGAAATTGCTCTGTGATCCTGTAACGTCCGGAGGAGCGAAGCCGGTCCTGTTGTATTGTGCGCATGCGCCGTGCATGCGGTTCAAAATGCTACACTTTCTGAGTAAAGTTTATGTAGTATTTCTAGGTTTAGGTGCATACAACTATTAAACATTTAAATACTATGAGGAAACAAAAGTAAAACTTACTCTTCTCCCATAGTACATGTATTACGTTAATACAATGTTTAATTTTACTTAAAACACTCTAGTTCTCACTGAATCTTAAAAATACAAGGTAGAAATGATGAAAGTTATTCTAATAGAGTTTACTACACCAAAAAGTCACTTTTTCAGTGCATCTGTGGACTAATGATACTGATCAATTTTTCCCCTCGATATCTCCATATCGCAATTTACAGGACATTCTTGAAGTCCTGTAAAGTCCAGTATGTTTGTTGTTATGTTATGTAAGTGTCAGTAGTGGCACTACAAACATATTCAGAAGGACACAGATTGTGGTTTGACCTTTTTAGCATGCATAAAACAAGACAGAGACCAAACCAACTAACCAACTAACATAACATAATCTAACCTGTTAACCATGTTATGTTAAGTTGATTGGTGACTCTACATTGCCCGTAGGTGTGACACTGAGTGTGAGTGGTTGATTGTCTCTATGTATCAGCCCAGTGATAGACTGGCGACCTGTCCAAGCTGTACCCAACCCTCACCTAATATCAGCAGGGATTGGCTCAGCATCTCCATGATGTTGAACAGATAAGTGGCATAGACAATGGATTGACAGATGTTCATGTAGTTAAGCCCACAGCTCTGCACTTTGAGCAAGCACAGATATTCTGAACAGAGGAATGCTTATTTTCATTAAAAATACTTCAGTAAACTAAATCCATAGCTGAATATGAATATGTTCACTCTGAAAATTAAATTAGTTAAGTTCTGAAAATCAATGTGTTGCAAGATAAATTTCTGAAAAAGTTCCAGTGTAAAGCTGTATGCACCTCTATAGTATATCTCATGTGATATGAACGTGCAGTTGCCATGGTTACTGTTGCCACTCAGCTGTGCAGAGAGTGCCATTGGATGTTACTGTGGAGTTGGGGAGGGGTGGCTGTATGTTGGTGAAGAAATCCTTTCATTACATAATATTTGGAGCGAACACAGAGCATTAGTCATGCATCTCTCCATCAAAGCAGAACTGACTCTGTTGAGCAGCAGATTAACAAAAAGAATATTTACATTAACAACACAGCCTTCATGTTCTTCAAACTATCTCTTTCCTCCCTCTGCCTGTTTTTGTCTGTCTCACTACAGGAAAACAGTGGCCTACACTGTGAAGCAGAGAGACCATTAAAATTCATCAGAACCCATTTCAGATCCTGACAGCCACAATACTCTTCTCTTTCTGGCATTGTTAACTAACTCTGTAGCTCTGTGATGCTGGTGCCAGTCTTGGGTTATCAGTCCTCTCATTAATATACTTTCCAGATTCATCAATCAATAAACAGTGGAGAAGGACATGAATGACTGTAGAGAGGATGAGCCATTAATAGAACAAACAAAAACAACAGTATCACAAGTTAAGATAATTCACTTTGGAAATCATGTTTGTATGGTTGTTTCCATACAGTGTATAAGCAGATTGTCAGAAAAAAATGAAAAGTTATTATAAAAAGTCACATAAAAAATCGAATAATATTTACACCATAAAGTTGTCATTGGTGTCAAAATGCTGATTTTGATATTAACTTTTATTCTGATCAATTTTGGGGAGTGGAAATAGTCATTACAAACTACTGGAATTGTGTTAATTGTTGTTGTTAAACCATGGAATGTAGATACTCCCTTTCGACAAAGAGGCAATTAAGACAGTAATTGCATCTGCTGGTATGGAAGAGTGAAACAATCGTGAAGTTGGTATACTTTTGTTTGACGTCACATGTGTTTTTGAGCACTGAGGAGGAGGATTGATGTTGATATGAAGTCATTAAGAACACTGACAACAACTAGACTGATTTTAATCGGTTTGCCTGCAGTGTAGTTAACACTGAGACAGTACAATGATCTGGAGACATCTGAAGCCACTCTTCTGAACTCAGTGAGCTTGATGGGAGAAGGCTGAACAGGTGGTTTTTCAATACGGGATCTAATTGTGCTCCATTTTAAGTTTTTGATACTTTTTCATATAACCTAATCAACATGTACTTTTGCATAACTTTTTCCCTGACCTATTTGAGAAGCCCGCTTGATCTTCAGGGTACTGGTTGTTTGACAGTACCCCTTGCATAATGCTGCTGCTGACTCTGGTGTCTTTCAGAATATATGTACATATACTGAGATCATCTGACACTATCGCATAGGTGGGGTTAAACATATGCACACAGCACTTTAATTTATTTTTTTCTTTTAATTTCACTTCACCAACTTGTACTATTTTTTGTTGGACCATTACAAAAATCCAAAAAACCTATCCACTGAAATTACAAGCAGTAATGCAATCAAATAACTTAAGGGGGTGACTACTTTCGCAAGACAGTGTTGTGTCTGACTTCTCTCTCCGGAAAATAGAGGAAAATCTAATAACAGTTTTATATATGCTTTAGTGCCAAGCATTCAAGACCCCTGCTGTTTGTTTTGGATTCTTATATAGCTCTCAATCAAGTTTCATAGCAGCTTGCTTGGTTATTTTGTTTGGTCTCCCAATTCTTGGTCAAGTTTTAAAGTTACAAATGGATACTGTTGTGAATTCCCTGCTGTGAGGAGTACACGTCACAGCAAACTGCTGTTTGGTAAACTTCGGTGTCGTCAATTAGTTGAGTTAATCCTCCACCGATGTTCAGCGCTCTCCTCCATCCCTTTGTACAACAGTGTGCGTTGGTGATGATGATGAAGTTACGCGATGAGCGGATATTGTTTACGTTTAGTGTTTGATGAGAGCTAATTCAGTTAATTATAAGACGTTTATTTCTCCTGTCGCTGATTATTTAGCTGTGTAGCTGTCGTTCATTAAAGGCTGCTATCATATTGATGCTAGCGGTAATTGATCGGTAGCCGACGGGCTCTCTCGGTTTAGTTTGGTCACATGACCTGCCTGTTCCGCCAAGCCGCTCTGTTATGTAATGATCCTACACTGATCCCTATCAGTGTTTTAATTAGGGCCCGAGCACCTTCAGTGCGAAGGCCCTATTGTATTTCAAGGGATTATTATTATTTTTCTTTTTTTTAATTATTATTATTAGGGCCCGAGCACCTTCAGTGCGAAGGCCCTATTGTATTTCAAGGGATTATTATTATTTTCTTTTTTTTAATTATTATTATTAGGGCCCGAGCACCTTCAGTGCGAAGGCCCTATTGTAATTCAAGGGATTATAATTATTTTTCTTTTTTTTTTATTATTAGGGCCCGAGCACCTTCAGTGCGAAGGCCCTATTGTATTTCAAGGGATTATTATTCTTTTTCTTTTTTTTTATTATTATAATTATTATTAGGGCCCGAGCACCTTCAGTGCGAAGGCCCTATTGTATTTCAAGGGATTATTATTATTTTTCTTTCTTTTTTTAAATTATTCTTATTATTATTAGGGCCCGAGCACCTTCAGTGCGAAGGCCCTATTGTATTTCAAGGGATTATTATTATTTTTCTTTTTTTAAATTATTATTATTATTATTATTAGGGCCCGAGCACCTTCAGTGCAAAGGCCCTATTGTATTTCGAGGGATTATTATTATTTTTCTTTTTTAAAAAAAAAATATTATTATTATTATTATTATTAGGGCCCGAGCACCTTCAGTGTGAAGGCCCTATTGTATTTCGAGGGATTATTATTATTTTTCTTTTTTAAAAAAAAATATTATTATTATTATTATTATTAGGGCCCGAGCACCTTCAGTGTGAAGGCCCTATTGTATTTCAAGGGATTATTATTATTTTTCTTTTTTTTTATTATTATTATTATTATTATTAGGGCACGAGCACCTTCAGTGCGAAGGCCCTATTGTATTTCAAGGGATTATTATTATTTTTCTTTTTATTATTATTATTATTATTATTATTAGGGCCCGAGCACCTTCAGTGCAAAGGCCCTATTGTATTTCAAGGGATTATTATTATTTTTCTTTTTATTATTATTATTATTATTATTATTATTATTATTATTATTATTATTATTATTATTATTCTTTTCACGACTTTTCTAGCGCATTTTTCGAGGCCTGAACATGCTCAAAAACTCACCAAATTTTGCACACGCGTCAGGTCCGGCGAAAAATTGCATATTTTAAGGGTCTCAAAAATGGGCGGAGCAAAATGGCTTGGTGGCGCCCCCTGGAAATTTTCAAATACCCCTCCCCATTGGGGTTATTTCGACCGAGACAGATGAAATTTGGTGGGTGCGTAGAGAATGACAAGACCTTCGAAAAAGTCTCTTGCGGCCATGACTCAAACCCAACAGGAAGTCGGCCATTTTGATTTGAATATGCAAATTTTGGGCGTTTTTGGCCATTCGCACGTGTTGTATTTGAAGGAACTCCTCCTAGGGATTTCGTTGTATCGACTTCAAACTTGATGTACTGACTCTCGAGGCTTTGGTGATCAAAAGTTATCAAAAGCTTCAATGGTACGTGAACGAAATGGGCGTGGTGGCGCGGCGAATTTTGATGTTTCGCCAGAAAGCACGAAACTGCCATAACTTCAGTGTACGTGCTCCAATCTCAGCCAAACTTCACATGGATGATAATAATCCCCTCCCGGAGGTATCCGCATATTCATATTCCTTGAAAGTCACAGCGCCACCTATTGGCGACATGAAATCACATGTTTTGTACTTTGATGTTCAACATCAAGCATCTAAATCCGATGAAGCTACATTTTACTGTGGTAAGCCTTGAGACATGGTAGATGCACAGTTCTGAAGATGACATTCTCCCGCCTCCTGGGGTTCCGGTGGCGGGTCAGCGAAGTTGGATCCCTCGCCATCGCCATCTAAAGCGTTGTAAGTCTCAAATGCCTCATCCGATCTGCTTCAAATTACACACGTACAATTGGGGCGGCGTCCTGAAGAGACCTGAGGGACTATGTTGTCGCATTGTTGTAGCGCCACCTATTGGCGACAGGAGGAAATGTTCAAAAACGCCTCCCCATCGGGGTTTTCGGGGAAATTCGGGGAATTCAGCGTCAGCCGGGTCCCCCGAGTTGGCGCAGGGGTGCGAGGGCCCGTTATCACTGCTTGCAGTTTTAATTCATGTTATTCTGTTATTAATGCCACTGTATAGTAGGTTGAGTTCAATAAATTCATCTAAAGGAAAGAAGTTGCTGCGTCTTCTCTGACCGGAGGATTAGGCCAGTATATATACGGCCAGCGTATCATCACCGAAATACTCCGCTACAGATACAGATACAAAGTTTTTTTTCTATCCATGTTTCCTCCATGTCTGGATTATGGTCTTCTCTATATTCATATATCCCTCTCCATTTTTATGACATATCGTAATTTCATTTTAATGTCATCTAATAGTCGTTTTCCTGATCATCTTGCTTGTTTTGCTCTCAGCAAACTGCTTGAGACTGATCCTGGAGAAATACCCACTTGAAAATGTGAATTACAGGTCTACTTTAACACACCTGCTTCCAGTCATTGAGCATATGTGTTGACAATGGTTTTAAAGACTCAGACACCTGATTCATGGTGATTATCTGTTCTGTATCTGATGTAAACTTTTGCACTGATTTAAAAAAAAAAAATCTAATTTATTATTAGAAAAACATTTCATACTCTTTGACCATTGTTTAACTTTGGAGGGACAGCTGGAGGGGCATTTACACTAACTGACTGTGTGTTAAATATTCTATTAATGGAAAATACATTTTACATTTACATTTATTTTGGTACCAGATGAAAAGTGTGTGTGTGTGTGTGTGTGGGGGGGGGGGGTGTCAACAAATTTATTGTGATTCATCCTCTTGGCTGCATAGTTATTTATACCAAATCCACCCAAACTCAGTGGGGGAATTTCACAAATAAAAGAAGTTGGCAAACTAATAGCTGAACTGGAGGAAAAGGGAGAAAAAAACACAAGTGTTTCCAATTAGCTGTGAAAAAAATAAAATTTCAGACATTTCTCAGATGACTCTTTATTGATACAATTCTTTTTCATGAAACATGACATGACAGATTCAAAATAAATATTTTTTTTCATCTGTAATGTGACAGCAAAATGAAGGGACACATTTGAAAGGGTATCAATTTAGCCACACTGAAAGCAAATTTTGTTGTAACATCTGAAATAATACTAAAAAGAAAAAAATAATAATAAAAAGCTAAAAAGGTACATTGTTCTGATCTCAAATTATTGCCTGATAATGTTCTCAGTTTAGCTTAGTGGGAGTAATGAGTAATGAGTACATTACTGACTAAGAGTAAGGATTTAATGACCTATGTTTATACTGTAGTAAATCTAGAGTCAGAAATTGGTCCTTCCTCTTATTTCCAACATAAACGCTATGAGTCGTAAAGACAATTTTAATGCACTGTGGTGATAGGTAGTTTTGTTGTTATGATTCTTTTATAAATGGTCTGACCATTAGTACTATTGAGCCACTGATATAATGACTTGGCTAAAACAATGTCCACAGAAATGCAAATGAATTAGTGGGGTTCCCACATTTTCTGTTTACATATACTAGTGAGGACATAGCCTGAAGCTGTTCTATCACCCAACACTTGGTAGGACTGTCTCACAATGTACATTCCATAGCATTATCATCATGAGGCGATCACAAGTCTAAAAATTTGCTTGCATATATATATATATAAACCTTAGCAGTTGATGGGCATGGTCCACAATCCACAACTGTATGGTCAGTACTGAAAACCTTCCCATCCAAACTATGTCATTAAAATCACCAATGTTGATTAATCATTAAAAACATTAGCATAACTATCTGAGCAACTGTCTGCGGCACAATTCAAGGCACATTCAAATGCATCGAGCTTAAGGAAAAGGCTTTCTTTTTCAAATTAGGCAATGCATATTATTTATCTTTTTAAAAAGATGGATTCAATATTATTATTATATAAAATCCTGTAATGTAATTTAACACCCACCAATTGTAGTATAAAACACACACATGATCCCATGATATTCTGTAGCCTCGGTAGTTTCTGTCTTTTCAACTTCAAAGCATTAATGCCAAATAAATATATATTACTGTTGACTGCAGCAAGACATTATAAATAACAAAATAATGTTGAGTATGATTTAGACTAGAGAATATAGGAAGTACAACAAAAAACATCACAGGCCACTATTCCTGTTCCATTGTTTAGTATCTTTTTTAGTTGGTGTCAATCAAACATTTAGGCTACTTTTTCTGTGCAATGCCAGTGTATGACTGAGTGAAGAATGTAAAATCTAAGATTTTATAAGAAGGACATTTTATTTGGTCAAAGCTTTGGAATTTAAGAAGTTATTTATGTTGTCATAGAAAGCAGATGTATGCTTATTCTACTTTTCAAGTTGTTGTTGTTTGGGTTAATGTAAGGTAAGTGAAGACTTCAGAAAAGGATGAAAGAATAAGCAAGTGGTGTGGGAGCTATGAAGATGAGCAAAGTTTATTTGAAGGAGGCGCGGACCTGACGGCCTTTCAGAGGCTGAGCAGGTCGGTAGTTGTCCACCATGCAGCATGGAGCTTCTTCTGCTCCAGTGAAGAGGAGGCTGCGGAACTTGGCCATCTAATGAGAGAGGACAATAAATAAGGTCTCATCTCACAATCAGTTACAATAGGAGTCGCTGAAATATCAAATCTGTTGTCTCTGACATGTATAACTCCACCATTACCTGTGAGAACACGGAACAGGATAATGAAATGGCAGTGGGTGCTATACTCCACTCAGATGTGACTCTTGCATGGTGGACCGTAACCCTGTATCAGTGGCACCTGGCAGCCTTGCTGCTTTGCCACTTTGATGCCTGGTCTCTGGGCTGTACTCCCTGCCTGTCTTTCTCTGTCCACATTCGTGACCACAAACAAATCAAATCAAATCAAAAATGTGTGCATGACTTTTATATTCACAATATAGGCCTTGTAGACCACCAAACTACTATTTGGACGTTCCAATTACAACTTTACCCAACACCTACCAACAAATAAGAACCAAATATTTTCTTGGATCATAGAATAATTTCTCAAATGTAAATGGGGCAGAAAGTGTGTGTTGCATGGGTACCTGAATGATGAAACATTCCCTTGAGCCCTCATATTCTCAACTGAAAAAACACTTGCAATACTGTAGCTTCCACTCTATTACTGAACAGCACTGAAACTAGACTACCTGGATTGTGTTTAATAATGAGCTAGTGGACTTTATTGCATTCTGGTGGTTCACTTGCTCAACTTTATCTTCAATGCAGTGTACGGGGCAACCACCTCACACCCTCATGGTATGGTGCTTATCTCTCATGCGCACATGCTACAAAACGCAGCCCTGCTGGCACTGGAACTCATCCAATATTGCAATATTGCAGCCTACTGAACCACAAGAGCCTGTCAGCTGGAGCACTGGTCGTGTGTGCATGTGTGTGTGGAGGGGCAGACTAATTGACTAAAACAGCATTGTGGCATAAACAACAACAATTCTTCTGGGAGCCATTAAGCCTTTAGTTTACTGGTGAACTTGGATTCAATTTCCCTTTTCAGGCTTAGGCAGCACGGCTTGTAGGTCTCTGTCACTCCTTCTGACTGTCACATATTGTCACTATACATGTCACACTGTACATATACAAGTGTATCACTGTATTCATTTCTAAATTGCAGAGAGTAATTCTCCATGAAAGTAAACATTGTAATTGTACAACAAGACTTTATACAGGAGCATTAAAATTTAGAGGTAAATGACTTTTACCCACTCCATGTGGGTTCAACATCATGTTTATTATGTAAAGAGATTGTGATCAGAGTGCAGTGTAATCTGAGAGAAACACAAGGCACCCAAGGCTCAAACCCAGCCCACACTCAAGCATGACACACCATATTACACTCCTGACCTTCACAGTGTTTGCACCAACATTCCCTAAACCACACACAAACACAAAGTGAGATGATGCCAATGTTTAAATGGATTTACAGGCATTCATATTGTACTTTTCTAACCACGCAAAGCATTTTACACTCCAGGTCACACATGTTCATGTACACAGCACTTCCCTATCAAAGAAACAGACAATACACCCAGAGCAGGGTTAAGTGTCTTGCCCAAGGACATTTCAGCATTTGGACTGGAGGAGCTGGGAATTGAAACCAACGATTCACAGACAACCTGCTCTACCTCCTGAGCCACAAATCCAAGTCTAAAGTGTGTATGAGGCCATTTGAAGAAAGAGCGAGACCCATGAAAAATAAGTAACTCTACACCAGTAAAGAGAAGTGACATTATATTTTTGATTCTATGTAAGTGCTGACACATTTACCTGTCATCTCACTGTGAAGCTAAAGAAGCCCTGCTTTCTGTTCAGTTATTTGCTTGGTGTGCGTATCTCTCTTTCTTTCTTTCACAGATTTTAACTTCATCTAAGGGAAGCTAGAAAGTATGTGAAGCAAGACAATTACTTGTGCACAGCTGACGCTGATTGGTTCCTTGAGGACGATCCAAATGACACTCTCCAACAGGGGGGGTGTGGTCAGAGAGCCATAATAGGTCCAATAATCCAGAGAAACAGGAAGAAGGGTCTTTGGGTCAAAATTAACAAAAGTGGTCTGCGATCCCTACAGAGATCAGGGAAGGAAGGAAAGAGGAGAGGGAGTGAGGAGGAGAAGAAATAAGAGAAGACCATGACAATGAAGCTGTTACTTTCCTATGCTTCTGAGCTTCTTTTCATGGACAGTATTAGCACTTTTAGATCCATCAAAGCTGCATTTTGTAAACTGTGCAAAAGCTGTTTTACCTTGGTCTTAATGGCATCCAAGAGATCTAGAACTTTCTGAAGTCTGGGGTTGGCAGCACCAATCTAGAGCACAGGACAGCCACACACAATTTAATTTGCTGTTCTTTTTTCAAATTGTGTTATTTGGCTTTCCTCTTTCCCTTACACTGTCCTTTGCATATTGAAAGCACCACTCCACTTGCAGTCTGCAGTGAATTACTTACTTTAAGAAAGACTCCAACCACAGCAAGTCCGTCAGGTTGGCTGGCTGCCTCTTTGAAGCTGGGGTACTTGGTGTTCCAGTGCACCAGGTGAAGCTAACAAGAAAAAGAGGCACAGTTTGACTTTTGTATGTCATCTCTGTCACCTTATCTAAAACTGAACAGGACCAGTAATGTGGATATTCTACAAATAATCAGACTGGTCCACAAGTACAGCCAATATGTTCACAGACATGATACAAGTTTGTTTCAGCAAAGAGACATATTAATTGGTAACAGTGTTATTTTCAAGTTTGTGTTATGTTCAGGCGGAATGGTGTTACAATGTTTAGGACAAGGTTGTTGGTTTGAATCCTGGTTTTGGCAGGTACTTTCTGTGTGCAGTTTGCATGTTCTCCCTGTGCCTGCATGGATTTCCTCCTTCCACTCCACCAAAAACATGCAGGTTAGGTTGATTGGAGATTCTAAATTGCCCTTGAATGGTTGTTTATCTGTGCAGGGTACCATGTCCACCATTACTGTATTTGGTTGTGGTAAGTGTCTTTGAATCTCAGTTCAGGTAACCCGTCAGTACCTCGCAGGGGAACTTCATTCCATTAATGGTGTGCTCAGAGCCTCTGTCATCACTGCCTCCCCAGTGAAAATGAAACTGCCTCAGACGGTATGTTCCAGAGATAGGGCCTCCAGTCAGAGCTGGTCAGACACAACAGAATTTTTGAGATGCACTTAGGAAAACACATATTTAATACCAACACTTGAGTAAATCAATACTCATTAGTAATCTACATCATGAAACAATCAGCCACAATACTCTGTCAGGACTTTATGTTTCTATCATTCATTTAAACCTTTATATTGGATGTTAAAAATATGTTTTTCATCCCACATTGCTGTGTTCCTTCAGAGGTATCAGGTTTCAAATAGTAGCTTTATTTTATTCTAACCAGAGAACACAAAAAGCCATGTTTGATGAAATTTGATTGATATCCTCAAAAGAGATTTGTCATTTCAAAGAGGCCTCCACTTTCTTTTACTCATAATATCATGTTTCTCTGGAGAAGTCCCCCCAACCCTGCATAATGTTATATTGATGCCATCAGTTTTTGCTTTTTTAAAATTATATTAAATTGTTTTTTTTTGTTTTTGTTTTTGTTTTGTTTTTTTGGGGGGGGGCTTGGAGACAACAAATTTATAAAGAAGAAAGCCTCTATCATGAGCTTGAAGTGTGGAATTTCAGTGTTACCACTGAGTTGCATTATGGGAAATATAGGAAATTTAGTATACAGACTTGGAGCTTGTCCTACACCAGGGTAACTCAGGATGCTCCTGTTTTGATCGTTCTGTTTTTAATGTCTCTCTTATGATGATGGTGTACAATGATGACCTTGATGACGGTGTACAATGAAATCAGTGTTGCATTCCTGTAATTGGGTTTTCACTTCCCTGGCCTTTCTTTGTCTTTCCTGCCAACGTGATGCAGGAAGACTGGCTCTGTAGGCTAACTTTGGTTTTTGTTCTGTTCAGTCCTAGAAGTGTTATTTGTATGTAAATTATGTTTCATCAATAGTACCAAATGAAAACTTATGTTATATCTTTCATTCATACTAATATGCTTTTCATGATTTGTTCTGCTCAATGTGAATGTTGAATGAACAGTGTCAGTGCAGCAGAGTGAGGTAGTAGAGAGGTCCACTTGACCTCCAGATAATGTAAGAAGGTTGATCATCGTCAACGCTCTTATCTGCTGCAGTGCATAGCAGGGGTGGAGGCATAAACAAGACAGCGAGATAAAGTTAAGCGGTTAACTTTTGCAGAAACAAATGACTAAATGTCTTTGGAGTTTTTTCCTAA
Source organism: Psettodes erumei (assembly GCA_016785225.1). NCBI lineage: Eukaryota > Metazoa > Chordata > Actinopteri > Pleuronectiformes > Psettodidae > Psettodes > Psettodes erumei. The sequence goes on from JAFBJZ010000647.1 coordinate 573,678, forward strand.
CTACAGGAGTTAGGTGTACTTACTGGAACTGTCTTTGTCATCCACAAAATCCACCTGAAAGGTGTGTCCATTATTGAGAATGCTCTGGGTGTTGGAGGGGTCATACTTGAGTTTCAGAGCCCTCAGAGAGGAGTCATATGAGGCTTCCTTGGGGGCAATGTTGATAGGAGACTGCCTGGGGCCATTGGCTACAGGATAATTTTCAATCCATTTGTCAGGTCCTACAAAGACATGTGTGTTTGTTAATACCACACTTTCTATGGTATGTGGTAAGTTGTCATTACCATCCCATTCTTATTCAACCTCTAAAATCATTCCAATGGATATATGTTTCTTCCATCATATTTCTTTCATCACTACCTGCTTATTGTAGGTAGTGTGAAAAGAAATATTAATATCATATCACAGATGAAAAATAATAATGCAATCCACAATCAAAACAGATTTCACAATACTGTGATATTCAGATTGTTTTAGTGCAAAAATACTCACTAAGAAAGAGACTGTACTTAATAAATGCACTTGAAAAAGGAAAGTACTCAAGTTAAGTACTCATACCTCCTAATTGTGCTTGACTGAAGAAAATTATAAATGTACTTTATACTTCAACACTGATATCATGGGGAAACTGTTTTCTGTCCTGTTGTGGCCCTTTCATTATTACGTGTCTTTACAGATACTTCACGTCATACTTTTTGAAATACTAAATAATTACGATCCATAATTGATTAATAGTAAAGGTTCCACATTTGCAAAATGCACCCATTTTACTTAGCAGTAAAACTGTACTAAACAGAAAAAAGAAACATGTTAAATTACTGATGCATTCATGTAACATTTTAATTTTGTAACCAGTGCTCTTAACTGTGTGGGGTAGTGGAAACTCTAGTAATAGCCCAGTTTTAAAAGTCTGGCATATGTTGAGGAGCCACTAACGACTACAGTCACCTAAAAAAAATAGATATAAAATAACTATGTCTCCATGTAGCTTCATTTAACTAACTACAACTAACTATCTGCTACACTGCTACACTACTGTAGTAATGGAGTTATTGCAGTCATGAAACTGCTTTTGATGAGTGGCAGCTTGATGAAACTCATAGAAAACCTGAATCCTGAGTGGGGCAGTTATACAGAAAGCTCCACCATCAGCCCCACTGGATGCTGGGAGATCCTCACCGTTAGTTGGTCCGTATCCCCATTCGTGAGACATGGCTGCTCTTACTGCGCTATCCTAATAAAACAGAAGAAGGATTAATCCAGTCAGTTTGCAGTTCGAGGAGATACACGAGGAGATGATCTGGCGACAAACACCTGCTCAGATGTCGCTGCTGGGCTTTATACAGGCTTGTCTCAGTCCTCAGTGGGCTTGGTCTCAGCAGAGATGGAGTCATCTAATCATCCACACGCATCCTTCGTATCCATCCTAAATCCCGCGCTGCGCGTTACGGGATCGGATTTTATGGTCATTTCATTGAGGTCGACTTTTTCACCGGTTGCGAGCCTTCATTTATCATGGTTAATCAGTTCCTGACTTGCCGCTTTATGAAGGCTGCATGCTGCACGGGACGTGCATGCCCGTGGCTCTCTACAGGGCCGTACAGAGCCGTACGGAGCCATTTCGGCACCTAAAGCAGAACCGTTTAAACATTGAAATTTTTCCACAGCAGTGGCAGGATGAGACCACTGAAAGTCTTGGGGTGACACACTTAAACCAAAAGCCATATCTGAATTTCCGGATTCAATAATGCTGTTGTAGTGCACTGTATTGGCTACTGTATATAATTATTCAATATAAGAGGAATCTCATAATGATATACATAGTATATAGTTAACACTCCTAATTATCGGATGTTCACAAATAGCAGTTCCGTAAAAAATTGTTTAAGTACAATCCTGATCTAATATGTTATGTATCCATGTGTTAGGTGATTCATTGTTCTTCTAATAGACCTGTTGACGAATATACAAGTTTAATTTATGGAAGCGTTTTGCTGACACACAAGAAATAGAAACAAGTTGACGAAAATTTTCACGTTTTCATGCGGTAAATTGGTCTTTGGCAGAAAGAATTACTATTAAAAGACTGCCTCACACACGGAACATGTACAGTACCATGTACCGTGTGTTTTTTAGAATCCTTCTTATTATGCGCATACAATACCAACAATATATCGCCATGTCTTAGCCCAAGTATGAAGTAAAACTCAAATGCATCATATTCCTCAAGTTATTCTCCAGTTATTTCCCTCGTCAGTGTCTGTGTATTCAAACACGAATTTCATGTTGTAATGTGAAACTATACGGTTGCAACTTTTTGCATAATAATGTGATATTGATTTTATTTTTTTCCGGTGTGACAGCAATACGCTTCTGTATTTATGTGATTGTACAGAGCAAAACATCAAGTGCTGCGTTCTCTGCTGCTGCTCTCTACCATGGTGGTGAACAGTCCATGGGTAACAAGACATTACAAAATACAGACATAAAATGATTGATATGCCACATGTTAGCAGTTTGAGATGTGATTATAAGCAATACTTTTATTCCCACTTTAGAAAGTTGACATCAGGCCAGCAATCAGTCCCCACCAATGGGCCCATTTTGACTTGGCATTGCAATAGTGCTGATAAATCTGCCTCATCACCATTCAATCTGTTGATTCATATTGTCTGTGTGGATGTACAAAGGATAATAACAGACATAATAGTCTGCGTTGATATTGATATTGCTGATATTCATCTTTATCTTTCTGAAACACTAATTCTCTGAAGTCTGTTGCAATAAATGGAACAACGCAGTCAGTAAATACATTAGGTATTTGCTGCCATCTTGTGTCTGTGTAGTGTAGCTATAGAAAGTTCTTCATGTCAATAAAAGAAGAAAAATGTGTTTTTATGTATCAGACACAACAAAAAAAAAAGATTTTAAGGTTTTGAGGTTTCATTTGAAGCTGTCTGGATCACATGATCCAACCTTCACCTCTGCAAGAGGATATTCGGGAAGGGACATACTGAAGGAAATTTCAGATGATCAATAATTGGTTTGTAACAGCCTTTTCAATGATTTAAGGAATAAATGTGAGGCTGCATATAGGTCTATAGTTCACTTGAACATCTGGATCAAAAGTAGGCTTTTCAAGGAGAGGTTTAATTAGTGTAACTTTAAAAGCTTGTGGTACATAGCCTGTTAATAAAGATAAATTGATCAGATCTGACACAAATATGTTAATTAAAAGGTAAACCATCCTGGAACAGCTTCATTGCGATGCTATCTAACAGACAAGTTGATGGTTTGGATGAGGAAATGTAGAAATGTTAGTTAGCTCAGAAATATACAGGAGAGAAACATTTAAAATATAATTGAGGACTTCCAGTCCTACCAGTCTATTCCAGTCATGGGAAGGAGCTGTTGAATTTTTTCATAGTAGCAATTTTACTTTATCATTATTATTATTCTTCTTCTTCTTCTTATTATTATTATTATTATTATTATTGATTAATAATAAGAGTACGAAGAGCTTTCTCATACTTCATTTGACTATCTTTCCAGGCCAGATCAAATTGTTCCAGCTCAGTGAAATGCCGCTTCCTTTCCAGCCTTCATGATGGCACCAGTATCTAGTACCTTACACAGTGACGTTGCAGCAGTGTTAACAAGATCTATAATTTGTTTTGGAGTAATATCCTCTGTTGTATCAATACATGGCATTGGACTAAATAATAATGGAATTGTTTCTTTAATTTTGGTTATATCATCATCAGATAGACACAAACTATTGTGTAATTTTTCTTAGATACTGTGTAGTCCATTATTTTAAATCCAAAAATTTCTAAGAGGTGGTCAGACAAAATAGGGTTGTGGGGAAATATAATTAACTTATTACTGTCTAAGCTATAAATCAGGACATGCTCAAGGGTGTGATTATAATAATGAGTTGGTTACCTTACATTGTGAAAAGCCAGATTCTACAGAGTCTACAAGTGAATACATCTGTACCTTATCTGTGCTCAGAATTAGGTCAGACATGAAAATTCTGGCCAAGTGAACAATATACAATAACGACTAGAGCTGGTTTTTGAGTTTCCTGGCAAGGGTTTGAAAGACTAAGAGTAAGAGTTTCAAATGGGTTACAAACAAGTTCAGGTCAAGAGTTGATTAATAAACTGGAGTGAAAAATACCCTCCCCTCAACCCCTCCTCTGCCTGTACTATGAGAAATATGAGTAGGAGGTCTTGCTTCATGTAAAGTATTCTTCTTGCTGCAGCCAGGATTAAGGTTTCATTTGAACTTGGTTAGATCTCATGCCTCAGTGAATGAACAGAATTTACAACATGATGTAAAATTCTTTTACAAGTATGACAAAAACTCAGACACTGTGCCAGTCACAATCACATGATGCCAACTGAAGAAGCTCTGCGTACAGATGAATGTTCTGATTTCATGGGGAGTTAAGCAACCAATATCACATTTCTATTCCAGGAGGAAGAATATGGAGTATTTAGGCCAGTATTCAAAAGTAAATAATACATAAATAAGCGCAGAGATTATGAAATGCTGTAATCCAATAACATTTAAAAAGATCAGATCATTATTACAAAATGTCATTTTATCCTGTCTCTTTTCACAATAACAGATTTTATTTCAGGTTATTTTAATTTCACTCCAATGGACTTTATTGGCTGTTAACAGGCATAATTTCATTCATTCAACAGTCACTGGGGAAATGGTGATCTGAAATAAAAACAAATATCTGAAGAAGGATTGTGTAAAGAAATAAAAATAGTATTCAAGAAAATCCTCCAGTTCCTCAATGTTGTTTAATGCATCTCCCCCTCCCAACCTGATAAGGCAGCCTTGATAACTTTACTTCAATTGACTCCTGCTCCACATTTGAAAGAGTGCTGGGATCTATCTGTCTACTGGTACAGGTACATTTGAAATATAACTTGTGCTTGATGTATAAGCCATTTCAAGTGCTCTTTTTTTCCAATAACAACTCAGGTCAGAGGTCCTCTTACATTTTTTCATGTCTGTCAACTAAATCTCAAAGTTAATTTGCTGATAAAAGAGTAAGTGCATGCTATGGTAAAAAGCTGACATACAGGTACACAATACTGATCCCAATGAATTAATTCAGTAATGAAAACAGTCAGACCACAATCTTCAGATTTCAAGGGTTCAAATTGTAGTTTCCCTGAAACAATAATTAGCAAGGAAGATTGCAAACGATGCACGCTTTTTGTTAAGTTTTAACAAGTTTGTGAGGAAATTACCACTTTGACTGAAAATATATATATGGAATATTTCCCTTTGCCAATACTCATTATTGAATGGATTGAAATGAATATATATATTGTTCCCTTTCTGTTTTTTAAAAATGACAAGCCAAAGAAACATTGTTACCTCTCTCTCCATCAGTTGCATGAATCTGCCCGAGTGAAGTGTATTGTATTAGCAATATCATTCATATACAATACATATGAGAGGAGAGAGGACAGGCCTCCCTAAATTAATCCATCCCTCTTTGAACAGAGCCTCCATTAATGATAGGCTAATGAATAATCTAGGTGGCACATACTTGCTCATACTGTATATCATTCAATTTTATATAATCACTTTTGTATAACACTTCTTTTTAAGTTTGATCAAGGTTTGGAAGTTAATGTTGAAGACTGCTGATGTGCTGTTGTTGTATTTATACATAAAAGAACTAAATGTGGGTGCACTAGGTGTCAACATGTTATCTACCTGTCCTACTTGAGACAGTGACACATGACCTCCGCCAAGCATGATGCTTGGTAACCACACCTCAGTTCAAAGATGAGCACACACTGCTCAAAGGTTTAAAAGGGCCCTGTCACTTGCGTTGCTGGACCCCTTTTACTGTTGGTCAGCTGTGCCCCAGTAAAACCTCATTTTCGAGAGAATTTCTCCCAAATAAATACAAACTACACAGTACACCTTTTAGGCTATACACTAAAGTGTGCATGTCTGTATATAGTCTGTATAGTCTGTATATGTCTGTATACAGTGTGCATGTGGCTAGCACACTGCAGTGCACAAATACACATATCGGTTGGGGAAACTTAATATACAGTATATATAAATGCTGACGGTGGCAGGACTTGCTGACACCCTTCCAACTTCTTTTGAGGATGAACATCAAATATTTCAGTTTCAAGTAATGATTTGGTTATTACAACAGGAAAGGCTGGAAGGAAGGAGGAAGGATAGAGAGAAGCAGGGAGGGAAGTCTTTGGTCCATTTTCAATAGGTAAGGGGGAGGTGACTGTGCCCCAGTATAATTCAATTTCTAGCACCCCCCGGTATAAAAATTGTACTCCCAAGTTTAATTTGATAAAATACACGAATTTTGTATTTCACATTCAAGTATGCAGTTTTGTTTTTTTTCCCAATTGTCCCTTGCCGAAGAAGCGTCTGCGTGGTTTTATTCTTTCGAACCAAATCGCCTGTTTCCGGTGTCATCTTGACTAACTGCGGTTAACTTCCCGCAGTTCATGGACTGCAGGCTACCGCCACTTGATGCCCCCACATCCACACATACGCGAACACAAACACGTTCCAGCAGTGAGTCTCTGTAGTCATCGTCTCGCTTCCATAGACGACGCGCTGTTGGATTTAGCAGCCGGTGGCTCCAGTCAGCGATGCTGTGATACCTGCTCCAGGTAAGCCTCATACGTTCAGCATCAATACGCGTTGGCTGTGGACGAATGAGTCACACCGCTGACAACGATCAGATGTATCAGTGTAACGTGACAACCCCGAGTTTCAGCAGCCCTCGGACTTTCCTTGCTCATCTTCCGAGGTTAACGTCGCATAATGAATGTGATGGAATATGAGACGTTAATTTCAGTACAAGTCAAAGTTTGCGTCTTGATTGAGGCGGTGATTGAGCTCGCTGCCGACCAGCCGCTGAGCGTTTTGTGTGGGAGAAGAAGCCACGGTTCGACGGATGTGCAGCGCTTTTATGCAGCCTCCAGCCAGATCCTGAGGGCGTCTTGTCATGAATAAGTCCTTAAGATACAGGTTATGTGCTGGGGGCTTTAAAGACGCACCGAACCCACACCATGGTTCTCCAGCACACGCTGTAATACCGTATATTTGATGGTGCATTGAATGTGCATCATACCGCACAGCTGCACGGACGGGTACTAAGGAGGAAAGTGGAGGCCATACCGCTGCCATACAGCCGCTACACATCCCGAGATACAAAACACACAAGGATGGTGTGCTGTCATCAGTGCTGTGTGATGCAGTCGTCTTCGCTCAGTCTTCCGCCTCACTGACTAGGCTCGGAGGAGCTGCGGCTGAAGAACAGTTTCTAACTAAGGAAGACCAACTGGTCGATGATATTTCCACTCACATAGTTTATTTCATACAGAATGGACCAAGCATCAATAGAATATTATAATTATCCAGCGAAAAAATTCGATACAAAATGATTTATCACTTAGTAGAGCGCCCCCCCAAAAAAAAACAGGCAAGAAAACCCCACAGTTATAGTTCCAAAGAAACTCTCATAGTGAGGTCTGTGGAATATTTGGTTTGATATGTACTCTTGAAAAGCAATCTGCTATGTAAGTGCTTCTTTGTGCTGCTGAGATTTTGACTCAATGGGGATTTGCAATTTATCAGCAGTTGGTAGGGAAGATGCTGCAAAGCTTATTATTTCAGCAATCACACAAATCCAGTTGAAGCCCAAATTTTTCAGGGATTTGGCTGACAGAAGCAAACTACCATCTACCTTCACTGTATTGTGTACTTAATGGTCTGTATGGTGTGCAGGAGTTCACTGAGGGCTCTGGATGTAGATAGATAGATAGATAGATAGATTAATTTATTCATCCCTGAAGGGAAATTATGTAGCATGATTTAGTTTACAACAGTGTGTTCCAGTTGCCAGAATAAATTGGTTCTTATTTCTCAAATATGAAGATTTGCTTCTTTTATTGCTTTTCCATGAGAGTAAGTGGAATACCTTTGGGTATCAAAGTGTTGGACAGTAAGGCTGTTCCATTCTTTTTATTCCAAATTTAAACATTGGTTAAATGGTAGGTAATTAGTAATGGTTGGTAATTATATGGGAACACGTTAATAAGTGATCAACAATGAAATACACAATCAAAATTTATCAGTACATTAGAAGACATCCATAGTTTATAAGCACAATGGCTGTTTAATGTAGTTTGGCTTGTGATGCAGCAGAGGGTGCTCTAAAATACCATTCAGCTTGACCTATGGAATAATCCATGATCTCTGAAGCTAGCAATGTCATGTAGCAAGCAAAATCGTCCAGACACCAAAGCATGTGAGAAATGGAAAGGATTTTGGGTGCCATAGAAGCCAACATAACTTACAAAAATGAGACTGTTTGAGGACAAAGCTGCTCTCTTGAAATACAACAACAAACTTGTAGACTCACCTTTTAACACAGGTTCAGCAGACCCTTGTCAGAAGCTCATACAAATGACATGTTAGTATGATAGAAAGATTTGTATGCATGGATGTAGTGACGGTGGGGGGGCTCATTTGGATTAATTCAGATGGAATGCGTGTCATTCCAAATTCATCTAAACTTGAGTGCTGGAAAAACTGACAGCTCTACTAGACAGACAAAACATTTGAAGAGATCACCGTGGTTACTCCAAATATATTGGAAAGCCATTTTTGCAGAACGAATAATTATTCTGTCATATGAGAAAATTTAGCAGAAGAATTAGTGATGGAAATGAACCCCATGTCAGTCTGGGTGGTGTCAAGTGATGTAAATGTAAAACACATCACATTTAGGGATCACATTCTTCTAACTGTTCTTCAAAATAATATATTCCAGTTGGGGCATATCTGGGGCAGAGCGCTGCAAACTCTCTGAAGATCCATCCAAAGTTAAATGATATGTTTTTCAAAAACTCCAGAACTGTCCTTATGTGTAATGTATCCTGCCTAAGTGAGTCCCCCAGTGCTGGTCTACAGGAGAAATATGACATACCTGAAACAGGAAAAAAGCTTGGAAATCTTGAAAAATGTTTTACAAGACATAATTTGGCATCGAAAAAAATGGCAAATTCCTGCAAACATTACTTTTTATCAAAGTTTTCCTTGTTCTTGACCTTTTCAAATTTGTCACAATTCTCCCAGTGAACTTGTTTCTTTTTTTAAAGTTTGAAGCCTTGTAAATGTCAATCTGAAAACTGCTGTACATCCTGTTCACCTATCTTACCTGTACCACTCAGTACTTGGCAGAGCAGTGTGTCAATCCCACCTAATTCAGCAGTAGCAACATGTGATTGGACAGTACTGCAGCAGAGAGCAAATAGTAGATAAAGAGCAAAAGCCCCTCTCTCCAGGTGCCTGGCTGTATTTTTTCTTTTTTTGTCTTTTTCTTTTTTACCTTTTATCTTTTGTTTCAAAGCTTAGGGTCAGTGCTGTTACACAATGCTGCTGTAAATCATGTGATTTAACCCAACTGTTTGGGCAGTGATTGAATGGCCCAAAAAACAAACTGTTCTTCTCATGAGGCTATTGATGAGCTCAGCACAATCAAAAATATAAAAAAGGTGCTCTGTTATCTCTATTTACATAGGTCTGCCTGTGTGAAATTGCAACAGTGCCTTTATAGTTGTTACCCCAAGGAATTTTGCATGGCAGCATCTCCTATGTTTTGAATGTGCAGCATATCCTATACTATAGGAGGTAAGAAGCACTGAAGTTTCTTTCCTTAACTTTTAGCGAATTCCTTAACTTAGATTTTTTGTTTCTTTTCAACTGCTGCCTCTGTCTGTACCCTGAGAACTGTGCCATGAAGCAGGATTTGTTGTTAGTTAGGTAACTTAGGGCTACAATGTTGGTTCATTTGTTACCACAGTAAATCTCCATGGTAACTAATGCTGGATACCTAACCTGCTCCAGGGCAGGTCTTTGAGATAACACATAGCATATCATGCATAAAAGCTCTGCCTACTGACCAATCAGCTCTCTGGTAAAATGTTATCATGGTTAATAGAAGCTCCTGGCTTTGGGGGCAGATCATGAGATGTTCTCTTAGGAGGGCAGATGTGTTCAGAGACTGTCTTTCCCTAATGATTTTTCTGAGAGGTGAAAGTTCTCAGAGGAAATGACGTACGTAAAGATGTATGTAAAAAGTACTGGTGCAGTCACTTTGGTCAGTATTGTATTTGTAACATTATCATGACTGTCCTGCTGTCTTTATATTAAGTAGCAAAATAACATGACACGATTTCCTTCCAAAGTCATCAGTCTGCCCTTCTTATCATTTTTTACTTTTGTATTGTTGTACTGTTAAAACTCCCTTCTTTGGTCTTCTGTAGCCACCTCCCTCACATTTCCTGCACCACCCAGGTCTTAAGGTAATTATAAATAGCCACGCTGTATGGTCCATCAAAAACCTTCTTGCATTTTATATTGCGGTCTTCATATTGATGATGGCCCTCTCAGTCCCCCAGAGCCTCCCTGATCATCTGTGCTACCCTGGTTTCTACAACACTAAAGCTTTCATCCTCAATTTTCCCCTACTGTCTTTTGAGTATTAAAGCTATGGAGCTTTACCCATACAGTTCAGATCATATCTTTGACAGTTGCACCATTTTATCATACCTAATACGCCCATGGACAAAATGCAATTTTGACAAATATGAAGTCAGGCACCAAATAATACAATATTAAATAGGTAAATATTGACCAAATCATTTCAGTTTGAACTGATGCTCTTAGTTAATATTATTCCATTGACCTTTAAAAACTCCAAAATCAGTCAACCGTTACTGTTTGGTGATCAAAACTTATGTCCCTGGCTATGTCGAGGCCATACTGTACATAAGAGAATTTCCACAATTCCTTGGGAACAATCCCATATTTCTGATGTGGTTCCCTATCAAGCTAAAGAGAAAACAGAAGAAAAAGGATATGATGTTTTCAGGTTGTCAACCAAAACCCAAAATGAGCCTGTAAGGCAAGAACCAAAAGAGTCACTCTCAAATGAAACTAAGCATGAAACAAAAAGCAAAATGTGTCAGTGAAATGTCAAGTGGAAGAGGGATTTTGGTAGCCAGCAGCTCATTTTGTTTCTGGTGCATGGAGGATACAGAAAAAGGAAAGTTAGTCTGAAAACATTTCTCGTTAAGGTTTGGAGCTATGTGCACTGTGTGCAACATTAGTATCCTTTCCATTCATATGGCTATTAATAGGGATAAACCGTACTTCCTGTGCTTGTTTTTAGAGACAGTATACATTTTATACTGGTGCTACAACTTTGAGGCCTTTGCTACAAAGCTTTCAACCTCTGTAGCAGTAATGCTATTACCAAAAAAAGTTAGCATACAGTGGTTTTCTATCACTCCTGGGCGACTATAACTGGATACCCCGATTCATTATCTCAAATGTATTTTCACATACACAGTAAATGTAAAGCAAAAAGAGCTAATCGTGCTGTGAACCATATTATTGGACAAGTGCCTACCAGAGCAAATGGGGCAGAGTGAATCATGGGGATAGCCAAGCTAGATGGGATCACTTTGATGGATGTGTGTGTGTGTGAGAGAGAGAGAGAGGGAGAACAAGAGAAAGAATTCCCTATTTAGTGTTGGTGTGTTTCTTACTGACCTTGGGGACTTTCTCACATACTAACAGCAGCCATCCACCAGTGCAAACATATCCTCACACCATAAACTGGCAGTTGTTGCTCAGGAGGTAGAGCAGGCCATCCACAAACCAGAGGGTTGGTGTCTCAATCTTTTGCTTCTTCAGATGGCACGTTGTAGTGTCCTTGTGCAAGATCCTACATCCCAATTTGCTTTAAGTGGTTCATTAGACTCATATTAATATTATAGCCAATTAATATTAAAAAAATAAAGTGTAAGCCAATTCAATAGGCTGATGTTAGGGTTGAGCCTATGGAAGGACGGCATTGCAAGTTTACTCATCATCTTGACTGTAATACCCCCCCCCCACACACACACAAACAATATCATTGTCCATCACAATATTTCACTGTAGACATTGTCTAATTATAGTTTCTGTTGGGAGATGTTGTACATATATGCATGGGTTAGGATAAGGGTGCTATTTTTAGGCAAGGGTGAGTAGCTCTGATGTATCTCGTTGGTGATTAAATGAGCTTCACTTCACCTGAGTGAAGAGCCTGTGAGACTGGTGGTCCCACAGGCACAACTGAGCCAGCAGCAGCTTTTCATCTGGGATACATACTGATTTATAATTAAATGTGGAGCTCCTGCTTTATTTCTGTCCTGTATGATCCAGTTTTATACTGGCCCCAGGAGAAGCCAGTGTTGCTAGTAGCACCCGAAGAAAAGTTTGATTACATGTTGCTAAGAATTTATTGGTATGAGGGGAAAAGCATCTGTTGTGTATGTTGACAGTGCTGCTGTTTTTGACAGTCAGTGTAACAGTACACAGAAAAAAATGTTAATCTTCTCAGAAGCAGCCAGAGAGCTGACAGATTTTCAAGATTTTGCCTTCTCAGAACACAGCATACTAATACTTCTCAGAGGATTCCTTGGCTTGACAGTAGGCTCTCTGAATGACTGCACAGCAGCACTCAGAAAAAGTTCAGCTCACAATGAATATCTGTATAAAAACACTGAGAGCCGTATTGAAGGTCTTTTAGCATATGTTTGTGGAGGGGAAGTGAAGGAAACTTATTTATTTGTCAGGAGTAAGAATGCAGCTTTTCCACATGAGCTCTCCTGGTGAGCTATATAAGTCTGCTTGCCTACTGTGGTGACACATTGATAATTCAGATACGATTACAGAGCTGTCCATGTGGCCGTGCAAGAGGAAGGAGGAACAATTCCAGAAGGGCCTAACCTGCAGAGGAAAGGAGACGCAGATTTGTGTTGTGTCTGAATTTTTCCAGATTGTGTTTTTGCATAAAAAAGCTTATTATGCTTACACAGCTGGCCTATAATAGAAAAAGAGAGAAGCCATGTAATTATCCACATCAAGTTCAGGTGTAGGATTGCTGGTGATAAATAATCTTTAATTTAGCTTTGAATTCATGAATGATGTCAAGATTTGCCGAAATGGAGTTGTGTAGGAGAAATCTTTATCATTGTACAACAAATTTCAGTGGATCTCTTTTCAGGAGATAAGGGAAAGTTTGCATGCCTAGCAGGGGGGCATCTGTCAGTCTGTCTGCTACAATAAATTTTGAAAGAGCTTTCTAATGCACAATGAAGTCCTTTCAAAAAATCCAGTTGAAGTAAATGAAAACTTACAGCTCATCAAAAATCATAGAATAGATGTCAGTGTGTTCATTGACTGTGCTTATGCTGCATCATGGTACCTTAGTTACAAGTTACAACTTACAACATTTCCATCTGTAGCGTTAAAATAGAGTTTTAACCTAACAACCAAAAACCTGCCTTTCAACAGTGTGTTTTTTCTGTTATACTGGTATGCATAATGTCACTCCACTATTTGGTTTCTTCTCATAAGGAGCACCTGAAAGGGGATGGCTAACAACCTATAATGAATTAAAATACATTGCTGTTGCACTTTAAGATGGTTTTCAGGTTTGTGCCTGAAAGCAGTCATAGACACAAAGGTAAAAGGTCAAAGGTTTTAATGACAGGTTAGATTTGCAGCATACAGAGAACTGTTGGTGTTTCTGGAATGGCTTAGGTTTTTGTGGCAGCAAAGCGCATGAACTGCCAGAAGCCACTGCTGTAGAATGTTATAAATTGTTGTGAGAACAAAGGTTTAGAGCTGGTTCTATATTTTCCAACCCATCTGAATTGTATGTCTCTGAGCTTATCAGTTCCTCATATCGATGGTGTTGACAGAAGTGAAAAGGTGAAACTCAACTGTGAGGGCAGTGTAGCCTCCCGACTGTCGGACAGCATGACAGGCTAAAGTTATCTTCAGCTCTCTTGTTGTTCATCTTCAAAAACAGCAGCTGTCGAAAAAAAGGTTTTGATTTAATGACCAAATAATTACATTTGTGGTCATACAACAACCATATCATGGAAGTCTTTAGTTTCCACCAACCTTTACCACTCTTAACTTCCTATGATTGAATGATTGGAACACATCTTTGTCACAAAAACAATCATGCATTTTGGTTCTTTTATAATGGAACATTGTAGAATGGGGAAGTAGGAACTTAGGACAGGGCACACCCCTTATACCCGGGAATCGGGGACCCAGACCCACCCACCAACCGGAGACAGTCCTATCCGGCCACCCGACCCATCATCGCCCGACAAAGAGGAGTCACCTGTTCCCACCCCTACCCTACACCCCCCAAGGCAAACCCAACACCATCCTTGGACACATGGCCCAGGCCCCCTAAGCCCAGAGGGACCAGCAGACGCCCACCACATCCAGGACCCCATCCCAACCAACAAATCATGAGAGCCTAAAGAGAGACAGCTGCCACCCATGGTAGTGAGCGATGTTAATTATTCGAGCCCATTTCTCCAAGAAGACAATGTCTATTAAAATTTCATAATGTGGCCAATGCTTAAGTTGTTTTTGGTCTTCCAGTTAATGAGGATAGTTTTCTTGGCAATTCCTAGTGCAGTGAGAAGCATGCTTGATTTGTGTATCTCAAAGCCAGCACAGTGAAGGAGAAACAGGGACAGGGTACCCTAAACACACAGAGAGACTATTAAAACTGCAAGCCGGAAAACCCGATCGGGGACCCGGCTGGGCGTTGGGGAGGCGTTTTTGAACATTTCCTCCTGTTGCCAATAGGTGGCGCTACAACAATGCGACAACATAGTCCCTCAGGTCTCTTCAGGACGCCGCCCCAATTGTGCGTGTGTAATTTGAAGCAGATCGGATGAGGCATTTGAGACTTACAAGCGCTTTAGATGGCGATGGCGAGGGATCCAACCGCTGACCCGCCACGGAACCCCAGGAGGCGGGAGAATGTCATCTTCAGAAATGAGCATCTACCATGTCTCCAGGCTTACCACAGTAAAATTCAGCTTCATCGGATTAAGATACTTGATGTTGAACGTCAAAGTACAAAACATGTGATTTCCTGTTGCCAATAGGTGGCGCTGTCACTTTTATGGAATATGAACATGCAGATGTCTCAGGGAGGGGATTATTATCATCCATGTGAAGATTGGCTGAGATCGGAGCACGTACACTGAAGTTATGGCAGTTTCATGCTTTCTGGCGAAACATCAAAACTCGCCACACCGCCACGCCCACATTTTTTGCGAGCCATAAAAACCTTTAACAACTTTTGATCACCAACGCCTCGAGAGTCAGCACACCAAGTTTGAAGCTGATACAATAAAATCTCTAGGAGGAGTTCATTCAAATATAACACGTGCAAACGGTGAAAAATACACCAAATTTTTACATTCAAATCAAAATGGCTGACTTCCTGTAAGGTTTGAGTCATGTCCACAAGAGACTTTTTCGAAGGTCGTGGGACTTTCCACACACCTACCGAATTTCATCCGCCCAGGTCAAAATAACCTCAATGGGGAGGGGTTTTTGCATTTTTTTTCCTGTCGCCAATAGGTGGCGCTATGACAATAGGACCATATAGTCCCATAGATCTCTTCAGGCCAGTGCTCTGATTATACGTATGTAATTTGAGGCACATCGGACAAGGTATGTGCAAATTAGAGGACTTTGATGGTGATGGCGAAGGATCCACATTCGCCGCGCCACCACTGGGCCGCCATGAGGCCGGAGCACGCCATCTTCTGAATCCAGCATCTACCTTATCTCAAGGCTTACCACAGTAAAATTTAGCTTCATCGAATTTAGATACTTGATGTTGAACATCAAAGTACAAAACATGTGATTTCCTGTCGCCAATAGGTGGCACTGTGACTTTCAATGAATATGAATATGCGGATACCTCCGGGAACGGAGTATTATCATACATGTGAAGTTTGATGGAGATCAGACCACATACGCTGAAGTTATGGCAGTTTCGTCCTTTCTGGCAAAACATCAAAACTCGCCGCGCCGCCACGCCCACATTTTTCGCGAGCCATAAAAACCTTTAACAACTTTTTCACTAAGGCCTCGAGAGTCAGCACACCAAGTTTGAAGCTGATACGATGAAATCTCTAGGAGGAGTTCATTCAAATATAACACGTGGAAATGGCCAAAAATGGCCAAAATTTGCATATTCATATAAAAATGGCCGACTTCCTGTACGGTTTGGGTCATGGCTGCAAGAGACTTTTTCGAAGGACTTGCCACCGTCCATGCACCCACCAAATTTCATCTGCCTAGGTCAAAATAACCCCGATGGGGAGGGGTATTTGAAAATTTCTAGGGGGCGCCACCGAGCCATTTTGCCCCGCCCATTCTGGAGACCCTTAAAATACGTAATTTTTCACCGGACCTGACGCGTGTGCAAAATTTGGTGAGTTTTTGAGCATGTTCAGGCCTCGAAAAATGCGATTTAATTGTCGTGAAAATAATAATAATAATAATATAATAATAATCTTTCGAATTACAATAGGGCCTTCGCACTGAAGGTGCTCGGGCCCTAATTACTGTTAAGGCCGTATACCATCATTAGTTCATTAAATGACCTAAAGTTACTACCTTGGATGATGTCCCCGAAAACTGGAACCCTTTTACTATTCCATGATGAAAAGTGTAAGAATTTCTTTGTTCAATAGGATGTCGGGATTGTTCCCAACATCCTATAGGTATGTTTGTTTTATGTCTATCCATGAGAGGTCAAGTGGGGTCGGCTGTAGTTGCCAATAGACTGTAGTCTATTGATGAGCAGGAAATAATTTTGTCATGCAAAACCACCTTTGCCATCTCCCAGAGGAGAGGTAGGATGAGCTCTTAGTCATGCACAAAGAGACGAGTGCATGGTCACTGATAATAATGGGATAAATCTGTGGGTAAGGATTAAGGTTGACCTGCTGACCGGAAAATAGTCTGGGCATGAGTAAGAGCGATGGACGGAAGAAAAGTAGGTATATTCTTTGTGGATGGGATGCTGGGAGCGCAATTCATCGCAAATACCAAAGTCAGTCATGTATTTTTTTCAGTATATCTTCTGATTGCCAACTGCGGTAGCTGCCTGAGGTGCTGAGCCTATCAAGATCAGTGTTATGCACTAAACTGAAGCCCCCTCCTATGATGAGTGTTGTGTCAGAGTGCACAGAAAGTGAGGGTATGAAAGTATGGAAGAAAGAGCAGTCATCAACAATTGGCCTGTATAATCTTGCAATGCATAAGTTTGTATCAAGAATTGAGGTGTTAATTATAATGAATCTGACATCTGGGTCAATGATTGAGTTATTAGAGGTAACATTTCTCTTTTGTTGATCATGAGGACACCACTTTCTTTTGAGTTGTAGCTAGCTAAGTAACTGTGAAGAAAATGTGGCGATGTAGGGTATGTTCTGCTGTTCTTACTGGTTTCCTGTAATAAGACATTGTCTGCTTGTAAGTTTTTTAGTCGGTTAAAATTTTGAGTACCGTATTTTCCGGACTATAGAGCGCACCTAAATATAAGCCGCACCCACTAAAATTTAAAAGAAATATATATTTTGTCACATATAAGCCGCACTGGACTATAAGCCGCCGATATCCAGGCTGAGAAATAAGATATTTACATAGAAAGATTTTGTACCATAAGTGTTTATTCATATACCTGAACTGATTGTTTCCGAACAGTGCCTGTTACATGGCAGTAAAAGTGCTAATCAAACAAAATTATTCATAAATTTATTCATCTTCCTCCTGTGCACTGAAACCAAGTTGCTTCATTTTTCTTCCTCCTGCGCTGCTCTCCCTGCAGCAGTCTGGCCTTTCGGAACCCGTTGGTGATGGTGGATGGAAGAAAAATTCATAGAAAAGCCGCATCTCTGCATAAGCCGCATGGTTCAAAGCATGGGAAAAAAAGTAGCGGTTTATAGTCCGGAAAATATGGTATTTTATTCTTAGAGCCAATTCCATGAACATTCTAATTGACAGGCTTAAGTGTGGCCCTATCTAACTTAACTAGTTAACTGTTGCCTATGTGTAAATGTATAAAGTCTGCGTGTGTGAGAGAGAGAGAGAGAGAAAATGTGAGTGTTTGATGTGCTTTGTGTGTGAGGATATTTGAGTTTGAGTCCCTGAATGAGTCTTAATCATTTTAAATGGCTGCATGTTACATAGCACAAATAAGAGAAAACCTGAAAGAGGGGAGCAAGGGACGCATAGGACTGCCTGAGAGTTAAAACAGACCTTACCTGGGAGTGCGCTGTATTATAGCGCAAATAATAGCTGGGGTTTTAATGACAAATGATGCACACTACATGGAATGAAGCTGTGTGAGAGGGGAAGAAAGTTTGAAGTTGGCTGATAACGTACAGTTTGTCAACCACAATGACTGCCCAGGCCTCATCACTAAGATATTTTTTCCTGAGGCCAAATAGGATTCGGCAGTGATCCAGGATCTCCTTTGGGAATTGATTGTTGATCAATTCCTCAACTCGTGGCCCCAGCTCTTCACCAGCTCCTTTGGTTTGAAGTGTTCGAAATTGGCCATGAAGGTTCTTGGAGGCCGACTGCTGGGCTTCTTCCCTTCTAGGTGGTACACCTGATGGATGATGATGTTCTGAATAATGTTGGTGGGGAGCTTGAGATGTTTCTGACGAAGCTTTGTCACCGCTGCCTTGGGGTCTTCTACCACCTGCTCAGGAGTCCCAGGGAAAACCAGCTTGTCCCTCATGCTGCTCATGCTGCTTTTGTAATTGTTTGCTGTGGATTCAGGACTGAATAAAGGTTATTGCTGTCTACAACACTGACTTGCGACTGGTTCCTGTACTGATCCAATATCCTTTGTCCTATGTAGTGTATTCTATAGAGTATTTTGTACTGTATGATTTACAGGTTGGAGTTCTGTGTCATTCTGAAGGTATTTATGCACAGCTCACCACAAAATGCTAGAATGAGAATAATGTCTAAGTCTCTTTCCCATTTGGAAGTTGGGAGGGAGACTTACTGTCGTCCTTGCTAAAAGCACATACATTTTTGATCAGAGTTTGGGGGGGTGAAAGATTAATGAAGCCTGTTGGAGATACTTCTAAGACTAATTGGTTAGACTTGGGTCAAAATCGTGCCTGGATTATTGACTTCAAAGTGACAATCTTAATTGTGGCCATATCTAAGTTAAGTTATCTAGTTAAGTGTAGCCTATATGAAGTGTATAGTATGTGTGCGTGTGTGTGTGTGAGTGAGTGAGTCTATGTGTTGTATGTAAGTGTGAGTGGTTGATATCTAGAAGAAGTGAGGCATACTTAGCTGGGATGAAGCTGCATGAGGGGGAAAAAGGTTAGTTAAGCCAGGGGGTGATATTGCGGTCACGGTACAGTTGGCCGTTAACATATAGTTTGTCAACCGCGATGATGGCCTGAGCCCCGTCACCAAGATATTTTTTCGTGAGAGAAAAGAGGACTCTGCGGCAATCCAGGATCTCCTTTGGGAATTGATCCTGATGTCCTACCTCTCAACTCACCGCCCCATCTCTTCGCCAGCTCCTTTTGTTTAAAGTGTTTGAATTTGGCAATGATGGGTTTTGGATGCCGACTGCTGGGCTTCTTCCCTCCTAGGCGTTGCACCTGGTAGAAAGTGATGTTCTGGATAACATCAGTGGGGAGCTGGAGATGTGCCAGAAGAAACTCCGTCACCATCGCCTCGGGGTCTTCTTCCACCTGTAATGGTTGGTACAGGAACCAGTCACAGAACAGTGTGGTTGGCAACAATAATCTTTATTCTGCAAACAAATCCAAAGTCCGTGATCCAAAAAGCAGCCGTAGTCCGTAAGCAAGGTTGAAGCACCAGGGCAGCAAAAACAAGAATCGTAGTCGGTCGGGCAAGGTCAAAACCAGGAAAAGCAAACGAATCCAAATAGGGCTAAGGCAAGAAACAGGGGTCAGGAAAAGGGTGTCTTCAGAGAACAGATCAGACTGGTGTACAGGACTCTTGGCGCAGAATGATTTGGTCACATTCTGACAAGATTTCCAGATTGAAATTGAAATTTGTTTATCATGTCCCTTAAGACATCATTGACCATTCCCTCAAAGACTGCTGGGGCGTTAGTCAGTCCGAAGGGCATCACCAGGTACTCCCAGTGACCCATGGGTGTATTAAAGGCCGTCTTCCACTCATCTCCCTCCCTTGTGCGTACCAGATGGTAGGCATTACACAAATCCAGTTTGGCAAAAATGGTGGCTCCCTGGAGAAGCTCAAAAGCGGTTGACCTGAGCGGGAGGGGACAATGGGGATAACTGATGAAGTCTTGGTGGTTACTGGAGACTAGCATTTTTAGGGGGACTGTAGCATGGGTGATGCGGTCGAACCTCTGGCCATCAAGGGAGACCGCCACTCGTGGTTGAGTAAGCACCACCCAGGGAATACCCCAGCGCTTAGATCAAAGATAGGCTCTTTTGTGTTTTTTTTTTCTTTTTAGAGCTGGGTTCTGCCCTCATTGAGGGGCTTAACCGGCTCTCTCAAAACCTGATTCTCCTCCACCAGCGAAACCACCTGTTGCTGGCTAAACTCCAGAGACTCACGCAGCGCCTGGAACTCTTTATGGAGGACCTCCACCAAGTTAAGTTGGGTGTCAAGGCTACTTTTTGTCAGTGGAGAGGAGGATGTCACTTGGGATTACTCTGGGTGGAGAAGCGGCCCTAGGTGAGTCCTCCGGCCGGCTTGTGATTGTGGACTGCGTCGAGTCTTGGTGGGTTTCCCCATGACCATCTGCTCGTAGCACTCATCCATGTAATGGTCCAGATCCTCCAGCCTTCTTTTGCCTACTGCACTTCGTTACTTTAGTAGGCTGGTTGTATGTCATAATCCTTATTAACCAGACTTTGAATAAATTGGCAAAGAAAGTTTTGTTTGTGCTATTTACCCAGATGTGGGCCGCCATGTTAGATCTCAATATATCTAGATACTCACAGCATACTCCCATCTCTGTCACTGTCATGTTAACAAAACTATTTTAATAGACTGTTTACTTTTGGTCATGGACCATTATCATGCTGGAAAGAGCCATTAGAAGATGGTAAAATTTGGACATTAAAGGATGCACATGGTCAGTTACAATATACAGATGGGTGGTGGCATTCAATCCACAATTTTCTGGTATTAAGTAGCCAGATTCTGTCAAGAAAACATTATTTCATACCCTCACTCTCACATGCACACATACACGCACACATATGTGTTTGCTGTAACAGTTTAGATTGCACCTAATTATTGTTAAACATTTGAAGGATTACCACACAGAAGTTTTTGATGGCTGACAGAAACATTTTACCTGGTATTGAATCATTATTCTTCTTACTTGGTTGTTTGATGGCAATTGGCAAGCAGCTTTTTGGGATCACCCTCTGAAACTACAACACATAAGCATTTATAATGTATTTATAATGTAATGATGACTCCAAAATTTAAAAAAAAGATGACCTAGCCCTTATTGTCACCAAGATTGGTTGATAATTATATGAATAAGCAAGTGTACAATTATTCTGATACAGTGCTTGTGTTACGGATCAGTTCTGGACCACAAAGCGCAGGAGACCAAAAGCCAGGGTTTCCAAGACTTTAATGTTGTTAAGCAAAGGTTTGCAAAGCAGTTCAAAAAGCAAAACTAGGTAGGTATCTGTCATCCTGGAGTATTCACTAAGCTAGCTTAGTAAGTAAGCTCTTAAAGGGCTCTTTGTGACTGGTTTCAGAAGAGACACGTGGAAGGTAGGGTGGGCCTTTAGAGCTGGGGGAAGTTTAAACTTCACAACAGTGGGATTTATGATGCGTTCAATGGTGTATGGCCCAATATACCTAGGTGCTAACTTTCGTGATTCTGTTTGGAGGGGGAGATCACGTGCCAAGAGCCAAACCTCTTGCCCGACCTGGTAGTCAGGAGCTGGGGTCCTATGTTGGTCCGCAAGTCGTTGGTTGCAAGTTTCTGTCCGGAGTAAGGCTGCTTGGGCTTCTCGCCAGACTCGGCGGGCACGACATAGGTGGGCCTGAACTGATGGGACTGCCACTTCCGACTCTTGGCTTGGGAACAGAGGAGGTTGATACCCCTGAGATACCATAAAGGGGGACATTTCTGTAGCGGAGCTGTCCAGGAAGTTGTGGGCGTACTCGACCCAAGGCAGGTGCGTGGACTAGGAGGCTGGCAGATGAAAAGTCACGCATCATAGGGCTGCCCCTAAGTCTTGGTTTGCCCGCTCCGCCTCGCCTTTGGTTTGGGGATGGTAGCCAGAGGAGAGGCTGGCCGAGGCCCCCAGAGCTTGACAGAAGGCTTTCCAGACTTGGGAGGTGAACTGGGGACCCCGGTCAGAGACAATATCCTGAGGGATTCCTTGGAGACAGAACAGGTGAAGAATGAGAAGGTTAGCGGTTTCAAAAGCAGAGGGACGCTTAGGCAGGGGTACAAAATGGACAGACTTTGATCAACAATGGTGAGTGTGACTGTATTACCCTCTGATGGGGGCAAACCCGTGACGAAGTCCACCGCCACTTGCGAGCAGGCATGATGAGGTATGGGCAAGGGATGGAGGAGACCAGCTGGAGCACGGTGGGATGGCTTATTACGGGCACAGACAGAGCAGGCTAGGGTGTCAGCAGACATGGACGGCCACCAGAATCTCTCCTGAAGCAGAGCTAGGGTCCTGTGGTAACCCGGATGGCAAGCCAACATGGACGAATGACCCCATTGGAGTACTGATGACCTAGCTGAGGGGGGAACGAAGAGCCGGTCCCCTGGGCACTGATCCGGTACCAGGTGCCCCTGCAGGGCATCTTGGGCCTCTTGCTCGATCTCCCACCTGGCCGCTCCAACCACACAGGAGGTGTGGCTAATAGAGGAGATCTGAATCACCTTATATATTCATTTATCTGATATTTTCCAGATATTTGTGTGTAGTATAGTAAGCTTGACCAGACAGAGGTCCTTGCTCTGTCAGAGTAAGGGGACTGGATGCAGCTCACAGGAAGTATGAAAATCAATATTTCACACGTAACTTTTGTAGTAACTGTGTCTATGTCTGTCTCTGTTTTTGTGTGTCAGTGTATTTGTGCACATTGTGTCTTTTCCTAGACAACTGGAGATAATGTGAGGCCAGGTTATACAAAGATGGCAAACCCTTCCAGTTAGCAAAAATTCTGTGGGAATGGGGATCTAAGTGAGGTAAGTGAGCATGGACATAAACTCACTATCAAACTCTCATGATTCAAAGATGGAGAGAGCAGTGCAGGCTAAGGTGCACATGGACCTAAGACCAGCCAAATCAGTACTATGACATAGCTGTTTGTGAGATAGGGATAACTATCATCTTTATGCAGGGTGGAGGTTGTGGTACTGTGGTGTCATTTTCTCCCTCCCACTCAGCAGAAAATCACAAGTAACTCACACAAGATGAAGAGCAATGTGATTCATTTAGATAAGCCCCTTTGCTTCCCCATAGATGCAAGATCTATGTTTGATGACATGAACACATTTTACATTTACTAATGAACCTTTGTTCATGTTTGGGAAAAACTTTGGTCAAATCATTTTGTCTTTAAATGTGCAATAGAAAATAAATGTGACTTGACTTGAATACCAAGTTTAAAAGCCCAGAGGGTCCAGTGAAAGCTCTCCTGCATCTGAGCCTGGATGTGGGTTCTATGGCGTAATTTTTTAACACACATAAATTTAACCCAGAATTCTCAAAGATCATCTTACTCCAGTTTATCTGCTGGTAGTATCATCACCAACACTGGAGAATAGTAAAACACCCACAAATGCTACCTAATATAATTACACCTGTAACAATGCCAGAAATAAATAAATAAAATGACTGCTTCTTGTATCAGTTCTCTGTGATAACAATATTTGAGAGCTTGTAACATGTGTTGGATGTCCTTGAGAGGAGATCAGTCTGATGAGTGTAACCTACTAGACAAAGCCCTTTTGGTAAGCCGGTTGGGATGGCACTGTGAGTCACACAGTGTCACCACTGTGTGTCTTTGTTTGCTATGGAGTGCCAGCCCTGGATCAAAGCCCCCTCCAATCCCAGCCAAGTCTAGTAGCCATTCCAAGTTGGAACAAATGAAAATAAAAATCACTGTGCAGTGTTAGCTTCAGTGCTGCTTGTCAAGAGTTTGGAGATTCAGCTGCAGCCATATTGGCATTTTGTAACCATATGTGGATGACAGGGTGGGGCTGCAGAGGAGTGAGGGGTGGATATGACTGCTAAGAACAATATGAAATACATGATCGAAACGATTGGCTGCACACCATACTACCTGTCAATCACACTGCAGCCACACCTCAAAATATACCCTGCTTTATCATCCTTTTCTTCTAATTGGACCAAAATTTACAAAATGATCATCATGTTGTGTTGAAGAAGAGTTGAAACTAAAAATATAGACCGTAAACTCAGTTTGAAAATGTTTGTTCATTTTCTAATCGACTTTAGATTGATTCTATACAAATCAACCAGTGAAGTCACCCCATAATAGTCATTCTATAGAATAAACCTTTATGGTATTTCTGCATTGGCTTTATTTTCAAACCCCTAATGCTTCTGTGACCAGAACATAAACACATACCACAACCTCTCCAGTGGCTACCTTGGTTGTAAATGGATTCAAGAATTTAGTCATTGGTTAATGCCTTAATTCATCTGAGGCACAAAACTTGCTGTAGTGTGAACTATGTATGAATGCTGATATGCTGTAAAATTAACCATAAGAGTCTAAATGAATCAGTTTACCATAGTTCGTGAGGATTATGACAGGAGAAGATACAGTAAGTGTTAAAGATATGATTCACACTTTCACAGTCAGCTGGTTGTTTCAGTCCCCTCCTCCGTCACACATCCCACCACTGAGCTGTTCCCTTCCATCAGTATGTCTATTGTAGGCTTCACTGGCATGCACAAGCACAAGATTTAATTTCTGAGTCAACACTCTAGCCCTGCAGCTCTGTGCATGTATGGAGGTCGAGAGAGAGACATACACACAGGGAGAGGCAGGTTAAGCCCACGCTCTTCTCTTCCCTTCACAACCCAATATAAAAGCTGAGTTGACGCATAACTGTTAGTGGGCGAAATGAAAGTAAAAAAAAATCATTTCCACACAGATTCTGACGTGCATCTCCAATCGACTAGGGGTCCTACAGATGGGATGATGTCAGAAAGGGGAAGGAGGGATGAAGGAGTTGTTGATAGCCTCCAGCAATACTTAGGCTTTCCCTCTCCCACTCTCTATATGACTTTAATAGCTGTTTTGTCTTCTCACAAAATCTATCCAGTAAGATGACTCCTTTCTTCAGCTCAGAGGTAGAGTTGAGTAAGAAATGCTTTTGCGAAGGAATTAACTGTTTATATCAAATAGTTAGAAAGTTTGTTTGGTTTGGCAGTAAAAGCTGTTCTCTGGGAAAAGAGCTCTCAAAGAATTGATGCATTGATGATGGAATATTCACTAGAGACGGTGACCTCACAGCTAAAATTGAGAGAAGGTCTGACTTATAATCTGAAAAAATATATTTAATTAATTCTCCTGGCCACAAATTTCACTCTACACACATCTTTTTTTCATCAATAAAATTGTAAGCAAACAGACTTACACATTTTGGCTCTGAGTGACATGAGTATCATCCAACTCCAATATAAACTGAGAACCCGACACACACACACACACACACACACACACACTTAATGTAATAATAAAAATGTATATTTAGCCTGAATTGTCAAGCTTTCTGTATTTAACATTGGAATTTCTGATTGTCCCTGAAAATTTTCATCTACTCTTTTACACAATTTTACACAGTACATATTAGCTTTGGGCATTTCCAGCATCAGCCTTCTGTTTAGCAACCAGCACCACACTTTAGTTTCATCTTTTCCAGAATCCAGCAATCCCATCACAATTTCTTCAGAAACTGCATTGCCTACTTTCAAATTAGCAAATGTTTGCATGATAACTGAATGAACTAAGATGGTCAACACTGTAAGCTCTGTGACAGCTGAACATCAGCCCCACAGATCCAGCCAGGGCTGTGTTTTTGGCAAAAAGTGAGCAGGAAAAGAACTTTTTCTGGAGTGTTAGGTTGCTGCTTGATTTTCAACTTGTCATTTCTCAGAGGGAAGATTTCCAGCCAACCCACTGGCAATGAACCAGGGAAAAGCTTCATGATCCTAATCAGAGGTGTTGTGCTTGTGCAGCAACAATTTGCCAGTCCTGGTTTTATATTTCTACAGGTATCTTCCAGCTAAGAAGGACCAGTTACTGATTAGGCAACTAGAAGATTTGGACTGGTTGAGACTAAGTGTATTTTAATGGAAATGCAGCATAATGCAACTACAACTACAACTTGGCCTCCCATCTTCATGTTAAGTTCCAGCATTCATAATGTTGAGAGCAATCCATGTCCAGACCTTGTGAAAAAAATGTACTGATATCTGAGAGCAGTTGAAAATTATTTACTCAACACCTGCTGGCCTCAACTACAGCAGGTTGCAGCCCCATCAGAGACAGCTCATCTCCTCCATTCAGTCTGACACAGGTCATACACAAAGACCAGTTATGGATGAAGTATTTATCATGCATCATGCAATATTTCTTATCAAGCAATATCAAACTTGAGTTGATGTTTGTCATGAGCACATTTAAGGGGAATTTTAGTAAAAGACAAGGCAGGCAAATCAAACTTAAGGATATCTCAATTTAGTTCAGCAGTCTCACTGAGATAAAGAATCTCTTTTCAGAGGCCGGAGAACAAGAAACATTTTCAGTCAGTGGGCAGAGACAACACTATCACACAACACAAGGAATTAATAATACCACCAAATTAATACATCAGATAATAAAGCCCAAACTTGCCAAGAGGAATGCAAGATTCAAGTTTAAGGGGGACTTGCATTTCATCATATTTGAAAGGTGCATAATATCTGAAATCCAAGTGCAGAGATGTGAAATAGCTGTGATGTTTCACTAGTACAACTGTGTTGATAAATATAATCAGATAAATATAATCAGATGTTTCTTCTTAACTTTCATGAAGGCCAACCAAGTTTGTCATACAGTGAACAATGATGGGTGTGGATTTTCATGTGTGACAAGTGTAATGCACACAGGGTTGAACTGCTGAAATGTTAATGGGACAGCATGACAGAATATCTCCATAATCAAGTACATACATCAATGTTGAGTTTTGCTGTGGGAAAGACACAGACAAACTTTGATTCTGTAGAAAAAGCCAAGTTTGATTTAAAAATGTTTGTTATCAATGGTAAATTATCTCATTCATCTAAAAAAAATGAATGCCACAAGCTGACAAATCAAGTAAAAATGTTCAAAAACAAAGTGCTTATAATTTCTTGCAATCTAATTCCTCTAATTTTTAATGGTGAAATTTTGGTTTCTCTGATACAATCAGTGTGATAGTGATCACTGATGTAGCAGAAGTGTAAAAACTTCAGAACCAGTATTTGTGTGGTTAAGTGAATATGATATCAAAGCAATGTGAAGAGGATTTTTCAAATTTGGTCTGGTAAGTTTGTCTATGAGTTGAAATAGTTTAAGTTCCAAGCACTGTTCTTGTGGTTTGTTTATTAAAACTTGAATATGGCCCAGGCTTCTGATGTATAAGTGCAATGTCATAGCCCTTGTAATGTTTTAAGGCTTAAAATGATTCTGTTGTAAAATGCTCAGCAAAAGTGGTTGAGGGCAAACATACATGGATAATTTGATTTGTGAAAGAGGCACCCTTAGCTGGTTTGTAGAAAAAACCATCTGTAGAAGGATAATTATATGCATGCTTGCAAGGCGTCAGCCGAGCTGATGCCTTGAGTCAACAGAGTTGACGCCGAGCTGATGCATTGCAAGCACATACTACTATACTACTATACATATACTACTGTTGTGCGCGTTTATTATTATTCTTATATCAAAGACTTTTTCCGCTAACTCGTCCCGCAGCTTTGAGAAAAGTGCCACACGTTATATCAAAATGTGCGGTTCGATCGGGAATGGTGTGCTATGACTTTTCTTGGTGTTCGGCATTACCACGGCAATGAAAATGGCGAAAAACGGCAAGATTTTTCCCACAGGAAAGAATGGGGAACGATCGGCAAATTTTATGAAAATGCAGAAAACGCACCAACCTTGGAGCCTCACAGTGTCGTCATGCTTTGATGTAGAGAAGCAGTTGAAAGTTTAAACGGGTCATGAGACATTAAACTTTATTGGTTCCGATCAGCATTTTTCTGAAACCGCGATTTACGTTTTATGCTCTTTTCAGACGTTTCAAACTTTATAATGGATGTGTATTGCGGTGGCTAGAGTGGGTGATGACATCACGCACTCTAACTTTCAGCCTCTCTTCTCGTCACACAATTTTTTGTGTTTCAGGCCTCCTCATGCCCACATGTTATACTTCTCGCACACCATTTTTACATAAAAACGTTGAGAAATTTGTGCCGGTTCAACAAGCACATAGACACACACAACCAACGTTTACGGCCCAGTGTCCAGTGGCCCAGTCTGTGCCACTGTCACACATACACTGACACACACACACACACACAGACACACTAACGCATATGCACAAACACATACACACACAGAGACACACACACACACACACACACACACACACATACATTGACACTGGCACACCCATCCAACAACACACACAAACACACACATGACACACACCAACACACAACAACACATGTTGCCTCCAGAACTTCGTCCTCGTTTCATTGTATTTAATTCTTACATGGACACATGTTTACTTATGTTGTTGATGTATGTGTCACAGAAACACACAGACCCACACACGCGCACACTCTCTGCAATAGGAGCTACGGCATCTGAGTCGGGGCACGCCATTTGGGGCCACATTTTTGATGTACTTTCAGCGTGTCACCCTGCGTGGTGGGTTCGGGTGCGGTCGCTCAGCATGCACATATCAAAACACGGGAATTCTCTAGTTTGAGTTGTTGTCATGTACAACAGAACAGAATCACAAGGAACCAACCTGACTGGTGATAGGACTCAGGGGACATAACTAGTAAAGAGACTGGTCAGAGTGAGTGGACATCCTGGGAAATTTTTGGTTACCTGTTAGCAGAGTACCTAAAAAAACAGAAGTCTGCACAAACAGTGGCAGAGCTAGACATTTATCCTTGGGGTGACCAGGGGGTGGCCAAAGCTATTTCAGGGGGTCCACAGACTATGACAATGATTTTGTTTCACGACCAATCAATTGCAATCAAAGCCTCAAATGTTCAAATGTATATATGAGATGAGATGTGTATATAATTTGCAGTTTATTAACATCCTCGTCAGAATCAGAGCCCTCTGTTTCCTCCTTCGAGGGAACTACATTGTATAGTGTAATTAAAATAAAAATGCAACTACTGTTAAAAAAAATAACAGACATCAGTAACCAACACTTCAAAATATCTAAAAACCTAAAATTACTGAATTGAGTATGTGACTGCTTCTGTAGATGCTCTGACCTGGTGACGATGGGCTGGGCTGTGCCTCACATTCTCTCTCCTGACTTGTCCCAGGATGGGAGCTGCCAGGACTGCTGATGCCAGAGCTGAGTTATGTCTGTCTGTCTGCCTTATCTTTGTCTGACTTGCTTTTCTTTAAAAAGAAGTCATATACCTTGTCGCCCCATCTTTTCATTCTCAACTGACCCTATGAAAAAAATCTTGTTACTCCTAGCATCACTTACAAAATGTCAGGGCAAATAGGGCAAATATTCAAACTTTTCAGCTAATTGACAGGGTAGCTACCGTCTTTACGTTACATTTCATTTAAGCCAACAGAGCATGAAACAGCTAGCTGGCTGATTGTCTGCTAGTTTAATTCTTCATCTAAAATCATTGGAGAAACACATCAATATAAATAGAAACCCAAAATAAACGCAGGCGTAAATGTGGAGTGGCTGTTGGAAGCTAACACTGGTCATCTGTAGACTCCATGAGATGTAACGTTAACGTTGGCTTGATAACCATAGCTTGTAGCAAAACAATCACCTATCTGAACACAAACGTGATTTTAAACAATGACTCATTAGGACACCACCTTAAAACTCACTTTAGAATGAGGATTTCACTGTCCATGAGGCTATTTTTTTTATTATTTAGGGACTTAGCAGTCAATAGGCCTCACTGATTTCAAAATGCAACTGGCTCCTTTCGACAAGATGTGCGGTGCTGTAATATGCCAATCATCTGGGGTGGCATCTGGGGGGTCCAATCAGATTTCAGGGGAGTCCAGCGCTACCCTGACCTTCCCTCTAGCTCCGCTTCTGTGCGCAAAGCCATCTCTGAACCTCTGAACAGCTTTCTGTGGCTGAAGTTATCTGTTACTCCAAGGAATTACAGCATCAATCAATGTCTTTTTGATGAGTGGCTCTGGATACCCCAACCCTAACCATACCCCTAGCCCTCCATTTATTTTGAACTGCATTTGTCGTTACCATAGTAAAATGCTTTAAACCCAATCCTTTGATAATAAGAACTATGATATTAGTTTAAAATAGAACCCATTACCCCATCAGGCTATTTGTATGTAATAACATCACACACCAACAAGGCCATTTTAAAGGGTCAAATACACAGTTACTGGTGTTCTGAAAGATCCCTGGCTATGGAATATGGATAAGCGGGATATGGATCAGTGTCCGCATGTACATTTTCTGACTGAGATGGATGTGAACAAATGAAAACTTTAAAAATAAAAAACCCTCAAGTCTGGTATCAATTATGCTGCCATGTAGAATGTGGAATGAGGAATTTTGAAGCAGATTTGGAAGTAGCTACAGGCACCACAATTGATGTACATACATTTTAAAGGGGCCTGAGTTTAAAGTGACCAGGTTCCAAGTCTCTGGGGCCTTACTGAATGTAGCGTAATGTTTTAAAAATAACATCAAGTCTCAACCATCTCTTTACTTGTTACAGATTTCATTGTCATGCACTCATTTCTCTGTGCTGTTGGCTGATAGAAATGTGTGATGCATCCCAGGTTAATGGAAGCAATATATTAACACATATTTCTGACCTGCTAAAAGTAGTTCTGCCTGTTCTTCTTTTGTTTCCTTTGACTTAGTGGTGATTTCAAAAAGATAAGCTGTTATTTCCATGTAAGTGTGTATGTGTGCACAGCTTAGAAAGTAATTGTTACCTGCAGTGTGATGAAGATATTTCCATTTTTGAATGTTTTACACAGTACCTATCACTGTACATTGCTGACACTGAGGTCCCATTGGTTTCTTTGGGCACCAGCTTAGCATCAGTGTGCTCATTGGCATCCATTTCCCCCTGGTTTGTACACTGGAGAGAGTCATGTGAGCAGACACTGCACATGCATCACTGCCTAAACAAGAGTGATCTACCTTTTATTATGGATGTCGATAATGAGCAGATTGCATTCACACACACACACACACACACACACACACACACACATTTTTATAAGATGAAATCACAGCCTTGCAGTTATGTAATCACACAGACAGAGAAGTGTAAAGAAAGTAAAATATTTATCTACTGTAGCTGCAGTATCTGCAGTATGTGCATCATCACATGGCTCATATTCAAAGACATCCAGGCTCCTGCCTTTGCTGTATATAGGCAGTGGTTTGTATGGTACTGACTCACCATACAGTATGGGGAACGTTATCCCTATTATATTTCTCTTCACTCATGTCTGTTTCACATATTGCTGTTGTTACCATAGTGACACATCCATTCCCTTTTTAAGGCAGGGAGATCCAGAAGGAGATAGAAGTGAAAGGGAGAGAAAAGCTCTGGAAAATACACACATATTTTACACTGTTTTCCTTTCCAGAGGATGATCACATGGTAGCTGTAACCAAAGTCAATTCATAGTCAAACAGTGTGACAAAAATATTTATGATAGTTTGACATTTTAGTGGGCAGATATGTGTCTAGTTAGTCTAGTCAAGACAGTGGTTTGGTACTGCAGTGTGTGCAAAGCAGGCAGTAAATGATCCTTTACCAGTCATCTCAGCTTATTACAGTTTAACACAACACTGTAACAATACAGTTCACCACTGAGGTCTATCAGCCGCCACGCAATCACAATAACACAAGGTAACATGAGGTCATCTTAATATTACTGGCTTTCACATACAGTAGTTGCATATATTGATACCAATTAGCCTTAAGTTGAGGTTGAACAGTAGTGGAGTACACAAGTATCCCAGATCAGTGTGTATTCCAAACAGCAGGAGTTCTGTAACATCACTCAGGCCAGTGCTGGTATGTTCAATGTCTTGAGAGTTACTGACACGGTGGGGTTTCGGACCAGAAAGGGCAGGAGACCAGAGGCACACAGTTTGAGTTTTTATTAGTTTCCAACAGGGAAACAGCGCGAGGAAGAGTCGCACCACAGGTGTAGCTTGTGCCGACTCCTTCGGGGGGTTGGCGTAGACGTAGTCGTGGTCGAGGACGTAGCCAAGGTCGAGATCGTGGTCAGGGACGTAGCCGTGGTCAGGGACGTAGCCGTGGTCAGGGACGTAGCAGTGGTCAGGGACGTAGCAGTGGTCAGGGACGTAGCCGTGGTCAGGGACGTAGCAGTGGTCAGGGACGTAGCCGTGGTCAGGGACGTAGCCGTGGTCGGGGATGTAGCAGTGGTCGGGATCGTGGTCAGGAACGTAGCCGTGGTCAGGGACGTAGCAGAAGTCGGGATCGTGGTCAGGAACGTGGTCATGGCAAAGAACGCTGGATGTGGCAAAGCAATCATCTGGCAACAGGGTGACTGGAGAGCTGGGCTTATGTAGGGGGATGAGCTGATTAGTAGATGATTGTCAGGTGTGTATCATCTGCTTGTTATGGCTGACCATGCCTCCTGCCACCACCTGGGAGCAAGAGAGAAGAGAGGGAGAGGCAAACCCGAAGGGACGCCCATCCTGGGCCGTCACAGTACCCCCCCCTCAATGGACGCCCCCTGGCGGCCTACCAGGTTTCTCCGGGAACTCCCGATAGAAATCCACGAGCAGCCCCGGGTCCAGGATCAGACTCTTGCTGATCCAGGACCTATCCTCTGGACCGTACCCCTCCCAGTCCACAAGATACTGGAAACCCCGGCCGCGCCTACGTAGTCCAACAGGCGACGTACGGTAAATGCCGGGTGACCGTCGATGAGCTGGGGGGGTGGGGGGGGGCTCAGGGGACTCTGTGATGGGTTTAAGCAAGGACACATGGAAGGTGGGGTGGATCTTTAGGGCTGAGGGAAGTTTTAATTTCACTACTGCAGGGTTTATGACTTGTTCGATGGTATAAGGACCGATATACCTGGGGGCGAGTTTTGGTGACTCAGTTTGTAGGGGCAGATCGCGTGACGAGAGCCACACCTCTTGCCCGACCTTGTACTCCGGAGCAGGGATTCTGTGTCGGTCCACCAAACGTCGATTGCGTTCCGCCGTTCGTGTTAACGCTGCCCTGGCTTCCCGCCAGATTCGGTGGGCGCGACGTAGGTGGTCTTGTACCGAGGGTACTGCGACCTCACTTTCCTGGCTCGGGAACAGGGGAGGCTGAAAACCCTGAGAGACCATGAAGGGGGACATACCTGTGGCGGAGCTGACCAGGGAGTTATGAGCATACTCGACCCAGGGTAAGTGCGTGGACCAAGAGGTCGGTAGCCGGAAGACCATGCAGCGTAGAGCCGACCCCAAGTCCTGATTTGCCCGCCCCGTCTGGCCGTTGGTCTGGGGGTGGTACCCGGAGGAGAGACTGGTTGAGGCCCCCAAGGCTTGGCAGAAAGCCTTCCACACCTGAGAAGTGAACTGGGGACCCCGATCTGATACGATGTCCTGGGGAATACCATGGAGGCGAAACAGATGGTGAATGAGTAAATTTGCCTTTTCTAAAGCGGAAGGGAGTTTAGGTAGGGGAACAAAATGGACAGATTTAGAGAACCGGTCAACTATAGTTAAAACGGCCGTGTTTCCACTGGATGGGGGTAACCCACTTACAAAATCCACCGCAACGTGGGACCAGGGACGGTGAGGTATGGGTAATGGACGGAGAAGACCAGACGGGGCCTGGTGGGAGGACTTGCTGCGGGCACAGACGGAGCAGGCCAGGACATACTCACGGGTGTCGACAGGCATGGATGGCCACCAGAACCTCTGCTGGAGCATGGCCAGAGTTCTGTGGCAGCCGGGATGGCAAGCCAACTTTGAATCATGGGCCCACTGTAGCACCAATGACCTTACCGGGGCAGGGACGAAGAGCCGTCCCGCTGGGCAGTCCGCGGGGACGGCCTGCCCCTGGAGGGCCTCCTGGACCGCCTGCTCAACCTCCCACCTGGCTGCCCCAACCGTGACGTGGGTTCAGTCTCCGGGCGGAACGCAGGTAGGACAGATTCTTGTGGTCTGTCCAAACGATAAACGGGTGTGCTGCACCCTCCAACCAGTGTCTCCACTCCTGCAACGCCAACACCACGACCAGCAGCTCCCGGTTTCCTACATCATAGTTCTGCTCAGCCGGAGAAAGGCGCCGAGAGAAAAATGCGCAGGGGTGGAGTTTCTGGTCGTCTGGAGATCGTTGGGACAGAACTGCCCCCACTCCGGAGTCTGAGGCGTCAACCTCCACGATGAATTGTAGATGGGGATCTGGGTGTACCAGCACAGGGGCGCTCGAGAACCGCTCCTTGAGGATCTCGAACGCTTCCTGTGCTGCTGGGGGCCACCTGAAAACTGCCTTGGTGGATGTAAGTTGGGTGAGTGGGGCCGCCAACCTACTATAGTCTTTAATAAAAACGCCTGTAGAAGTTGGCGAACCCCAGGAATCGTTGGAGGTGTTTACGAGTGGAGGGGACCGGCCATTCCAGGACTGCCTGGATTTTGGCCTGATCAGGCTCTAGTTGGCCCCGCTTAATGACGAACCCCAGGAAAGACACAGACAGGACGCTGAACTCGCATTTCTCTGCCTTTACAAACAGCTTGTTTGTCTGACTGGGATCGGAATGTACGGCTCACGGGGTGAGGAGGTAATCTGTCCCGGAGGGTCGAGGGAGCAGGTGAGGCGACGGCTGGCGGAGCAGACGGAACACCGGAAGTCGAGAGGCTGGTAAGTTGTGACGCGACTCGACCCATTTGCCCGTCAAGCTGGAGGCCAATTGATGTATAGCTTCCAGGGCTTTTGACAGGGCTGATCCTTGCTGGCTAATGAGCGCGCTTTGTGCAGCCAGGGCCTGCTTGAAGCGCTCGGCCTCCGCCTGGTCCATTGTGGCCAGATGATTCTGACACGGTGGGGTTTCGGACCAGAAAGGGCAGGAGACCAGACGCACACAGTTTGAGTTTTTATTAGTTTCCAACAGGGAAACAGCGCGAGGAAAAACTCCCTGAAGAGTCGCACCCGTGGTGTAGCTTGTGCCGACTCCTTCGGGGGGTTGGCGTAGACGTAGTCGTGGTCGAGGACATAGCCATGGTCGAGATCGTGGTCAGGAACGTAGCTGTGGTCAGGGACGTAGCAGTGGTCAGAATCGTAGCCGTGGTCAGGGACGTAGCCGTGGTCAGGATCGTGGTCAGGGACGTAGCCGTGGTCGGGGACGTAGCAGTGGTCGGGATCGTGGTCAGGAACGTAGCCGTGGTCAGGGACGTAGCAGAAGTCGGGATCGTGGTCAGGAACATGGTCATGGCAAAGAACGCTGGATGTGGCAAAGCAATCATCTGGCAACAGGGTGACTGGAGAGCTGGGCTTATGTAGGGGGATGAGCTGATTAGTAGATGATTGTCAGGTGTGTATCATCTGCTTGTTATGGCTGACCACGCCTCCTGCCACCACCTGGGAGCAAGAGAGAAGAGAGGGAGAGGCAAACCCGAAGGGACGCCCATCCTGGGCCGTCACAGTTACTTTAAAACACTTAACATTCTTCTGTCATTTCTAACATCAAGATAGTATTTTTGGATCATCAGTATCGTATTGTATAAATTAATCAATCAATTAAAATTAATCTTATTTTTCTGTCTGCTACTCTGCAGTTACTGATATTTTTTTTATTTCTCAAGAGATTTGATCACCAGTTATCTGTCACATCTGGTTATGCACTAAAACTGACGCTGTAGGTAGAATATTCATTCATCAGGATCACTACACCGAGTATGGTGGTGTGGACTGGTTCTTACATAATGTTCTGGCGGAAGACACAATGTGGCTGTTCTGCTGGTGTACTAATGTCTGAACATGGACTGGTTGACGGTGGAAATCCTGGCAGTGTTTCTACATTAGGCCTGGTTTCCTTGTACCATGCTCAACCATGATGGTCCTTCCTCCCCACTCCTCCACTGGCTAGAAATTAAGGAAACTCAATTTTGGGTGGTCAGTGTTGAAATTGTGATGGTCTGCCAGATATTATTCAATGTATGTGAAACTCTGTCACAGAGCTCAACACTGTTCAGCAGCCAACTCTTATATAAGTAAGTATCGTAATTTACTTCTAAATGCTTCCAGGTCGTTAGGATCCGTGGAGACCTTGGTGATAGGCCTGCTGTTAATAATGGCTTCCACTTCACAGAGAACTGTGTGGAGTCCCTCCTCATCCAAGCGTTGTACCTTGAGAGTGGAGTTCAGGAGTTTCCTCACTGATCTGATCAGCCTTTCCCACACTCCTCCATGATGTGATCCAGCAGGGGGGTTGAATGTCCACTTGATGCCCTTTTGGAGTAACACATCATGCACCTGTACCTGGTTCCACTGTGAAATTGCTGTTTTTAACTCACATTCTTCTCCCACAAAATTTGTTCCATTGTCGGAACGCAGCTCGCGGACCTGGCCTCTTCTGGATATAAAGCGTCTTAGTGCATTTACGAAGGAGTCAGTATCCAAAGAATGTGCCATCTTGATGTGAATAGCTCTTAAAGCAAGACAGGTAAACAGGACACCATACCTCTTCACTATACTCCTCCTGCTCCTCACTTCGATGGGTCCAAAATAATAAACTCCCACACAAGTGAAAGGAGGTTCATCAGGCTTGAGTCATTCTGTGGGCAAGTCTGCCATCTGCTGATAAACTAGAGTGGCATTTAGTCTTCTGCAGATGATGCACTCTCCTAATGGCAGTGCTTACTCCTGTCATCCAGTATTTCTCCCTGAGCTTGGACAACATGTGGTTGTGATCGCTGTGTCCCACCTCTTGATGTATACTTCTCAGCAGCAGGGTAGAAATATGAAGGTCTCTTGAAAGAATAATAGGATGCTTAGACTCCAAAGAAGTGCTGCTTTACTGAGCCATCCTCCCACATGCAAGACTCCATCCTCCAGCCTTGGACACAACTTGCACAGGTGACTACTTTTCTTGACATTTTGTTCCTTTTCCAGACACAAGAAGTCCTCTAAAAACTTTCTCTTCTGACAATGTCCTCCACTGTGAGAGCTCCCAGGACAGCTGTGCTTTCTTGTTCGCATCTTTCCTGCTCCCTCATTGTCTGTTGCCGCATACTCTCTTCACTCTGCTTGGCTATTAGCCTTTTTCTCTTCCTGATACATGACCACAACCATCCTTTGTACTTCAGCCACCATGCCACAGCTTTCTTTAATCGGATCCACGAGGAATAATGATAGATCAGGTGAGTAGTGGGATCCTCTCCAGTTCGTACAGCGTTGACAACAACACTTTTCTTCACCTTTTGGATCATCCTGTAAGAGATCATTCACAGGCTCAGGGTTCACAGGCCTTTCTACTTCAGGTTGACAAAGAAATGGAGGTCCAGTTAACCAGAGTTTGTCCTTTAGAAATGCTTCCACTTTGATCCCTCTGGATGCTGCGTCTGCTGGATTTAAAGCTGTATCCACGTACCTCCACTGAGCAGGGGCAAGATGATTTCAGTATCTCTGTATCTGTATCTTGTAATTGTCTTCAGTGGGGCAACACAAGCCTTTCCCATAATAAAAACACTGTGCATTTGGAGATGCTCGTTCTGTAACTGCAGGTAAGTGACTGTACCATAGCCTCCCTCAGAAACATCTCCAAACTCCAGAGGTTTTAAACATCTCGGTAGCTCAAATTTTTCCAGTAAGTGGAGCCCTTGCACCCACTTAAACCATTCTTTGAAGACAGTCTCGGGTATGGGGTCATCCCAACCAACTCCTCTTCTGCACAAATCCCTCAAGATCCCTTTTGCTGTCAGAACAAGGGGACTTAACATGCCCAGGGGGTCATAAATAGAGTTTACAATAGAAAGGATGCCTCTGCGGTTGAGTGGTCTGTCCTTCAATACAATTTTGAATTTAAAAGTGTCTGACTTGATACACCACTGTAGACTCAGCAGTCTTTCAAATGGGCATAAACTCTCAGTCCAGGTCTAAGTGCCTCACGCCTTTAGCTTTGCGGAGCTCTGGGATGGCCTTGAGCACTTCAGGTCTGTTACTGTGCCACTTGGTCAAACAGAAACCACCTTTAGCACACAGAGACATAAGCTCATGATAGAGAGTCAGCGCTTCCTCCTCTGTTGCAACTGCCACCAAACAATCATCCATATAAAAACTGCTGCAGCTTGTCCACAGTCTCCTCCTTATACTCATGACCAAAATCCTCTGCACATTGCCTGAGGGAGAGGTTTGCACAGCTAGGAGAGGATGTGGCTCCAAAAAGGTGTACCTTCATTCTGTATTCACATGGTGCTTGACTCAGGTCTCCTTGTGGCCACCAGAGGAATTGCAGCAGATCAGCATCATCTGGGGGCACCTGCACTTGGTGAAACATAGCTTCCATGTCAGCCATAATGACCACAGGTTCCCTCCTGAACCTGGTCACAACTCCAATTAATGAGCTGGTTAGATTGGGCCCTTGCAACAGCTCTTCATTCAGAGATTGTCCTTTGTAACTGGCACCACAATCAAACACAACTCTGAGTTTTCCCTTTGTCGGCTGGCAGACACCATGGTGCGGTATGTACCAGACCCTGCCATCACTCCTTTCCAGCTCTGCATCAGGAACACTTTCAGCATAGCCTTTATGCAGTAAATCATTAATAAAAGTGTTATACTCCTTGTAAAACACTGGATCCCTTTGGAGCCTCCTCTTCAGATGGATTTGATGCTGTTCCACTACTTTCCTGTTATTTGTCATGCTGATGTTTGAATTTTTTAAAGTAAGGGAAACCTGGTAGTGACCATTGATGAGTTTAACTGACTTTGTGACCATGTCCATGAACCTCAGGTCTTCCCTGGACAGACCCACTTGTTCCTCCACAGCAGACTCTGGAAAGTCCATCTCAAATTGCTGTAGCCACAGTTGATCCAAATTTACAATGGATACAGGGTTCACAGTTACTGGCTGCTCACAGTAATTGGCCTCTCCACCGTTTCCTGTCAGTGGTCCATTTACTGTCCAGCCCAGCACCGTCCTTATAGCATAGGGTCCATTATCCTCACTGCGGTTGACCTCAAGTGGTTCCATGGCTCGTGGGACATTTGTTCCAATCAGCAATTCAATTCCAGCTTCAATCTGTGGTAAGGAGATGTGTTTTAAATATGGCCACCTTGTCAGATCCTTATTTGTGGGTATGTTTGCTTTATGAACCGCCATTGACAACTGAGTGTACGCTTTGGGCAACTCAATGAAGCTGTCATCTTCAAGTGCTGCTACCTCCAGCTCTGGCACAATGTAGCTACTGACAACCTTCTCCTGCCCCATGGTCCTAAGAAGAATGTTGACTTTTTTCCCAGACAAATGGAGCTTCTGCTTCAGACTCTCAGAACAGAACACTGCAGTACTTCCCTGGTCCAAAAAGGCGTATGTGTGAATTATTTTATTTCCCTTCTTCGCCTTCACTTGGATCGGCATGATAGGAAGCTTACAATCCATCTCTCCAGCCCCTGTAAGTCCACTGGAAACCAAAGTGTTGTCCACTGTAACCTGGACGCTTCTCTCAGCCGGTTCTGCCAGTGCCACACTGTCCTTATGGAGCACAGTTGGGTGTTTGTGGCCACACTTCGAACAGCAAATCTTCCTTTGGCAATTTTTGCTGATGTGTCCTATACACAGGCAGTGAAAACAGGCACCATTTTCTTTCAGGAAGTCAATTTTTTCTTTGTGTGCCATTTTCTCCAGCCACACACACACATCAAATGTGTGTCCTCCAGTGCAGCAGGGACAGATCCTCTTGGCTGGTGGTTTTATGTCTGTAGCTTCATTCACAGGTTGAGCTGTTCTCTTCACACGACTCAATGTGGTAGCGAAGCTGCATCTTCTGATGCTGGAGCGAGGGTGAGGTTTGTGTTTCATCTGTTTGGTTGATATAGTAGTGTCCTGAATGTTTCCAAAGACAGGGTCAGTCAAAATTTTCACTTGTTTTTCAACAAAATTGGTAATGTCCATAAACCTTGCTCTTCTGTTATACTTTTCCTGCAGGTCATGGGCATGAGTTTATATGAGAATTTTAAAATAATTTCCAGCATGTTTGTGGGTGTGTCCAGATCATTTAAATACTGCACATCCTCCATAGCGTTGCAGCATCCACGCAGAAAGAGGCTGTACTCCTGGAGGGCCCCCACATCTTCTGTTTTAATAGTGAGCCATGACAAAGCTTTCTCCATGTATGCTGCAACCTTTTGCTCATTGTCATAGTGCTCTTTCAATAGAGCCTTTGCCTTCACATATCCTCTGTCCGACTCCATGTGCTGAAAGCTTCTCACGAGCTCTTTTGCGTGTCCTTTGGTGTACTGTTCAAGGAAGTAGAGTCTGTCACAGTTGTTATTGGTGTTTCCCTCAACTCCATTTTCAAAATCTCTAATAAAAGAATGGTATTTGAGTGGGTTACCATTGAAAATGGGAATTTCCCTCTTTGGGAGTGCTGAGAGACATTGTTGTTGTATTAAGAGTGTTGTAATTTCATCTTGTTTTCTCAATATGTCCAACACACTATCATTTGATGATGGGTCAGTTTGTGTCACATTGGTCACAGGATCTTCAGGAGCTGTTATATAACGTTGGAGCATGTAAGAAGGATCTGGGAGATGATTTATATCAGGTAAGTGAGTGACTTTAGGCTTCACAACTCTCTGTGTGGTTTCAACTGCATTTATTTTCACTGGCAATGGTGGGACAAATTCATTAGTATTAAGTTGTTGTTTCGAGTGTGTTCTTTTGTAATATGAGTTCATCCCATCTGAAACCTTTGGCTTTGATTTACTGCTAAGACTACCATGTGATTTTATAACACTTAGGTTTACCATTTCTTCAGCAATTTGATTCTCCAGTAAAAGCTGTTCTCTTTTTTGTGTAGCTTTAACTCCTCTTCATCCAATGCATGTTTTTCCTTTAATGCCTTTTGTTTTGCTGCTAAAATTGCAAGATTTGTTTCCATTTTTAAGCGAGTAGAGGAGCGTGAGGATAAGGATAAGGAATGATGTGAGTGTGATCTTGGTTGCTGTCACAGGGCTGTAGTTCATCCTGAGGATCTTGTTCATTTGGAAAAAGTACTGGAAGGTCAGCAACAGAAGAATCCTTAATGCTGGAAAACCACTCATTTTGTTTTTTATTTTCATCATCAGGAAGGAGTGTTAGTAATTCACTGTGCAGGTCAGAGGCCTTTTTACACAGTGCATTCAAGTCATTCAGTTGTGAGGGGATTTCAATCACATTTTCTTTAGATTTCATGTGCGCTTTCAATTGCAGAATAAGCGCTTTGATTTTATTAACGGCACCTTTGCGCTCATGCTGTAACCGTTCGATTTTATTTTCCAAAGCTTTGGTGGTCAGTTTGATTTCTCTTTTTTCCTTTTCCATGTTTGAAAACTCAGCAACGGTGTTTATTTGACTAATTTCCGTCCCGTATTTTGTATGAAGCAATACAATCACAGTTCATTCAGCTCATTCAGGAGTGCATTAAAATCCATCCATAGACATTGCATTCCTTCAGTTATTAACAGAGCAAATCCGATCCACACATTAATCCAAGCATTCCAACCAGCAATAGGCCTTGAGATAACATCAGCCGCCACGTATTTATGCCACAAAGTCCCGACATCAGAATCCAGTAAAAACACGAAGAAGTTGTTCCACCATCAGCGCGCCGAATGCATCCAGCGAAACATCCATTTAAAACATTGTCATCATTTGACACGATGTATTCCAAACGAAGCGGATTCCTTAATCCACAAACTTCCACCGGTTCGGGCCTACCTGTCCCCAGGTGAATGGATGGCGGGGCATGGCACTTTGCATGGCACTTCGCGTGGCACTTCTCTCTACCTGTATGTCTCTTACAGTACACAAAATCCAGACATGCAGTTTTGGGGTTACATAAAGTTCTACACTGTTTTTTCCCTGTTGTTACTGAGGTCTGTCTATTGGTGATGAGAGTAACTGGTGACAGATGGGTGGAGATTGTTTCTTGATACACTGCAGTTACAACCTGAAGGACCCTTGCAGCAGGATTCAAGCCCTGCATGTAATCCATTTATGTGGGTGATGCCATTCCATCTGATTCAGCATTCAGTTGGAATGTTTTTGCCCATTCCACTATTTGTCCTCTGTAGCTGCAACCTATTGAGAAAACTATAACACTGTAACTGTAATTCTAAATTATATCAGATTCTCTTCAAGATGTGGGTCCATATTTATCAAACGATATCAAAAGATTTGCCCTTACAATTTACTCAGCGATAAATTATTGAGAGAATGTACAAACACAATCAATGTCAGCTTTCTACTGGCAAGGGTGTTTTCACCCCTGATAAATGCAAATAAGAACATGAACATCCTTTCACATGTGTCAGAAGGTGCTCAATCATCTCTGCACTCTGGACAGACTGCAGAGACCTCTGTAATATTTTCAATCCCTCATAAATATAATACATTTCTGAAGTTTGTGAGGAGGAGTAAATGTGAAAGCTTTTCATTTTGTTCACTTGAGGTCAAATTTTTTTTTTGTAGTTTGACAACGCTGGCTTCTTCACTGTATTCTCTATATGAGCTGTACAGTCAGAGGTCCCACTGCCAAAGCTGTCCTGGTGGAATTCTTAACTGTGGAAGTTGCAGATTACTTATATACAAATGTAATTTCAAGGAGACAGAGTGGACGAACAAAACTACAATATCTCAATTGTAAAATCCAGTTAAATTAATACATCACTTACTCTGTGGCATTTGACTAAATGACTTATTGATTGAGCAGCTATAATTCTGAACTTCAGAACATCAGGTGATGCCTATGTTAATATAAGATGAGATAAGATAAGATAAGATAAGATAAGATAAGATAAGATAAGGTAACATAAGACATTCCTTAATTAGGCCCACAATGGGTAAATTTCAGTAAAACAGCAGCAAAGTGGTCAGCAAAAACACAGACAGAGAGAATGTATATATATATATATACACAGTACATAAAAATTATGAACACTATGTACAATATAGACAGAAAAATGCATATGAGAACCAGGATTAAAAAGATCACTTGAGTGACATTGCACAGCATGAAATGACGTTACATCCTAATGAAAATATTGCATGGGCTACATAGCAGGTTATAGTGTAGTTATTGACAGATTTGGTATGTTTTAGTGTGTATGTGGTTCACTGGGAGTGGTGCTGGTTTACAGTCTCACAGCTGGAAGGAAGAACCTTACTGAACCCTTGAGACAACCCCTTTTTTCTTTTGCATATATTTATTTGATCCATGTTTCATATAGACAATGCTGTCGTGGTTAATGGAGGTGCAAGAAACACTGAATAAATTCACAGGAAACACATTCTTGTAAAAGACACAAAATGAGTACTTTAGTGGGTTTGATACTGAGGTGTTGTGTTTGTACCCGGTTATGGACGTGAATGCCCATTGGGCTACATTAAATGAGTATTCTGTCCTGCTAGTATCCACCCTCAGAGGGTGACTCAAAGGCTTTTTGTTCATCGGCTTCCATTTATCCAAAAATAACTTGATCTCAGCCCTATTTTCATTTCTCTCCTTCCTCCTCCTACACACCCAGCATCAACTCAGCCAGCCTGGCACATATGCAGTGGGGGTTGTTCATTTGTCCATCTTTTATATGATCTTGTAGTGTTTGTTTCTGTCTGCTCCTGGGCAACTGATTCTTATCCTCGTTGCTCACCTCTTAGAAATTTACATTTAACTGTCAGCTGTATAAATAGCTAATATCCAGTGCAGGGAATGTTCTTGCTCTTCCTGGTGTATTTTGATAATAGGAAAGTAAATTGGGGGCTGAAACCTGTGAGTAAGCATTCAGTCAGGAAGGAGGATCATGCAGAAAAAATGTTCAGGTTTGATACTGCTTGATTATTGGCAGTACATTTTTATTCCCCACGAGTTTGCTTTATTAAATTTGGCCATGGTTTATACTAAGGCAGTGCGCAGGCTCAGTCCATGCTTGCTGACCTGATACTGTGTGTGGAGCAGATCAACCTGCACTCCTTTGTTATCATCCTGGGTGACAAAGAAACCCTTATCCACAAACTCCCCAAATACAGAGAGTATAATAAATCAGACAGGAGGACAATCTAGATCATTGTTACACTACAGTTAAAGAGGCCTATCATGCCAACCCTACTGCTCTAT
The DNA here is from genome assembly GCA_016785225.1 of Psettodes erumei. Classification (NCBI taxonomy): domain Eukaryota; kingdom Metazoa; phylum Chordata; class Actinopteri; order Pleuronectiformes; family Psettodidae; genus Psettodes; species Psettodes erumei. Next base: position 618,250 of record JAFBJZ010000647.1, read on the forward strand.
CACACACATTTTAATGGACACTTGACTGATTGATGAGGGAAAGGGATGCTTTTTTGTCACATTGACTGAAAATCTGTGTATGATCTCTGGCTTCCAAGTGAAGTAATGTAATAAAGTAATGTATACCCTATAATCAAGAGCAGCTAACATATAATATACATTGTAAACATACTGGACTATATTAGTTGCACAGCAGAGCAGAGGGAGAGTGGGGCTTGTATTGATCTCAGTGTGTGTGTGTGTGTGTGTGTGTGTGTGTGTGTGGAGGGGGGGTGTTCCAGTAGCTTGTTAGCAGCACCAATGGAGCTGTCAGATTGTGTTAGGCAGTAGTGTCATGGGTAGTATGAGTAGGACAGAGGAAACTGTCACACACACGCATGTGCCTATCCTACAAATGCAAGCGTGCACGTACACTTCCAGCCATGAATGCATCATACACACCAACACCATGGCCCTGCATGGTTGTTCATCTGGAAAAAAATGGCCTTGCACCCACTGTGATCCCTGGAGCCTTTTTTCTATAGTCTCATTAGATGTAAAGTCACTGTTATATAAAGACCAGAGAGATGGGACTTCATACAGTGCTGTTACTGGCACTAATAAGTCCAGACTGAATGTGTTTGCCCAGTACACTGAGTAGAAATGAAAAAGACAGGCATTGAACTGGGAAAAAGATATCCACTTTTAATGTTGCCTTTGTTTCTGGTTTGATTGTTAGGTTTGCTACCTCAGGTCCTGGAAGCAGAACAGAGCCAAGCCAGGTAAGAAGGTTTTACTAATACACCAGGAGAGTGGAAGGGTTCACAGCAGGCTGGACCAGTTGGTATGGCTGGCAGGGCAGGGAATTGATGGTGAGCAAGGTGTGGCTATATGTCTGAGACTGAGTTCCTGGCAGGGGTGGACAATAACAAAGTACATTTACTTGAGTACTGTACTTAAATAGCCTTTTTTGAATATCTGTATCTTTAATATTATTTATTTAGGAAACATATTACTTTAAACTCACTATGTTTGAAAGACAAATATTGTAGTTTTCAATCCACTACATGTCTCACCAAGTTCCTTGTTATTTGTTTTTTGATGAAGCAGCTTTGACCACACTAAGATTTGTCTCATAGAGACCTGTGAGATGGACAGTATCGTATGTGTCAGTGATTACTAATTGTTGGAAAAGTTTGTTGAGTTGTCACATAAGTGTTGCGGTTGTGCTTTGTTGTCTGGCTTACAACAGTACAACAATGTGTTGATATGAAAAATACACTTTACTTTTAATACTCAAGTATTTTAAAAGCAAGAGTACTCCAGTACTTTATCTTCAGTAAAAATCTGACTGAACGACTTTCACTTGTACAGGAGTAATATTTGACCAGTAGTATCTGTACTGGTCAAATATTACTACTACTACTTTGCTATTCACAATATGTTATGCTTGAATATAGCGAGAGAGATCTGTCTCTATACTTACATTAATGACTGACTTCTGTTTTGAAAGACAGGTCTGTGCTCTGTTGTGATGTTTAACCTTGAGTGTATAAATAAGGAAATTAAGCTTGTTCAGACTGAGCAGGAGGAGACAGAGGTAAACTTGGGGTTTGTTAAAGAAAACCTGCCAGCAACAGGTTAGCTATCTCAACAGAACAGAACAAAACAAAACAACAGTATTTCCAAGTGCTAGTGGTTATAACACTATATCCATTCCATATACCAGCCAACCTGGGAGTTTGCATGTTTTCCATATGTCTGTGTGTTGGCTCTAGGTTTTCTGGTTTCCATGTCTTTAGGCTGTAAGTGGAAACCAGATTCTCCTGTTCACCTGGCCAGGAGACTCTACATTGCTAGTAGGAGTAAATATGTATGCTCTAATCCCCAAGCAGGATAAGTGGCAATAGGTGAAGTGATAGGAGGGTTAATGAAAATGAAAACCTTAATCTTTATTTTAAAAAAAGTGTTACTTGAGACACCACCACACAAATATATTTTATCCTTGCTGGTTTACACCTATGCACTTTTATACAGTTTTGTTCATTTTCCAAATGCTTTCTGCATCCTTAGTCGATTTTGATGTTTGTGTGTTTTTCATTGTGGGAACAAAGAGGACCAAACTGTCAAGGACTGTGGGGCACATATCAGAATGCTAAAAGGTTTAAAAGCTGAAAGCTCTTGACAGCTTCAACACTAACATGATTTAATTAAACCCAGTGGGTTGTGACCTGATACATTGAATCTTGTCATTCCTATGTTATGACTTGTTTGTTAAAGTTGGACTTGTTGCCCTGCATTAACTGTTTGTTTTGTTGCTCCTCTCTCTTCCTGTTTTCCAGTGTCTGCAGTGCTCCTCTCAGGGACAGTCTTCTGCAGCCCTTCGCTGATCAGGGGCCTACCTGGCATCTCTCATACATATCATTCCTCTTGCCACCCACCCATACTTCCCCCTGCCATGAAAGGCTTGTCTAGTAGTCGGAGTCACCATCACGTGGTCTCCTATGAACCATCGTATGATCCACTTGGTCTCCATGTTGACCACAAGCCATATGTGATCAGTCAGCTGGACATTCCTGTTCCAATCCCCATGCCACATCCAGCTGAGCTAACCTACTATAATGCTCAGCGTACCTCATACCCCTCTGACACCAACAGCATCGTCCCATATGGAACCTTTCCCAGGAGGTGCCACTCCACCTCCTCATCTCACCATCCTGAGGTAAAGGATGAGTGTATGGCCATGGTACCATATGTAGGAGGAGGGGGAGGGGGAGGAGGAGGAGGAACTGGAGGAGGATATGGAGGTAAAATGCCCACCCGGGTACCAGCAAACTTTGCGGACCCGTTTGAGCATCAGCCGTCATTTTCCAGAGATGGCTATCATACACTACAGTACAAACGAGGTGCTCTCACCCACAGTGGGATGATGGGGGCCAACCATAACAACAATGACAGCCCTGGGAGAATTCGCCACCTTGTTCACTCAGTCCAGAAACTCTTCACCAAGTCACATTCATTGGAGGGCCCACACCACACACAGTCCTCCAAGGGGGCCAATAATGGGAACATTAATGGTGGTGGTGGATGTGGAGGAGGAGGTGGTGGTGGTTCCAGGGCCAGTCCAGAGGGTGAAACTCCACCAGTGGGAGTGCGTCACCGGAAGCACAGCAAGAGCCGTGAGCGCTGTCGATCAGCGGAGCCCAAGCATCGAAGCCACCACCACCACCAGCTCCACGGCTCAGCATCTGCTCCAGGCTCTGGATATTGGAGTTCAGATGACAACCTGGAACGGGAGCTGTGTCTCTACCACCCTCACCACCACCAACCTCCACCCTCACCCTCACCCTCCATATCCCCTTCACCCATCGCCATGACAATGGGGCGATATCCCATCAACAACCCTGACAAGTTCCCGCAGACTCCCCTCCCAAGTCTCTCCTCCTCACAGTCTCACCCATACTTCATGATGGACTCTTATGGCACACTCAGTGAACACACACACACCCACGCACACCATGGCCACAAACACCACCATTCTGCACTCAAAGCCTCCCGGAGCAACAACGGTGTGAAGTATGCATCATCGTCAGCATGCGTGCCTGTTAGTGGTAGCAGCAATAACAGCGGTGGCGGTCTCGGTGGAGGAAGTGGCCCCTTGCTTCCACTGGGTCTTGTGGATGGGCCACTTGTGAAGAAAGGTGCATGGTCGTCAAGCCTAACGGTGAGCAGGGCCCGAGAGGTCTACACCAACAACAGCAGCCACAACCAGCTACGAGCCAGCGCAGGATCTGGTAACCTAAAACTAGATAGAGCTCTAGTCAAATCTAAGGGCAGTCAGCAGCAGGAGCGCTCTTGCCATTTCTTACAGGTAAATAAATCCTCCCTGACTCCCCTCTAAAGCCAGTTGATCCACCCCACTCCTCCTGTTGACTCTGTTTTCTCCACAACTTACTTTCTTCACCAATGTTTCCTCTAAATCAGTGGTGGTCAGTTTTGCTAGACTTCAGGTTTTCACTTCTACCAAACACAGCTCTTTTTTCTACATCACTGAAAAAGTTCAGCTTTGTTTAGAGAAGGGCAAATCAGTGAGTGGGTTTCATTATGGAGGGGAAATAAATTTCTTGGATAATGTAGTTACCAGTTTCAGAATGTGCACAGCTGCCATCTTGGCCCATCCAATCAATATTTTTTTTAAAGTTACATAGGTCTTGGGGTCCTAGTTTAGCAGGAATGATTCGTCATAATTTGAGGTTATTCCATTGCCAAAATAATTTCAAGGCACAGGGTTTACCTCCTATTAAAATTACCAGGCTGATCTTTAATTTTCAATAGGAATCATCGCCCTCTGCTGGGAAAGTTTCCCATGGTCACAATTTGCTAGTGCTACATATAACTGTTACAAACAAATAACTGAATGAAATGTAAATGTATGTAAATATATGGGCTATATTCTGAGAAAAGACAGTTTTTGGTGTTTCACTACTGGGGAAGAAAGGAGTAAAATAAAATGTCCTTTTTTGTGCAGTTCCACCAGAATCACATGTCCCCATACTCTAACTCAAACATGTACTGAACTAGTGAGTGATTGGAAACACAGCCCTGTAATGTTAAGTGGAGGGAAAGTAAGCTATAAGAGCCAGCTGTCAATAAGGATCAAAAGCACAAAAAAAACAACAAAAAACTGTACAAGAATAGTTGGATGTGCTGACAAGGGGCAAGTCCGCAGTGTGGATCCTGCAAGGACCTTTTCCAGAGTGCACCTTTTGATGGCATTGTCAGGACTGTCGTTTGCATGATAGTTTTACAGTTGGCCTTCTAATTAAAAAGGTTTGCAGGGCTTGGGGCTGTAGTCAAGGCTTCTTAGAGGTGGGGCATCCCTGATTTCATGCTTTTATAAATCAACAATTTTAGTAAATGCAGCTTGACTGAAAACCATGCCAGGGCTGGTCCGAGTGAAAGTCCAAAGTCTTCTCTAACTCAGTCCCTGTATTGTTTTAGTGTTTGGTTTGAATGACAACTACAGATTTTTATGACTGTAAACCATGACTGGATATCACTGCTGGGGACACACTAAAGCTGGTAATATGTGGGCTTTCAGTATGATTCAATTTTAAGCACATTATTCAATTTACAGACAGCCAAGTGTGTAGTTTCATCTTCAAGATCCTATTGATCCCTCTCTCGGCCCAGGATCACAGAAAATGTTTCATTAATTTTAAAATCATTTAATTTGATCCAAAAATATATTGCAGATAATGTTATATTAGAGCTGAAGCCAACAGTTAAATTATCAATTAAACTAAATCTTTATTTAAACTAAAGAATAAACTTATATGTTTGTACATATGTTTATATTTACTGAAATATAAATACAATATAATAATTGTTACAACACCATGAAATACTGGAAAAAATTGTCATTCACAATTTCCTAATGCCGAAGATGATGTCATTAAATTGATTTGTTCTGAGTAGTCCTCAACGCAGTGTGTTAACTTTACAGTAACTTAAGAAAAGCATCAAACACAGGAATATTTTGCCAGTTTTGCAAAGAAAAAAGAATTAAAACATTTAATCTGCCATCAAAACATTTGCTCGTTATCTATTTCCTTGATCAACTAATCAATGAATCAACTAATCATTTCAGCTCTAATTAGCATATTGCTGGATGACAAATAAAAATGTGTCATATGTGAGCTGTTTATTGTCATGTGCCCAGTTGAAACAGACGATCACAATGAACAATGAGATTCTTATTTTGCTTATCCCCCTAGTCACAAAAATATTAACTTAACAAAACACAGAATCACAAAATATAACTTAAAAACTAAAACAAAATGTAAATTAAAATGTACAGACTAAAAAATATAACACCATACATATTTGTATGGTGTTATATACGTATCTGGCAGATTTCTTACCAGCACTATTTCATTAAATGTAGGTGTGCATGGAGAAAGTAAGGTATACCTGAACATTAAAATTTGACATTATTTGATATTTTAACTGTGACTTCTTCATCTACTGTGACAAATATTATCCATAGCACTTCCCCCTGTTCCAGGTGATGACACTGAAGGATAGCACACAAATATCATGTAGAATTTCATAATGTATGGAGAAAATTATGGAGTAAACTGTCTGGAAGCTCAGTTGAGACACTGTCTATTAATAGAGTAACCAGTCTGAAACTTTGCTAAAATCTAGTAGAATATAAATAACAAAGAAAAAATAATTTTATGACATCAATGTTAAAATCAATGTAGATTCTATACTGTCTTGATGCATTTATGCTTGGAGATTTGGAACATTGGCTGCAGTGTTCTAATATACTTAAAGGGATAGATACTGTGATCTACTTCATCTCACTGTATATATCACAATGTATTTGTCTTCCCCAGAGAGCAGGTAGGTAGCTCATTATTTGCCTTTACCAGCAGCCATGAAATGTTACATTGATGTAGCTTGGTAACTTAATAGAAAAGACTTAAAATAATTTTCAGTGGTGTTCAACATTGCAATAGTCCAATCAGCAAATCTCCAAACATCCTACAAATGCCCTCAAAGGTTAATTAGTGTTCTAAAGTAGTCTAATGTACTTAGATAACTGCATAGTATGTAGCCTACTCACATTCCAGTTTTAGTGTGTCTACATCCTTAGAGGGAACATTGCTATCTATCAAAAGTTTATTACTACTTATTACTCTGACCCCTGAAGAACCTGCTGCCACCCCCTCCCCCACCTTTCCTCCACTTACCCAACTCACCCCCATGCTTTCTACCACCCTCCAACCCACATCCACCCCCTTTACTTCCTCTTGGTTTGGAGAGCCTCCCTCTTCCTTCTCCTCTTCCTCCTCTGTCCTCCTTTTCAGTTGAAGAGAGAAGTAAGTGCAGAGCCAGTAGCAGCCTTACTCTCTGAATGCTAGGTAATGACATTACACATGAATAACAGCCTCATTTTTAATTTTGTATTGCTTTCCTTCCTGCTGCTCTGTCAGTTATCTTGCCTTACCTCAATGCTTTGGTGGCTTGTTGTGATTGCTGTGCTGTTGTTTGACGTGCTGTCCTGAGTGGTGGGGAGGTGTTTTACTACATACTATATAGGAATTAGTAGAGTTTATACATTTTGAATAATAACAATAACAACAACAACAATAATAATAATAATAATAATAATAATAAATAAATCTTTGTAATATAACCAGTGTATAGAGTTCAGTACAATTAAAACTCGTTTTTTTTTATTTAAAAAGGAACATGCCAGTGGTTATGTATGTTTACACAAATAATGAATTTCTTCTTACACCAGTCATTTTCCTTATTTTGGCTCTTTGAATACTCAACATTTCATATACATTCCTTTTGTGTAGTTCTGTGTTGCACTGAAAATTTGTTCTGATGTGACACACTCTACTCCCTTAAACACATCTGCAGTTTTGTTAGGGCTGATGAACAGTTTTATCAACTTTACTGTGAAGATACCAGAGATTGCCTACTAAGGATGGCTTGTCACACATCTCTGATTCTTCCAGCACTCAAGTATCCTGTTCATGGCAGCAAAACACTGTTGATCAACATCTTATGTTTGGTCATGCTCACTTTTAAATTAGCAATAATTTAGTGTTTCTGCCTGTTGTTCTAAATCTTTGATGTCAAAACTTGATCAGATCTAATAAAATGCTATTGAACCCCAGGCCCCTGGAATAGAGGAGAGAAGGAAAAAAATGTTTCCAGTCCACAGATTTGCTTTCACTATAATTTCCTGGCAGATAATTGACAAGAAATGTTTGATCTGGATTCCTCCACATTTGTCAACAGCACATACAAAATCTCTTTTGGTAGTCACCCTAAATGAATTCTTTTTATTCCTGTTACCCACAAAATATCTGGAGATATAAGGGATGTAGTTTAGCTTGCTGCAGTGTGCTGTAACCAGCAGCTGTAAAAGTTAAATATCGTCCCCAGCACCCACTGCTGTTTGTTATCTGTACTATGCTGTGTGGGATAATCCTCTCCAGGAATGTGTGTTTGTGCGTGCATTTGTATGGCAAGGAATTCTATTATAAAGTACACATACATTACACATAGAACTACCAAAATATTGTACCAGAGGCAGCCCCTGGCATAAGTGACATAGGCGGTTGCTTTGAGCATCAAATGCCAAGAGGGGGCCGCAAGAGGTTTATGTTTGTTGGGATACCCCCAGTTGTGAGGGCCGAGTATTGCTTTTATATTTTTATTTTGTACTACCAACATCATTTTTTATCATTATGATGACACACAAAGGCAGTGCTACTATCATGTCATAATATATGTAATGTTAACCAATGCAGTAACATTAACACCATTCTACAAGACTAAGTCTGGACTCAGCTGCTGAGATATTTTGAGTCAAAAGAGGACTAAATTATCTGGCACACAATTAAGGAAGTGGTGCAAAGAAGAAGAGAAGAAAAAACAATATAGAGGTAAGAATCACCATGACTGTTCAAGGCGTTAATGTTTATTTAAGAATAGCTAGAAACTAGCTAATAAGCATCCTAGCTAACTGCGGGCAGACGGGAGGCCTGTGAAGTTATTAGCTGATTTATAGAATTTCTGCTTGGTAGATATATTGGCTTGTCATATAATATAACAATAGGGTTGCTTGATTAATTAATTGTAATATCCTACTTAAAGCTAGCTATATAAAGAGCTTTTGTTTGTCCAATTAGCTAGCAGCTAACTAATATTAGGTAGCCAACTGTATACTATTCATGTAACGTTGTCCTAGAGCTTTCCATTTTATGCTAGCCAGTTAAAAATACTTCCCTTTAACATTTTACCCATGATAACAATTAGCATTTTTCTAATGACTACATTTTCTGCATGCACTACAATATTTGACCTTACAAGCTAATTGTCAGTACAGATAGGGATTATATAATGTAGGCATGGAGCATTTCCTCAATTATGTGTTTGTGAGTGTGTGGGTGATAGGGTAAGAGAGAGAGAGCAGGTGAGCATGTGTTCACATGCCGCTAAAGGCTCAGGTCTAGCATCTTCCATATTCCAACAGGTTCTCTAATGAAGTATTTACAAGGCACGTCAGCCTCTCCATCAACATCTTCTCAACTAACCCCCAGTGACTAAGGTGATTTATGATTTTTGTAACTTTTATTTGTTATGTACTTATGTACTGTGCTTTTTACTCATACATCGTCTACTGTAAATTAATATGCCTATTTGTATTTTGCACTTTTTGCATATTTGCTTGAGTTCTTAACATTTCTCAAAGGTTTCTTGAGAATTACACTTTTTGAGTATTTATCAAATTAAAACTGTTATTGATTATTATTTACTTTCACATTGTCAACTGTATTCATGTTTCACATTTTTGCATGATATTTATTGTTTCTACAACCAAATGGTATAAGATTTAATAAAAATGTAGTGTTTCAGTATGGGGGGTTAAGGGTCTTTAATGCTTGGTTGTGGGCCGGGGCAGTGCTCTCAGTGATTTTAGCTAAGAAAAACAAAAACAACAATGTGCGAGCAATAAATGGAAGCAAAACAAAGAAAAAAGTATGAATCACAAGAAATCCAAATAAAGAAAATTAAAAAATAAGAAACTCAGGAAATGCTCAGAGGTGAAAGGAGATACACTGGGGGAGAATAGGAAGCATGAATCCACATGAACAGGAAGAAGACAGCAGGCGATAAGGAGAGCACAAACACAGGAGCGAGACAGGTAGGGTGAGGTAACACCTCACACAGTGGGCCGTTACAGTAACGGTCATGCCTATGAGTCATGCCTGGTGAGCGCAACCACTAAAATGAAAGGATGTGTCAACTCCAAGGACCACCACGACGTGGCCTCCACTTTCCAGTTTTTAGAACTGAACAACAACTAAACACTTTCGAATGAGAGGTGAAACGTCAAGGAGAACAATGAAGTACAGTTACCTTCACTTGAGTACTTACTCAATAAATTCTTGAGAGAAGGTAAAATAATGTAATGTCAAACCAATCAGAAGATGACACCAAGAGCTCCTCATAACCATGGGAGTGGCCTGATATTGGCTGCATTTTGCCTTTGCTGGCCCCTTTATGGTGCAGATGTTTCTTGTGATGGTGATGTGAACTCCACATAGATAGAAGTCAGCATCATGAGCAACATCATAGAAGGGAACAATTAAATAACACAATGTAACTCCAAGTCAATCACACTTCTGTGAAATAAACTGTCCCCTTAGGAAGCAACACTGATTGACAATCAATTTCACATGCTGTTGTGCAAATGGAATAGACAACAGGTGGAAATTATAGGCAATACTAAGACACCCCCAATAAAGGAGTGGTTCTGCAGGTGGTGACCACAGACCACTTCTCAGTTCCTATACTTTCTGGCTGATGTTTTGGTCACTTTTGAATGCTGGTGGTGCTTTCACTCTAGTGGTAGCATGAGAAGGAGTCTACAACCGACACAAGTGGCTCAGGTAGTGCAGCTCATCCAGGATGGTACATCAATGTGTGCTGTGGCAAGAAGGTTTGCTGTGTCTGTCAGCATAGTGTCCAGAGCATGGAGGTGCTACCAGGAGAAAGGTCAGTACATCAGGAGACATGGAGGAGACCATAGGAGGGCAACAACCCAGCAGCAGGACCGCTACCTCTGCCTTTGTGCAAGGAGGAACAGGAGGAGCACTGCCAGAACCCTGCAAAAGGACCTCCAGCAGGCCACAAATATGCATGTGTCTGCTCAAATGGTCAGAAACAGACTCCATGAGGGTGGTATGAGGGCCCGACGTCCACAGGTGGGGGTTGTGCTTACAGCCCAACACCGTGCAGGACATTTGGCATTTGCTAGAGAACACCAAGATTGGCAAATTCGCCACTGGCGCCCTGTGCTCTTCACAGATGAAAGCAGGTTCACACTGAGCACATGTGACAGACGTGACAGAGTCTGGAGACGCCATGGAGAACATTCTGCTGCCTGCAACATCCCCTAGCATGACCGGTTTGGCAGTGGGTCAGTAATGGTGTGGGGTAGCATTTCTTTGGGGGGCCGCACAGCCCTCCATGTGCTTGCCAGAGGTAGTCCGACTGCCATTAGGTACCGAGATGAGATCCTCAGACCCCTTGTGAGACCATATGCTGGTGCGGTTGGCCCTGGGTTCCTCCTAATGCAAGACAATGCTAGACCTCACGTGGCTGGAGTGTGTCAGCAGTTCCTCCAAGACGAAGGCATTGATGCTATGGACTGGCCTGCCCATTCCCCAGACCTGAATCCAATTGAGCACATCTGGGACATCATGTCTCGCTCCATCCACCAGTGCCACGTTGCACCACAGGCTGTCCTGGAGTTGGCGGATGCTTTAGTCCAGGTCTGGGAGGAGATCCCTCAGGAGACCATCCGCCACCTCATCAGGAGCATGCCCAGGCATTGTAGGGAGGTCATACAGGCACATGGAGGCCATACACACTACTGAGCCTCATTTTGACTTGTTTTAAGGACATTACATCAAAGTTGGATCAGCCTTTAGTGTGTTTTTTCCACTTTAATTTTGAGTGTGACTCCAAATCAAGACCTCCATGGGTTAATGAATTTGATTTCCATTGATAATTTTTGTGTGATTTTTTTCTCAGCACATTCAGATATGTAAAGAACAAAGTATTTAATAAGAATATTTCATTCATTCAGATCTAGGATGTGTTATTTTAGTGTTCCCTTTATTTTTTTGAGCAGTGTATCAACACACACTCCAGTACAGATGCAGATGGAGTCAAAGTAGAAGTTACCACGGTATGTTATTTCTTATTTTGCTGCCTCGAGCCATCAAAACAGCTGTGTATTTCCAAGGAAACAAGTTACAGATTATATGAAATATATAGTACATGCTGTTGACATAGTGTATTCACACAGACTTACTGTGAATGTCACATGTACAGTGACTTATTTCTTATAATAACACGCAAATTGTTAAACCTCAGAAATGCATCACATAGCATCTGCAGTAATAACAGTATAAACCATAGCCAGCAGTGTTCCACTGTTCTTCAGAATGAGTGTTGCTGCAGTGGAAGCGAGGCCCATGCGTGGGAGAGAGGTGCTGCTGATGCTACTCCAGCTGGTCCTCTCCCCACATTCTCTTTTTATAGCCAAACTGCTCATTTGTGTCTCTTTGACGTCACACACACACATACAGTCAGAGAGCATAGAGAGAGGGAGGGAGAGATTTAGCCCTAGCAGATCTGTTCAGCCTCTTTCCCTTAGTGACTCATTTATAATTAGTCAGAGAAGCAGTGCCATTCTCATGTTGTCTGTTTCTGTCCAGTCTAAAGGCCGTAAACAGTCACACTCAGAAGTACACTAAAAGGGTGTGTGTAATTAAAAATAATGAGCTGTCGTGACTTATTTGTATGTATATATAGAGGTTACAGCTACTGACATCATTACAGCTTGATATACCAACATTAATGGTAAAGTTTAAACGTTCAGTTTGTGTGGACAAAAGACACCCCGTGTGTGAGCCAGTGCACATTTTCGTTGTCGTAAGTTGAAGAGTACATATGATTTTACATATGACTTAAAGAAGTAGATTAAGTGTTCTAGTCCCTTGTCTGGCTTGACATTCGGACTTGTTCCACACTGTTAATGAAATTGTCAATAGCTCTATTTGAATTCAGGTGTGCCAGTTCCAGGGTTCTGGTGTGGGGCCTGCTGGCTTGGAGTCATGGCTCAGTGGCACAGCTAAATGGAGTACAGCCATTTAGCCAATCATTCTTAATGTTTACTTCAGACTTCTAAAGCATTTTATATTGTGCCTTACAATATAATGGCTATAACATATCAGTGACTAAACATATCACATTCTGAAGAGTATACATTATTGTAAGGACATATGTATTTCAACAGTAGACCGACTGTTTCTCTGAATTGTCCTTTGAACAGGGAGAAATTGTAATGACTGACACACACTGTATATACAGTATAATATTGCTCACTGTATAGTTACAGTATTGTTCTCCACTAGTTTTAATTCTAACATTGTTGTATTTCAATTCCATTTTACCTCAGACTGTCAGTACTATTACTTTGAGAAAACAAAATGCAAATGTATTAATTAGTAGTTCTCATCAAAACAATGACTGCGGTTACCTGTTGTTTTTTACAACCACCACATTTCCTCACTTAATACTAGTGTTATGTAGCTACCTACTTTAATTTCATGTGCTGAAATTTTTTCATAGCCATATCTAAAAGTTGCTCAAAACAGTGAGACATTTAATTTGAAAACTGAGACACAGTTAACTTTTGGTTAACTGAAAATAATCTCTTTAATCTCTTATATGATGTAAAACCTTGTGAAAATATAAAGGTGCTTTATCTTTGTGGGAATTTATACATTTTGTTCAATTCATATCTTTGACTTGTAATATATGGGTGTATTCCCCATAGTACAAGTCTTTTGTCTTTGGTATTTATCCATCAAACAATTGTCTGGTTGCAGTCACATGAGTCGTTATGGTCACATGGGACATTCACATGTTCACATTTTAGAATAGAATGTGTTTTTATTCCTCATTCTCACATTCACACAGAAGTAGCCATCATGACTTCACCACTGTAAGGTGTGACCCCCTCACCCCACACACTGCCACTAACAGCCTCATTACCATAACAAAATTAGTGATTAGTGTATTCGGGAAAAGCGGTCGGGCCAAATGGCCCCTATGTGGGTCTTCAAGGTAGACAGAAAAATGCTGGGACTTCTAGTGTTAATAAAGTGCGAACACACACACACAAATGACCATACACACATTGTGCACTCTCCTGTGCGCATGTGTTGAATTTATCCTTGAAAGCAGATGTATGAATTAACCAGGTCTATACCACAGGAGTGTGGGAGCTGTGTATGGATACATGTATGAGTGATGGGTCAAGAAAAACATCAGTTTAGTAATTTTTTCTTCTTTGGATGATAGATTTTGCTCTGCATTGTGTTTATATTGCACTGCATGCTACGTGTGTTTTCAGAGGTTCCATGTTTGGATGCCTGTAGGTCAGACAATAGACCCTCCTGACAGCATTTCTCTGTCCACTCTCTCTGGTCATCAGGTACCTCAGGACGAGTGGAGCAGCTTCCATCCTTTAGGGAAGGAGGATGACATCCCTTGTCGGAGAATGAGGAGTGGAAGCTACGTCAAAGCCATGGCTGAGGATGACAGCGGAGAATCTGATGGGAGTCCCAAACCCTCCCCCAAGATCCAGGCACGCCGGGCCAGCTACTTGAAAGCCACACAGCCATCACTGACTGAGATGACCACTCTACAGTAAGATTACATGGGCCCTGTCCAGTTAAATTTACCATGACGCTCAGACATTTTCATTTGCAGCATCTTTCCAATATCCTGTGTTCCCATGAGGTTTAAATGTCATATTTGAAAAACATGTACAATTTAATGAAAATGTTTTTTTCTGTGATCAGTTTTTGAAACCATGCATGTAGTAATGATACGCATTGACAGGCCTATTATAATGTTGCTTTTGAATGAGAATACATTTTAAATGGACAAAACCATTAGCAGTGTTTATCCTTGCAATTGAATTGAATTTTATAGTAGAAGCAGAATTTCCGTAAAAGGCACAGAGCATATTGAGGTCCTGATGGCACCATGCTGGCACGCAAACATTTACTTCTCTTTCCTGTTATAAAGCATTAATAGTGAATGCTAAGATAGTTTGTCAAATTAAATCTCCCTTATAATAAACAAAAAACTGTAAGATCAGAAAAAAACAAACCCTTAGTTAAAGCTCATCATATATCCTCTTATAAACAGCACAGAGAATAGTTGATATCTTCAATAAGACCATGGCAATAAAGCAAAAAACTACAGAAGAAGAGATTGTTGTTATGATTAAACATGGCTTTGCAGGGACTATAATATCATGTAATATTTTTAAAAGTGAGGTGTAGATATGATTGAGAAACAGCATTTGATATCTATGAAGTTGCTATTGTAACCTCACTTCATCAATTATGAATCATTTCACTGTGATCCTAAGTCCGGTGTTATGCAGTTTGTTACAGAAGCCATGGTATAATCACATGAAACCTGCAGCTGTAGTGTTTCCCTCAGCATTAGTCTGGGTAGCTAATGAACAAAAGGCGGGGCTTGTTGTGCAGGATAAACTCTTATCAGTAAGAACCAAAGGCAGATGTGACATTCGCTGCTTATTATATTTTACTTCTTGTAAGGATGTAAACAGATCTGGTGACAGCTGATACTGTATATATCTACAGTTCAAAATAAACGTGTTTTACAGTTTGTTCCATTTGTAGAAGATATTTGTCTGATAACATTTACACAATCATCTTCCAGCTCATGCAGATTTTGCCTGTGAATATTCCCTAAATATTTCAGATGATACAATTAGACTGATCACATTTTAAATGATGTAAAGAAAAAAAGGTTTAATGGCAGAAATGATGCCATCATATTCATATTCAATTGTCATCAGAATCTCTTTATGTCACTGTAGACCTGATTTCCTCAGGAATGGACATTCAGTTTAGAATAAACCCTGTGTTCTCCGTATAGATGCATTATTCAGTTTGACTTTTAAGGTGACAAGATTAAGGGTGAGGTCAAATCTATTTTCTTATTAGACAGAAATGTCATTTTAAACCAGTGCATTTTCACAAACTTAACCCCAGAATAGTAAAATTCATCAATAAAAAATGCTGACTCAACCTAAAATCCTCGATATGATTACGGACATGGCTGCAAATGTTGGTTTTGCAACTGGCCTTGAGAGAGGCATAGTCTCTAGTCTAAAGCAGGAAGCCAGTAATATCCCCTTTGTCTAATTAAGCTTTCACAGCTCTGTAAATAGTCAGAGTAATTACAGTTAATGGTTGAGGGACTCAGGCTGCCATTCTTCTGTTCTCACTGCACACACCCTCTCTCTCTGTCTGATCATGTATGGACCTGCCAATGTCATCCTAAAACCAGCACACATCTAGGAACAACTCAGTTCACAGCATATTTTTGTGTCATAAATATTGATATAGCTTTCTAGCTTTCTTTCACTTTCTTCACTTTCAGCTAAGTCAGTCTGTATTTACAGCAGAAGAGGGATGATATCTGAAAAGAAAATCAGAATATTCATTCAGCAGTGTTCATTGGACAGATTGCTATGTAATTGTACTATATATTCTTCTCATCTTCAAAAAGTCTTTCCTCTGCTTCTTCTTATTATTATTCCACTGTTTTTTGGCAGACACCTCCTTCTTGTCAGAAATTTTCCTCGCAGGAAATGAATGAAGAGAATGTTCAAAATGTCTGAAACTTCCTCCTTTTTCAGATTCAGCTACTTGGTTCATTTCAGCTCAAAACATCGTTGAAACTTTCAACACACCACAATACTTCCATCTTTTTCATATCCTCTACACTTTTTTGAATTATGCTAAATGCTGAAAGCAGCTGAATCAACTGATTTACTATGTACTTAAATTATGTGGTTTTCTGTGTAACATGGATAGTGTTCACTGTATTGCCTTAAACATAGTATTACAATGTTGAATAATCTCACAAATAAACATGTGTCTAACTCTCCATCCCTGTTGTCCCTCTGTCAGGATTTCAACGGAGCACTCTCCCAAACTGCAGATCAGGAGCCACAGTTACCTGCGTGCGGTGAGTGAGGTTTCAATCAATAGAAGCCTGGATACCCTGGATCCCAAAACCCTCCTCGACCCCAAATCGCTGCTGTCCTCACCCCAATATCGCTCCCGCAATGAAAGCTACATGAGGGCCATGAGCACCATCAGTCAGGTTGGTTGCCAACAATGCTGCAGATCACTTCACCACAGACACACAAAGGCTTGGATGGAGAGGAGTGTTGGAAATCATTTTCATGCACACAGAATCTACGGCTACTGGTCTACACTGAAATGAAAAAAACAAACATCTTTGACTTTTACTTAATATTATTAGATTTCTTGTTTTTGCAATCTAAATTGTTTTACAGTGAAAAGGCACATACAACCTACTGAAAACTGGAAATAGCATGTGTAACGTGTGTTTCGAGTTGAATTCCTTTCTCCTTCACTGTCTGAAAAACTTTACCTTTGCTTTAGGCCTAAACAAGTAACTTAATTTACTGATAATGATTATATTTATTGGAATACAATCTCAACACAAGGTCCTCATACTGATTTATTCTGGAGCTATTTTTTAAATCTTTTTATTATTTCATCTATTTCTTCTTGTCTTTGATGACAAGATTACTTGTCCTTGTTTGAAAATGGTTTCAAATACTGTCTGACCCCAGGTCTGTGGAGTACACCACCAGCACGTCTGCACTGTAAGGCCTATACTCTGAGAATGAAAGTCTTCCAATTCCATAAATCCAGCTGAAGTATTTTTCAAAGAATGTATCTGGTGATTTTTGTAACTTTTTATCCTTTTAACATTTCCCATATGCAGATCCAAACCAAAACTGAATACTTCTACCAAGTATTACTAACCCTTTGTGCAACAGAGCCCAATTTTGCCCAGAGACTATTAAAATTACGGCAGCCATAGTGTTTGCTGCCATGATCCTTCATCAATTTAAAAACACACCATAGTTTATGGTGTGGATTAATCATGTGGATTAATCCCTTGGTGAAAATAACCCCCAACATTACTAAACCATCTGTTTTAGGAATTAAACATTCTGTGAGCCATAAAGAGTTATCTCCAGTTGGAATTTATGGTAGACAGCTGTGATGGTTATCTTTTTCCTCTCTATCTTAACAAGTGATTATCGAGTTTACACCATGGCTACATGGCCATGATCAAAATATCATTTTTCATTTCCATGTTTTGAGGTGATCTATTATTTAAATTAAAACTTCGTTGGCACCACTTTGGTAACGGTAATGAAACATTGCCTCTCGAGATACTGCCATCCCTCCTTGCAACAGTTGTGAATGGCTCTGCCCCTAGTCCACCTATAACCTATAATGAAAGTTAGAACTTCCTCATGGCAGTGTCTATTCAAAGATGCAAAAAGTGAAATAATGCTGTGCCTTGTAAGCCTTCATTTGTCCCTCCTTAGCCTCACCTTTAACCTCCACTTGTTTAATTCATCCTGAACCAGTCCCTAATTATCCTTACCATACCATAAATAACTGGCTCTCTATTATCTGTCTGATATCCTTTTTTGCATAGATCAAACCATAAAACCCCCATTTAACAACAAAATATATTTTTGTCTTAAGATTGATTCAGTTACAATTCAATTTTAGATTATATCAATATGGCGAATATACGAAGCTCATGATTGGAAAAGGAGAAGAATAGAGGGCTAAAAATAATGAATAGAAAGCCAAAAATGGGATGTTGCTGCATGCAACATGTTAAAGAGTAAGATAGAAGAATGTGGAAAAACAGAATAATTCATCTGATTTCAATGAAAAAAAACACTAAAGACAACAACTTTAACACTTAGTAAAGCAAGCACACACAGTCTTAATGTCATTTTTCATGTCATGTGTATTATTAGGATTTTTTATAGTAGTTTCCTGCCACCAAATTTGTTTGTACCCAGGTGGGAGGAGTGGTGTATGCGAGGTTATGTTTAGATTATATATTGGTGATCATTTTGGCATGGAACGGCATTGGTGGAAAATCCTGCTCAGGCCACCTCTGCCACAGATGCAGGGAAATTTTCATGTTGACACGCATGCACACAGACCTGTGCAGAATGACTTAAGACCTGTATGTATGTCAACTTTTGTAGTTAGTTCGCTTCATGGATTTTTTTTCCCATCAACAGCTGATTAATATTCATCAAAGCACATATTTAGATGTGACTGCAGATGATTCTTATCAAGAATATGATCTCCCAGCAGCAGTAATGTACCTGTCTTTCATCTAGTCTGTGATTTAACGGGACGCAACTGTATTGAAAAGTTATTCATGATCTGTGTTTTTCAAAATATCTGCATGCAAGGTTTTTACTATTTCCAGTTTAATATTGAAATTCTGAAAACATCCAGTTTCTAAAGGAACGCTCAAACCAAGGATTCAAGCTTAAAACAAACAGGAGAATTTTGAAAGTAAAGTCTGTACTGTTTAGTAAAGTTGCAGCTGTGTCTTCTATGGGTTCACAACTTGTATAAGGGAACCTGGAGTTGTTGGCCACAATAGTGCCAAATTTCAATGTGGTCATAGCTCAACTCCAGACAATAATGATAGCCCCCCTCTTTGCTGGCATACTGACCATGTCCCTGTGAGGGAAGCAGGCTCCACACCCAGCTGCACTGCAGCTTAGTGTACAGTGAGAGTCCTTAAGGTTAAAAAGCTCCATGACACAATCAAAGCCTGCTTACAATACAGACCAAGAGCAAAGTGCCAGCATACATGGGGATAGACATCCCAGCAAGGAGTCTAATAGTTGCCAGCAAACAATACCCTTATTTTGACCTGCATGCCAAAAGTACCTCTTGTATCTTGATCTGTGACCAACAATTGTGTGCTCGTAACATTAACAAAAAATTGGATGACGTTTTGATTGAAAGCAGTTTGGAAGGCTCACCAATCCCCTCTTCAATCTTTTGTCTGTTTGTCTCTTCTACTTTCTTTGCCTGCTTTGATGCCCTGTCCTCTCCTCCTCCAGCTGAGTGAGGTGGAGGTGAACGGGCAGATTGAGCAGGTGTGTGAGCAGGTCTACAGTGAAATGCAGTCCCAGGCCATGGAGGCTGCCATGGACAGCATGGACACCATGGACACCCTGTCCATGCCAGGGTGCTTCCGAATGCGGAGTCATAGTTATGTGAGGGCAATTGACCAGGGCTGTGCTGGGGAGGAGGAAAGAGAAGGAGGGAGACCGCTGCTCCTGTTGCCACCTTCCCCACCCAGAACAACTTCCACAACCGTCAGGACCATTCAGAGCAGTACAGGTAGGGTACTACAACAAAAGAACTGATGTTGAGTCTGAATGTATTTTTTGTTTTATATATTTTTATGCCTCTGTGTTAGCGACAGCCATGACTGGAGGCATTATGTTTTCCATCTATCTATCTGTACATTCATTATCCCATATCTCAGGCATGCTCTGAAGAAATCTCTTTAAATTTGGCACAAATGTTCAACTGGACTCAAGGATGAACTGACTTGAATTTGGTGGTCAAAGGTCAAGGTATCTGTGACTTCACAGCAGATAACAGAAAAAGAATAGTGGGCCAAAAAGCTAGTGAATAAAAATGTCTCTATAGTCTAGCTGTAAAGGCAGAGCTGGAAGATCTAATTTGAATGGCAACTTATTCCACCATCTTGGAGCAGCACATTCAAAAGCTCTGTCACCTTTCACTTTTAGTCATGAAATTTGTTGTCAGATCTAAGAGGCCTCGGTGCTGAGTGACAGTGAATAAGTTCTGTTTTATAAGCCTGACTACTTAGAGCCTTGGAAATAATCAGCGGTTCTCATGTTGGATTCTTAGGTCAATAGGGAACTTATCAAGAGAGACAATAACTGTAGGCACTGCTATGCAGAAAGATGGAAAATAATCTATTGGCACGTAAGTCATTCCAACAAGTGACTGAGTGTATGTGTGGTGTACGCCAATAGTACAGGCTTGAATGCTTGACCTCTGCAGGGGAGGGGTCTGGTGGCTATGTAACACTGTGGAGGGCATTCCTGTCCTAATGGGAGTGGTCCCTGCCCACAGGACAGTACCACCATCCACTGGCCATAGGGCTCACTGAAAGGATTATGGACCATGAAAAATGATGTGTATCTGATACTGTGGCCTTTGCAGTTGCCCAATCTCAACCCAAATGAAAATCAATGGGAAATTTTAGAGTGGACAGACTAGACAGTGCTGTGTGCCAGCACCATCTAAAACCACTGAATATGTTTTGAAAAAATATTTCATCAGGTGCTGTTATTTTGCACGACAGAACAGTCTTAAATACTATAGCAGAATGTGAAGTTGTAAAGTTTACTTTTTTGTGAAGTATAACCCGCAGTCACACTACTGAACACAGTAATCAGAAACAATTTGAGTTCAAACATGCACTCCACTTATGTATGCCATTTTTGTTACATTGCATGTGCCTTGAATTAATGTGAAATTTTAGAAATTTTATTAAGATGATATTCTCCCCCTATTAGGCCTATATTTACAAGACTGACCCAGTGCAGAACTTACTGTGCATTAAATGCTGCAATTTTCCTCATTTGATTGTTTTCAAAGGACTATAAGAAGTAAAACATTTTAAGTCCTTCAGCCTAAATCAAAATTGAAGTCAATGTCTTTAACCCTGGATATGACCCATACCAGTGCCAGGCGCACTGGATCCTTGTTGTTAAGGAAACAGTGATACAATATACGATATCGATATCACGTTTTTTCTGTGATTTACGTTTTATGCTCTTTTCAGACGTTTCAAACTTTATAATGGGTGTGTATTGCGTCGGCTATAGTGGGTGATATCACTGATGACATCATGCACTCTAACTTTCAGCCTGTCTTCTCATCACACAAATTTTTGTGTTTCAGCCCTCCTCACACCCACGTGTTTAACTTCTCGCACACCATTTTTACATAAAAACGTTGAGAAATTTGTGCCAGTTCAGACGGTGTGACTTTCAAAGCCCTATGATTTACGTTTTTTTTGTCAGCGCTGTCTCAAGCGGCAGGTGGTCCCCTCAACTGCTCCATCCGCTCCATCCGTTAAATTCAGAACTTCTCTCCTGCCCAAAATCGCGAATGTGTGGCGTTTTAAAACTGTTCTTCTGCGCTCATTTTTTGCAGTACCTACATAAATCACACAGGTGTGTGTTCAGCCAAGTCTTGTGATACCTCTCGTTGAAAAATTTTGGCGATAGGAGCTACAGTTTTGACATGAGATGATTTTGTTCGGGGGCATCGTGCTCAATCACCTATCATTGGGACTGGGGGCTTCTCGGCAGTCAAATGCTGTGCATTTCCATGGCAGCTCATGTCTGCTGGCAAGGCTGTTTCAAATCAGATGCCTTCTCTTGACCCCTCCTGACAAACACACAGACATGTTTGTCAGCTGAGCTGCCCTTAGAGTGCCTTCTATTTATTTCCTATGGACTCAGCCTAACTCTCCCCATAACAGTGACTTCCCTGAGCCTTACCCTGTGTGTATGTGAGTGTGTGTGTAAACCACACACACACACACATACATTGACACTGGCTCACCCATCTGATAAAACACACACGGAGACACACTAACACATACGCACACACCAACACACACTGTGTTTGTGTGTGTTGTTGGATGGGTGTGGGAGCGTCACATACGCACATTTACACACAGAGAGACGCTCGCTCACACGTCCAACAACACACACACACACGGAGACACACTAACGCATACGCACACACACGCACACTCTCTGCAATAGGAGCTACGGCATCTGAGTCAGGGCACACCATTTGGGGCCGCATTTTCGACGTGCTTTCGGTGTGTCACCCAGCGTGGCGGGTTTGGGTGCAGTCACTCAGCATGCACATATCAAAATTTACGTGGGAATTTTCTAGTTTGACAAGTTATTACACGCAGAAAAGTATCAGTACACAAAATGGAAAAAACATGTCTGTGTAAGGAAGCCAATGTGTAAGATTGAGCAAGGGTTCCTCTTGAAAAAATCTTGACCGCTGGTTTAACCATTATCAGTGTAAAACTCGTTTTGTTGTTGTCTTTACTAATCTGGACTACAGTTCCGTAGATTTCAGAGTTAAATGCTGCAGAGATCCCTTTGGGGGAAAGCTTCTTTTTTTCTTGCTTGAGTCTGACAGCTCTGTTAAATGGGCAGAAAGTGTTTCTGATTGGCTCAGTTATGGTTAACTTCATTTATAGTTTCTGCTATAGATCAGCCAGAGATGGAATTCCTGTAGTTATACATTTAACAGGAGATAGTATTATGCATGTGGAGTTGTAGTTACATGTATAACTGCACTCCCCATGCTGCTGTGCATTGTCATAAAAGATATCTCACAGAAACATAATCTTGTTAAGGCTAAAAAAGGTTGTCATCATGTATGTTATTCAGATGAGAACATGCCAGAGTGGATGCCACAGGAGGTTTTGTGCTGGCTGTTGATTATTAGGATTGTCTTTGCTGTATTGACAAAGTGCTCAATTTGACCTACATTTGCTCCTCCTCTGGGAATTCTTATAAGGTTATCCAAGAGGGTACATGGACATGTGTGCACACACACACACACACACACACACACACACACACACACACAAACACATGCAGAAAAGCACAAATATGTTCACTCATGCACTCATGCACAGAGTAGATGGCCAGCTCCACTTACACATGACTGGAGATTGTGCTGGTAAATGTTGCTCCATGTCCATTGAACTGAATTATCCACTCAGGCGTTATGTACCTCAGGACTTTAAAAGCTTCATTTGGCATTTTAATTGTTAAAGCTGCAGTAGGGAGATTGTATAAGAATAACTTATTGTCATAGTTGCTAAAACAGTCACTTTGTCCTGACGGTAGTACATCTGAAAGAAAGAAAAAAAAAAGGTTGTTCTGGCTCCGCCAAGTGTTGTAATTCTATTTGCAGGAATCCGTTGTGCCCTTGTCAGCGTAACCATTCAGAGCCAGAAGGGGGAGTGCCTTGAGTATCAATCACTGCTAATTCAAGTACATTAGCAGAGTACATCAGAGAAGTTTCTGCATTTTGATTTTTAAAGGAAATTTGGCACAGTGGTTTTGGGAAACTCAGTTAAAGCTGAGCTTGGAATGGCACAGATGTCCCTTCTTTCCCGGGTTTTGAAATATGATCTGTAACCTGTAATTTGTAATGTGAATTAGGGGAAAAGCATCTGATCAATCAGACCACATTTGAAGATATGTCAACAGTGAAATGGTATGAGTTCACTGTTTTAAATATGTAACTATGTCATTGTGATGGCCAGATACCAAAAATATTAGATTCAGTAGCAAGGATCACTTGACACACAGGATAGAAATTCAAAGTTTAGGGACTAGAAGTTAGGAACTCAAAAGGTAATCCACTACAGAAGTTACAGGTTGTAGGACATTTCATAAAACAAAAACAGGAAACATAATACGTCCATAGCATAACAAACACTCTGGGTATACAACAAAGGGGATGAGTTGAAAATTGAAGTCCAATAATCAAAAGGTGTTCCTACATAAGGTATCCCAGAGGGATCACAGAACAGAGGTGTGCTGAAAAACTAGAGAGCGGGCAGCTTGTTACAGCAGCTCCGTACTTTCTAACCTATTTCTTAGTTTTTGTAACGTTTTTAGTATATTTTTTTTTTTTTTTTTTTCTACTTACGCCGGCACTTTAAGCGAGTGCGCAACTATGGATGTTCACTTTGTTATTATTGTAGTTTGCGCCTTGCTGTTTATGGAACTTTTGGTGTGGCTGAAGGAAACACACTCAACCATGGCTCCCCATTCAACCACGGCTCTATTGTTTACACCGGGATCAGTTGTTCGCCCTGCGCCACACACCCCTCCTCGGCGCGGAGAGGCCGGGCGATACCCAAGGAGCTACGGAGGAGGAGAAGAGGCTGCAGATCGGGAGTGAAGCGCAGGGAGCAGAAAAAAAACGGTATAAGCCATGTCTACCATCTGTAATCATGGGGAACGTAAGATCTCTCCCCAACAAGATGGAAGAGCTAGCGGCGCTGACCCGGCTGCAGAGGGAGTACCGGGAATGCAGCCTCATGTGCTTCACGGAGACGTGGCTGAGTGAACTTTCTCCGACTCACACGTCACTCTGGACGGTTTTCAACTACTTTGGGCAGACAGGAATGCAATGGAGAGCGGTAAGAAGAAGGGAGGGGAATTGCTGTGTTTGTGAATGAGAGATGGTGCCATCCGGGACACATAACAGTTAAAGAGCAACTCTGCACCAGAGACTTGGAGCTGTTAGCGGTTAGCATGCGGCCATACTACCTCCCGAGGGAGTTTTCACATGTCATCGCTGTGACTGTGTACATCCCCCCCTCAGCGGATGCTGCTACAGCTACAGACCTGATCCACACTACTGTCTCTCAACTACAAAACCAGCACCCCCAATCCTTCCTCCTCATCTCCGTGACTTTAATCACACTTCCCTGTCCACTTCTCTTCCCACCCTCACCCAGTATGTGAAATGTCACACTAGAGACAATAAGACTCTGGACCTCCTGTATGCCAACATCAACAATGCATACACATCATCCCCCCTCTCCCGCTGGGTCGTTCAGATCACAACCTCGTCCACCTAACCACTGACTACACCCCCATGGTGAAGAAAAACAACCCCTGTGGAGAGGCTCGTGAAGCAGTGGTCCGAGGAGAGCAGGGCTAGGCTCAGAGACTGTCTCCAGACGACTGACTGGGATGCACTCTGCAGCCCCCACGGCAGTGATATTGACAGCATGACCCACTGCATCACGGATTATATCAATTTCTGTGTGGATAACACTGTACCTTCCAAGTCGGTGCTGTGTTTCCCTAATAACAAACCCTGGGTGACTTCTGAGATTAAGGCCCTACTGAACGAGAAGAAGAGGGTCTTCAGCTCTGGGGACAAGGAGGAGCTGCGCAGAGTCCAGAAGGAGCCGGCTTAAGATCAGGCAGGGAAGGACTGCTACAGGAGGAAACTGGAAGAACGGCTGGAGCAGAATAACACAAGAGATGTCTGGAGAGGGCTGCAGACCATTGCTGGAAATGGGAAAGGAGGGAGGAGAGACCGGCCAGCCAGGGGGACAAGGACTGGGCTGACAAGCTAAATCTGTTTTTCAATAGATTTGACCCTTCCTCAGCTCTCTCCCTCACCTGCGCTGCCCCCCTCACCACACCTCCCCTGCCCGGCCCCCCCCCCCCCCCCACAGCTCCTCAGCCTGCCACCCTCAACATCAATCAACCAGGCCACCCCTCCCCCCCCCCCCCTCTGAGTCTCTCACCACCCATCATCCCCACACCCTCACCCCAGTCTTTCTCCACACACCTCTCAATAACAGATGATCAGGTGAGAAGTCAACTTAAAAAGATCAAGGCTAGGAAGGCCCCGGGACCAGACGGCATCAGCCCAAGACTACTCAAGGACTGTGCTGACCAGCTCTGTGGTGTGCTCAGGCACCTGTTCAATTTGAGCCTGAGCCTGGAGAAAGTCCCAGCCCTGTGGAAGACCTCCTGCGTGGTACCAGTACCAAAGACACCGCGCCCCAAGGAGCCTAACCACTTTAGACCTGTTGCCTTGACTTCTCACCTGATGAAGACCATGGAGAGGATCATCCTTCGACACCTGCGATCCCTGGTGGGCACTCAGCTGGACCCCTGCAGTTTGCTTACCGTCCTGGGATTGGTGGACGATGCAGTGATCTACCTGCTGCATAGATCACTGCTACACCTGGAGGACAGCGGGAGCGCTGTGAGGATCATGTTTTTTGACTTCTCCAGCGCTTTTAACACAATCCAGCCAGCACTGCTTAGAGGGAAGATGGAAAGTGTGGGAGTAGACCAACACCTGGCTGCTTGGATTACTGACTATCTCACCAACAGACCACAGTATGTGAGGATACATCAATGTGTGTCTGACGTGGTGCTCAGCAGCACGGGTGCCCCTCAGGGTACAGTGCTCTCCCCTTCCTCTTCACCCTCTACACGCCGGACTTCACCCACAACACCACACAGTGCCACATCCAGAAGTTCTCCGATGACACAGTCATTGCCGGCTGTGTTTCTGAGGGGAACGACATGGAATACAGGACTGTCATCAGGGACTTTGTCAGCTGGAGTGAGCTCAACCAGCTTCAGCTCAACACCAGCAAGACAAAAGAGATGATAGTCAACTTCCAGAGGAAAGCATCACCATTAACGCCAGTAAACATCCAGGGATCGGACATAGAGGTGGTGGTAAGCTACAAATTCCTGGGTGTTCACCTGAACAATAAACTGGACTGGACTGAAAACACCCAAGCCCTCTACAAGAAGGGCCAGAGTCGCCTCCACCTGCTGAGGAGACTGAGGTCTTTCGGGGTGGGCAGGACCCTGTTAAGGACCTTCTACGATTCTGTGGTGGCCTCAGCCATTTTCTTTGCTGTGGCCTGCTGGAGAGGAGGCAGTACGGACAGAGACAGGAGCAGGATCAATAGACTGATCAGGAGAGCAAGCTCTGTCCTGGACTGTACCCTGGACTCTGTAGAGGATGTGGGGAGAGAAGGATGTTAGCTAAGCTGACATCCATCATGGATAACACCTCTCACCCCCTACATGACACGGTGGGGTCCCTGAGCAGCTCCTTCAGCAGCAGACTGTTACACCCACGGTGTAAGAAGGAGAGGTTCCGCAGGTCCTTCATCCCAACCGCTGTCAGGCTCTACAACACATCCACTACCTGAAATCTGTTAATGGAACTGAGGTCACATCACCATACTTGCTGTCATATATCATATAATATATCAGTCCATAATTTTTTAATTTTTTATTCTTTACAATTGTTGTACAATTGACTTCTTGTTTCTCCTGTCAGCAATGCTGGCAATATCTGTAAATTATGCTCACTATGTCTTTCTTCTTTTGTTTCTTTTCACCTTTCCTCTGCTGCTGCAACGTGTAAATTTCCCCGTTGTGGGATTAATAAAGTTAATCTAATCTAATCTTCCAGATATTATGAAGTAACTTTTTGATTTATGGGCTTATACTGTAAATCCATTCTACACTGTTGGGGTCACAGCTTAAAGAATAAGGCTAAAATTGTCATACATGCCAAGGGAATACATTCACATGTATTCAATGGATTACACAGATGATCAACAGATTTACTCATGCCCTAATGATGAGGAAATGATATTATGAATCTAATTCACACATATAGTGATTTTTACCAGCAGTCCCTTGGTCCCCAGTACCTTCCTGCATTTGGCAGCTGCAACTGTTGCCTTCACACAGGATTATGTGTTTACCTTATTCATATTTGTCTAATATTGGAACTTCATCTATAGGTTTGTAAAATATGCGGCTCTGTTGACAATAGACTTATTCATGTTTGTGATTAGTCATGTTTCAAACACCCATTTCATATGAATATGCTCAGGAAACCCTGAGGCCTAAAATGCCTTTTTAGAATGCTTTCTTGTAAGACAGAAGTATTGACCTCTCAACTAAGTTTATTCAGAAGTATATATTATATTGTACTGACAGATAGTCAGGTAAAGAAAAAATTCATATTAGTTAGATTTAGCTCCCCTAAAGGTTGCTCCTCTTGTGTGGGGGTAAGGCAAGACTTCTCAGAGTCTGCTGAAGGCTGTGACAACTTCCTGGAGACCTCAGGTGCATGACTCAGGCTGGACAGCATGACAAAGCCACAATGCCACAATCTCTGTGAATTTGGTTTTTTTTGTATTGTGCAAACCTTGCAGGGGATTCGACTTAAACAGTTTTTTTCTTACATAGATACATACAAACATAACCAAAGTCGTTTACTTCCTTAAACACAACCACATTGGTTTAGGTTCTTAAACATAACCTAGGAACCAGGAACTAGTCACAAGTCAGTTCTGTAGACAGCGATAACCTTTATTCAGCCCTGAACCCACAGCAAACAATTCCAAAATCTGTGACCCAAAAACAGAATCGTAGTCCGTAAGCAGAGTCGAAAAACCAGGGCAGCAAAAATCTGAATTGTAGTCGGATAGGCAAGATCAAAACCAGGAAAATCACAGACAAATCCAGAAAGGGCTAAGGCAAGAAATGGTGGTCAGGCAAAGGGTGTCTCGGAAAGCAGATCAAGCTGGCGTACAGGACTCTGGGCACGGACTGAACTGGTCACGTTCTGACAACTGGTAACTGAAGGGCAGGGGTATAAATACACATGAGGAAGGTAACAAGCAAACAGGACATAGGTGCAGAGAGAACACAAGAGGGAGCCCGAATTCACAGAGAAAGCAAAGCAGGGACAGAGGTAAGAAAAGAGCAAAGTAAGTAAAACGAAGACTGAAACAAGTATATGAAACACCAGGAACCACCCGAAACATGTTAACATACGGACAGGGGAAAACAAACCAACAAGTTAGAAACCAGAGAGACACGGATCATAACACAGACATAACCAAGTTGTTTTATTTTCTTAAACATAACCAAGTTGTTTTACTTGCCTGACCATGGCCTGGTCATTTTACTTGAACTTTAACCAATGTGTTTTACAGGCCTAACATTAATGAAGGTATTTTACTTGCCTAAACTTACCCAGGTTGTTTTATTTGCCTTGATGAGAGAGGCTGTCATACAGTCCCTGACAAAAGTCTTGTCGGTTGGGTACAAGTTGACCTTAAGTGCCCCTCAAATATATGTCTAATCTTTTTTTTTTTTTTTTTCAAGAAATGGCTAATTTCAATCCCAACATCTTTTGAAATAATGTTTTGATGCCAAACGAAACTGCTACATTCTAACGTTCACAGCTTGGTAAAGCCCACTGAGTCAGTTTTTGCAAAGACAAAAGTCTTGTTGCCTTGTCATATGATGCACCCAATCCTAGATTACAGCCTCACCTGTGATCAATAATTGATCAATCAGTTAGTGGGTGCGTATAAAATGAACCCCAGCACACCAGACCTTCACATCAAGTGCAACTTGACCTCTGACAACATGCCTAAGATTCACCCTGAGACCAAAGCGTTGATTATCAAGAGGCTGAAGACCAGATCCACTGCTGAGGTGGCTGACACCTTCAATGTGTCTCAGCGTCAAGTACAAAGAATAAGAAAAGGATTTGAAGAGACTGGAGGTGTTTTTGACAAGCCCAGGTCCAACAGACCCCGCAAGACAACTGCTCGGGAGGACTGTTTGTTGGCTCGAAAATCCAAGGCCAGCCCCTTTTCCACTGCAGCAGAGCTCCACCGGGCCTGGTCACCTCAAGTCCCCATGTCAACCAGAACAGTTTGTAGAATTCAGTCTTGAAATGGCCTCCATGGTCGAATCAGTGCCCAGAAACCAGCACTAAACAAAAGGCAAAAGGAAAAGTGGCAGAAAAGTGGCAGAAAGTGGATTTGCCAGATGAATCTTCGGTTGAATTACATCACTGCAAATATTGCAGGAGACCTCCTGGAGCCTGCATGGATCCGAGATTCACCCAAAAAACAGTTAAGTTTGGTGGCGGAAAAATCATGGTCTGGGGTTACATCCAGCATGGGCATGTGCGAGAGATTTGCAGGGTGGAAGGCAATATCAGTAGCCTAAAATATCAAGAAGTTTTAGTTACCTCTTACATTCCCAACCATAAAAGGGGTCAATTTTGCAGCAGGATGGTTCTCCATCGCATACTTCCATCTCTACATCAAAGTTCCTCAAGGCGAAGAAGATCAAGCTGCTCCAGGACTGGCCAGCCCAGTCATCAGACATGAACATCATTGAGCATGTCTGAGGTAGAATGAAAGAGGAAGCATGAAAGATGGAACCAAAGAATCTTGATGAACTCTGGGAGGCACGTAGGACTGCTTTCTTTGCTATTCCTGATGACTTCATCAATAAATTGTATGAATCATTGTCAAACCGCATGGATGCAGTCCTTCAAGCTCATGGAAGTCATACAGGATATTAAATATGGTTCTCACAGCACCACTACGTAATTCACTGATGTTATGCAACATATTTTTGTATTTGAAGTAAATTATTTGTTCAATTTTCACATTACTCTCTGTAGGCGACAAAACTTTTGACTTGCCAAAATCAGACCTTTCTGTGTTCATTAAATGATCAATCTTTCTTCAGTGAAGCAAATTTATTTTAGTATATTAAACATAATTTGGGAGGGTTTTAGCTTTCATGTGAGCCATTTCTAAAACCAATGGATTAATTAAAAGTCAGGTTATAAGATGTTGTTTCTACAAAATGGATAAGTGACAAGACTTTTGTCAGGGACTGTAGTAATCATGGACCACTCTTGATAGTACCCGCTTCATTGCCTGTAAGTCACTGAATTTCCTGAGACTAATTGGTAATTGGGCAGGAAAGAGTTGGACCCAGGGGAATGGTTCTTTGAGGATGGCCAATCGCTAACTTATACCAAATTGTACTATCTGCCGAGTACTGGAGAGCCCGAAGTAGTGATGGGAATTCCGGCTCTTTTTAGAGAACCGGCTCTTTCGGCTCCCAAACGGCTCTTCAGATTTTTTTTGTTGCTTTAATCAATATATTACCAATAATAATGTAACATGCAAAAAAATGAATTGATAATTAATAATTAAAAAAAGTATTATACTACTATATTATAATAGTCTTTATTTTTTCACTCTACAGTGAACTTTTAACTATTTAATACCAGGTTCAACTGGTCTTCCACTTCTCCAGTGGAACTGTTGGGTGGACAATTCTCAGGTGCCTGTGGAGGTTGTTGGTTGAGTTGGCTCTATATGAAATTTTGGTCTTGCAGACAATGCACTCTGCTTTGGAGCCATCAATATAATTAAAATGAGTCCAAATTTGGCTCCTTTTCCTGCTTTGACTCATTTCTTTTTTACTTACTTTCTTTCTTTTTGTCCTCCGTATTGCATTCTCTCTCCTCTCTTGACCCGTTCCTGTGCTCATTGTGCTGCTGCTGTGTGTGTGTGTACCAGGCTGCCGCCCCTCCCCCCTCTGCTCAGCGCACTAAGCAGCGCAGACACAGAGACGACACCACGCATATTGACCAATCACGTGCGCCTTCAGGAGAAAAAAAGCGAGAGAGAGAGAGAAAAAAGCGTCTCGAAGGGAGCTGGCTCCTGATTGGTGGGGAGCCGGCTCCCGTTGTTCACTTCAAAGAGCCGGCTCATAGAGCCGTTACGTTCGCGAACGACACATCACTAGCCCGAAGGTCATGGACTGTGGGGTCACCAGGTTTTCTACCTGGTCAAATGTTTGTGACGTAGGTCCAGCATAACTTCATGAAGTCATTGTGATATAACTGGGTGACTTTGTATGGGGATGGGTTCAAACATGCAGTCTCAAAGATGTCAATGTAATCACGTAGAGAGTAAATATCTTTCCTGATTCAGTGCAGCTATGCATGGAGTCACAATGTCTAAAGTCCTTCTCTTAATTGGTATCAAGTTGATTTTTCAGACTCTGAAGCAAAAAATACTTGATTTGAGTATATATAGACTGTTAAAACATGCAACAGCACTTTCAGTTGCATCAGTTGCATTTTTTGTTGTAGAAACGTGATTAAAAGTTTAAACACACAGTTCATACAGTACAGTTCCTTTCAAAAGTCTTGTCATATAAGGACATAATAACTTAAAATGACATATCGTTGTATTTCAAATCAATAAATTTTTTACAATAAATTGGGGTCATGGGGTCGGCCATCTTTGTGTAGTGTCAAAAATGCTCAAATCATCTTTTTATGTGGCATCAAACATACACAAGTCAACCGGATGACTGAGGCAGATAGCGTTTTTTTAAATTTTACAGGCATTCTGACTGGCTGAGGGCATAGGCAATTATACACGGCAGTGCAGCAGTGTTAGGAGACTACACTTTGGCCAATATCTCAATTTGGCTAAAAAAAGAGTTAGGCAGATATGCTATTAGGTAGTCCTGGGCGGTATGACCAAAAATTTATATCACAGTATTTTTCAAAATTATACCGGTTTCACTGTAATTTTTTTTCCTGCACGGGAAGAGAAAAATATTGTAGAAAAACATTAATGTTCACACTAGTATTATTACATTTGCTCCCGTTCACAAAGAGGTGGCACTCATACTTCTAATAAAGTGAAGGAATAAGAATGCATCACTGTTGCAGTCAAAATACATAATTTATGCACTCATACTCCAGGACATGATGACAGCTGAGGTGGTGGAGCAAATTGCCTCCTGCAGCTACAACTTTGGTCCGACAACATTGTCATTCACATTTTTGTTTGATCGACGTTGGATTTTTTATAGCCGAAGAAGCTCCATACAACAGACACGGCTCCTCGTTTTGGTACCAGTTCTTCTGTTTCATTTTCTGTCCGTTCTGAAACTTCAGTTTCACTACTTTCACCGGGGTTGTTCGTTTTGTTCACCACTCAGTACAGGCTGTGCTCTCACATGCTGCTTGTTTGGTGCAACTCTCAAACAACTTTCCGCCGCTCTGCGTTCCCAACGTTTTGTACGCTACACACTCACCGATATTGGGGTATATGAAAAATTTATAGCATAGAAAAAAAAACACCGGTATTCGGTATGAACTGGTATACCATACAGCACTACTATTAGGCTGACAATATGATATTTAGTTACAGCAGCTTCTGCATTTCAGTAGGTATAAGATAAATTATTTTCTCAAAGACATCTGGGTCTGGGTCATTCTACATGTCTGTTGTATCATCTCACAGGTACACTTTGTTTTAGAAAAACATTTTTTGTTATTGCTGCGCAGACAGCCTTATATAGCAATTTGAGAGGCGTTGATTATGTTTATGATAAAATCTTTCAAATGTGCATCTCAGTGTGGCATTCAAGAATATGGAAATGTTCTTGCAGCACCAATGTCAAAATAATGTTGAGCAGATATTAACAAAGAAATCAATGCAGCAGAACCACATTATTTTTATTTCACACAGTCTTCTTTGTAAAATCTTTGCCCACTATGCCACTCACTGTTCAGCTCAGATAGGTGTTATGCAAGGTCTGGTGAAATCACTTCTTTCTGAATGCAACCCCCCAGATTTGTTTTACTTTTTGACCCAAGTGAGGCTGCCTCTGGTGACATCAACATCATTAAGCCAACTTCACACTGCTCCCTCTGCAGATACTATAGGCTTTCAACAACTGTTGTATAAACAGTGGAGGTCACAGTCCATAAAAAAACACTGAGAATGTGCTTCAACATACAAACAAACAAAACACATTACACGTCGAAGGAGCTGGCTAATGTGTCATCTTGCAGATGAGGCACCAATACCTTCAGCTCTCTGTTCATGCATAAACAACCAAGTGATGAGCTGCCGTGACCCTGTCCGGAAGCAACCAGAATATTCTGCTGGAACACTTGAAGTATGATAAGCACTGTCTGGAGATGATCAGAGGGAGAGGAGGAAGATTCACCATTGTGCAAGACTGATTTAACGGAGACAGAGAGGAGGAAAAAACCTTTCCCCTTGCAAATTTACATTTTCCTCATATTCTGTTAAACCCCGAGGTTACCTTGGGGCCAGTGCTCAAAGTTTGTTAAATAATTATAGAGACACAAATGGAGAAAGCTGAAAAGACAGCTGTGACCAATGATGACCTTAATTCCTCGGTATTATTGCAGTGCATCCACTGTCTCCCAGAATTTATAATTATATGCAAATTATTTGAAAAAAACAATTTACAGAGAAGGGAACATTGTGCAGACAAGATTAGGTTTTCTATTTAATATATTGTATTTCATTTGTTTTCTGCCAGGATATTCAATTCTATAGCACAATATCCCCTTGTAGTGACCACAGCATAATTACGATGGTGTCTGTTGTGACAGTCCTGGGCTTTGTGCAGCTGCCATCCACCTCAATAACCTTCCTGCAACTTGGGAGCAATAGACAAACATCATCTTTCATTCACTCAGTATAACCTGAAATTACTTTTTTCACCACAATGTTTCTCGGTATGATTATTATGGGCCATGATTATTATTAGGGCCACCTTGAGGGCAAAACAAATCTGAATTTAAGAGAATAAAGTCATAATTTTCAAAGAAAAAAACTGAAAACAGTGTGAGAATAAAGTCATAATTAAAAATCTCTGAGGAGCTTAGCTGGAACCACAACATCACAGACTTGGCGGGAAAAGCACAGCAACAGCTGTATATCCTGAGAGGGCTGAGGAAGTTTGGCATGCCAAGCTCTATCCTCAGCTCCTTCTGCAGATGCACATTTGAGAGTATCCTCACTTACTTCATCACAGTCTGGTTTTAAAACAGTGCTCACTATGGGTAACGAGAACAGCGCAGAAAGGTTATTCACATTTATATATAAGTATACGGAATATTTAATATTATATATTTATTTCATTGTACATTGTTTTTATATTTGAATGTGAATTGTTGTCTTTATGTTTGCTTGAGATTTTGTAATATAGGAATTTCAGTGTGACACTGTCTCTGGTACATATGACAATAAACATGAAACTTTAAAATTGAAACAACAAGAAAGAAAGTCAGAATATGTGTTCAAATGAGGGATGTGGAGCACTTTATGCAGTTCTACTTCAGTATAGGTTTCACAAAAAAGGAAATACTTCACTTTTGGCACATCACCACTTTGAAGATATTATCTCTTCTGTGGAGGAGGAAATGGCCAGTAGTGGTTGGTTGCAAGGTTGTCGTCAAAGCTCTAATGTTAATACAATGATATTACCTGTTGACTGTGTGTGTCAACAGGGGTTGACAGGAGACTGCCAGTAGACTGCTCTTCAGTGCTTATTATGTCGGTTTCTGCTTCTATATTTTGCTGAATGACTGAATGAATTTTCATAAAACTTTTTTCTTGTAATATAATAACTTTTTCCTTGTGAACTTGCCGTTGTATTAGATTAGATTAGATTAGATTTACTTTATTAATCCCACAATGTGGAAATTCACATGTTATAGCAGCAGAAGAAAGGTGGAAAAAAGACATAATGAAATTACAGAGTTGTCAGCATTGCTAACAGGAAAACAAGAGAACAATTGTACAACAATTTTAAAACAAATTTAACGGCTAATAAATTATATGACAGTGATATATGACAGCATTAAAAGAAATGTAGTGAGCATGATACAAATAATATTGCGAGGATGAATAATATGCTAAAGTGACCACAGTTCCTACAACAAGATTCAGGTGGTGCAGGTGTTGTAGAGCCTGACAGCGGTTGGGATGAAGGACCTGCGGAACATCTCCTTCTTACGCCGTGGGTGTAACAGTCTGCTGCTGAAGGAGCTGCTCAGGGACCCCACAGTGTCATGTAGGGGGTGAGAGATGTTGTCCATGATGGATGTCAGCTTAGCTAACATCCTTCTCTCCCCCACTTCTTCTATAGAGTCCAGGGGACAGTCCAGGACAGAGCTCGCTCTCCTGATCAGTCTATTTAGCCTGCTCCTGTCCCAGCAGGCCACAGCAAAGAAAATGGCTGAGGCCACCACAGAGTCGTAAAAAGTCCTTAAGAGGGTCCTGCACACTCTGAAGGACCTCAGTCTCCTCCGCAGGCGGAGGCGACTCTGGCCCTTCTTTCAGAGGGCTTGGGTGTTTTCAGTCCAATCCAGTCTATTATTAAGGTGAACACCCAGGAATTTGTAGCTTTCCACTACCTCTATGTCTGATCCCTGGATGTTTACAGGAGTTAATGGGGATGCATTCCTCTGGAAGTTAATTATCATTCTCCTTTGTCTTGCTGGTGTTGAGCTGAAGCTGGTTGACCTCACTCCAGCTGACAAAGTCCCTGATGACAGTTCTGTATTCCACATCGTTCCCCTCGGAAACACAGCCGACAATGACTGTTTCATCGGAGAACTTCTGGATGTGGCACTGTGTGGTGTTGTGGGTGAAGTCTGATGTGTAGAGGATGAAGAGGAAGGGGGAGAGCACTGTACCCTGAGAGGCACCCGTGCTGCTGAGCACCACGTCACACACACATTGATGGAGCCTCACATACTGTGGTCTGTTGGTAAGATCAATAATCCAAGCAGCCAGGTGTTGGTCTACTCCCACACTTTCCATCTTCCCTTTGAGCAGTGATGGCTGGATAGTGTTGAAAGCGCTGGAGAAGTCAAAAAACATTACCCTCATAGGGCTCCCGCTGTCCTCCAGGTGTAGTAGTGATCTATGCAGCAGGTAGATCACTGCATCGTCCACCCCATCCCAGGACGGTAAGCGAACTGCAGGGGGTGCAGCTTAATGCCCACCAGGGGTCACAGGTGTCGAAGGATGATCCTCTCCATAGTCTTCATCAGGTGAAAAGTCAAGGCAACAGGTCTAAAGTGGTTAGGCTCCTTGGGGTGCGGTGTCTTTGGTACCAGTACCATGCAGGAGGTCTTTCACAGGGCTGGGACTTTCTCCAGGCTCAGG
Organism: Psettodes erumei; assembly: GCA_016785225.1. Taxonomy (NCBI): domain Eukaryota; kingdom Metazoa; phylum Chordata; class Actinopteri; order Pleuronectiformes; family Psettodidae; genus Psettodes; species Psettodes erumei. Next base: position 655,279 of record JAFBJZ010000647.1, read on the forward strand.
CTCAAGTTGAACAAGTGCCTGATCACACCACAGAGCTGGTCAGCACAGTCCTTGAGAAGTCTTGGGCTGATGTCATCCGGTCCCGGGGTCCTCCTTGCCTTGATCTTTTTAAATTGACTCCTCACCTGATTATCTGTTATGGAGAGGTGTGTGGAGAATGACTGGGGTGAGGGTGTGGGGATGATGGGTGGTGAGAGACTCGAGGGGGAGGGGTGGCCTGATTGATTGGTGTTGAGGGTGGCAGGCTGAAGAGCTGTGGGGAGAGGGGGCAGGCCAGGGGAGGTGTGGTGAGGGGGCAGTGCAGGTGAGGGAGAGAGGTGAGGAAGGGCCAAATCTGTTGAAAAACAGATTTAGCTTATCTGCCCAGTCCTTTCCCCGCTGGCCTGGTCTCTCCTCCCTCCTTTCCCATGTCCAGCAATGGTCTGCAGCCTTCTCCAGACGTCTCTGGTGTTATTCTGCTCCAGCCGTCCTTCCAGCTTCCTCCTGTAGCAGTCCTTCCCCTGCCTGATCTTTAGCCGGAGTTCCTTCTGGACTCGTCCCCGGAGCTGAAGACCCTCTTCCTCTTGTTCATGTGTCCTCTCGTCTGGGAACTTCATTCCAGGGGATGGAAGTTAGTCAAACAGTACCAAGACAGAAGACGCAACTACAGCATATTATTAACAGTTTATTTTAGAGGCATGGAAGATGAGTATAGAGTCAGCGCTGAGGCTTCAACCCGTCCACTTTAAGAGTTGGAGAGACGAAGCCCAGAACTAAGGAAATCATAAGTTTTTATACATCTTGACTCCTCCTGGGACCAGGGCGCATATCCTTGAGTGTTATCCTCCTGGCGCCAGGGAGTGAGTCCCTGAGTGTTATCAGTGTCTTGCTATGTGTAGCCAACCGGCTCTAGCTGGACCTGAGCGAGTGTTAAAATCAGATGTGGTGCATTCTGTTCTGATGAGCAAGCAGCAGCAAAGCAGTGATTAACATATCATAAGGCTATGGCATGACATGGTGTGATGAGAACTAAGAACACTTAGTTTCATAATAATCTGACAGTAACAAACATCAAAAAACAAACCGCTGCTCTACTTCTCTACTACTCACAGAGTAGAACAGAGCAGAAACAGAGAGGTCAGCTTCTCATTCTCCAAAGAAGTAATAAATAAAGCAACTGGACTAACCTCGTGTGAGTCGAAGACGTTTCACCTCTCATCCGAGAGGCTTCTTCAGTTCTGAAAGTCTGGTGGGGAGTAACTGATATTTATCTACCAGGAGGAAGGTGGTGGAAACGATGGTCATAAGACCGAAACCAAACGACATGTTAGATGTAAACAGAGTCGTTAGTTTTGATGGGCGGTCGTTAACCCTCCCCGCCCTCTCGGGGGGTTTTTGGTTTCACCTGTCTGCAGGTGAGAACGGTGGCTGCACCTCCTTGGGAGGGAGCTGAGAACAGCATTGTATGTGGGTGATAGGTGGTGTCTGAGGCCCCCTCCTCTGTTCAAAGACGGTCGTTCTAGCTTGACATGAATGGCTTCTTTGACCCCTCTCTCAAACCATCTGTCCTCCCTAGCTAGAACGCGCACCTTGTGGTTTTCAAAGGAGTGCCCCTTCTCCTTGAGGTGAATGTGGACTGCTGAGTCCTGGCCTGTGGTGGTGGCCCTCCTGTGCTGTGCCATGCGTTTGTGTAGCGGCTGCTTAGTCTCTCAATATACAGGTCAGAGCATTCCTCATTGCACTGCACTGCGTACACAACATTGCTTTGTTTTTCCCTTGGAATTTTATCCTTGGGATGGACAAGCTTCTGCCTCAGTGTGTTGCTGGGCTTAAAGTGTACTGGGATCTGGTGGGTGTTAAAGATCCTCCGGAGTTTCTCCGCAACCCCTGCCACATATGGGATGACAATATTATTTCTTTTCTTGTGGTCCTCGTCTTTCTTATCCTCCCTGGGCTTTCTAGCTGTTTTGATAAAGGCCCAGTTTGGATATCCACAAGTTTGAAGAGCAGTGTGAATATGTTTGTGTTCCTTCTTTTTACCATCTGTTTTGGATGGGATATTTGTCGCTCTGTGTTTCAGCGTGCACGGATCACCCCAAGTTTGTGTTCCAGTGGGTGGACCAGGGCATGCTCATTTATCTTTGCCCAGCAAAATGATGATACAAAAATGAATCAAGTGAGTTTTTTCCTGATTTCCTTTGTGTTTAAAGGAAAGTTCTTGGTCATGGTAAAAATTTTATTTGGTGCACTTTACACACGAAAGGACAACATACACTACACCTCTCCATCAACCCTCCTCTGGTACTGGAACTGCCTGTTGTAATGTTCAAGGGTGGGTGCATTAATAAGAGGTAGATTCCATTAGTACAGTTCCAGCTGTTTATCTGCGGTTTTTGTATGTGTGAGTGTGGTTGCTGCAATATAAAGACAACAATATAGACAGATTAGGAAATAAAGTACTTTTACATTTAAACATAAACATATACAGAGCTTGATATATATCTCTAATCAGATAACTGAAACGTAGCTCCAGATTGGTTATGAAACTTAAAGTCAGGATAGATCAATTAATACAAAATGAGTATTAATCTAAGCAGCATAAGCAGGACAGACACTGTGACTTATCAATTAGCAATGTATAAACAACAAAGATTAGCAATATAGTAATGTAAACCTCTCAGGCTATTGCTAGTTAGCGGCTAGCTCCAAGTCACCCATTACAGGCTAATTGTTTTTCACATTATACAAAAAAAGATGGCAAAACTACTGCTAAGTCATCAAAATAGACTCATGGATGAACAAAACATCAACAGAGTGAAACACATAAGTAAAACAACATAACTCACGGCTCTATGGACGCAAAACTGCAAAATCGTTCAGCCGATGTTGGCTCGAAACCGATCTGTACGCCCATGGGACATTCAAGGACCTTGGCAGTGTGGGAATTCAAATTGTAATTATATGGGTAATTATGAGGGAAGCATGAACAGAGGGACGACCTTTTGTACACACTTTATTAAGCAAGTCAAGCATGATTTCCAAACTGTGAACAATAAAGATTGACAAGTTTTAACTTGTGGCATTTGGTATGGTGCTGCACATGTTTTTGTTGCACTGTGTACATATGTCTGAATTCTGCAACACTTGCTTTGCGTGCTTTTAGAATTGGAGCTCCCTTTACTGCCAAAGCCTCCTGCTGTGGTATCAGTTAATCATATGTGAATGTTGAACGATTCTAATGCATTCTGTGTAATGCTGGTTCAGACTTAATCCAAAACATCATATGGGCAGAGCCAAACCCTCATAATGAATTGCACTTTTCTGCATAAACAGGTTTGATCTTGATGTGAGTGTGATCTTTTCTTTCTAATCCACAGTGTCTTACTGGCATCAGGAGTAACTGTGAACATTGTGTGTTTAATTTAATCAGTATAGAATACTAATATTTCTTATTTGTATATTTCTCATTCTGCAGTTTCATCTTGCATCACCACGTATAAGAAAACCCCTCCACCAGTGCCACCCCGAACCTCCACCTGCTCCACAGCCTCCAAGCCCTACATCTCCATTACAGCTCAGAGCAGCACAGAGTCCGCACAGGTACTGCATAGAGACTGTTCATCTGCCAGATGTGTAGGTCCCCAACATCTGGACATCATCTGTGAAATGAAGTGCTTTATATGACAGGGTGAAACTACCCTGTGGGCTTATTCACTTTATAATATGATGAGTTTCCCTCTGTGACACCATTCCAGCTGTGAAGGTTGACACACTTGAAAATACCAGTCCATTTCCAAGAAAAGCTTTCAACCAACAGGAGGAAACTACCTGAAACACTGCTGACAGCTGTACACCATGATTAGGTTCAAGCCAAACCACTTTTAGCTCTCTCACTCATACAACCATAAAGTTGTATGATGACTAATGTTAGAAAACTTTAGAGAGAGACACTGCTGTGTTACTGACATGACTGAGTCATTTCACAGACACACACTACATTTTAGGAATGATCATACAATTTGTATGACAATAACTGCTCTTTGTATACATTTCCACTGGTGTTCGGTATAGAACACCTTTTTTTACACTTATTTACAGTTTCCTCAGTGGCTAGAACCAAAATGTAATTTCAGTGTTGCCATTGCTGGTGTGGCCAACGCTTTGAAGATGACAGACAAGCAGGTGCTTACAGACAAATAAAAGAGTGTGTGTGAGCAAATAAATAAATACAATTTACACACAAAATGTGCCTTTGCTGCCGTTGAGATTAACTCTCCTTCTTATGTCTTCTCACGTGTTTTGTACCCCAGCTGTGATTCAACAGAAAACCATTTTCAGCCTCTGCTCAGCATGGGGACCTGCGTCAGTCACGGGGCTGCAATGCTTTCTTTTGTTTTCACCCAAAACTCAAATTTCATCAGAGATACTACGGAACATTAATGGCCATGTCAACACCTCGTCTTAAAAGCAATATTCCAATGTTTTCTATAACCAAACAGGATGCATACATGGAAGAGGAGGGACCCAGAGGTGACATGACCATCCAATCAGGGCTCAGTAACTCAACAGAAAGCATTGACAGCATGAAGGCTTTGACAGCAGCCATAGAAGCTGCAAACGCACAGGTTAGTGCATTTTTGTTGTTGTTCTTTTAATTGTAAAGTGTATTGCTGATATAAAAATCAACAATGGCTTTGTGCAATAAACAGGTTTCTGGGTTCTGTTTTTCTGTTCTTTGTTCTCTGTGTACTTCTCAATGTCTGCTCTTATAAATCATGTGTAGGTCCATGGGCCAGCCAGTCAGCATGTTAGTAACAGCACCATGATAGTCAGCACACCCACCCTGTCAATCCTGAGCAGGGGGGCAGTTGCTGAAGGCCACCGGGACGAATACAGGAAAGAAGCACTCAGGAAGGGCAAATGTCTCTCCATAGGCATCCAGGTATTTATGAGACAGCAATGGAAGTGGAAGCACGTGGGCTTTAATTACTTCACATCATGTAAAGCTTGTATAATTATGTTCCTGCTTATTCATTTCTGCTCTAAACTGTGTTTTACACAAAAAGCAGGAAGGAGAAAAACACCAAAAGCAGTTGAATGAAGTATCATGCCGTCATTTCATTATCATCCCTGGTTATTAAGAATTTATCCTTTATATCTCCTGTAGGTGGATGGACCAGAGGAGGTTCCAGATCCAGAGGACCCATCCAAGTTCACTTCTGTAGGGGTGCAGGTGGAGGATGACAGAGGGTGAGGCTTTATATCTTTACACTTTATTTTACTGGCTTTTTACTTTATATATTTGACTTATTTGATTTATCACATTGTTCATATATATATATATATATATATGAACAATGTTGGGCAATGATTTCAGAGAAACCAAGGACAAAAAATGTGTAATGTTTGTGTATGTCATTATATTTATGTCTGTCCTAAAATAATTGTCAGGTGCTCATATTGAAATCAAACAGGAATTTCATATTATTGTCATTCCACCTGTTAATAATGGCCATTAAAATCCTGATCCTCCTAACCTCCTAATGCAATGTTAATGATGGGGGACAAAAATCCACAGGAGGTACTAACCTTTCTCATTACTCAAGTCAGTTCTCTGGCTCGCTAAGTGGTTACACCTATCCACATTGTGTCCTCATTCCATTACTCCAGCACATTTCAACCAGCTCACCTTGCAGCAAGTAGGTTTGAAGTTGGAATGTTGGCCATCAAGTGTTTTCCTTTTTTCTTTCATTTGAGCAGATTTGAAAATCTAGCTGTCATTTCTGCCCATTGCGTAACTATTTCTATCTCCTTCTCTCTAGTAATTTATATCAAACAAACACCCACATGCTCATCGCTAAGCCCATCCTCTGCTATAAACTCTAATAACTGTCACTGAGCACAGCAGGAAAAGGAAGACAGCCCAAACATCCTTCTTCCCAACCTGACTTCTACAGTCCACTTAAGAATCCTGAAACATTCCCAGACAGATGAGACATACAATGCTTTAGCCCCAGGGTATCTGTTTGGAAAGCAGGAGCAGTGACTCTACTCCCAGTTCCTCCAAATGTCTGGGCTGCTTTCCATGTCTCTAAGGGTGAGCCCAGCCATCCTATCAATTAACTTGTTTCTGAGCATGTTTTAATTGCATTCATCTTATCATTAATTCATGGTCAGCACAGAAAGCTCATGACCTAAGGTGGGGTTTGGAATGTACTGTTTATTGACCGGTACATCAAAAGATTTGCCTGCAGGCTCAGCTCCCTCTTCATCACAAAGGTTCGGAAACAGATCTAGACCACCCCTGTCTAGCCCCACATCCACTCATCCTATTGCCAAGGATACAGACACAGCTCTGCACTTAGGAGATATGTGGATTCATTGGCTAGTAGGAATTGTCCCTACACCCCATACTCCTGCTGCACCAGTCACAACAAACACTCAATGACATGGTGCTAAGCCTTCTCCAACTCCATAAAGCACATGTAGTCTGGAAGTGCAAAATCCCATGACCTCTCCACTTAAGGCTCCACTTTAAGAAGATATCCACTGCTCTGTGGACAGGACAGAGCCTATATCGCTCCTTCTGAAATTGAACTTTATCAGCTGAGTGGAGTCTCTTTTCTAGCACCCTGGCTCAATTACTGATTACTGGAGTACACTGAACGCCCTTTTTAGAAACTGTACCCACCATCCTGGTCTGCCTGCCCTGGTTGACTGTTCCTGATTCAACATGGATTTGAAGGGATGTGACAGCCAAGACAGTACCACAATGGCCACAGCCTTTAGAACAGGATATTTTGGGGGTTTATCTATCTATCTATCCATTTGCCATATCCCTCCATTCAGGGTTACGGGGATGCTGAAGCCAATCCCAAGTGACATTGAGCGAGGGTGTGGTACACCTGGAAATTAGTGATGTGTCGTTCGCGAACGTAACGGCTCTATGAGCCGGCTCTTTGAAGTGAACGACGGGAGCTGGCTCCCCACCAATCAGGAGCCGGCTCCCTTCGAGACGCTTTTTTCTCTCTCTCTCGCTTTTTTCTCTTGAAGGCGCACGTGATTGGTCAATATGCGTGGCGTCGTCTCTGTGTCTGCGCTGCTTAGTGCGCTGAGCAGAGGGGGGAGGGGCGGCAGCCTGGTACATACACACAGCAGCAGCACAGTGAGCACAGGAACGGGTCAAGAGAGGAGAGAGAATGCAATACGGAGGACAAAAAGAAAGAAAGTAAGTAAAAAAGAAATTAGTCAAAGCAGGAAAAGGAGCCAAATTTGGACTCATTTAACTTATATTGATGGCTCCAAAGCAGAGTGCATTGTCTGCAAGACCAAAATTTCATATAGAGCCAGCTCAACCAACAACCTCCACAGGCACCTGAGAACTGTCCACCCAACAGTTCCACTGGAGAAGCGACCAGTTGAACCTGGTATTAAATTAGTTAAAAGTTCACTGTAGAGTGAAAAATAAAGGCTATTATAATATAGAAGTATAATACTTTTTTTACTTATTAATTATCAATTCATTTTGAGCATGTTACATTATTATTGGTAATATATCGATTAAAGCAACAAAAAAATCTGAAGAGCCGTTTGGGAGCCGAAAGAGCCGGCTCTTTTTAGTGAGCCGAGCCGAAAGAGCCGGTTCTCTAAAAAGAGCTGGAATTCCCATCACTACTGGAAATGTCTCCAGTCTATCACAGTACTGACACATAGACAAACAAGCACTGCACCAATGTGCTGCCCCTTATTTATTTATTTTTTCCTTTAAACATTTTCACTTTCACAAATGGGAACAGAACAAGGTCCTTAGTGATGGTGAGCCTTTTTAGTTCAACTCACTTTATGTTGACTTTACCAGGTCTGTGTGGCAGTCTCTCTTGCAACTTTATCCAACTCCCCACTAGGTGGTGGTCAGTTGACATCTCTGGTCCTTGTGTCACCCAAATGTCCATGATGTATGAATTGCCCCATCCAAACTTTGATATACCTATCAAAGCTCCTGTCTTTTTCAAAGACCATTCATCCCAATCATCATCATTCCAGTGCAGCAAAACTATGGGCTCCCTAGGTGGTATACTATCGAGGATCACAACCACAGACTCCAAGAAGGCTGGATGCTCCAATTCTCTGTTTGTTGCATAGGCGAAAACAACAGAATCTTCTACTCAGTGACATAGTCACATGGGGACAACCCTCTGATCATGAAGCTGAAACTCCAACACAGTACTGCTCACTCGGAGCTGACCACTACCCCTCCCTGCTCTGTGTCAATTACTACATCTTTATCATGGCTGATTCATTTAGGGTCTCTGAACTGTTTTCCGAGTGGCCCCTCATGTGGGACAAATATCCATCTTGGGAGACCCTTTCAGAAGCCATTTCTCCAACAATACAGCTCCCAGGATCACAGGGGTGCACAACTTTGTACACTATGATGAGGTGGTGAAAAGAAAACCTAGCTGTCATGGTAATATTATGTTTACAATGATAATTGGGGAAAATATGAGCATGTGACATATAATAATTTTGAAATAGTTTTCTGGGACCAGAGTTGGAACAATTTTGTTGTGTAGTATTTTACTGTTTGTCTTCCTCTGATTGTCAGGTATCGTCGGTTCCAGCGGTCCAACAGTGTGACAGCCGCTGTACAAGTAAGCCTACACTACTGCTCTCTAATACAATTACTCAGCCCAAATCCTCCACACAGTATGTTTATGTCCTGCCCGGCCAGTTGGCTAGTTAATGCAACATCTTTAAACTGAATTTTTGAAGAAATTAGTGAGAAAGTATGAGAGAGAACACAATCATCTGTCTATTTGTATTTTGATTGCAGTCCAGAATCAGTTGGCAGTTACGCATTTCATTAAATTATCATATCTTTGATAAAAATCTCCTTTTAAAAACAACTCATATTAATCACACTGACACACAGGTCTGAGATGCATGGTAATACAAAGGAGTACTCTCCTGCTCAGTAATCAATGCCTGGGTGGTTTTCAGAGGCAATATACTGTATTTTGTGAATCAATGGAGAGCTAACAGCTGGTGTGCAAAGTGCATGATTGTCACACTAGACTAGGCTTTTCATCCAGATTCTGTTATGGAAAGATGGTGTTTTTTGTTAAATAAAAGTCAACACATGGCTGAAGTCATTCTGAACTTTGTCTGTATCAAACCAGACCACAATCAAATGCTTTGTGTGCCTAAATATAACCACTAAAAATGTTAAATAATGCTGGTCAGTATAAGTCAATGATGTGCTGAAATATTGGATATTCTATCTGAAAACTAACACACTGTGTGTATTCATTCAATATCAAATTAACATTTCCTAATATGTCAACCCAGTTGCAATCATGTTTCCTGCAAAACATATTTGCAGATTTTTGATTTGTGTAGAAAGGTCATTTTTAGGAGACAGGATTTGTATTATTCAAACAACTGTTTGTTCCTTCATGCAGTAAGATATATTCATTATCCCATCCAGGCAGATCTGGACCTGCCCGACTTGCTGGACACCCCTCTGGATTCCCCAGACACAGATGTGGAAGTCCTGTCACCCAGTGCCATCTCTCGGCAATACTCTCGTGATGCTGCCACCTCCACCGTCAGCATCCAGGGCTCGGGGAACCACTACCATGCCTGTGCATCCGATGACTATGAGGATGTTGGTATTGACCCGTCCATCCTCCCCCCTCCAGACCCTTGGATAGACAGTGCAACAGATGACCCACTTGATGTCAATTTCAACAGCTCTGCTATACTGGAGGTATGTGGGGGTTTATTCATCAATTTTATAATAGCAGGTCAACGAATATTCAGGACAGCGTTCATTTGTTACATATAAAACTGTCATGCAAGTATTGTTGCCACTCACTAAATAATTCCAGTAAATGACTAAATTTTCCATGTTTGTACGAGCTTTTGTTAAACCTGCTCTCCAAAATATTCTATATTTAAAATGAAATAAATTACTATGTGTCATATGAAAGGGGTTCATTGCATTTATTAACCAACAAAGAAATATCACAAACTCTGCAGGTACCCTTATTGCATAGTTTTGATTTTGAGTTCAGCAACTTTTGTTGCAGTCTCTCGTCACCAACCTGGTTTAAAACAGGCACTGGAAGCTATTGTAAGTGAAAAAGCTCAGATAAAACTCTGTAAACTATGTCCCCAAACAGCTGGTGAACATAGTGAAACAGAGTGAAAAGACAGGGAATATTGAACATTCATCAGTTGGTGTGACACATGACACCAGAAGAATATCGATTTAATTGAAGTCCTCATTGAAATAAAAGATTGGAATCTAAGTATATTATTCCTGAAATCATATTTTAATATACTTAATTGATCAGCCTTTCCAGAAATTTTGATCTTGCAAATTCATGTCAAATGAATCATTATAGGAAATACATTATTATCTCTTTTTAGATTTATATGACCTTTTTGATTTTTCCATATTTTTGGCTTTGTTACATTCTTGTGAACATACAACTGTGCACGAATGTGCAGGTGTGTTTCTACATGTTTTGAAAGTCTGAATGTTTGAATGGCAGGTGGTGCAGCGTTCAGTCTGCCAGAGAGATGGACGCTGGTTTCTGAAGCTGCTGCAGGCTGAGACTGACCGGATGGAGGGCTGGTGTCGACAGATGGAGCTCGACCAGCGGGAGAATGACCTGCCTGAAGATAGTATGTCTATGTGTGTGTTCATCATGTTCATATTCCATGTATTTACTGTATAAGAAGACATCATTTCGTTTGTAATCAGATCAAACATCGGGTGTCTTATGAGTATGCCTTGTGTCTCAAGATAAACTGCTTCATCACATCATGTTGGAGTAAACTTCTGTTCTGAACACAATACTAAGGTAATACTTAACATAATACAGCTATTATTAAAATACTGACTCATTCCTGCCGGTACCTAAACGTAGGTATAGTCAACATACCTAGATGTGGTGAACAAGAGGGGAACAACTGCCCATTTTAGAGACAAAATTATAATTTGTATATTTTTGTATATACTGGGTACTTACAGGGTACATTACTGGAAAACAAAACTGAACTTTTGGACTTACTGTGAAAAGAATGAGAGTGAAAGAGGGAGAACAGCCACATATTATATAACAGCCCATATACCTGTTTTTTACTGTAATTTTCATTCAAAAAACACTATTGTGTTGTGTAAGAAAAATACAGTACAGACTTCATAGGTGTGCCTTCTGCAGGCAGGCTGCTGCTACACTGCAGGAATGGAGGAAACATGTCTTTTACTTCACGTATTGTTTAATATGTTATATATTGGAAATATATAATAAAGACAAGTTGAGTATTGGATGTATAGATTAGCAGGCATGTTGGTCAAGCACTGCAGCAGCGGTTTATAACAGGTATGCTAACAACTGCACAACTATCTATTGTTATCTGATGAGGAAAATCCATAACTTAAAAATATTATATATAAAATATAAAATATCATGTAATAATAGAGCATATTTAGATAAAGGTGGATTAAACCAACCTTGTCTCCTATAGAAACATTTCTGTACAAACTACTGCTGTTTTGTAGGAAACATGATTGTGACTGAGTTACATTTTAAATTGTTGAAAATATCAGGGAAATGTTCCAATGTTGTAATGACAGTATTTGTTTTCCACCAATGTATCTGATGAGCAATCCCCTTGTAGTGACGCCAGCATTATTAGTGGTCCCTCTCAGACTCTCACAGAACCTGGCTGACACTAGGGGAAAATCCTGGCCTGGTTTAATACAGAGAAAGTTCACAGTGACAAAACCTGTTCATTTACACTAAACTGACTACTAACCTACTAACCACTAACCTGAACCAGAAAGAGGCCTGTGGGTGTGACAGTTCATAAATGTAGCACCTTATTAATCCAAAAAAAATATTGCCTCTGAATATAACCCTTTCAATTGATTCAATTCAAATGAGCCATGTTATTATTATTTTAATTATTTTAACTACAAAGTAAGTCAAGATTGTTTTCCCACTTTACTCTTTACCTTATATATACCCAGTACTTAAAAAAATGCTTTAGTGTATCATTTATTTCCACTTTCATCTAAAATACCCATTTATTACTCCATTGCTCACCACAGTCCTGTTTTCTTCTACTGTGCATATTTCAGTAACAGTAGGAGATAGTATGTTACTGGAACCTGGTTAACTTTTGAGTTCTGTTAATGGCATTTTGTTTAGGGATTAGTCAGTAGCGGAATGATGTCACATAAAATGATACAGGAAATGTTACCAGATGTTACCAGATGTTACCAGAACTAAAAGTGAAGGATCACAAAAAAATTATCATGCACATCCCAAACTTTTCTGCTTGGGAGCCCTTAATATAAAAAACAACAACATGTCTTCCTGTCTGCATTGGCAACACAAGCCTGAAAAGCGGTGCATGTGTGTGTGTGTGTGTGTGTGTGTGTGAGAGAGAGAGAGAGAGAGAGAGTTCATACAGTACATCTTCTGTAAGTCAGTCTCTTTCTAAACTCATCTGTTTCTTCCGTCACAGTCCTTGGGAAGATGAGGAGTGCAGTAGGAAGTGCTCAGCTTCTGATGTCCCAGAAGTTTCAACAGTTTAGGGAGCTGTGTGAGGAGAACCTGGTGAGTCTGAAACCCCGCCATTCATACTGACCATGATGTGCTCCACGATGTTTCACCTTTTGAACAAACCAGCATTTCATACTCTCTTCAAGAATACTTAATGTTGATATCCTATACCCATTCAATGCTTTTCTGTTAACTCCTCCCAGTTTTCTCTGGTCACCTTTTTCCTCAGCTTTACTACAGTAGTTTGAAGCACTTTGAATGCTCAATTAGAACAGAAAAGCACATTAAACAGTAAATGCAGCTCTGTCTTCTTTGATTTCTCAATGCCCTGATGGTAAACTAGAAAATTTTAACATGCTTATTTAAAATGGTGAACATTATAGATAAACAGCCACATGTTAGCATTCTCATGGCTGCATTTAGCTCAAACCTGAAGAGGTGGGAGACAGGTGTCTAATTCTGATGTTTAACTCAAGACTTATGAATTGTAACATCCCAAATCACTTTTTTCCCGTGGGAACATAGCCTGTCATTGTTCACTTTATTCACAAGTCCAGTTTGTCAGCTGGCTTTGTCACCCAACCAACTCTGGTGACAGTCCCTATAGGTCGGAGGTGACTTCTATTTCTCCTGTGGAGACCCCTGTCATTCTCTACCATATAAGACCTTGGAGTGTTGGCTGATCCGATGACTGCTCCTGTGGTTCTCTCAGTGGTAATCCAGATCTTTTAACCAGCAGTCAGTTCTGGGAGAGGTCTTAACGGTGTCTCAGGTTGTTGTTTGTGGCCTGCCTATGCCTTCCTTTCTCCTCCTTTATGCAAAAGGCCTGCAGGTCTGGCCACTTAGGATCCAGCTTGGTCGTTGATTGGGGTAGAGCTGTACGCAGGTTTCTTCCCATCAGCAGCTGTGCTGGTGAGAACCCATACACCAATGGGGTGGACCTGTAGGCCAGCAGTGCTCTGCTGTAATCACTGTCTTTTTTTCCACAAGTCCTTGATGGTCCATACAGTGCATTCTGCCTCCCCTTCGCTTGAGGGTAATGGGGGCTGCTTGTGATATGTATGAAATTCTTCTCTTTTGCAAACTGTCTAAACACTGATGATGACCTCTGCAGTCCTGTACCTGGCAAAGACCTCTTTAATAGCCCTGACTGTCACCTCAGCCCAAGTGCTTTTGAGCTCTGCTATCTCAGTGTATCTTGGGAAATTGTCTATGATCAACAGGTAATCTTTCTTGGACCACTGAAATAGATCCACACCAACTTTCTGCCACGGGCAGTCCCGCAGGGGAGTAGGCACCAGTGGTTCTTTGAGCTGTGATCCGTGTTTATGACATAATTCACACCTTTCCATCATTTGTCCTATCTGGGTGGAAATGCCAGACCACCAAACAGATTCTTTTGCTCTGCTCTTTTGCTCTGCTCTGCTTGCTCTGCATTTTGAGATCCCCTGATGTCCTTCGCTGTAGCACATCTGCTCTTAAGGGGAGTGGAATAACAAGGCTCTCTCCTTTCATAAGGAGGCCGTGAGCGATGTGGAGATCTGCTCTTTCCCGCTAATATGGGTTGATGTGTGGGTTAGCCTTACAGTTCTCTGGCCACCCTGTGAGACAGTGTTCTGTCACTTTTGTGCACACTTTATCTTCTTTCTGTGCCTTTTTGATCTCCTCCAGTCTTTTCTCTGTAGCTGGGAGAGAAGATAGTACACAGTCCACAAAAACCTGAACCTCTTTCTCCAGCTGTAGATCTCCTGCTATAGGCTGACCCTCCAGGGGAGCTCTGGAGACTGCATCTGCTGTGATGAGGTGCTTCCCTGTAACATGGACGATGGTGTAGAAGAACCGCAGCAGCTGCAGACAGGAGGAGGCAGGAGGTCGCCTAACCCTCTTGTGCTCAACAGTGGAACTAATGGCTTATGATCTGTCTGTAGTGTGAAATGTAGACCTAACAGGTAAGATGCAAGTCTCTCACATGCCCATGTAGCTGCCAACGCCCCTCTTTCTATTTGCGCGTAGCGCTTCTCTGTGTCTGTTAATCCTCTAGAAATGTATGTAACTGGTCGCCATGAGCTGTCAGTCTGTTGCTGGGTGAGAACGGCTCCCAAGCCGTATGGTGATGCATCTGCAGCAACCTTTGTCTCAGCAGTGTTGGAATACTGGGCTGAACACATCTGGAGAGCTCAGTATCTGTTTCAATCTCTGAAAGGCTGTGTCCTGGGGCTCTGCCCATATCCATTTATTCCTCTCTTTCTGTAGTTCTTTTAGCAGTGTGGTTATTGTGGCTAGTTGGGGCAAGAATTTGGCAAGGTAATTTGCCATGCCCTTGAGGTGCCGCACGTCCTGTGGGCTGTGGCAACTGCTGGATAGCCTTGACTTTTTTAGGGTCAGGCTTGATGCCTTTTGCAGACTTGAGAGACTTTGTGGCACACAAACATGACTTCTTCTCTTGAGAATTCACATTTCTCATTCAGCATGAGACTCTCCTGTCATATCTCCTTAAGCATGCGGTGCAATCTTTGGTCATGCTCCTGCCTGTCCCTGCCATACACGAGGACGTCGTCTGCATGACAGAGCACTCCATCACAACCTTCCAACATCTGTGACATTCTCCTCTGAAAATGTTCCGGAGCTGATGCAATACCAAAAGGGAGTCGATTGAATTGGTATCTCCCGAAAGGAGTGATGAAGGTGGTGAGGGGCCGTGATTCTGGTGTGAGAGGAATCTGCCAAAATCCAAATCGAGCGTCAAGTTTGGTGAAAACTTTGTCATTTTTCATCATTGCCAGTCATTGTCATGTGGTCCACAGCTGTAGGAATGTGACAGTCTCTTTTCACGACTGAATTCAGGGGTGTGAGATCCACACAGCTCCTTGGTGGTCTCTTTCCTGGTTTGGGAACGACAACCATTCCTGAACACCATTCCGTCAGCTCCGTGACCTTAGAGATAACTCTCATGTCTTCCATTCTGTTCAACTCTGCCTGCACTGTGTCTCTGAGGGGCAAGGGGACCCTTCTGGTTGCCCTACTGAGAGCAACTGGTGTGGCACCTTGGTCAACCTCTTTGTTACCACAAAGAGGCCCTTTATTTTGCCTAGTCCCTGGAACATCAGGATAGGCTGCTCTCTAAAGTCTGTCTCTGTTTCCATGACAGCATCTACTCTCTCTACAAGCTTTAAAGCTATTAGTGCTGGTCTACTTAGAAGTGCATGTTCTAGTCCTGACACTATGTAGATATATTGAGAGGTGGAGCCCTTTTGCTGCCATGTTTGCTTTGAAGCAGCCTTTTTCCCTAAGTGGGTATCTACCTGGCCCTAGCAGTCTCTTTTTAGGCTCCTGCAGTTTCCTGCCTCTCTCTGGCCATCCATGGTTCTGATGTTTCAGTTCCTATGTATCCTAGAAAATAATAATCGTCAGTGTCTGTGTCGCCCTGAATTTCTATGACTTTGCGCAGACCGACTGCATCCCCTGAGTGACATACTGCAGCAAAATGTCATGTCTTCCTACATTTCTGACATTCTGCATTTCTCATGGGCAGTCTTTCCATGAATGTTTTTGTTTACAGCTAAACCTGCAACACTCTCCCTGCATCTGATTATTTGGCCTTTGTTTTTTTGCCATTTCTGTTTCCCATCTTTTTTCTTGGTATTGATGATGGCGTCCATGTTTGCTTTGTTGTCTCCCATTATGTTGCTGTTGAGTATAGTCTGCTGTTTCTTTACTGTTTGACTTTTTCAGACTTTTTGTATGGCTTTAGCGAGTGTCAGGTCAGAGTCCATTTGTAGCTGTTCAGACAGTCTTTTGTCTCTAATCCCAACTACGCTTCTGTCCCTTATGAGCTCCTCTTTCAGCACTCCAAAGCCACAATTTTCAGCAAGTTTGTGCACTGTTGTGATGTAAGCCTCCACAGTCTCTCCATCATGCTGACGTCTGTTGTGGAACTGTGCTCTTTCGAAAATTTTGTTCTGCTTTCCGATGTAGTGCTGCTCAAATGCTGCTTTGGCAGTCTTCTTTTTATCTGCATCAGTCAATAGTAAAAGTGCTAGCACATCATCACCCATTGCATACAGGAGTGAATTCACCTGGTATTCTTCCTCCTTTTTATCGAGAGCCGTGGCGATGCGATTTCTGTCTCCTATTTATTTTCAGTATCTTCTTCACTGGATTTAATCGTTGATACTACTACCACCTTTTCCTTTTCTGCTGTCACAGAACCCCAACGCCCACCCTCGTCCTGTGGCCTCAGACCTGGCTGGTTTTTGGGATATGCTTCAGCTGTCCATTGAAAACATAAGCCTGAAGTTTGATGAGCTTCACCAGCTAAGAGCCAACAACTGGAGGCCCCTGGATCCCCCTGAGAGAAAGGTACCCACACATAAGCATCTCATCATTGACCAGGAAGAACACCATCATTGAATAATAGTTTTAATGAGTGGCTTTCACTTCATGGTTACTATGAATTCATTCATGAATGTCTCATTTGGTAACATATGACTTCTATCTACATCACATAAAGGGATATTTCACTCTACCCATTTTATATCATTTTTTTTTCAAATGTAGTTTACTCTAAAACTGATTAGTCCTGTCTTCACCTAAACTCTACTCAAAGATAATCCAATTCTAAAATTCAAAAAATTCTAAAATTTCCCAACTTGGGATCAGTAAAGTATATCTATCTATCTATTAATGCTTTCAAGTCCATTCAGGTCAAATGAACACCTAATTGAGACACACAGCCAGGCTTACCAGAAAGCAACTGTTCCTGATCAGACATTTAGACAAGATTATGAGTATACACACTAGAACACACAAATCTGTAAAAGGAATTCCTATGACTTCCAGTCAATATCGAATAAATATCTGATAGAGTACATATGACATGACAACCTGAATTTTTAGAACAAGAACTAGACCTCATTGCGACATAGGCTTTTCATATTAATGAATATTGTAAATGTTGTTCTAGGAGCAACACGTGGAATATCCCTCAGTTGAGGCCAAAATCACAAGGTGATTGCACAAGTGTCATGATGCCAAGAGTCTTGTGGTACCAGATGTTTACTGGCTATTTCATCCTAAAATCAAGCCAAAACCCCCACAGTCCTCTCCAGACCTATAGTAAATATCACTGTTTGCAAAGAGCAAGTGGGCCTACACATTTTCTTATGCCATGCTTTGTAAAAGGATGTTTTGTAATCCCACAGCAAATGTGTTTGTATACTGCTGAATCTTTGTATTTGAGGCAACATACTTATTGGCTCAAGGGGCCATTGCTCTGACTCAGAACCATTGATGGCTCTGATGTCAGACTGCATGGTGGTCTATAATTTATGCCTGTGAAGTCATTTAGTTGATGAACATAAGGGGAAAAAGATATCTCCAAATACATCCTGAAGACTATTTTTGGCCGTGATGCTAAGAAGATACTGTGAGAAAAGTCTGTGAAGGTTGGTGCAGACTGAGGACACCATGCATTCGGACCTTCAGGCTGAGCTGGAGCCATCTGGAGCAGTAGTTTCAGTGCATACTATTCACCACACATTAAACCAAGTACAGCTCCATGGGTGAAGGCCAGGAGGGCACCACTGAAAAGCTTATAAAAGCAGGCTAATTGTTCAAAAATCTTTCCTAGATAAGCCACAGTCTTGCTGTGATCAAACTTGATGGATAGGTGAAACCAAAGTGGAGCTCAGATAAAATGTAGCTGTGGGGCTACATTTCTGCCTCTGGTTTGGAGGTCCTAAGTGTGTCAAACTTTGACAGAAAACTTTCAACAGAAGAGTTGCCCGAAGCAAACATCCAGCAGCACAAAAGAATGGATGAAAAGAAGATTGTCTGATTCAAACTGGCCAGCAATGAGTCCTGCCCTAAATCCAACTGAAAACCTTTGGCGAGAGCTGATATCTGTATTATATTCTGGGTATACAAATTGCATTTATTTCTGAAGATATGCTGTCAACATTTAGCTACTGGAAACAATAAATTCAGGGGTGTCATTTTGACCAGGACTGTATTAGTACAGTATAGATATCAATCAGTATATGGCTTTTCGACATGGTGAAAGAGAACGATCAGGACACAGTTTTGAAGCACTAAAATCAGCCAAAAGTGCATATTTATATTCTTTTGTAGTTTACCAAATTCAAACATATTTAGTGAGGGAAGTGTCATTTAACAGGCTTCTTGAGAGAAAGTGAGGGTTCTAAGTGAAAAATGCCAACAATAAGAATACTTAAAAAATGTAGTGCTGAGGTCACTGACCTCTGAAGGTCACCAGAAATCAGACATTATTTCCTACCACATCTGTAAGAAATTCTTGCGGTATGTAGATCATACGTTGATACTTTCATGCTTTCATCATATCTGCTTCATGATATAGCCTGAAATACACTGACTGATGCCACACTGTAATCACCCAAAGATACAGAGTGTAAGAAAGGCATTGGTTCCTCCATGGCTTCATCTTGTTTTTCCTTGTATTGTGAAAATCTGATAGGAATGACGAGTTCAGGACTTCGTCAATGTCTCTACTTCCCAGATTTATTTATTTTTTGTATTGTATTGTTGATGAATCATGACCACAGACTGAGCCTAAGACTTTATCTCACACAGTTTGACATGATGTGAACCAGCAAAGTTGCAATTATTGCATCATGTGAAGAGGCCTTAATTTCCAGACTGTTTTTTTGCTGACATATTGATATAAAATATGTCCTCTCATAAAGTAGTTAACAAGCTTTAGTTGTTTAAACTGCTCATAATTGGCGTGCAGTCACAACTCAGGTCCCTTTATGGAAACTTTCCATGCTTGTTTAATGGTCGGTGTGAGAAATCACGGCAGCCATTTTGAATGATACAATTTTGGCTCATGAATTCTTTCAACTGGGATTGGTAGCGAACTGAAAGTAAGAGGGAATTAGGAGTATCTCGGCAAACTGACAAACTCTACATACACCAGCAAGAGAGAGGCAGGTTTTCTCTTATGGTCTTTGCTCTCTATGGTAATGCAGATGCCTTGCCCTCTGCATATCTTTAAGTGTATCTGTACATCTTCTTCAGGTGTCTCATGCCAGGTCTGTGGCTCTCTTTCAGCAGTGTCTGTTGTGATATTGTATCATTGTGAATATTGCCTCTGATTGCTTCCTCATTTGCTGTCATTGCTGTCTTTTTCTTTGTGCTTTTTTGTGTGTTGACAGTGAAGGCGCTCGCAAACAGCCACTCATCAATCAGCATAACTGCAATGCCAACACCTCAAGAGCTTCCGTAGACCCACCATGTCTGTCTTTCAATCCATCTGTCCATGCTTCCTCCCCTCCTTCCTTCCTTCCTTTCCTCTGCCACCTGGAATGCTATGTGTATTTTTTTTTCATTTTGCACGTTTTGGTTGCCAGAGATAAGACAGAGGCACAGGAGAGGGTGCAGATAATATCCAAGTACAATTTGGGGTATGGAGTACACTGTTTATACAGCAGTTTCAAATGAGATGAAAGGAGATGTGCTGAATTTCTACATGTTTGGGATTATGCAGTATGTAGGATGCTGAACAAAACAGAAACAGAATGTCTGATTCACCTTACCGCTTTTTTCTTATGACATACTTGTACATGTGTACAAGCATACATTAAACCAAAAGCCTCCTGCCATAAAGATGGCAGTGTGAATGGGCAGCGCACACACACATCTGTCTTTTTCCTGAAATGTTCTGCCCCCCCCCCCCACCATCCTCTCCCACTAGGAGAGGCAGCTCCCACCTCCGGTGCCAAAAAAGCCACCTAAGGGTCCCCACCACCGCCCCCCTCTGGCCAGAGACCGTTCACTGGAGAGCTCAGAGAAACAGCGGCAGGATGCCAGGAAGCGTCTGATGGCTGCCAAGAGAGCCGCGTCTGTCCGACAGAACTCAGCGACAGAGAGTGCTGACAGCATTGAGATCTACATCCCTGAGGCTCAGACACGGCTATGAGGACAATGCCAGGGACATACACATGGTTGACATGTAGTACACACACACACACACACACACACACACACACACAAAATTATATGGTTGTCCACACCAAGGTATAGGGGTGGAACATGAATAAATGATTCAGATATGAATAGATAATGCACTCTCTCTCTCTCAGATAGGAAAAACCTCCAACTGGTTGCATTTATATCCAACCTGCTGTCTTATTTTTATTACTGACACTTCAGACCAACTTTACATTCATTGGAGCCTCCTCCCATTATAAAAAGACAATCATGCAATATGGGCCATTGCAATTCTTAACTGTTTTCCTCTATTTCCTTCTATTTTACCAGTGATTCTAGTCTAGACTTACTTTTCTCTCTGATTGTTTTCTGGAGTCCAAATACAAATCCTGTTTGATTAATTCAGGTCTATGGTTAAAATTTGATCCCATTTTGTTGGCAGATTAATTTAACTAAGAGAAACTTAACAGAGGGCACCGCTCTCTGGGCCTGTTTTACTTCTGACCACACTGACAGGTGTGGCCACCAATGTGCTCTGTTGCACATGTAACACACACCCAACTGTGATATCTTGGGCATTGAAGTGCAGCATCACATCACTGCAGCAATAGTATTAGTAGAATCTTGGTACTTTACAAGTGCATCACTGAACACAGAGCAGTGCAGATTACGGCATGGCACATTGTCATCTTCTCAAAATGACCAAAATACAAAAGTGATGGAAACAGGATGGCATGAGGTAGAGGAGTGGGACATGTTTCTGTTCACTGCTCCAATGCTCTCTGCTCACATGCTGAATGCAAGGTGAATTTGGCTAATGTGGATTGAAGAAAATAACATCTGTAGTAATGTTGAATATAAGAAAAAACATGAACTGCATGTACATTACAAATTAAAATACTGAGATTTGCCCCTCCTCAGATACAGAGAGAGGTTTTATGTTACACCCCTACTTTCCAAGATCCACAAGATCCCAGATACTTTAGCCTTAAGGGAACAGTTTGGGATATTTGAAGTAGGGTTGCGTAAGATTGTAGAGTCAGTTTATTAGCTGCAATAGAGTAGCAAGACAACTGCTGAGTTGTTGAGAAATGCTGTGCAGGGGGTCAGTGAAAAATATATTTTAACCAGCCAAACAATATCTACCTAAAAAAAATCAACATCAGTTTAAATGCGTTTCCTTAATTGCTGAACTATCGTATTCCTACAACTGAGGACACCTGTCATTCACTGCATTAGCTGTTTGAGTCTAAACAGCTGATCTGCAATCTTATATTGTGTGTGTCGTATTGTTGAAAAAATTTATGTAATGTTACACAATCATGAATATATACAGACCTGATGGACAATCTTACACATACACATCATTACTCACAGGTTATTCTTTCAGGTGTTGTGGCTATGTGAACCCTCCAGGTTGTTATAATAAAAAAGTGGCTTTCTTTGTCCTCGGAAAAAGGGAACGCTATGATCACTCTTTCTCTGTAATCTTCTCCACTCCTACACCACCACAATGACCAGTAGTTGTTTGTTCCAGTCCAACAGGTGGAATGGGAGTTGTCCGTTTATAGCTATACAGGCATGAGACCATTTTAATCTTGATTGTATCTTTGGCTATTTTTGACCGAAAATCTGGGAGAAAGCCATTACTATATGATATGATGATGTCGAAGGTGAGTGGATATTATTACTGACTGTATATCACCTTTTCTACACTGCTGGAATAGCTTTGACAGGGATCTAATATGCAGCTCCAAATGCTGAGAGATAAGTGAAGTTGGCCAACCCAAGGCCTGGTCACATCAAACACTGACAGATTGTTTTCTTTTCACACCACATATTGACTACAGGCTTCACTGTCAGTCACAAGAGCAATCCAGCTATTTCACCAACTAAAATGCCAGTCAGGAAGTGCAACCTGCTGAGCTCAGCTCCTTCAATTATGACTCAGTGTCCTCAGGGGTCAGGAAAGAGAGAAAAGAGATGTTTCCAATGTCAGAATCTGATGTGAGAACAGTGAACAAGTAAATTTTGTGAGCACGACTGCACACACGCTTCAGCCATGTTGAGTTTAGCTCAGTGTTGGCATGACCAGGCTCTCTGTGAGGCTGGAAATAAGTCAACTCCTGGATATGTGCTTTCTTTCTACTCTTTGAATTGTTTTTTTGTGTGCATGCTATTTGAAAGGGGAACCACTGCTTAACTCAAGTGCTCCAGATACCCTCATCAGCTTTGCCTAGAGAAGGTATTCATGCACAGTTTCTGAGGATGACAGGTTAGGAATTGAAATCAAGCAGCATTTATAATTAAGTTTTAGTAGCTGAGAGTGTTTCCACGTATGTATGTAAGTCTTTGTGTAATGTGACTGCCAGAATGACAGCAACAGAAATGACTATATGGCTGGGTGACAATAATGTGAAACTTTTTTTCTTTTGTTTAAAGTTCCAAAACTACAGTACACTATGAATTGGGGCTTTGGGGTTTGAAGAAGTGCATCAAAAGCTGACCCAAGGAGCAAACATGAAAATAAACTTTTCATGTGGGCATTTAAACTTAAAAGGAAACATTTTTTTCAATCCTACAAATACATTTAAACAAGCAGTTTATGCCTTATTATGCTGTTTGGCTTGAATAATGAATTTTTACCATACCATCGGAGATTTACCTCCCAATGCATAAATTAAAGAGAAGTGATCTAATTTTTTGAACAATACAGTACGCATCCAAAGATACAACCACTAATACCACTACATATTAACCTATATCCATATTAACAGGCCTGTAAAGTACACTTTACACACTCCAGTACAAATAAGTCACTTGAAATGTGTTTTATTCTTGAAATTTGATTGAAACTATTGTGCTTTTATTGTATTTATTTATTTTGGTGCTAAGATGACCAGGACACAGGTTATCTTCATATTGTCATGGTCAGCTCAGCTAACCTAACATAGTTTAATATACTGGCATTCATTTTGTTACAATTGATCAAACTAAATTATAAATTATATTCTTTATCTTTAATCCCCCCAAAATCCATCCCTGTCGTCATTTCTGCTACTGTCATTTTAAAGCGCTCCAGCAACTTTACATATGAAAGTCAGTTTACAGGTCATTTTCATTTTTATTCAACCACTGTATCAGTCCTCAAGTCATGGTAATGACATCAGAATTGCATCAGCTCCACTACTGGGTTTATTAGAAAGCTTGTGTTACAAACTGGAGATGTGGGGTTTAAAGGAGTGAATGTTTACTTGGTAGGAAGAGCCGAACAAGGAGACACTTGCAACTCATGTTGCATCATGGGAAGTATAGAATCCACCATTTCTGAAGCTTGAGACACACTAAAAGTCATCCCTTCACTTTGGCCACTCTTTTTTAGTCTGTCTCTTATAGATGCCCCAACTTTATGCAATACCAAATTGGCGGAGTACCATTTCAAGGAAAAAAGAAACACAAAAAACAAGAAACGAATGAGCACACACAACATATTCATTACACTTGGACTCACAGTTTTTGGCAGGGAGACATCTCCTAGAGTTAACACAGCAACAGCAGGATTGATTTGGTCACAGAGGTGAATCAATACCCTCCACTTCATGGGAAGTTCTGATCAGATTACTTAAGTGCCACATGAAGACATTCCAAATCCATGTGGGTTTACTATTGTACAACTGGACTCCAAAGCTGAACCAGACCTGGGTTCAGCTGCAATAACCAAAACATGATTTTCTCAGAGTTGCTTAATGTTGTTTAACTGTGATAATGCCATTTTTACTGCTAATAATGGCAACATTTCTTTTTGGCAACCTCATGTTACTGCAGTTAATTTCTTCAGAGCAACAATCTGGAAGTCAAAAGTAGATTTTTTGTTTTCTGTATTTATTTTATTTACTTTCTTCTTTTATAATGGTTCGATGTGTGTGCGTGTGTGAGTGTGTGGGGGGGTATTTTGTACAGAATCTATTTACCTCTGTGTTTAAATGATGATAACAGTGAGCCATATTCAATGTGAATTGCCCTTCTCATCAAAAGAAAAGGGCCATACAGATGCTGAATGACTTTTCTGTGTATTTTTTACTATTGACTGACTCATTTCTTCAATGTTCCAGTAGCAAGCTTGCTGTCTGTGTGTATGGGAGGTACCGCAGAGCAGGAACAACATGACAGACGTGTGAACCAGGGGAACAGGAATATATGCACATATTTTAGGCTCTGGAAGCTTCTCACTGATGACTCACATTCTAGTAGCTTTCTGGAACTTTCTGGTTGGTGATGGAAAATGGCTGCAAGAGAACAGACAGCCTTTCACTCCATGGTATTGACCGATATCAAACATAAAATCATAAACAAAAACAGATTTGTTTCTTAGCTTACAGAAGAACAGGACTGCCTATGCTGAAACAAAATCTTCATCAAATTGAAATTTAATTTTCTTTTTTTCTGTTTTCTGTTTTTGATCTTTTACAATATTGGTTGGAAATGCTTAATTACTGCCAGAATTAAAATAGAAAACTTGTCTAATAAATGCTTTTGATAAAAGACACAATTACAGAATATTATGTGACAATTCAGTTTCACTTTGGGAGAAACTGTGCCACCAAATCTCAACAAAAAATGAATCTTGACTTTAGTTTGCGTTTGTTAAGTTTAACTTTCATTATAAAAAAATCAAAAAGATAACATATCTGACATGCAATAGATTATAATGTACTTTTCCAAATAAAAATGAACATTAAAATACTTTAAAAAGGATGGATGAATTAAAATAGGAGAAATAAACAGTAAAATAAAATAAAGAAAGAAAAATAAACAGTGAAAAGCAGCAAAAATCAGCTGGTAATTATTCTATACCTTGAATATGTGTAGGGAATTCCATGACTGACACATACATCTTTAGCACAAGTTTTGGTTTTTCCTGCAAGATATATAAAATGTGACTTTGTAATATGTATCCAATAACACTATGCAGACATCTAACTTTAATTTAAAATGTGGCCTGAAAGTCCTTATTTTGGTATTTAGCAAATGGCCTATATTATGGACAACTTTCACAATTTAAACTTCCAGCTTCAATGAGATGTTGAATTGTTAAATTTTAACATTCAGGTTTTATCATACTGATGCCAGTGTTATGTCTGACAATTATTAGTCAGTCAAATTAAGATTTTTCACTTTGTACATTTATTTATTGTTTTATTTTTTACTTTAAAAATAATTTAGCCCAGCAAACCTGGACTTTCACATAGGACAACCTTGGGTTTAATGCTGCTGAAACCCAACCAGAGGTGTGCTTGAGTGTCCATTTTTTCCCTCAGGAATAGATGGGAAATGTAGTCAATAAAATCAGGGTCTCCCATACAAAGTAGTTTGTTACTGAAATAGTATTTGTGTGAGAGTGTCTGTATGTTAAAGGTTTGTATGCCTTGTCTGTGTGTGTGTGTGTGTGTGTGTGTGTGTGTGTGTGTGTGTGAGGTCTCTATTAAGGTCTTCCTGAGTCCTTGTTTTCTATGTAAGGCTTTTCTTCAGTATGGTCTAGTAGCCTCATGCTGTGTATTAACTCTCCACATTTACCTGCGATTGATCTCTTATGTTTGTACATAAAATGGTTGAGGGTGTTTCATGATGCATGCAGACACAATGTTAGTACTTATGAACTTATATCTAAGTTGAAAACATGTATTGGTTTATTTATGCTCTTATTTATTGATTTTTAATTGATTTTGTTGAAGTGCTCTGTCATGCTCTTCTGATCTTGTATTGTAGAGATTATTTTATGTCCAACTATTGATGAAACAATAATAAAATGAATTATCAACTCTTTTCCATGATTAATCCTTATACCTCCTAGCAACATAAAGAATTATAATAGGTAAGAAATACATCATAGAGGGTCAGAATACCAGTTTAAAAAATAATAAAGTATATTTATATGTACAATAATAGACACAATTTTCAATGCATTAACTTAAATGCATTAAATTAAAGAAAGAAACATACACCAGAAAACTCAGAAACCCAGAAAGTGTGCTAGGTACTGAGCTCATTCATATGTAAGGATTTTCCTGAATCAACACATGGAACAGTAAAATTATATTTTTTTGAAAGATTGAATTGTCCATTGACTAATCTGCTCATCCAGCACTGTAGTCCAGAGCTAGACATTTGAATAAAATTTCTTCAGATTTGCTTTGGATAAATACACGAGAAATTCTCAGAGCTTTTTTAGCGACATCTGTCAGTCACCTATAAGACCCAGCAGGTGGAAAGTAACAGCCAGTCTAAGTGGACACTATTCCACTGGTTAGCTTAGTTTATCCAGAGACAGTCAGGTTATTCTTGCTTTTACATGTCTGGGCTGTGGGCTTGTTTGTGTCTATAACATAAACAGACACATAAACATAAGCAAAAATATAAGCTGCCTGTGAATATGGTTTTGTCCAGGTCAGTAAAAAGGGTGAACAATGTAAAAATATGACAAAACGTAGTTGGCAACATGAAAATGAAAATATACTTATATTTGCTGGAATTATTATATTTATATACTCTACTGACCCTTCAGGCCAAATGGCCCACTTTGACACATGTCATAATCCTGACATTATGGAATTTGCTCAACACAATACTAACAATATTGGATATTTGGATAATGATTAGATAATGCGATTTCTCTTTGAACAGTAGGTATTGGAATCTGTCATTAGTTTCTACCAAGATTTGAGGGTGTAATGATGAGTGCAGCCTCTAGAAGGTGCTGCAGGTTGTTTAGAATGGATTGCTCAAGGCTTGGATGGGATGAAGCCATGAGCCTGCATCCTGAATCTGTGTGTTCTCCTCCGAACCACATGATGGCAACAGTGCACTCAGATGCATATGTGTGTGTGTGTGTGTGTGTGTGTGTGTGTGTGTGTGTGTGTGTGTGTATTCTGACTGTCCTGTTTGTTTGTTTGTTTGATTAACTGATTTATTGTTTGCAAGATTCCACCAAAACTATTGAACCATTTGTCTTGAAACTTAGGTAGAGGGGTGGGCATGGGCAAAGGAACAATCCATTAACTTTTGACGCCAATATACTCCTAATAATATGTATATGTATATATACTAGTTTCCAGGAGCATATGCTGTGTTCAGCCTTGGCAGAGGTCTGCACTCTTGTGCTTGAGTGCTTTCTAGTTCAGTGTATGACTTCTGTATGACTAAATTCACTTTAAATCCATAAATACATCAAAAAATATATCCATCACCATCATTCAGATTAACAGTACATTTCTCATTTTATTATTCATTGATGACATAACACAGATACAATTAATACAGAATTGAGAGAACTCTTACTTTTAAACTGCGAGTCACACTCACAGACTATAGCCAGAAAACATCACTGATGGGAGTAATGCCGCTTATAGGCAACAGCTTTTCCTTTGATCCATGGCTACATCTTCTCTCTGGAGGTATTTGAACCTCCAGCGAGAAGTGTGTCCTTCACAATAAACAAGTAATAAGGCACACTGAATCAGATATGCTGTCCTTATTTGTCTTATACAAAGTATATATGAACAAAATGTTGCAGATATACTGAATTAAATGTTGATTTCACAATGCTATCGAATAATGTCCCTATTTACATTTAAAAATATATTCCCAATAAGCCCCATTTTCAATATGCAATTAAGTCTGCCTGAATTTTCACAGAAAATGGAAGGCTCCATGTATAGCACAAATGAGGTGTGTCCGCCAAAATACAAACAAAATCAGCAGTGGATTTGTACTCCTGATGAGCAGCTATGGACAGAGCTCTGGGACTTAACTAACATTCAGTTGGCATTATTTGTAGGAGATTAGAAAGTAACACAACCTTCCATATTATCAGTATACCCAGTGTTTTACTCTGCCTTTATCACAGCATTGAGGACAGAGCTGCAAGTTCAAACTGGGATTCCTACAGTTGTTCTTCCTTTGGACAGCAGCCATGCTGACAGTGATAGCCATGTTGTTAACACCACTGCTATTTATTTGTTTATATATATGTTTATATTTGTGTAGCTGTGGGACTCTCATAGATTGATTCTGTTTGAAATCACATCCTCTGATTCAGAATTTCTTTCCTACAACATTGATGAAGAGTGTAAATAAAAAGATCAAATTGGATGAAGCAGAAATGGAGACTCTACCATCTTTGTCATCTTGCAAATTTTCCTTGTCAAAACCTGTTATAATATATTCAACTGTATGCATTGTCTCTATTAATGTATTTACAAGGTATAAAGAGGAGATTAAAAAAAAAACACACAGATCTGCACCATTCTGGATTAACAGACTGTACAGCATGTGTCAATCTGGAGTTTAGTATAAGGCCAGTTGAATGCGCAGACTGAAGGAGCTGGGAATTGTAATTGTGTTAATTTTGTTATTGTGAGGAGTTACTCTCCAGCCTGAGCCACTAGCCCCCTTGTAAGCTTTCCTTTTTTCAGCTTGATCATTACAGGAATAGCTATAATAACTACATATTACTACATAACTTACTTACTACTACTAACTTACATACATTACTACAAACACACTGCAGACAGAACTGGTTTCAGTGTTAACATGGCAACCTGGTTGTTTTAAGACAGATTTGAAAAAGTTCAATGAACTTAAAACTACAACCTTTTACTACTACTTTTTTCCCCTTGTCATACATTGTCAGTCCATACATTACCCAAATTGCCTGCCACCAGTTCTGTCAGAGATTTGGGTAGATTATACTGGAGAGGTGTGAACAGGAGGAAGGATGACTGCAGCAGAGATGAAGAATGGCCTCCAGAGGTTTGCTGAACCTTTTTTCTGCTGAACTCTGTCACATCACTTTAGGACATATCAGACTTCACAGAGCTTCAGCACTACTACTGCCATAACACTGCTCACATATACAGTAGCAGTTCCCAAACAAATGGAAACACACTGACAGAATTGCCTTAAATTTACATCTGGTGAAGGTATTCCTCTTTAGTACTGCAGTGTTTTGAGATAAGCCCCAGTGGCAATTTCAAAAAGACAGACTCATACACTCAACACATTGTCCTTTTTTAACTGGATTGGCTAATTTTCCTCTGACAATTACTCATTTCATCAGGTAAAATTTGTGTCAAGTCCACCTGTCTATTTGGGATATGCCCAAATCAGTCATTACTGATGCCATCTCCATAATGAACAATTGATGCGTATCCTTACATCTGCACTATTCTCATTCTGACATGATAACATAATGAATGCATTCATATTACTGTTGTATACACTCCACTCTGCACTTTATGTTCATTTATTTTTTGTGTATAGTGCTAACTATTGCTCTTATTTGTGTTATGTTGTACTTATTTTGGATAGATTTGCTTTGTATTTCTGCCAGAGAGACACCAACTGACGGAACCCACTTTCTTATATACAGTATGTACAGTTCTTGTATGTATACTTGGCAAATAAATCTGATTCTGAGGATGCTCAGATATCTCAGAGAGCAGACAAAACACAATAATCTTGACAAGATATCATACCCCTGTGAAAAACTACCAGAACAAAGTGATTTACCTCCAAAATACAATCAAGATCCTGAGATCCCATTAAAGGAAAGACCCCATATGACCCCCACAACCCTGTCAAGGACTTTTAGATCCCCTTTGTACCCAGTCAAGGATTTACAGTACCCACTCTGGAAGGACAAATAAAAACTACATGAATCCCCGTGAAGGACCTCAGGAACCCATTGCCTGACAAATGGGAGTCAAGGATCCCAGAAGGTCAACAACGCAGTTTAATGTACAGTAGATGTGTCTACTTTTCCCCTACCCTGAGCCAGTCTTGTTGCTCTGAGTGGAGTTGTTCCTGCAGGACTCAGAGATCACACTTAATCTTCTCCAATCCTCCCC
Organism: Psettodes erumei; assembly: GCA_016785225.1. Taxonomy (NCBI): domain Eukaryota; kingdom Metazoa; phylum Chordata; class Actinopteri; order Pleuronectiformes; family Psettodidae; genus Psettodes; species Psettodes erumei. The sequence goes on from JAFBJZ010000647.1 coordinate 685,712, forward strand.
ATGGCCATTAACAGCCCCCAGGCAAAGCTGGACTCTCTCCAGTCTCCTCACATATTAGCCTTGCTCTTAGTCTGCAGCCACCAGATTAATGCCCAAATTAATTAGAGCCAGCAGCTGATGAATCAATCCCCCTCCAACACTCCCACCCAGTGAGGACCCTCAAGGACTGATGTTTTGAGGGTTATGTTATGTCTATACATATAATCTTGTAGGGGAAAGGAGATGAGAGGGAAAGGAAGGAAAGCAAAATGACCCCCTTCCTCCAAACACTACTGTCAAGGTGTCCTTTAGCACAGCAATGAACCTCTGACAGCTCCAGAAAAGCAGTGAAGTGTTCAGAAATATGAGATGAAGCAAAGTTAGCCTCACCATATTTTTTTAAGGCATTTTATTTCTTTTTATTTTTTTATTTTATTTTATTTTATTCCTATTATTTGACAGCGATAGCAGAGACAGTGACCAAATTTAACTATTAACATATCATTTGGTCATGAATTTACTTACTATTCATGTAAAGAATAATACAAAGACATATTTACCTCCATCAAGGAGGTTATGTTTCATTGCCCTCTGCCTGTTAGCAAAATTATGCAAAAGCCACTGAACCTTTTTCATTGTATTTTTTTTTGAAGATGAACATAATATTTTCACGTTTACAGTGGTTTTGGTAGGGTGGGGTTCACTTACCTTTCCCCCATGCATAATTTTATGTGTATTATCATTCATATACAGTATATGTTTTATATCTTTTAATATATCTCCAAAATGAGCATGAAATTAAATTAGAATTTTTCACGAATTGAAAACTGAATATTGAATTTCACTTCAGTGTTTGTAGTATTTTCTTTAAAGAACTACACTGGAAGAAGTACGTGCATGCATCTCCTGATGTCATGCCCTCGACATGGATGAGCAGTGGACACTTGTTATCCTGGACAGAGATTATTTGAATTTGTGTAATTTGTCTGCCAAGAGAGCCATTGCCCTCCTGACGTCTGTCCTTGTGCTGTCTATGTCCCGTCTGCATGTGGTGGAATCCCAGGCCTCCCAGCACTGACATGTGCATGCGCTGACATCTTGTGACTTGCTTTCACTACTGTTTGGATGGACGCATTAGTTTGAGCATGTGGGACAGAGCCCCAGTAGGGAGGGTTATCAGAGAGCAGAGGTGTGTAGAAATAATGGAGGTGGCTACTCCAGACAGTGGTTCTGTTGAGGGCAGTTTGCTGTTCCAGGCAAAGTCCAGCAGTTATCAGTTCAAGAGTGGCAGCCCGGTTTTATCTCTGTCATTAGGCTGGGGAGAAGGACACAGCAACGTCTCAGGAGGAGACTGGTCTAACTGCTTCAAACTGCCTATATATAAGTAGAATTCCCAAGCAACAAGTAGTCTGTCATGCATTCTTCAAGTGTAAAGCCAATTTATACTTCTGTTTAGTTCAGTGCTACAGGTATGGGCATTGTGGCAAAGCTGTGTATCTTCCTACACTGTTAGCCCAACATGCACCTCCACAGAAATTTAACTACAATCATAGGCCCACTTGGTATCATGTGTCAGTCATTTCTGACAGTGGCCACGCAATCAACAAAACTTCTGCTTCAGACAGTCAAGTGGCCTTCTCTCTTTTTCATGTTACAGTGAGTTCTGAAAAATAGCTGTTCTTCAGTATTTCTCCAACACAATCCTCTCAGGTTGTTCCAGGTACCCATACAGCAGCATAGAAACCCCATCGCAAAGCAGTTCCAACACCAGCACATAAGTGTAAATGCTCACAACTGCATAAACTGTGCATCCTGCATGGAGTCATAAACCAGACTGTTTTTCACACTCAGGACTGGGGTTTATGTTCATACTCCTACCAACAGTCAACATGAAGGTGACGGTGCCATCTATGTCTGTAAATAATTCTATGAGCAGAGAAGAAATCTCTCACCAGACCAGTTCTTTCTACAATATCCCTGCATGACAGCTACGGTATGCTCAAGTTTGCTCAAGGGAATGATTGTTAGACCTTAACAAGTTTTCTTCATCTCTGGTACACAAAAACATTGAATTTCCATTGCTCCCTGATGGGGATCCTTGTGGATTTAACTGTTTAAGAGTGACTCTTCAAACACAGGTTCTTTCAGTCAATAAACTGAACCAAAGATTTTGCATGGTCAAAGAACCCAGTATCAATAGATTCGCCAGCTGGACTCAAGTGACAGTAGATCCAAACAAATAAAATTCAGAGCTGGTACCATGATTTTAGAAATACTGAAGTCATGGGTCTAAATTCAACCAGCACAGCCCCAAATATTGTAAGAATAAATTGCACAAATTGTTTATTCATTAAACTGTTAAATGAAATCTTCTGAAAAATGTACCGCCACGCATTACAGTTTAGATGTTTAAAGTCATTTCTAGACTGCCAGGTATGTAAATCTGGCAGCAGATACATTTATTTATGTGCCATCTAATTAGTGCTTGGCAAGAAGCAGTTAATTTCTAAGATATTCTGTCTAAAAATGTAAGAGTTGCCCATTAAAAAAACAACATATGTAATATATAATAGTATAATATAAACTCTTTAAAACACCCAAATCCCCAGATACATTTCAGAGGAAATGGCCTTTTGCGGCCTTAAGGGCAACTACAATCCAACTTTACCAGAAAAATAAACAAGAAAATAAAAATTAAAAACAAAAATAAAAGGGTGCATGGCAATGATTTGCTTTTATATGTAAGATTCTAATATGAATATGATAATATTCACTACAAAGAGTGCAATACAGTGGAATATTGTCACCTTGTCACCTGAAACCCCTTCAGGTATGTTGCGAGATCCTTGACTTCACATCGACAAATGACCGTGAAGATTTTGAAAAATTGCTAAATCAGCTAAATCCAGCCACTTTCAAGTGGCCAGCAAGCAAAGGTTAGGGTGATGGCTGTATGGATCTAATGAAGTTGCTAAACTGCTGTTCATTAAATCCCTGTAATTTGTTTTAGTCATCCAGATGGATAATCCCCTGCAGCCAGAGATTACATGGATTATCATGAATAATGGCTTTTGGGGAGGATTAGCTATACGCATTTGCTCTGCTTTCGTCCCTTTCTGGATTTCATTTCCCAGTTTCTGACAGGCAAGGGAACTAAAATGTAATTATGCGGTTCAGAATTATTTCTGAGAAGGAATATGCAATTTGGTACTTTTGCAAGAAATTAATACTGAATAAAACTTCTGCAGGAAAACAATTCAAAATATACCGTATAAAGACTCAAATGGTAAATGAATAATCCAAATCCTCCTAAATATAAAAAAGAAAACTTTTTTTTAAAAGTAAGTAAAAGAAAAGAAAATATTATTTACTATAAATAGTGCCAAACGAAATACTTCTGTTTTGTTAACCAAGAGGAAATCATTGCAAATTAATGTGGAATCATGGTCACATAAAATAAAACGTTACCGTAAAGGTCCTTTCTATAGCTTGTATATTCGTTTATTTTCTGTTTAATGTTTAATTGGTTGAATGGCTTACTAAGTAGTACGAGTACTTTATTTTACTGCGTTTAGTGTGATTCTTTATTCAATTATTTTCTTCTTGAGGAATGGGCAAGCTAAATACAATAACAATTTAATCCGACCAGCAGGACTGTGTGTTTGTGTGCGTGCGTCCGTGTATGTTTGCACCCCCCTCTACACATCCGACACCACCACCCCTGGTGCACCGTGCAGCCTGCTGCATGCTGCAGACCGAGGGGCAGCATGGGAACCAAAACACTTGCTCCGCTCGCGCAGGTCGGCCTGTTCAGAATGACAGCACGTCCATGAATGAGGCGGCGTGGAGCGAGCGTCACGGTGCGTTAAAAACCTGCACGGTTCGAATTATCATCTGGTTTCAGCAAAGTGAAGGGCTGGACACACTTTTTTCTAACAAGTCAGTGCAAAAACACACGCGCGCGCGCGGTGAGAGAGAGAGAGAGAGAGAGTAGGTTTGTGCTAAAGTTATATTGTTTTGAGGTGAGTGCAGAAAATGACACAAAGATGGGCCAGTTTTCATCATATCAAAATACAGCCATTTGATTGAAATACTTTTTCTAATTTTGTTGAGTTTCATCAGGATGACGGTTTACAGTCACGTGGGTTATAGCCCAAGTTAGAGTCACTGCTGTCACAGTCTACACGGTTAGCTCCTCAGCGGAAAACCAAAGAGCTGAGAGTCTGTGCGCTGAATTAAACACGCTGTTGGGACCAGCTCTTCCTGTCTGCTCCAATGTAATGATTTTTAACCACCGTCACAGTTTTATGGAGGCTCAAAGGCAGAGCTGATGGCAGACTGGGAAGCGTGGCTTCCCGTGCGCTCCTGTTGCATGCTCTGTGTTTGGTGCTGTGTTCGGTGATGTGTTCAGCACCTGGTTAGTGTATTGTGTGCCTGTTCTGAAGCATGCGGGCTCCCAGCTACGGCTTCATTATGTACACAGTGACCCACACCTCATTTATAACACGACATGTTGCGTTGACTGGGATAGAGACGCAAATGGCTTTCTTCCCACGGCCACGGCCCGTATGGCAGCCTTCTTTCTTACCACCAATATGCACAGCCTGCACGCAGTGCGCGCACACGCAGGCTGCCCTACATTTTGTCGACAGAACAAAGTGAAGTGGCTGAATTGATGCGTACTTCCAGACCCCAGACCGGTGGGCAGCCTCCTCTCAGTGAACCGAGGAGAGTTCATTTGTTGAGCGAGGTGTAAGAGATGCGCGCGTCACAGGGCCCACCACTGCGCCTTTATTTGTCAACCGGCTGGCACAAGTGGCGCAACGACCACTCTGCTGGTGTATGTATTTATGGCAGCAACGCTGCCCACTTACTGCTAAATAAATGACCCATCTGAGGGGTGTGCGACAGTCGCAGCACTGGAATAACAGAAGATAGTTGTTCCTGCAAGTGCGATTTTATTTAGGTTTAAATCATATAAGCGATTCCTTCTTTCTTTCTTTTTGTACACGTTTAGCAATATGTGCGATGGAAAGCAATGATCACAAACTGCTCAACTTTAAAGGCTAAAAGGACGCTCGAATGTTCATTTTGAAATATTATCCTCATTAAATTAAATGTATAATACATTGTATATAAAAATACAAATTATAGGCCTTGACTAGGCCTTAACAAATAGTGTAATTTTACTGGCAGCATTTGATTCGGTTACATCAATGACTGTTTTCCTTTTGAAAAGAAATGTTAATACCAATTGCTAAAGAAAGTGTCGTAAAAAGACTAGAAACAGTCCCTTTTTGCAGTGTCCAAAATTATTTAACCTATTATTTAACTCTTCAATTAATAATAATAAACGCGATGGACAATAATACATGCATTGTTTGCAATGCACCAGCTTGGTGTCTACTTTGTAGACGCCTTGCTGGCGCGTTGCAAGCATGCACATACTTAATTAATATGGAGTTAGAGTAGACAAGAATTTAGAAATGCATAGAAATAGATTTGAAACGTCTATAGACGTTTAAAACCCTAACCCCTATAGCTATAGCTATATAACATATTACTACTCCTGCTACTACAACTAACAACAATAATAATAGTAATATAAAACAAAGAAGGCGAAGGTTGATGATGATAAAATTTAGCGTTATTGATTTTAATAACATTTGGTGTTGTGACTCGTTTTTGACGGAACGGCTTCACAGGTGGGTAAATACCGGTTACTGTTTTTTAAACAAAAAAATAGCACCTTTACTCTCACAAAACTCAAAACTCACAGCAAGATTTACATGACACTTGCAGTTTAGTATCAAATAGCCAACGGTACAAAATGGTTATTAATCAAGAATACAGCTAAAATACCATTGTTTTGACTATTTTAATGGTGTTTTGTGTTTGAGTTGTTAGTGAAAAACGAAACATGTTACAGTGGCCTGAGCATCCATCAGAAGCCCGAGTGACACAAAAGCCTGCAATACGTCTTCATTGGCTGTACACAGACAACTGTGAGGTCGTCGACTAATTTTAATTTAAAATACGTCATTCGCAACTTCTACAGTTAACATGTTTTCAGCAAATAGTCCTGTGGGCTACACATTGTGTAGTCCAGTCAAAGACACAGTAAGTATCGTAACGGTGGGGACAGTGTATGACTTCACTGAAATTGTTGGAGAAAACATCTCGGCTGTGTTCGTGAAAATTTTGTGGAAGATTTGTGAACGGAGTGCGGAGTTGAGATGTTGACCGCAGTGCAGTGGGTGTGGCGTTCTGAGGGATTATCTCGAGGTGCGCCTCACGGACCGAGCTGTGATTGGTTGGCCCTCTTGGCACACGGCACGCGACTATGGATGTCGCTATAAAGACCCCTCGCGTGCCGGTTCTAAACTAAAACAACTGTTGTCCGTGAGCAGCGACTGCATCCAAGAAGAAACCTGTTATTGTTACCTCGACGACAGGACACACAGGAGACAACAGCAGCACAAACAAACATGGACAGTGTGCTGGACCATTTCTCCGGACTCGACTCTTTCTCCTCCCCTCCTTATTTCGACGATGACGATTTTTTCACTGACCAGTCCTCAAGAGACGGACACTTGGACACTGACGACTTTTTGGATGATGATGTCGACTTCCTCGCCAGTCACTTCCAAGACTATTACAGTAAAGACGGCGGCAGCAGAGCAGCGCCTCGCGATGGAGACTATGACATCGGAAACTTGTCCTTCTCCTCCTCATCCTCCACCTTCTCCTACAGCTGCGCCGACAGCACGCCGGAACTGTCTCCACAGACGGGCCATCACGACAGGCCGTTACTGAAGCGAAGGAGGCGGATGAGGTCCGAGAGGGAGATGCAGCAGCTGAGACAGGCGGCCAACGTGAGGGAGCGGCGAAGGATGCAGTCCATCAATGACGCGTTTGAGGGGCTGCGTTCCCACATCCCGACGCTCCCCTACGAAAAGAGACTCTCCAAGGTGGATACTCTGCGGCTTGCCATTGGCTACATCAACTTCCTCGCAGAGCTGGTGCAGTCTGATCTGCCAATCAGAAACTCCAGCAGCGAGACGCACGTGCAACCCAAGAAGGTCATCATCTGTCACAGAGGAACAAGTAGGCCCATTTAAAATTCACACCACCAAATCCAGTTTTAGTGGTGATTAGGCTTAGTGGAAAAAATGAGTCAAAGAAAGTGTCAGAGTTTTCTCTCTGTCTAAGCATCTTTTCCACAGTGACGCAAGCGGTAATTTGGATTTATCCTCTATGCGAGCCTGCATAGTCCTGATCTACAAAAGCAAAATGACAGATGTTGATGAAGACAATGAAATTAATGGTCTTGTTCTCCCTTTCTCCACCCAGGATCTCCCTCCCCCAGCGACCCAGACTACGGCCTGCCTCCGCTGGCCGGTCACTCTCTGTCCTGGTCGGACGAAAAACAGCTTCGGGAACAGAACATCATCCGCACCGCTAAGGTCTGGACCCCGGAAGACCCCCGCAAACTGCACAACAAACCGGGCCTCACAGATATTGAAAATGAGCCTCCTTTCGGCATTGTGGCCTAAACCAAACGCGAGTCGCTCTGAGTTGTCCTGGAAAACGCACAATGTGAATGTGAAGACGATATGGATTATGTTAATTTCTGTTAATGTGCATTTAAAGGCGCATTGTGAAAATGTGAACACCACGTGATCTTACTGTAAATTTTCCAATATTGTATTCAATGTTGTATATTTTTTTATCATGTTGATAATTTTTTTGTAATTCAGGCAACTGGCAATCATGTATTTATTTTTTCCACAGGTGATAATATATGTTTTAATTTAACTGCAATGAATTAAAATATTTTTATATCATTGTACAATGATCTGTATTTCTATACTATCTGCAAATAAAAGCACCTACTGATGAAAAATGTTTCTGTTACATATATTGCTTCTACATACATACACACAATATACATTCACTCATTAACATTCATTTTCTGATAGTAATTCATAGAATTAGGTTCACTCACTGGAAATTTCGGAGTAATAAATTTACACATAAAACTGCTCTAATGACAATGACGTTCATGAAATCAGACTTAAAGCTCCTGGTTCTTTTTGTCAAATAAGTAAATTTTGTCATTTATCACTGATCAATTTGATCTTTTTGTCATGGGACAAGGGTCAAGGATCAAAAGTTTATTTTGTTTCGCATGTTACCTGTATAGCATATAATGTTATGGTACCTGAGGAGCCACCCTGCCAGCCACAGCAGAATTGAAACTTTAACTCACAGTCAGGTGATTGGAAGCTGACAGTTTACCCATACTAATAAAGCTCAAGATTGTGACATAAATATGGAAATGAGATGCTAATGAGGGGACACTGTATACCCACAACAGCTGAAGGTGCAGTAGTATGGTGGGAAGCTGTTGAATGCCGCTCTGTGCTGCCAGGTGCTGTCGAGACAGATTTTCCCGTGGTAGCGGCATCCCATCAACATGTGTCCCCACGGCTTCCTCTGCGGCCGCCCCCACTCAGCCAACACATTCCTGCCTATATGAAGCATGTGGGCCCAGGAGCTGCAAACACAAGGCTGCATGGGACGACGTGCAAAACACGGCTGCAAGGCCGTTCTTAGGATTCTGAACAGTTGGATCCTCAGCACCTGCAGAGTAACAGGTGGGTTTGTGTTCGATTTCTATGTATACTGACTGTTAGTAGACAGTTGTTTTAACTTCTGTCAGCCAAAATATCGGGGTATTTAAGTGTCTCATGATGATTTTTTTAGGATGGATAATCAGGATATTCTGCTTTTTAACCTCGTTTGAACACAGGGAAGTCTTTTTCTCTCTCTCTCTCGTTCCTCTCTCTCTCTCTCTCTCTCTCTCTCTCTCTCTCTCTCTCTCTCTCCTCTGCTAACTCTTCGGGTCCTCTGGGAGTCCCTCCGCTTCTCATTACCAACGCGTCAGGAGCATGTAATCCTATTACGGCCATTAGAAAGTCAAATGTTAGCGAGTCAATGCTGGGCAACTTCATCTCTTTGGCAGGAGGGCTGGCTCCACTTTGATTGTGCGGTGGCTGAACCTTGGGTGTGGAAACAGTGGAAGCATTGTAGTTTATCGCACCTTAACGCCTTTGTGCCGTTGATGGTTGTTAAAGTGCGGAGTGCAGAGCGCCTCTCAACATCCTTTGATGCGGTCGCAGCCAAGCGGAAGGGACAGCCTGAAATATTCCGGCTATCTTGTCACTCCGGCTCCGGGTTTGGCAAGGCTTAAAAGGACACAGCCATTTTCTGTCTGACAGGTTTTATTTCCTTTAGTTCTCGGCAGGCCCGGACATTATGGGCTACGCCAAGCGGTAATTTGGTTGAGAAAGGCTCGTCGCTGAAGTGAAAGGCCATATAGAGAGTGGGTGCGCATTCATACCTACAACACACAGTACAGGAGACAGTGGAGAACTTTAACCACACTTCTGTGACACCGTGCGTGTGTGTATGAATGTGTGATCAGAAGATAAGACAGCTGTGAGAGTAAATGCTGATTCCTGAAAGCAGTCTGAACACTGCCAAAATAAAATCTGAAGTTCAGTCAAATTTCAGAGAGGAAAAAAAATAAATAATTCAGACATTTTGAAATACCAATATTTAAACTCACATTTCTCACATTTCAATGAAACCATCAAAAACCTCCTCCACGGAACTTCATGTTCAGACTATAAATGTTCGTAAAGGTTTTATGACATTCTTACTGAAGACTCGAGTGCAACAGAAAGCCAGTTTGCGACGTGATTTTAATTGATTGTACTTTATATTTGATAGGAATGGCTGCTGTTAGTCTGTTATTTAAAATCACGCACGCGTCCCTGTTCGAATCCTTCAGTAATCTAACGCTCTATAAGTCTCTCTCTAAAATGTGTTTCTTTGCCTTTAATACGTTGGTACATTCTAGTGCTAAAATTATACATCAATAATATTATCCTCACCTGTAAATGAAATACTCGACCTAAATTCCTTTGTTTTGACACTGTGCAGAGTTTGATCTGTCCCACATATAAATGATCTGACAATTCAGTTCAAACCGTACTATCATTCATAATATAGTGCTCAGAGGCTACTTAAATGTTTAACTTAAAGGTTTTTTGTGATCTGTTTCCCCTGGAGTTTCAGGACTTATGTAATTACTATAATTAATTATATTTTGATAAACCGGCCACATCTAAATCATTAAACCCTCGCTCCTAAAGCTTCCCAGCCCACCAAGAAGAAATTTAGTACTGATGATGGGTACAATACCAGGAGGGATATCAGTGAGTCATTTTCCTTCTGTCACGCTGAGGCATTTGTTACTTTTTGGGTTGCATAGCTTTGTGGCGACTGAAGCCATTCTGCTGCAGGTTACTTGATGAGTCAATAGAAGGGAGATGCGGCGATTTGCACTTTTACGCACGGGTGCCTGCGTGTTGATTTGCATTCGGGTGTGAAAAGGGAATTAACAGTAACTAAAGAGAGAGGCCGTTAGATCTAGTGCATCCGTGAGGGTGTGACGCTTTAAACAGCTCTGACCGAAACATAAATGCAAGGAAATTAAGAGATTGTATCCCATTTAATGCTGTCAAATCCGCTTTAAACTTGGGTTTTAGCGCACCGGGAGACGCTGCAACAGAGGCACAAATCGGCTTGATTTGCAGATTATCTCGCTGCGCCTGCAGTAGAGGTTATAGCTTCTGTCCAGCGCGGCATCAGTGTTTGCTCTGATTGGATTCTCGGCTCCATCAGTGCCGGCCTGGTAACCAACAGGTGTCCGCGGGGTTGGCACTGACAGGGCAGGAAGCAGGAGAAGATGTGTGGCAGCGAGATGAGGTGCCATTCCTCCCTCCCGTGTGCTCTTTTCTTTCAGTTGTGACCCTGTAATCTAAACTACATGTGAACGCTCCTCTATCCCACTGGAACAGATCGGTCGCCGTTTTCTGCGGGGATGCACCTGGTAGCTGGAACGTTGTCTCTTTTCATGTGCTTGCGGCGGAGTCCCTGGACAGCAGCTGCCTAAAAGCAAGCAGAGAGGCCCTTGCACTGTCTTCGAGACGGGTTGGCACCGTTTTCCACGTCTTTAATGTTCCATCAGCCTTTGTCCAGGACACAATATGGCAAGTGTAAAGCATGACGTTTTGCAATAATAAAACACATTTTCAATGATGTGACACGAGCTGAAAGAGCGTCGCAGGCCAGCCAGGCTGAACACTTCCCTGCGTTTGTTTTGTGCGCCCCCAGCCAATTAACAGCGAGGTCTTTTCGCTGCGCCTTGATAAGCCAATTAAATTTATGTCTCCTATTTTTTGAAGGAGAGAAAAGAGGTGGATTTGGTGTGTTGCTCCTCGGAGGAGGCGTGATTTTCTAGCCATCACCTGGCGCTTTCTCCACAAGAGAGCAAACTGTCCCTGTGCCCCCGGAACCATACGGCTCTCACCATCCTGCGCCTTTGTTTACCACGTCGATCACTCATTGCCGGGATTTAACAAATCCTCTGTTAGCTATTTTTTGTCATATTTTCATCCGCGAGATTAAGCAGATGCGACGATTGTAAAAAGCAAACTGTAGAGCTACTCGAGGCTGAAAGAGAGCCGGGCACTCGGTTGCGAGCAAGGGAGAGGAAAAAGCTTTGGGCACATCTTCAGAGGAATAAAACATTTAGGAGCCATAAACAGACTTCAACCTGCTCTATTTCAGCCTTTGTGTTGTTTGTGAATAATTAATGTTAATAGGGACAGGTTTGTATACTTTGAATGCGGGACCACAGGTGCGGAGTGACAGGATGAATAACCGGCCTGATTTTTGCCAAAGCTCGAGGGCTCTTGTCCAGGGTCTCCAAGCTGATGGAAAATATTGTCATCTCTTTGATTCGCAGCATTACTTTCACCGAGAACAAAGACGGGTGATGAAAAGCTTATGTTTGAGTGAAACGGGCGATGACGGTGGCCGCTTCAGACTCCTGAAAGAAAGAGAAAGGGGGCGAGTCAATGGCAATGCGCGCTTCTGGTTTTGTGCGCAAGTGCTCCATCTAACTCAAATAAAGGAGCCTTTCCAACTTTTAAAGGACCACTTTTTACCTTTAATAAAGGCTGGAAGGCTGTAGCCATTAAGCATATGGTGCCAAGGCACTGGTCTTTTGTCCCCGACAAGCCCTCGAGATACTAACGTGTGTTATATTTAACTTCTCAAAAGCTACAACTTTATGCGCCGGCAACAAGTGGCTCCGGGGCGCACTGGCAGCTTCCCCCATTGAGAAAACCCAGGGCTAAGACTGAAGCGTTAGTGGGAAATAAATGTAAGGTGATAATTAGAAGATGATTTATAGATAGAAGATAAGAAGATAATTTCTTTATGGCGTCCACTGTCTTACGTTCGAGAGAAATTACGTCATATTTTTGACCTCGGTGAGAGGCGTTACGTTGGATTTGTTCCATAGGACTAATATTTTGGTTCAAGAATATCCACAGCAACGCATGGACGGATTGAGGCTGAAGTGTGTGCGCATGGACCAAATTTGACCTCTCTTCGAGTGGTAGAAATAAAGCCTTAGATCCATCGTCCTAAAATAAAAGTCCAAAATAAGATCAATTACCTTATAATAAATTGTGTGTTGACAGAGTAATGTGGCAGCAGCAGTATATGAATGAAATATGAATTTCAGATGCCCAAGAATATGTAAAATTCAAAATTCACCTCGGAAGTACCTGTGCAAAAGACATTCTCCCCATTGACTCCGATTTCGGTCTCAGTGCAATCATGCGTAAAAACTGAGTGCGCGTTTACTTTTTGCGTAAAAATGGTGCGTTCGCGCGCTATGCGCATGCACCATTTTTACACACCCCCATGAGAGCACCAGAGATATGTGAAGGGGCCTTACTTAAAGTTACATACAAAAAATGTTAATGAATTTTCCTTCATTCAGTTAAACTTCCTGGCTCTGATATTTTCAATCTCAAACAGTTTGAGTTTATCGCCGCCGTACTACATCCTGGCTCAGATAACTACCGTTAAAATGAGTGTGTGTTTGTATGTGGTGTCGGCGTGATGCAGCCAGCTGGCTGTCTCTGGCCTCTGAAAACCCTCCTGGTGGACGGAACACGGCGGCCTGACCTCCGCGCCGGAGGACGGGAGATGCCTTTTTGACTGAATTAGCCACAAAGACCTCTCGCTATGATCTTTGTTGCGAGTGAAAGCAGGGTGGATATGAGAGGCATTGTGCACAGCTTTTGCGTGCCCGATCATGAAATATTACAGTCCATTCACTAGGAAGTGCCTTTGAAAAGATATGGAAATGAAGCAGACGGGGCTGTAGTCAGGTCGGATTTTAGGTAGAAGACAAACAGCATGAATAACCCGTTATTGCATTTTTCAGGCAAACGGAAATTATGTCAGACCTTTATCCGTGAGTCATATTTATACATTTACACACGAATGTTTTGTCAAGACGCTTTTCCTCGGTGCGCAGTTCAATGGTGTTGACAAATGATCGATTTCTTTTATTGGCTCTTTAAAAAATCCCTGAATAACTCCACAAAAAAGTGATAAATTACTAATATGCTAATTTCAGTCACGGCCGTTTTTACGTGTGCGTCACCATCCATCTCCTACATTCTGCGCTGCCGAGCCCCGTCGTGCGCTAGAGGACACTCAACCCGTTCAGACCGGGGCTCTTTTGTTCGCCTCCAACACTGACTTCAGCCTCCAAGGAAGGGAAGGATTTTTAAGCCCCCTCCCCCCTCCCAGACCCATCCCGTGCTCTGACAGTTGCCAGGATTCAGAGGTGTAAAAGCATGCATCATTTTTCACCAGCTCTCCGTTTTGATATCGACAAAAGCGGCTGCTATGGAACAGCCTCTCCGCTTGTTCGCTGGCTTGAACTTCACTGATGTCCGACTGCTCTCTTTTCCTCGCCTGAACGCGGCGCAGCGGGGATGGATTTGCAAGACAAATGCGGCTGTGTGTGAGAGAGGGAGTCAAGTGGCACAAAAAGGCCGTTTCAGTCAGCCGATGAGATGGAGAAAGTCAGCATTATGCGGACGTCAAATCAATCAAAAACAAAAGCTGCATGCAGAAAATACTGAGTTTATGGTGCTAAAATGGCATCTTACCTTTTACCAGATTGGGAAAAGTGCAAAATAGTTTTAGTTTGTTGGTGGAGGGACCTGTCAATTGTGGGTATTAATTCTGAATAAACCCAGATTCAGATTGAGTCTGACACTTGTCAAATGAACATAACTGTTTAAGTGACGTGAGTTTTCTAAAGGACAAGGAAACAAAAACAAAGGGATTTAGGATCTTACAAAAAAAGCAAAATTATATGGAAATACGAAACAATTGTGCTTAAAAGCAGAAATAAAAGTCCCACATTGAAGTGTTTCACTAGCAGTAGACTCATAACTAGTTCAATTTAAAATTTGCGGATTAAAAGGAAAAGAACTCTGAATGAAACATGTGCAGGAATGTTCATTAGTTCTTTGTTTTCCAAGTCTAGTAATGTGCAGAGTAATTGGAGAATTTGTCAGATAACTGGAAAAATATAATCTTGACTTAACTCAAAGATGATTCCGTGAGTAATACAATAACTAAATGAATGAATGATGTGTTTTGCCAAGACAAAACATTTCAAAAACAATTTTTGTATTAAATATAACTTTTGTGTAAATTCTATTTCCAGCTTGATTCCTCTAAATATACAAGTAAAAATATGTATGTAAGTACGTGTGAAAGAGTGATGCACTGGTGCTGGGGTAAGATCATTGTCATCATTATTCAGTTAAAAATGTCTGTCTAACCTCTCTCTCTTCCTCTGGATGCAGCTGAACCCCAGCTGGCTGGGCTGTTAGTCAGAGCTTCCAGTGGCTGGTGGCCAGTGCCGACTGGGAAATCATCCAGCCTCAGTGGGACTGTGATTAACCCAGGAGCGGTCAAACTCGGCAGGAAGCCCCCCCACAACCAGCCATTGCTATTTATCCACTTTCCAATGAAACCAATTACTTTTACAGCAAGCCTTGGTGCTGACACTATATGTTTTGTCCTTGCAGACCAATAGAGTATGGCTGTGAAAGGAGAGGCAGACGTGAAGTGGGAAACCCTCCTGAGCTGCTTCTACAGGCTGTAAAATATACCTAAATTCAGTATCCATGGAGACCCACTGATGTGTGAGAGCAGTCCGTGGGACACACAAAACCTTTTAGAAAACTGAAGTATATTAGTAATACTGCCATTTTTTCAGCTTCATATAGTTTTAGAGTTGTCAAGCATCATTAACTGTTCCCAGTTCCAGGAAACATGTAAACATAAACCCAGGTGATACAGTTGTTGGTTGTTTTTTTGTATTTTTTCCAGTGTGCTTCCTGTTTTTAAAACTGAATACAATATAAATGTTTTATTTATTTCATGCATTTTAACATCGTTAATGAAGTCTTTTGTTCTCTTTGCAAAAAACAATATATACTGTATATATACACAGTATATAGATATATGTATATATTGCTGTGATGTAATTAAAAAACAATATCAATAATGATATTGGGTGATTCTGCAAACAATTATGTCTGTTGCAAGTATTTTAATTGGTTCCTTTGCATACATGCAGTTTACTTTTGGTCTATGACAGAATACACATTGCTCTGTCCTGAGTAAATGCATGTTCCCATAGCACCCTGACCTACACACTCTTCACTCCTGTCTTGATCAAGGACACACTACAAAACTGTAAATTGTGAACTGAACAAGCATGGATGTACAGTGCTTATGAAATGCTTATTCACCCCTTGGATGTTTACTCTTTAATTGCTTGTTTAAATGAAATCATGCTCAATATAATTAGGCTTTTCTGACAAGAAAATACACACTCTTTAATGTCAAAGTGAAAACAGATTTCTACAAAGTAATGCCAATTAATTAAAATAAATAAAGTAATATAAGGTCAGTGACTTGAAAATTTGTCTGTATCTATTCCTTGAGTTATAATTTTCAATAACCTTTTGGAGGGCTATTTTGGCTTCATGCTGTAATTGTAACTAGGAATATTTATTAACCAGTGACTGGACTTTCCAGACACAGGTGTCTTTATACTACAATCACTTCAGACACATTCACTCCACTCAGGTGATCTCCATGTCACTAACTGCAAGACTAGCACCTCTGTTGAATTAGATCAGTCACTTTTAACCAGGTTGAATATTTATTCTATCAGTTATTTTATTTTACGTATTTTTAAATTGAAATTACATTGTAAGAAAATGTTCTAAATGCTTTTCAAAATAAGCAAAATTATATTGACCATGATCCCATTCATAACAGCAATAAAGGGGGTGAATACTTTTTATAGTTTGTTGAGCAATTGTCAAATGATTACTAATGTAAATTCATTACGTTTCCCTAATGAATACCTGATGGATAGTTTTCTTGCATTCAGCTCTTAAAGGAGCACATAATAATCTTGGACAGAGATAAAGTATGAATACAATTCGATATTCAATATTGCATGGCAAAAGTGTATGAAATAGGAATAAAGGATTTCACAAAATTGTGCGTGATACAAACTTTTTCTTTACAGCCAGCTCCACACTGAAGGAGACAGTGTGGCGAGTTGACATTGCCACCTGAAATCAGCTAAAGGAAACTGAAAGGCAGCCGTTGTTGATGCAGATCTGTGGGCTGCTTCTTTACATTAGAGTTCACAAGTCAAAAGTCAAATGGGTGCTGCTTTTATTAAGGCTCCATCGTGTTGTTCTGACAGCTGGAGCACAAGGCATCTGTCTAACAAATGTCAAGTAAAAGTGTTGTTATTAGGTTGCTAGTACTAAACTGTGTCGTAAGCAGAGACGAAGGGCAGCAGTCATATTCCCAACCACTAGCAAGGCTAATTGACAGCCACATGAAGAGAGAACAACTAATTGATTATAGGCCTGTCTTATTCCAGCGCACCAGGGGGCTGATGGGAAATGGACTGAGGTAAATTTGGTGTCTGTGTGTATGAAAATGAGAGATTGATACACTTCAGTTTGGGTTCATTGGAAAAACTGGTGTATATTTCCTTAAAGTGAGTAAAATAGCCATAAATAAACCAAGTTGTTATTTGTTAGAAAATACCTCCCACACAGCAGGGGGCCATCAGCCCTCCAACTGCACTTTCACTGAGGCTGAGTCCAATTACAAAAGCAAGGAATGATTCAGTTTTAGCTTTCATCCTAACCCTGTCTAAATGTAGAGAAAAGTCTGCATCATGTCCTCTTCCCTGCTCCTGATTGTGTGTCTGGCTTGTTGGCATTCCTCTGTTTTGTGAAGCACAGGGAATGAAACTTACAGGTTACTCTTCAGTTGATCAGTCAGACACTAGAAGCTGTAGTTCACATTACAGCTTTTGGGTAATTAATATGCAAACAATATTTAATGAACTGTAGTATGTTTTAATTGTTAATGGGCCTTATCCGAGTGCTTGTCACAGGTCATGATAGTTCTGGATACACCAGATATTCAAGATGGCAGCAAGTGTTTTATGTTATCCTTATCTTCCTCTTCCTGTACTGTGAATTTTTATGTCATGTTTAGAAAATAGTTTTCATCAGTGCTACAACTGACAACTGACTGACAGTTGATAATCTGATAATTTATACAATAGTAGCAAAAGAATGTGGTCAGCCTGGCTGCCCTACTTACTGGCTGTATCTATGTAGATTCTCAGTCATCCAGTTCATTGTCAAGGTTGAAAGAGGTAAGACAACTGGATTTGAGATTTTTCAAGAAAACGTTTCACCTCTCATCCAAGAGGCTTCTTCAGTTCTAAAACTGATGGTGGGGAATACTGGAATTTATACACTGTGGGTGTGGAAAGTGGTTTGGGAAAAACAACAGTGCCACAGGTCATGGTTGTTAACCCCCTCGTTAGAGTGGTTTCGGTCATCTGACTCCGTGTTGTGTGGATCTGGAAGAAGTAGGTGCAAAGTGAGTCTTCTGGGTATTGTTCCTAAGAGTGCCTTGTAGGTGGGTGACAGGTTGTGTCTTAGCCCACCTCCTCTGTTGAGGGATGGTTTCTCCAGGTTGACAAATATGGCTTCCTTTACCACTCTCTCAAACCATCTGTCCTCTCTGGCCAGAATATGTACATTATTGTCCTCAAAGGAGTGCCCTTTGCCCTTTAGGTGTAAGTGAACCACTGAGTCCTGTCCTGAGGAGTTGGCTCTCCTGTGTTGGGCCATGCGCTTGTGTAGTGGTTGTTTGGTCTCCCCAATGTACAGGTCCGTGCATGTTTCACTACACTGAACAGCATACACTACATTGTCCAGCTTGTGTCTAGGTGTCTTGTCTTTAGGATGCACCAGTTTTTGTCTCAGGGTGTTACTGGGTCTGAAATGTACAGGGATCTGGTGCTGGTTAAAGATCCTCCTACGTTTTTCCGCCACCCCTGCAATATATGGGATGGTGATGTTTCTCCCTCTGTTAATCTCCCTCTCCATGGGCCTTCCCTTATCGGTTTTGAGAAAGGCCCATCTGGGACAACTACAGGTTTTGCAGGCTGTCCTGATGTGCCTCTATTCCCTAATCTTGCCCCTGTTGGAATTTTGCCTGCCTGTGACTGGAGGGTTCTGATAACCCCTAATTTATGCTCCAGTGGGTGGTGTGAATCAAACCGGAGGTACTGGTCAGTGTGTGTCAGTTTCCTGTACACGTTTATGTTGAGATGTCCGTCCTCCATGATATGGACAGCATAGTCCAGGAAAGCAAGGATGTTGTCTTTCACATCTTCACATGTGAACTTGATGTTCCTGTCCACTGCATTGATGTGGTCTGTAAAGGTGTTGATCTCCTGGGTTTTGATTTTGACCCATGTGCCGTCCACCTATTGGAATCAGTGAGTGGGAGCTGTGTCCATGTAGGAGAGCAGAGCAATGCTCTCCACCTCTTCCATGTAAAGGTTCGCCTTTGGGAGACACAGGGGAGCCCATTGCACAACCATGCTTCTGTCTGTAAAAAGCATTGTTGAATTGGAAGTACGTGGTGGTGAGGCACAGGTCCAGAATGGCACAGATGTGGTCATTGCTCAGGTTGGTCCTGTCTGGCAGAGTGTGGTCATTTAGTAGTCGTCTCTTTACTGTTGAGACTGCTTCTGTGGTGGGGATGCACATGCAAAGAAGTGAAGTGATGTTGAATGAAACCATAGTCTCATCTGCGTCATGCTTTAAGTCCTTTGTTTTGTTAGAGAAGTCCTGTGAGTTGGCAATGTGGTGTGGTTTTTTCAACTAAGGGTGCGAGGATGGAGGCCAGATGTTTCGCAATGTTGTCAGTGACGGAGTTTATACTGCTAATGATTGGTCTGAGTGGAGCTCCTTCTTTGTGTATTTTGGGGAGTATATATATATGTGTGGAAGGGCTTCTCCCGAGTACAGTCAGTAGTATAAAGGTCTGCCGATGGCTTTGTCCTTTTCCAGCTGTTGGAGGCAGCTGATGACCTTCTTTTTATAGCTGCTGGTAGGATCTTTCTTCAGAGATTCGTAGGTGGCTGAGTCGCTGAGGAGAGCTTTGGCATGATAATCAGTTGTGTTAAGTACAACTATGCATCTGCCTTTATCTGCTGGAAGTATGGTGATGTCCTGGTCTCTTTGGAGTGCTGCCAGAGCCTTCTTTTCTGGGATGGTCAGGTTGGAAGGGGGAGACTTGGCACTGAAGAGTGCTGCAGTGACCTTCAACCTGAGCTGTTCGGCTTCCGTGGTGGTCAGTTTGTTATTCCTGATTGCTGTCTCTGTGGCTGCGATGAGATCCACTGTGGGGATCTGTGCAGGGGAGACTTATTAGGAGACTTATTAGCGCTTACTTACTGGATGGCATTTGCAGAGGACAGGTTGAATTATTTCCTTGCAGCATTTACAATAAATGGTGAATGGTAATTAGTCTCTTCTTTTCAGCCACTCAAAGCGCTTTTACACAACAAGCCAAATTCACCCATCACACACTACATTTTAAGCACTTTTAGATCACACACCATTCACACACAGATGATACAGAGCTTACAGTTCAGTGTCTTGCCCATGGACACTTTGACATGTAGACTGAAGGAGTCGAACCGAATCGAACCACCGATCCTCAGATTGGTATATCACTCGCTCTTCTTCCTGACACCCACACAGACACAGCCTCCCCAACCACTGGATTACAGCAGTATGTCAGTATGTTGTCAAATGTAAACAGTGAGCTCAAAAGTAATTCGTGGAGTTCTGTTCCCGTTTGTACAGGGCGGCTGTGACTCAGTGGTTTGACTTCCGCCTCCATGTGTCCTGGGGCAACACAGTGAACCCCAGGCCTTGTGCCTATAACACAAGCACTGTAAATGTATGTGTGAATGGTTTGAAGTGACCTGCAGCATAGAATACAAAATATGAAATAATTACATTAGACAAAAATGTAAGACCAGCTCATTGACAGATATAACTGCTCTGACATTCCTACATTGTCATGATGAATAGAACATATGCATTTATTAGATTGCTGTTGTCATCATCATCATCATCATGATCAGTCCAATCAAATCCAATCCTATTTTATAGGTATAGCGACATGATCTCAAAGCACTTTACACAGTTAAGTAAAGACCTCATAGTGTTGCAATTCCCACAATGAGGAAGCACTTGGTGACAGTGGAGAAGAAAAACTTTTTTACTCTTTTAACAGGCAGAATATTCTAGCAGAACCTGACTCAGAGTTGGGAGATCATCTGCACTGACCCATTGGGTTGAATGTGAGAGGGGTAGGAGAAGAGAGAAGAGAAGGAGAGTGAGAGAGAGAGCAGGTGCTGGTGGAGGTGGTGGGGGCTGCAAAGAGGGGGAGAGACAAAGCAGGAGCAACTACACATATTGGTGTAATTAAATGCTATACACTGATTGTTCTAATGACAATGATGCTAGTCAGAATTTATGTACTGTTATGGAGTAAAACTATGTCAACTACAACTACTAACACATTCAATAATAATAATAATAATAATAATAATGATGGTTGGGCCGTTGTCGTGTCTGGATCCTGCAGCTCTGGAGTCAGGTACCTGCAGAATGAGGATAGACTATGAGAAAGGGAAGAAAAAAAGTTAGTAACATGTAGTAGTGTTGTATAGTTGCAGAAAGAGAGAGGGAGAGAGGGAAGGGAGAGAGTTCATCATCATCATCATCATTTTTCCTTCTTCTTCTCCCACTGCAGCCCGTGAGTTTAATGATTTTCATTTTCTTCCTCATTCATTAACATGATTTTCCACTCCAGCAGAGCCGAAAACATTAATGCAATGACTTTGAGAAGCTCCAGACCTCCAGTAAAGTCATCCTCACTTCTTTGTTTCAGAGTTCCAATAGGCTTTAACATCTTTTTTTTCATTTTTATACATATACAGTATTGCTAGTCTACCTTTTACAGATAAATTTTCTCATAATGGACATTACTGTATTTTCATGTATTGGTTTCATCTCTAATGCTGTATATAACTTACACAGCAAATCTACTACTGCATCTATGTAATGTTTGCAGTATATTACACCTTGTGTATTTTTTTTTTCACTTGAAAGAAGAGAATAACGTTAATGTGGAGAAATGACTTAAACCAACATTGTAATAAAAGTTTTTAAAATTGTCTCTTTATTCTTCAGGACCATTTTTGCAGATGCTGTTTCTGTTTGAAAAAATGTCTCCTGCCCATCAGTTCTCAGACCCATATATGGGTAAGAAGTGAATCACTGCATCTTCCACTTCAAAGTCCATGATCACACACTGTTCCACCATAAATTGGCAATTCAGAGTGGTTAAAGAAGAGCTATTGGTTCAGTCCCATCCCAAGTCATTTTTTGTTGCCTATCAAAGTGGATGTCAGGTCCAGCCCATGGGAGGGGCGACATGACACTTCCACGGCAGCTTCTTAACAGGTCAGCCAAGGGAACCATGGAGGCCAAAGCAGTGGGAGGGGGACACTTTCCACTGAAACCGTGTAACTGAATCTAAACCAGTGGTTAAACCCATTCAGTAGTGGAGGAATGGGGAGAGTCCAAACAAAACAATACCATTCATAGGCTAACACAGCCCGTGGAACACAGTGGAATGAACAGGGAGGGGTCTTAATCAGGCAGAAAGTCTCTCAGCCAGTCAGTCAGTCAGTCACACTACAGAGGCCCTTGGTTTGCATAAAGCCCTAAATCTCTGCACCTACATCTATCTTTCCATGTTGGTTTTGGACTGTGTGATACTTGCCTCTCTCATTCTTTCAAAAAGCTGAGGGAATAAGAAAAATGTAAAGGCTTGCAGTTGGCAGTGGCTGAGAGATGTGATAAAGTGAAAGGGGAGTGAGGGGATGGAGAATGGGGAACTGAGAGTCAGTCTGCCCTTAGCCTGACCTGCAGCTTTCAGGGGGCTTGAACACATCAGAAATCCCATTGTGGGAGGTGATTAATTGAGAGTGATAACTTACCATGAACAGAGATTGTTACAGGCTTTAATGTGGTAGGCCTGGCTTTTTAAATGCTGCTTTCATGTAGCTTTGTAGTCCAGCATATGGGCCCAGACGTATTCACTGACAAAAGACGAACACAAATTTATCACGCTTGTATGTCTTGCTAACAACGTGTTCATTCTCTTTTTATTTAAGCCTGATTCTTTTTTTGCCTTTCTAGCTTTTCAACTTTCAACATTGATGAGAAAACACATTCATACTGTAGCAATAACATGTTTTAGTTAGTATAGTTGCAACTCATCACTAGTTTCATTATTGATTAGTCTATTTATCAATTCTCCAGTTTAGCCAACTTATAATAATGAACACCCATCTCATTACAGGCTTTGAGCTGCATATTTTGTCGGACCACCATTTAAAAAGCTCCAACATATTTGATTTATGTTAATTATGTGAAACAGTGAAAAAGCAGCATGCGTTTCTTGATTTTGTTTATTAATGAGCTATTGTTACATAATAAAACTTGAGGTGCCTTCTATTAGTTGATTACTGTTTTTCATTATTGTTGTGCCAGTTAGCAGTAATATTGCATTTAAGTAATGGCATGTCTCTTCCAGTGACAGCAGCAAATTCAACTGGTATCTGGATAAAACCAGTAACACATGCATGGATTTATTGCTTTAACAAATCCACTGGTCAGTCTCTGTCAGTCAACTTTATAGTGACACTTATGATTAGTTTCACTCTCATTCTTTACCTAAATGTTAACTCCAGTTCACCACGCTGTAGATGTGTGGCATGCTGGCCTGCCTGTTTCTGTGGTTTGTGGTTGTCTTTTTACTTGTTTTAGATTTGCGCTGTCTGAAGCTAAGCGCAACAGTGAGTAAATCCATCTTCTCTGTTTTGGAGGAAATGTGGACAAGTGAGCACGATGAACAGTGACAAGGCAGATTTATTCAACCAGCCACAACCGCTACAATTAGTTTATCAGTTCTGATCAATCAATGGTTTCAGCACAAAATGTAATGTTTTTGTAATGTTCATTTCACTTGCAAATGAAGATAAAAAGTACTAATACTGAATTTAACCATGGGAAACTGTAAATGTGTAAAGATGAATATTTGGGGTAAAACTGGTGGGTAAATGATCAGCATTGAATTGTTTCTTATCTGCTTCACTGCAGACCCGACGTCCTGTTGAAGCACCACCACTGAAAAAAGTGACGTGTTGATCTGGACTTCAGACCTCAGAGCAGAGCCCTGTCCGGGTTAAAACAGATGAACCAATCGACAGAGGAAAAGGGGAAACAGGGAAACAAGAAGCAGCAGAGGAAAACAGGTCTTGTATGGTGTCACAGTGTTTGTTCTTGGCTTTTCAGTGGTGTCAGGACCCCAGGGCCTTGTCTGCTGGCCCTTATCTATCCCAGCTCAATTACTGATGTGTCAGCAGTGATCAATGACCTAAGAAGGGCAGGGGGTGGGGAGGTTGGGACCTGGCTGGAGGTGGCCAAGGACCACATGGTTGGGTCATGGTGGGTGAGAGTGATTGTGTGTCTGTATAGATTGGGGTAATATAACGCTACCCAAAACTTGTGGTGGTGGTGTATATAGGAAGGAGGGGGGAGGCTAAAGTTTTGGGCAGCTGGCACTTTGGGTCACACTGGATCTTTCAGGGTGTAAGTGGCTGATGTGGATACAGTGGATGCTTTTTCAAGGGTGACTGCCCTCAAGCACACTCACTGACAGCCCTGTTGACTTCTACTTGACTGCAGCACTCAGCACAGAGTGGATAGAAGACACAGAGACGGTCAAAAACAGCTGTGCTCACAGACAGGACAGACACAGTGATAGATTATCAAGCCATATGATGAGCTATTGATAGTTCAGTGCATGTTGAGGGAGGTGCTCTTTGGTGACCAACAGAGGAGCCGGTTCACAGCACTGGTACCTTTATTATTTTATTCAAACTCTGTAAAAACACACACACACACACACACACAAACTACTGTGAATATGAGATGCACTAACAGTGATGATAAGTGATGATTAAACACATCCATTCATTGCAGTTTTAGACAACCACATAAACTATGTAATCCATTTTTATTTGTTTTATCTTTATTGTTTTTCATAAGTTTTGGAAGTTAAGTTTTGCAGTTACTCTGTAATCCCCTCATTGTCGGTCCTGTGAGTCACAACAGTAGCAGCTTCCTCTAAGACCCACTTGTCCACACCATAACAATGGCATAATCTGCTCAGATTAGTGGGCTGGCTTCTGTGCATCTGATAGTGGTCTCAATGTATGAAACTTCCATATGGGTGGGGTGGTGACCCCCCCCCCATCAGATTTATCTGTGTTCGTCATGGAAACTAACCTCAGTAGGCCCGCAGACCAATTATCACTGAGTCAATATGGGAGCAGCAGATAATTGCAGTGAACTCAGCTGTTCAGGTCAGTGTGAGCCTTAGTATCTTCATCAGCTTCAGGAGGAAAGTCGTGATTTTTCCTGTTTTCTCACTTCATCACAACCTGAAGGAAAACACTGCCAGGTGTAAATGGTGACAGGCAGTGTCGACAAATTTAATATGAGGATATTTCACACTGAAGTTCTGACAGTAAGACTGATATTTGAAAAGGGATTTGTGATGTCAGCATTGATTACAATTGGCTTCGAACTAAATTGTTAAACCCACATTTGAACATTTGAACACACTCCTGTTTGAAGTTGTGATGTTCATGCTGTTTGATATCAACTAACATCTTCACTGATTGTTTCATGGGTTTGCACTCTGGACTTGTCATTGCAGGGTAAGCAGATGTAATGAATAACACAGATGATAGTACATGCTGTTTACAGTAAGTGTCCTCATAAGGGTCCCAGTATCCTTTGAACAAAATACTTCTGAGATCATTTAACAATGTTAGTGAAGTAAATATCAGTGTTAGTGTTAGTAAATATCAGTGGAATCAAGAGGGGGATCACATTTTAAACCTAAGTGCACATGAACATCAGAGCTGTTTGTTCTTGTTGTAATCATTCCTCCTGTTCATACTGGCTTACTGATAGTAAAGGTAGAAGAATAGACCTTGGTGCATATCAATGTTTGTTGCCGTGTGGGTGTTACCACAGCTGTGGAATGAAGGAAAATATCATGAAATAACATGGTCAATGAAGAGATGAATGAACAGTTGATGTATGCTTATGCACAGTTCTATATGAGGAAAATGTGATAATGGTGACTTATAGTTGTTACTTATAATGTATGTGTGTATGGTTTTATATTATTAGGTAAGGTTGCTTGCATTGCACTTCCTACATTAAACAGTAGTAGATAATTTCTGGATGTTTTTTTTCTTATTTCCTAACCTCTTATGAATTTCTATTTCATCTTTTTTATATTTTATGTGTCTCTGAGATATCTTTTATGTCTCTGAGGTTCCTACAGTGAACCCTTAAGACATTACTATCATGGCTCAGTCAGTTTAATCCCCCCACAAGGCTGTCTTAAAAATGTTGTGAATGCATATTACAAAAATATGAATCAGTCAGTGACTAAGTAAGTCTTCCTGGCTGCTGTGCATTCATTGTTCAACAAAAAGGCAATGACACTTCTTGAGAATCCACCTATTATGTGTTTGCATATTTTATACTGCCATAAATCCATTGAGCTGGGTAGGCTAATACTAGCCTAATAGCTTATACTGGAGATAGTGAGCACTCTCAGGTAGTCAGTAAATTATTGTTGAGTGTTGACATTGGAGGATATATGCACAGCATGCCTGCTGTAGTCACCAATATGGACACAATTTCCTTTTAGTTCTGATCAACCTGATTGGGAACCAGTGACTTATGCTATCCTTAATAGTCAATTCGTGTTCTAAATTTTGTTTAGTGTATCTATTGGTTTTGATGTGGATGCGATCGGTGAACACTGACATTCACTTTGGTTTTGTGTGTTTTTCCCCACCCTGTCAAAACAATGCAGCAAATTTGGTTTTCATGCAAGCCTAATGATGGCTCTGTATTTGATTACAAATTAATAGCTCAAATGTTACTTATTAAAGATGTCATTCACCACATGTTAAGTCTACATTCCGATTAAGGAGGTGTTGCTTCGTAGTTTTCTTGAAATCCTTTGTGTGTTTTTGGGCCATTCTTAGGCTCCACCCAGTGAATAGCAGTATTTGTGTTTTAAGTGCTTGCTGTGCCATTAGCTGCAGCTCCTACAAAGAGCCTGGGTTGACCTGGCTAACGCTGTCCTTTCTCATGGCCCATGGTCTGGCCTTGTGAATAGGCATGCTGGCCTTTCTTCGGGACCTTCGGCCAGCATTGTGAATGGGGTGCAGTGGCTGATTTAAAGCTTGTGGTCAGAGAAGCAGTTGAAGGTCAGGGCACCAGAGGTCAACACCGGAACATCCGAATTTCTCAGCTTGAATATGCCTGCAGTCACATCGATGGAGTTGTAATGACCATTAGGACTGGAGTAGTCAGGGCAGCCAGTGCACTGTCATACAGACATGATGTGGCGCTTTCAGAGGCAACCATGCTATTTAATATACTGAAAAAGTCAAGTCATTTAAAGGGTCAGTTCAGACAAATTACCAAACAAATATTCTCTAATGACTTTTCTCCTCTCTGGTAGTATCAATCCAGTCAAATAATTGCAATATTTTTGTTCATTTTGACATATTTCTCTTTCATGAGACAAAATACAGTTATTCTGACCACTATGAAATGTTCATTTCAGGATACATGTTAATGTTTTTTGTTTTTTTTAAAAATGTAATTGCCTGTGTTGTAAGCAAAACAAACCAAAATCTATTTATCGCCATTTTACTAGATTGGAGGCTGTAATCTCATAGACACATATCACACCTGTTTTCCAGAAAAAGCAGCAGCGTGATTGTGCCAGCTAATGTTTTCATTTGTAGCTTAAAAGGAGTAGCCTGGTAACCCTCAGTTAAACTTGTAATGTCAAAACAAATGTCCATTTGGATATATTCAAAAAAACCAAGATTGGAGGCGCAGGTTCTTGATGCCAGCACAAACACAGGGAGGGGGGTGTTGAATCAGTGCTGTCAAACTGCACAACAGAGAGGAACTCAGCTTCAGCATGATCTAAAACTGGAAGCACCCAAAGACTAGTAGCAAGGAGTTTGGTTAAGGTTATAATTTACTCCAATAAATTGTACATTGTGAAAAGGGTTCTCAGGGTTCGACATAACTAATGGCATGTAAAATTTATGCAGGGTGAATTGACTGAAAACATGGCCACTCATAAGAAGTGAGTGGAAGTGGAATTCTAATGACCTATGTGGTGTGTCAGATGACTTTATGTTCTGAATTACTGTAAATCTGCTCTTTAGAGTGTTTAAACCCAAAACATGACTGATATTGAAAGTGTCATCTCATATTGTTGTCTAATGTCTGAGGCGGTTTGAAGTTTAGTGTCTTCTACTAACATTACTATAAAAACCTGAAAATGCTTACATGATCATACATGCATCCTCTCTCCCTGGTGCTTAGTGACACAGAAGAAAACACACACACACACACACACAGAAAAACTGCTTCTAATCTGCTTATCCTGGGTTTCTAATATGTATGTGCCTGCACAGACTTTTCTGTTTCAGCTGCTTACTGCTCATTGACAGTACTGAGCTAATACTAATGCTGGTTAACCTTTACTGCAGCCACCTATCTAATGTCAAGTGTAGTGGGTTGTGAGCAGTGGTTTCTTTCAAAAAACGTACAAATGCAGAGTTTTATTCAAACAATACAGAGAGCAGTCAAAAATAGACTTCACTTAAACAAGACTTAAATGATCTATGGCTGGTGTCAGATGATGGTCTGTTCGGTATGTCCTAAACACGTAGAGTCAAGAATGTATTGTTATAATCTTTTCCAAATTTGGTTAATTGCCTCACTATTCAATATGGTTCACAAAACATAAGGGGCCAGGAAAACACTTACCTACTGGCCAAGTGGGCCAGTGAAGAGAATTTTTTCTTGAGACATCTTTACATTGATGGAAACACAACTAATGGCTCATGGACTACTGTCACAGTATTCTATCATGAGTCTACCTATTTTTTCACCCCATATTATTTTTCTACATATCAATGCTTTAAAACAAAACAAAACAGGCCCATCCAGATTTTTCCGGTCCTAATCAATAACTGTGTTCTGGATCTGCCAGTTGCTGACATGGAATCTTATCATCATACCAAAGAACTAAAATCAGCCAAACATGCTTATTTCATTAAGAATGCTCATATTTCAAACAGAAGTGTTGTGAAATGTGATTATTTTATCATCTTTATATATTAAAACTAATATATGCAGGGGTTTCGGGAGTAAGTGGTTATTTGCAAACTGCTAGAGTATATATACTGTAGGCACACCAACGGGTGTGCAACCAATGAGAATAATTCCAGTTAAAAAAAAACAGTGTGGGAGGGATTCCCATTACCTTCTTGTCACATTATGAACTGGAGTGAAAGCATGTCTTAAAAAGGCTTTGAGTGCCACTGGGGTGTTGGCTGTGTGTGTGTGTGTGTGTGTGACTGAATAGCCGCCTTGGCTGTCACATTAGCCATGGTTGGGAGTGTTAGTGGGCGTTTTTCTATCACTGTGTGTTTTGGACTGGCTGAGACATGGCTGTCACAGTGAAACCCTAAGTTCCCTCTCTCAGTCTGAGACAACGGAAAAGAAAGTAAGAAATGGAGGAGGAAAGACAGACAGACCTCCTGCTCATCCAGTCCCTGACGTGCTTTGTGCATTCAGACAAGACAGACAGAAATGTGTAGGTGTTTATCCAAGACAATAGACTGAAAATCATCTGCCTCCTTAGTTACAAATACAGCGGGCAAACAAACCATTCACTTAGTGATACCACTCACAAAGTCCCGCATGAACATAAGTGAGAACTTGTGGATTCGCTCCACAATCTGTGATACACAAAGGAAAGAGTCAATGATGTGAATGTAGTTGATTTTATAGTTTCAGATCATAATGCAGTGCTTTTAACATTCCTTATCTATGCCCCAATCTCAGTCCTACCACCCTGATTCGCTCCCGTTCCCTTAATTCTCACTGTGCTCATCTGCTTATTCTGCTTTGAGCTTATCCTGTACATCTGATAAACAGGACCTAACTGTTGAGGAGCATCTCAGTGTTTTTAACAACTCATGCAACTTAGATTCTATAGCCCCAAAAGGTCATTTAAAAGGTCAAAATCCTCTTCTCTTCCTTGGATGAGTGAGGATTTAAGGATCTTGAAGAGACAATGCAGAAAAACAGAGAGGAGATGGAAGAAAAACAGGCTTGATGTTTCCCTTACCTAATTAAAGGTTCGCAACAGTCAGGTAACCCCAGAGTTCTTTTTTAATACTATAAACTCTGTCACCCCCCCCCCCACACACACACACACACACCACCATTACAGCCAGTTATTTATCACCAAGAGAGACCTGAAGAATTCTTAAAGCACTTCTTTAACAAAATAGCTGTGATGGCAGCAGTTCAGCTCAAATGGCAATGGCATTCTTGATGACATTTGCCCAGTCTCTACATTCTCGAATTTCTCTGAAACATTTCTCTCAATCCTGGAACATAGTCTTGTACTTTGTATATCTTCCACCTGCTCCTCAGACTACATTCCCACTTGGTTTTTAAAATAGATATTTCAGACGGTTGGTTCAGATATTTTAGATATTATAAATTGCTCTCTTATGTCAGGGATCTTTCCCTCTAATTTCAAACATGTCATTGTCCATCCCCTTTTAAAAAAAGACATCCCTTGATCCTAGTGTTTTAAGTTATTTTAGACCTATATCAAAGCTTCACTTCTTATCTAAGATCTTATAAAATTGTTTTTAAGCAACTAGTTTCGTTTATGAACAACAATGAACTCCAAAAATTTCAATCTGGCTTCCGCTCATTGCACTGCACTGAGATTGCTCTGGTCAATGTCTCAAATGACTTATTGCTCGCAGCTGTCTCAGGCCATTACACTATTTTAATTCTCCTCAACTTTTGATACTGTTAACCATGACATCTTGAGCAACTGTCTGAAGAATGTTGTTGGCATCAGTGATGTGGTTCTGTTATGATTGGTGACTCTTCCTCTTCCTGTGTTCCTCTTATTTGCGGTGTCCCACAGGGGTCCATTCTCGGCCCTTTCACTGCTATGCAGATGATACGCAATTATATGTCCCATTAAAACCTGACACCACTGATCACACATCATTTCCTGTCTCACTGACATTAAAAGGTGGATGTTTAATAATTTCCTGCAGCTAAATGACTCAAAATCAGAAGTGTTCATCATCACCCCTGTCAGTTATAATGATAACAGCATAAAACCTCTCTCATCTAGTCTTTTTTGACTCAGAGCTCTCTTTCGACGCTCAAAATTCTCACAAAATTATGCAGTCCTGTTCTTTTCAGCTAAGACAGTTGACTAAAATTAATTCCTTCCTCTCTCCAGCTGATTTAGAGAAGGTCATCCATGCCTTCATCACCTCCAGACTAGACTACTGTTATGCACTTTATTCAGGGATAAGCAGCTCTTTTATTCAGGGACTGCAGCTGATTCAAAATGCTGCTGCCAGGTTTTTAAAAGGAACCATATCACACCAGTCCTTGTTGCCCTTCACTGGTTACCTGTGAGTTTTAGAATTGATTTTAAAATTTTACTGCTTGTTTTTAAAGCCTTCAATGGTTAGGCTCCTGTTGACATCCGTGATCTCTCTATGAGCATGAGATCATCCAGCAGGGCCCATTTAATGATACCTAAGATGAGTTTGGTCACTAAAGGTGACCGAGCCTTTGCAGCCTGAGCTCCTTAGCTGTGGAATTCCCTGCTGGGAGATCACAGGAATTCCAGGAGGTAGGCTACCTCAGTGTCTTCTTTTCTAGAAGTGTTTTCAGCGTCTCTCTTCCTAGCGTTAATACCAAACCTACCCATCACTTCCTCATCTCCTCTGTTGCCTTCGCCAACATGTCAATTGAGGTCTGCACCAATCACCACCCTCTTGCCTTTAGGGATACTCTGCATCACCCCGTCTAACTCACTCCAGAATAACCTTCTCTTCTTGATCACATCCTATCTGTGGGCCAGTTCTTCTCCTGTCAACACCATGGTAAAACTTAAATCCTGCTCTAAAGCTCTGACCCTTGCTACCTTTCCACCTGATCTCCTGAACACACAGAATGTCCACTTTCCTCATCTGCATCATGTCCACCAACTCTCTAACTTTTCCTGTCATTGTCCCAACATTCAGCGTCCCTACTCAGTCCTAAACTCTTCCTCCCCTTTCTCCCTCTACCTGCCCATGTCTTCCTCCTCTCCTCTTTCGGGCCTCAGTCATCCAATT
Source organism: Psettodes erumei (assembly GCA_016785225.1). Lineage (NCBI taxonomy): Eukaryota > Metazoa > Chordata > Actinopteri > Pleuronectiformes > Psettodidae > Psettodes > Psettodes erumei. Next base: position 717,504 of record JAFBJZ010000647.1, read on the forward strand.
TCCACCATTACCCTGTAGGTTATCAGCACCAATGGCGATTGTTGTTAACCCGTGCCTCGACGGATCTGGTATGGAAGTCATTGGTTTGATCCTCATCTTCAAATAAAAGTTAATTTTCAATTGTATATTCTTAATTTTCTGAACCATTCCCATTTTATTTGTAGGTTGTATTCTTCGTCTTTGCACTCAAGAGTGCACATGTACATGCATGAACATGCAGTTGAAGATGGATTCATGCCATTCTACTGATCTAGAGTAGAGCAGCAAGAAGAAAACTGGTTGTTGTTGTAAACATGATGGTAATCAGTGGCTTTTCAGATGTTTCATATGCAAGGAATCACATGCAGTACAGTCTAATTTCATTTTGGTCATTACAATATATTTTCATCAGCGCTTGACATAAATGCACATCAGATGGTTAAATATTTTGCCTCCAGAATATCTCATGGTGTGGTGTCCAAATTTTGGTTGCTTTTTGAATTCCTTCACAGTCTGCCAAGTAGTTTTGACATGTCATGTGTACAAGTGCTTTTGAAATGGCCAGAGCAGCCAGCATTAACAGCAGGGCAGAGATGGTCAAGATGGTGACAGTAATGTCAGCAAAATGATTAGAAACCAATCCTACTAAAGTCAGAACTGAAACACCTGAGAATTTTGTCTCTGTTGATGCTCAGGTGCTCAACCGAAATCTACAAGTTGATTTTTAGATCCTGTGTCCACAGCACAGTAGGTTTTTGAAGAAGATTTACTGTTAATCATTCTCCTCAGTGGGATGTCTTTCCAACAAAAGAAAGATGGTAAAACCCCTTCTGAAGAGAAATAATTTACGAGATCCATCCAGTCTCAATAATTACACACTGGTATTGCTTGCCCTTTTAAAGTAAAAGAAATTAGAGAAGCTTGTTTTTATCAGTTCAATGATTTTATAATCTCTAGGCACTTCTTTGAAAATACCAATCTGGTTTCAGGTCAATCACAGTAAAGAGACAGGGCTCATCAAGGTTTTAAATGACCTTAGAACCAACACAGACAGGAAAAAATTCTGATTTAGTGTTACATCATTTAAGTACAGTCCTGCTGTACTTAAGCACTGCTGATCATTCAATTCTATTCAGTAGGACTCCACACTATGGCCTCTGTGGTACTGTTTTAAATGGTTCAAACAGAGAATTTTTATCAGCACTGATACCTGTTCTTCTAAAAAACTACAAAATGAACTGTGGTGTTTCTCAGGGTTCAGTCTTTACCTGCTGCTGCCATTTGGTGATGTCATCAGGAGACATGGCATCAAGTTCCACAGCCATGCTGATGACACACAGCTTTACTTTGGCATGTCTCCTGATGACTCAGGGCCTATAGATACACTTTTTAACTGTACTTTAGATGTAAAGTTGTGGTTAACTCATATTCTCATACAGAAAACCAGACAACATCTAAGACTTTGAGCATTGGCTTTTAACCATTGTCAGCAAGTTAAAAACCTGGGTGTTATTGGTTTGGTTTAAACCAAATATTTTTTTAACATGTGGTTTAACTATTAAAGGTGCAAACATTTCTCTCTCAAGCCAACACTGAAACACTACTGCATGCTTTTATTACCAGCAGAATTGTTTAATGTGATGCTCTTCTTTCTGGTCTCCCTCAGAAAAATATAAGTCAGAAACAGAAACAGCAGACAAAACTGCTGCACATAAAGTGACGAGGACTAGGAAGACAGCACATATTGCACCAACTCTTTTGTTTGTAATTGAACTATTTTATTTATCTGTTTATTTTTACATTTTTCTTTCCATTATTACTTTTTACTATTTGCCATGTAATTTTATTTTATTTGCCTCTTTAATATTTATTTTATCATTTATCATCATTATCATCAGCCTGCATCATTTAGTTTGATTTTTATATGAACATTTACTATATATATATTACATATTTATTTATTTGTTGTGTCAACAGTATGTACATGTTTAACGCTAATGCTATTCTAAACTTTAGTTATAAAATCAGTCCTTTTTCTTTCTCTCGCTGTTTTCTCATTTAATATTTTTTTGTCAGTTCCTGCTTTTTTTTGGGTGGGGTGATGTTTCTTTGTTTTCAATAATTTGTTTTATAATTATTATCATTATTATTTTATTTTAATTGATGATCCCTGTATATTTTTTACCATTATTATAATTTTACAGAGTAGCCTTTAGTGTGAGTATTTGTATCTGCATTTGTCCAATTTGAAAGAAACTTCAATTTCAATTGTTCAACCATTTCAGGAATTTAGGGGTCTAAGGATTTGGTACATTCAAGGAATTTTTATAGTCAAACAAAAGAAAAATCACAGGACCAACACACTGAGTCACATAACCATTCACACCTATGGACCGTTTACAGTCTCCAGTCAACCTAACCTGCATGTCTGTGGAAAATGGGAGGAAGTCCCCCAGGAGTACCCAAACAGGCACAGGGAGAACATGCAAACTCCACACGGACAGGCTCCAACTGAACAGGTAACCTTCTTACTGTGAGGGGACAGTGCTCACCACTGAACCACCCCCAAGATAAAAAGCAGTACGGAGGACTACTGGGAACACAATTTGGCCCAATGAACAAGTCAGTGATAGTTACAGGAAAAGTTCTTTTCGTTAGATGATAAATTTAAGGATTCCGCATTACAACAATAGACACCTATTAGGCCAGAGCTCAGCATTTATTCTTTCAGATTTACTTACCAGGAAGGAAAATGGTGAAGATATGGAGTGAATTTTAAATTAAGCAGGTCATGTGAGGAGACAATGGTGATGCGCGTGAAAGTCAGGTGACTTCCTGGGTGTTACTTGGGTGTTCCTTGAACCCATTCACAGAAGCACTGTTTTGGAGTACCTCTTCAAAGAAACCTTTAAGAAAACCCAAACAAGGCTGACCATTAGAGTAGTCTATTAGGGGACAATAAGAGCTGTATTTATAAAGAGTGGTAGTAAAGCAGTTCAATCAAGAGAAGATGAAGAGAGAGAAGAGAGCACTTTACACTCACAGCTAGATGAATGGAAGTAGAATCCAGGAGTTAGCATGCAGCAGCAATCAGCACAATAGTAACAGGCAATTTACCCCTCAAAATGGGCTTGCAGTGAACATGATAAAAGATAGACCGGTTTAAGATCGGTAGTGCTATTCTCACTAATAGAGACTATGTATTTATTGCAAAGTGATGGATGCATGGGTAGTAAACCAAATGGATGGAAGGATAGATGGACAGGCAAATGCACAAAAGGATAAATAGTAGGATGAATGTTAGAGGGGTCAAGCAGATGCTGGCTGTAGCCTCTGTTGGTGGAGGACATATTGCTGTCAATCTCTTGCTAATGGAGACCTCCCAATTTCAGGTCTCTTCACATTAACCTCTCCTGCCCCCACACACACACACACACATAGATAACAACCCTCTTCCTTTAACCTCCACATATTTACATTTTTACACTTTTAAACAGTTACATTGTCACTGGCAGAATAATGTTCAGAGGCAACATTTTTGGTTTTGAAGACCGAGCTTTGATTAAATGACAGCTGAGCTTGGAGGTGGTTGGGGTGGATGGAGGACACACAAAGCACTTGACTGTTGAATGAACATCCACAATCCCATCTGTGCACAGGCCAAAGCCACAACAGGACTTTGGTTATGGTTTAAAAAGTTAGACAGAGGGAAAAAGATTTAATGTTTGTCTAAACCTTGTTGTGAGAGCCTAAACATAACCATGAAACAGTTTGATAATGTGTTGGCACTACAAGTGTATATTGTACTGCAAAATTTAAAAAAACGCTGTGAAAACCTTACTAAAAGGTTCAATATCAATATAGTTGTGACTTAATATGTAAATTATCAATATTTCCCCATGTAATCAATAATGTAAATTACCCACAACTACATTACCCTCAAAACACCTTTGCTGGTGCAAATTAGATGTGCTGAAATGGACTCTCTATGAGAAAACTTTGCAGTGTGAAACAAAAGCCCCAGTAAATGTGCTGCCTAGAATGATACCATCACACAAGTAAAACACAAGTTGTCACATGGCCTGTATTGTCAGCTGTATGGATAAACAGAGAAGAAATGTGTGACTTAAGACTGATGAATATGGCTGAAAAACCTTGTGTGGAGACAGACTAACAGCCATTTGAAACTGTGTTTAGGCACAGCTAATTTAGATAGATAGATAGATAGATAGATAGATAGATAGATAGACAGATAGACAGGTAGATAGATGGATAGATAGATAGATAGATAGATAGATAGATAGATAGATAGATTACTTTATTCATCCCTGAAGGGAAATTATGTATTATGTAATTTCCCCTTCTATGTGTAGTGTGTTGGCACAAGCAACAATCACCACACAATAATGCTCAGGACCATTGGTTCTACCAATATTTGGTCATAAACTATTGTAAATACATTTTGACCTGCTGGTGAGGCTATATTTTTCTTCTTGTTATGTGATCACAGAGGATCAGTTGTTACAATCCATCTTGAGGGAAACAGGAATGTCTGAACCGTTATGCAAATTCTTTTAGTACTTGTTGAAATGATTCATTCTGAAATATCTTATATATCATATGAGTAAATACAAAATGCATAGTGATGCTATTTCATGTAGGGCACAAATGCAGTTTAACTTAGTAGAGTGCCCATGTTCATAAGATACTAGCAATTTTTTTTTCAGAGGAATTCTTTCAGTGATAATAAATAAAATCACCAAATTGTGCAGAAAGACAAGCAGGTGCAGCCTTTTAGATCGGATCCACCTTTGGCGTTGTCCCCAGACAGTATTTTGTTGGACTTTTGTGTCCAGTGTTAATGATGGGCCTCACAGCCCCTATGCACAAACAGATACATGCATCTTCAAGCCAGCTACTATATTATGTTTACAACAATGGCGCTACAACATGTTTCATATTTCCTTCCCTTGAGGTTAAAGATGAACCTGCTTTTTGAGTTGGCTCAAGTGGCACTTTCCTCAGTGTTCAGAGTAAACATGCACATCCTTCTGATCTCTGTCATCACTAATTGTTCTCTTGAGAACAATATAGACTTTAGTGATAGGTGCTATATTTAAATACATGGTCAAGCTGTCCAGGGCCACAGAACAGGGCTTTGAGGCAGCTTCAATCCAAAGCTGGATGTGAATATGCCTGATAGACTTTACCTGATGGTAAAGCTGAATTTTCTTAAACAGACAATCGGGACTATATTCCTTAAGACATGAAATACAGCATTACAGAGGGCCATATTTGAGGATGGTAATATACGTATGCAGTGTTGTGCCTGAATGCGTTCATTGAACGATCGTTCATGAACTCGAACGTGACCTGAATGAACTGTATTTCTGCCTGATGAACGTCACTGAATGCGTTCCTTCTGGTGTCTGAGAATGGCATGCACTCTCAGTTTAACTTTGTTCAATAGAATGCCAGATTTCCATAGAGCCTTCCAGGTGAAAACCCGGTTAATACACATCGTAACAGGCCTTAATATGTAGTGGAAAAAAACACCCAATCTGTCAAGACTAGCCACCACAGTGTCGCACTGCCGCATGCGTCATCAAAATACAAAGCAGTATGGAGGGAAAAGCAGCAGCAATATGAAGCAGCAGCACTCCCTCAGACACTTATCATCACTTAAAACAATTCCTTGAGAAGGTCAGTGAGGATTCCTATGCAAAAAATATTACATTTTTGTGCAAACTATGTGTGCTGGGTTTCAAAAAGCAACTCCGCACATCAGCTACATCAAAAGCAAACCTGAAATGGCACATTGAGCTCAAGCACCTGGCTAGCCTTTCAAGGAATGTGCAAGCGAATAAAAAAATCAAAAGACACTTCAACTGCGAGCCAAGACAGGTCCTGTAGCAGCAAAGCCATCCAGACAGGTCTTGCAACAAAGCAAACAAAGCAATAATGAGGAAATGCCAGTACTGAGGTGTTTCTTAGTGTTCAGTCTTTACCTGCTGCTGCCATTTGGTGATGTCATCAGGAGACATGGCATCAAGTTCCACAGCCATGCTGATGACACACAGCTTTACTTTGGCATGTCTCCTGATGACTCAGGGCCTATAGATACACTTTTTAACTGTACTTTAGATGTCAAGTTGTGGTTAACTCATATTCTCATACAGAAAACCAGACAACATCTAAGACTTTGAGCACTGGCTTTTAACCATTGTCAGCAAGTTAAAAACCTGGGTGTTATTGGTTTGGTTTAAACCAAATATTTTTTTAACATGTGGTTTAACTAATAAAGGTGCAAACATTTCTCTCTCAAGCCAACACTGAAACACTACTGCATGCTTTTATTACCTGCAGAATTGTTTAATGTGATGCTCTTCTTTCTGGTCTCCCTCAGAAAAATATAAGTCAGAAACAGAAACAGCAGACAAAACTGCTGCACATAAAGTGACGAGGACTAGAAAGACAGCACATATTGCACCAACTCTTTTGTTTGTAATTGAACTATTTTATTCATCTGTTTATTTTTACATTTTTCTTTCCATTATTACTTTTTACTATTTGCCATGTAATTCTATTTTATTTGCCTCTTTACTTTTACTTGCCTCTGTAGCAGCAAAGCCATCCAGACAGGTCTCGCAACAAAGCAATAATGAGGAAATGCCAGTATTCTGAGGGCTTTCCCCTCAATGCTAAAACCCTGGTTGAATAAGGATTCAAAATTGGATACGAAGATGAAATCTGACGCATAGTTTCAGCATTAAAACTGATAAAATAATTGCTGTCTGTGGTTCTATATGGGCTGGTCAATAAGTTTGAGGAAAAAATAGCTCACAGCAACATATTGGAGAAAAGAACTATGAACTAGTTTATTTTTGGAACTGTAAACAGTTCTAAATTTTGAATTATGAACAGAACTAGTTCATTTTAAAATTTGTGAAAGAACTTTGAATGAGTTCATGTAGAAAGTGGACTTTCCCAACACTCTACGTATGTATGTCTAATAACTATTAGCTAATGTATCATTCTGATCTCGTTTGATATTGATAGGTCAGAATTATTTTGAATGAGGTGACTTCAATCAGTTATACCGAGATGAGCCCTTCACCAGCACCAAATGTAATGAATAAAACTCATAATGCATACACTATTATAATTATTTACATCATACGGTACATCACTGGCTGATGGGAGGCTGCAGATTTCTCCTTCAGCAATTATAAACATGCATACTTTAGGTAAGATGTGATGGTAATGATAAGAGATACTGACAAACTATTCTGCTGCTCCCTTTCAGCCTCTTTGAGTCCATTGTTTTGGTTTATGACCCATTACTTTATGGTGTTGTTTATTGTTTTGTTTTAATCTTTGGCAGCTCTCATAGTCATCTTTGGCTGCAGATGCCATCTAAGAGAAAACCTCAGATAAAGCCACTGTCGACTACTTGCTCAGGAGCAAACCACAGACAGACCCAGTCACAGACCAGCTGGTGAACATAACAAACATTTAGCAGTTGAAGAGCCAGACATGTGTACTGGAATTGTATTGAGTTCCCTAAACAGTCAACATACCCGTCCTTCCAAAATCATTTCTTAATCATTTCTTGCACAGCAACAGTTGTTATTTTCTATGATGCTTTTCAACCTATAACAATTTATATCCCACATACACTATATTACCAAAATATTCGCTCACCCATTCAAATGGTCAGAATCAGGTGTCCTAATCACTTGGCCTGGCCACTGGTGTATAAAATCAAGCACTCAGGCATGCAGACTGTGAAACAAGACATTTGTGAAAGAATTGGACACTCTCAGGAGCTCAGTGAATTCCAGCGTGGAACTGTCATAGGATGCCACCTGTGCAACAAATCCAGTCGTGAAATTTCATCGGCAATCTGATGGACGAGTTTGGGTTTGGAGGTTGCCAGGAGAACGGTACATTTCAGACTGCATTGTGCCGACTGTGAAATTTGGTGGAGGAGGAATTATGGTGTGGCGTTGTTTTTCAGGAGCTGGGCTTGGCCCCTTAGTTCCAGTGAAAGGAACTTTGAATGCTTCAGGATACCAAAACATTTTGGACAATTCCATGCTCCCAACCTTGTGGGAACAGTTTGGAGCGGCCCCTTCCTCTTCCAACATGACTGTGCACCAGTGCACAAAGCAAGGTCCATAAAGACATGGATGACAGAGTCTGGTGTGGATGAACTTGACTGGCCTGCACAGAGTCCTGACCTGAACCCGATAGAACACCTTTGGGATGAATTAGAGCGGAGACTGAGAGCCAGGCCTTCTCGACCAACATCAGTGTGTGACCTCACCAATGTGTTTTTGGAAGAATGGTCAAAAATTCCTATAAACACTCTCTTCAACCTTGTGGACAGTCTTCCCAGAAGAGTTGAAGCTGTAATAGCTGCAAAAGGTGGACCAACATCATATTGAACTCTATGGGTTAGGAATGGGATGGCACTTCAGTTCATAGTATGAGTCAAGGCAGGTGAGCGAATACTTTTGGTAATATAGTGTATATAAGCTCTGCTTGGTTGTTTTCCTAATTTCACCAGTAAACAGAATCCTTAATCATTAAATGAATCACACATAGGCTGGGTTTTTGTTATTTACAATGACAGTCTTTGCAGTCTTCAGCATACCTAACCTTAACCATGTCTTCGTCATATGTTTTTCCAAATAGACAATGAGGTTGATTACAGATATGAATACCTTCTGTGGTGCTGTCCACTTGTGCCCAGATGACCTTAGATAGTAATGACAGGACTTTTGTGAAATACTGTATATCTACCACCAACATGCCTGAATACCTGGTTTCTCAAGATCTGGTTGTGTCCTCACAGTTTAAAATGTAATGGAATTGGATGGAGTTCTCAGAGCAGTGGCTGATTAGTGTGCAGCTACATGATATTTTGGCTGATAATAACTGTCTTAGGGCAAAGACTTTAAGACACTGTGGGTTGTATGCAGACAGAAATCATTTAACTAGCAGTAAGGTAGTTCTTGCTGGAGCTAACAGATATGCAGCATGTTTTGATTTGTTTACATGTTTTCTCTTGAGCATTTCAAAGTCTGCCATAATTACTTGCTTTTAAATGTACCATATTTATAAAGACATTACATACAATATATTTACTGTGCCATGCACATAGAAGGTCAAACATGGATTCTGTGTAGTCAATTTAAAATGTGATACCTGACATATCAAACAGCAGAGTTTTGAATGAGGTGGAGAACTGTACCGGAGTCCATCCAGTGTTAACATGTCACCTCTGGCCCCAGTGACAGGGAGGTTAAAGTCTCTCTGTCTCTTAAATGCTTAATCAACAACACCTCACAGCCTCTGATCACAGCATTAGTGCTATCAGACAAAAAGAAAACAGAGAGGGGCTGCACGCACATACGGCTCCCGCCACTATTGATATTTAGTTAATGGACAACTGCTGGTTCAGCACAGAGTCAACAATGAAGTGCATTCATCAGTGTTTTCAAACTAACACTTACTACTGACATCAAGAATGTAGAGCCTCAAGGATCGCTCAAGGATCTTAGAGATGCAGTACAAGCATCAGCGATGCAAAACACACAGATTAAAAGTCATTCACTGTATATTCAGCCTTCTATATGATGCTCAAACATTTTTGCGTTTCTGAGTGTCATTATGATCATGACACTAGATAGGAAAACCGTCAAAAACTGTTTTTGTCTTATTATGGTGCAGCAGTTTCAGACAGTCTGAAGATAAAAGTTGACCATTGAAGTGGCTTCATGGAGAAATCATTTTGTAATTGAAGCCAGAGCAGTATAGCGATTAGCAGCATAAGCCTCAACAGTCACATGTTACAGTTAAAGCCTCAGTATCATTCAGTGAACCGGGTCAAACATCATGTCAGTTGACCACATCTACAGGTAACACTGTGTTTACCTGTTCCTGAGTGACCACACTGGAAGGTGGGGTGAAAAGCATGTTGTCCTATGACAAATACACCAATTTGACCTGGTGAATTGTATAAATGGGAATAAGGGAACAACCTTGCAGTCTGTCCTTAAAAGCATTGTGCTCAAGACATTTGGCCATAATTTGTTCCTGTCTTTCAACTGTGAGCGAAATTAGGTTCAGCTGGGAAACTACAGACACCCCTGGTTTAAGAGGTTTAAACAAATTGACACTTTTGGTCAACTGTGGAATAATTTCATCTTTGATTCTTAAAGCAGTCAGAGCATTTGATCATTCCTGATGATAGAGATGCATGATAGGGTCATGTATCACAGAACAAAACCCTACTGCCAGGCAGGACATTGATGTCTTGGCTATACCCACCACCGGGGTCACTGAGGTCAGGAACTCTGACAGGTATACAATAAATGTTGTTAAATAACTTCATAACAATAATTTTACTTTGCCACTGCAAAAGTAATATACAGCACCAAGTTGACTGATTTTTCTCATCTGATCTCAGCATCATTGCTTGTGTGTGGGGAGGAGGAGTGAATGATTCTAACATGACCCTAACATGGTTACACATTGCATTAAGTAGTGGCTGTCTATCATGATGAATGAACTAGCTGGCAAGGTGGAAATTCAAAAAGTTTCAATAAACACTCAAACACTCAAATTTCCCCATCGTGGGATCAATAAAGTGTCTATTCTATTCTATTCTATTCTAAACGATGAAACATATTTATTTATGATCTGTGATTATTTTCTGTGACAAAGTCACAAAGTCAAGTATTTATTTTTAGAATGATCGTGTATTTAAATACAGTAAGTTCAGTTTGGAAAGGTAGGAAATGACACCAATCAAGTATAATAGACAACTACATTGATAAGGTGAGGAGATCATTAGACCATAAGATCATTGAGAGGAATATAGAAAATAATTCTAGGTCTGTGACCCACTCTCTCCCATAGAAATTATATTCATGCTAAACTAATGTGCAGCAAAAACCCAATCAGATTATATTTTCTATGAACATTATGAGACATACATGATATTCATTAATGTTCCAAATAAGTTGAAAAAATGTTTATGTTGTGTGTCTATAAAATGTTCACAGACACACTTCACTATCCAACACTGCAATACTATATCCACTTGTAGTGAGGACAACCATTGTTTTTAACTAACATTTCATTACCATTAACCAAGGCATTTTTGTAGCATAAATCAGAGACTGACAGCTGGCTGTGAGCCCCAGACTATGGTGTCAATTAGTCCAACCACCAAAAAAAACATACAAAATATATAAAATAGAGGAATCATAAACCTTACATATCAGTTAATGAAATGCTTTTTGATGTGATATTAACTTTATTCAATTCAAATGAAATGAATTCACTTTAAATCTTGAAAATATTTTTCCTCCATTGTACAGTTTTGTGAATGTTGTGAAAGTCTTCCATTGTACCAACATGAAGGCTTGTCACAGTGTGGAGGAGGGGTGTGAGATCCACTGGTCAAGTGGGACCTTTAAGTGATAGTCACTCATTGTCAGGATGGCTGCAGACATTAGGAGTGTCTGAAATGAGTGGTAAAGAAGAATGGTCAGCCACAGTGCATTCACCTTTACTCCAATACTCTGTGCTTTAATAACTTGGCTTCAGGCTTCAGGCCCCCGAACATAATTAAGTGTCTTAAGAGTCACAGATCAGGATAAACACATCATTAGTCCAAATAAACACAGTGATCATCAGCAATGGTGACAGGTGAGGATTAAAAAGAACAGACCATGTCATTATTAGAAATCGATGTAAACACACCAGGGAGACAGTGGAAGGTGGTGCAGATGAAGAGTTGAGATCTTTGCCATCCATCTTTCCCCTACAATAAAACCTCAACTAACTCGAACAAGAGAGGGGTGAGCTGGCCAAAGCCAGAGGAGGCCTTTGTCATAAGTTACTGATAATCATTATCAATTATGTAAAACATAATATCCAACTCTCTGCCCCACAGTTTGACTCAGAGGGAGGCATCTCAAATGTGCTAATCCTAACACTGATATTCATCATCAAAATCTCTTTAAATAGCACTTTTCATACATGAGAAATGTAACCAAATGTTCTGCACAACAAAACAAATAAACAATAAGACATCATTACATCCCGCTGAGGAAATACTTTCATAAAATAACACTGAAATAAAAGACAAAAAATTGTAAAATTGAAAAAAGAATAAATAAGGGTAATAAACATAAAATTTAAATTCAGAGACAAAAATAAATTAAAATGACTAAATTCAAGTTCATATAAAAGAGAAAAGTGATCAAATAAATATTAAGAGTGAATAAAATGGAAGTGCATATCAAGTATTAAAAAGGCTAAAGTGTAAATTTAAATACAAACAAAAAAAATCCAGTTATCCAGCCAGATTAAGGGTAGCAAAATAAAGACCATAATGACTGATAGATGGCTCACTGTGGGTTTGAGTTCACACTTTTGGGATTATTTACAGTCCACTACCTGTAGACCTCAGGTTTCCAGAGGGATCATAGTTTCAAAGTAAATCAGATAAATAGGCAGGACTAAGATGTTTATGAGCCTCATAAACCAATAAAGAGATCTTAAAATCAATTCTGAGGCACATAGTTATCCAATGCAGAGACTTCAAATTTGGTGTAATATGTGCTGTCTTTCTAGTCCTCATCACTACATGTGCAGCAGAGTTTTGGAGTAGTTGTAAGTGAGTTATATTTTTCTTTGCCTGTAATAAAAAACATGCAGTAGCGTTTCTGTGTTGGCTTGAGAGAGAAATGGTTGCACTTTTATCAGTTAAACCACATATTTTAAAAAAGCTGTTGTTTATACCAAGGTCTGCATTAAAAATAACAACCAGGTTTTTAACTTGCTGCAGTGTTCACAATTTTAGATTGAGTCTGGTTTTCAGTATGACAGTATGAGCTATCCACAACTTGACATCTAAAGTACAGTTAAAAAGTGTATCTATGTGCCCTGAGTCATCAAGAGACAAAAGCTAAAAGCTTGTAAAGCTTGTGTGCAGCATAGCTGTGGAAATCGATGCCGTGACATCACCAAGTGGCAGCAGATGAAGACTGAACCCTTAGAAAAACCACAGTTAATTTTATAGTTTTTAGAAGAACATGCATCAGTGATTATAAAAAAATCTGTAAGTCTGTCAGGTAAGACTTGATTCACTTAAAAACAGTACCAGAGGCCTCCCATAGTGTGAAGTCTACTTAAAAGAATTGAAACATCAACTGTATCAAAAGCTGCATGGAATTTGGCTGGGTTATGCTAACAGGTGTTTCATGCTTTTACTCTACAACACAACACATCATATACATATGGAATAAACTGCTATGCTTTCATCTGACTGTGACAAAGAAAATTATTCACCCAAATGTCTTAATATTTGACTAAATTGCACACAGTCAGTGGAAAACAGTTTATTGTAGAATGAACCTTGCATAAATTCCCTCTCTATAATGACATATATAATTATTATTATTACGAAACATCTGTTTTTCTTAATCAATATAACTTATGGTGCATCAAAGCTGAGGTTTTACTGGTGTTGAGGATGTCATCCATATCATCTCTTAGCAAAAGATTGGGGTCAAGTCTGGACACTTGTGCTTTGAAGTAGCATCTTTTTGACTTTCAACAGCATCTTTATGTGTTTGCAAGTGAGGGATGTGAGGACAAGTGACTCTACTGCAGTGCTGGTGTTAAACATGTCCCAGAACAGAAGCTAAAATAATGACAATGTACAGCATGGGAAATATGGGAAATAAACTAAGTTTAAAGGATAAGTTTACAATTTATCAAGTTTGTCTCAAATCAATAGTCAAGTGCACATATTAACCAAGAAACAATTCTTCCTGTTGTGTCGTGTAATGAAGGATAGTTGGCTATTTCAACCATGATTTACTTTTTGATTTGTGTATGACCACAGCATAGTTACAAAAATAGTCCCGATTCCTAATTTTACGTCTTTCCCTAACTTAACCATACTACGTTTCCCTTTAGCAGTTATTGCAGAAAGGGAAATAAAAGAAAATTGTACAAAAACGTAATCTGATTTGCAGAATCCCCCCCGCTCCCCAATAACACTATTATTTGTAGACTATATTGTACCCACACATGTGTGTTAATACATATGCACACATATAAATGCATATAGATATATAGTAGGCTTTGTGTACCCCACAAACACATACAGTGCATCCCTTTTGTTTATAACTCTCTCTCATGTGACATATGACAACAGTGTTGGTTTTCTCTTGTTTACCCATATCTCTGGACAGAAAGTTATGTTTGGAACAACAATTGATCATAGCAGCTCTCCCATTGCTGCTTCTTTAAGAACACTTCACCCTGAAAAACAAGGTCACAAACCAGAAAAGCTGGAGCGATCCTTACTGTCACAATTGCTGGTCAGCTGCTCTCTTTTTCCTTTTGCTATCAGTTTATCTTTGAATGGAACAATTCCTAATTTTCAAAAATAAAAAGAGAGCAACAGAAAACAAACAGTAAAATCAGTATGTCAGGGCTCTGGCAGAATGCCAGTATACTTTTAGCTCATTATCAGTATTTGCTGTTAGCTTGCCAGGAAACTACAATACCACATCATAAAGGTTCAAAGCTACACCTTAGCTTCACCCATTCACCATGTGTTTCAGCTATCTCAGTGTGCATGTCAATCATTAACTGGCTCTGTGCTGCCTTGGAAGAGGCTGATAAGATCCAATAAAGCCATTTAGTGTCTCTCCATCATTCGCCTGTTGACAGTAACGCACAACCTCAAATCTATAGGCATCTATTGTATTTGATGGATGACTGTACAAATACAGAGGTGGGGGTGAGCTTTCACTGATGTGAAGTATAGTAGTTATTCTAAAATTATACCATATGCTCTGGAACTGTTTGTTTCCCATTATTTAGCAGGGAGGGCCCCTAAACCAGCTCAGTATCTCCATGACGATGTCTTTTGAATCATCAAGTGCAGGCTCTACTGTTACTGTTTTTTCAATTTTAATTTTAATTTTCATATTAATTTTAAAAGACGCCAAATATGTTTGGTGAATTTTGGGGAATTCAGATTCAATTGACTCAAATGTTAGACTGATAAGTAGAATATTTCCATTTGATGCAATGGTTGTGCCAACATGACATATTGGTTTGATGACATATTTGTAAATTAAATGTTGAAATTATAAACAAAACAGAAAATAATATTTCAAAAACAGAGCGATACTGTGAACAATGGTGTGCAGCACTATGAATCTCTTCCTGGAGAAACCATCTGAAAATGCACACCGTTATCTCCCAATGTAAAAAATAGCATGTGCATATCCATTGTGACTATTCAGAAAGACTATAAACACGTGATTTCTCACATGCTCAGAAAGACCATTGTCCCAATCACTTCTTTTCTAGTGTAACACAGCCATAGTTCTTGCAATGGTTTCTGCTGTCCCCTCAACCACAACAACCTCACATCAGGAACCCTGGTTAAATCAGTGATAAGTCTTGCTGAATTGTGACAGGGATGAGGAAGAAATGTATCATCAGTTTCCTCTCAAGCCTGAAGGTACAGCAACAGGGATACTGTCTCAGCCCCCAGTATGCCATGTTCATACCAGGCCAGCCAAGTATGTTCACATTGGTGTATATATCTATAAACTAGATAAAGTCTACCCCAGTCTAATTCCTGGTGCTTCACTAAGTCACACTACTGTTATTTCACATTTCCATGAAAATGCACCTGGCTACTAGCGTACAAAATTGCAAAAATTACAAAATTGATCACTTCAGACAAATGTTAAGAACTGAAATTATTAGAATTATTGAAATGGCAAAGTATAGATATTGTTGTATTGCTACCCTCTCCAAACAACTTTTGATGAAAATGCTGTAGATGATGTTATTATTAATTCTGATTGTACTAATTAAGATGAGGTTCCAGGCCAGAGAGTATGTGAGAGCATGGCGAGCTTCATGAGACTCATCAGATACATCAGACACATATGACGGTGGGAATGGCTGATCGTCAAAGGCCATGTCAGTAAGAGTCAGATAAAGAGAAAGAGAGATGCTGTGGACAGTAGTATTCTGGTACATTTATGCATTTATTGCAGTTTATGCAAAATCCTATTCTACATTTGCAATACTGTGTTACTTTACACCAACAGTTTGCAGATTATTGAATTTAATGAATCTTTAGATTTTAAAATAACAAATGTAAAACTGATGTGTGGTTAATTAAAGGGTGATATGGTGACATAAATCAGGATGTTTTTTTGGTGGGGGGGCATTTAGCTTTTTTCAGATTGGAGCAACAGCCCCTCAAAATGTCTGTTCACATCCCTGAAGGGTGGTGAGATAATATTTGTACAAAATACTAAATATCATACAAAATTAAGATACTGAACACTAAACAATACGCCACAGCTGTATCTGTAATGTGAACATTAAAAGTTCCATGATCCTTCACAGAATCATCTGTACCACTCCTCTCAGATCCCTACAATCATTTTTTAATCATCGTGGTGAACAAAACCCTGCATAATGTAGACTATAATATTAACATACCCAGCCTGCCACTAACTTTCACAAGCCCAGCACATAATGCTGTGATACATGCAAAATTCACTAACCAATGCTCCCTGTAGCAAACAACTCCCTTATGTGAAGACTATATTTTGCGACTGACATGCTGAGAAAAGGATTAAATTATCTGGTGCAAAATTTAGAAGGCACCACTATATTTTGAACTTTTTGTCCTATTTGCATTTGGTTGTGTTATTTTTATTTGTTATTTCTTATAAGTTTTATTTGTTATATACTGTTATTTATACTGTTGATTATTTGTACTACTGTTATAGGGAACCGTATCTTACCGTAACCGTTCACACACCTCCTGCATTGACTTGGCCTGAGCATACATTAACATTTCTCTCTAACTGTTCCACTATACAAGTGGTTCATTGTATATGAAGAAATGAGGCCATCCAGGTATACTGGCATTACTGGTTTAGACCCTGCCCTGATCTTGACATGGATGCCTGGACAAGGCACTAAAACTCTACACTGATATTTGACCCTTGTCTTAAGATAAAGAGGTTTGAGACAGAAAAGAGGTACTTCAGCATAGAAGGAGGTTAATGGAAATGTTCAAGTTGTGTGTTTCAAAGCCCCATTGTCTCTGGTCACTTGGTCTTCATGGTGGTTTTGAAACCCCCACACCACTAAGTTCAGAGATGTAGTGCGTACTAGTGTCCAGCTCCTCTAAATTAGTCACACTGGTGTAGAATAAAAACTGGAGCAGATGGCTCTTGGCTTTTTTTGACTCTACATTTTCTTAGCATATTAGTGCACAGAGCTAGTAATATGAGGTTAATTCTGCTCATGGCCATTGATGACCACTGGGGTAAGCTCCCATTCAACCCACTCACTGTAGCAGGATCACTGTTGCAATTAGTCCATACAAAAAATACAGTATATTGTACCTTTAGCATAATCTCTAATGCCTGAAACTCAAAATGTCAACTTAAACCATTAAATTGGTTTGAAAAGTAATTACAGGGTACATGTATCATATACTGAGAGAAATGAAATGGCTTGCTTTCGAAGTAAGAGTGCAGGGACCACACACACACATACACAAAAAAACAAATAGTTGCATTTGAATGCAGAAACATTTTCACCCTACATGTAGGTATCTACATACAAAGTAACTAAGTATAAAGTAAAGGATCTGAATACTTTGTCAATGTAATGTTTCAGTGATTCCTTTTACATAAATTTCCAAAAATGGAACAGGTACTGGTAATTATTGATGCATAGATTACACTAATGATGAAATCTTGACAATGCACACTTAACTTCGTGATCAGGCTGAAATATGCAGTTTATATAAGTAAGTATAAATTTGACTTGTGAAGAGAGTTGGGTTAATCTGATTTGGAATAAGAATACCAACAAGCCTCTGAGGACAAAGTAAGAGAAGTTTAGGACAGGAATGCAAAACTGTTTGTGCCTAAGGCACAAAGTCCAGTTCAGACAATAATCAGTTTCAACCTGGTCAGACATACTAACAAATCAATAAATGTTTGGATGATAGCAATTAACATGTTTGAACAGCTGATATAAAAATAAATATAGGCTTCGCTTCAAACACCTACAGGTGTGACTGAAGAGATTAAAAATGACTGAAAGTAGTTGAAGGCTAAGTCAGAAGGGTCCAGTGTAATTACAGCCTTACCCTAATAGATCATGATGGTCATTTCTGGTCATTTAGATAATTTGCCCACATAGAACATCAGAACATCAGAAGTTTTATGGTTGCCCCTGGTGTGAACAACCCATCAATCACACATCAGAGATATGGTGTATATTATCCTTGTCAGCCATTTGACCGTAGCCCTTGAGTTGGCTGGCCAAGTTACATAAGCATGCTGAATGGCAGCCAAACATTTGTGGTAGATAAAGAAGCCCTTGAAAGCTGTGAATCCACCTGTATGTTGTTTGTCTTCTCTCAGAGAGCTCCCACACATTGTCTGACACTAGTCAGATATAGAAGTGTTGTTAAACACTGCAGGGTGTTTGCATTCAACTTCTCTCTTTATGTATCTGTGTCTGAATATACTGCTCATGTACAAGCAGACAATCAATCTGTGGCTCCCTGAGGGTCTTATATGACACATTAAGGGATGGTTGACCATTATAATTAAGGCCACTACCTGTTACTGCTTTAATATAGCTATTAATATTTTTGCTTTTCAGTCTCTATGTCTTACGAGCTAGTTCTGAACAACCATAACCTGACACAATCATAGAGGTACAGATTGTGGGTGCATGGTTTGTAAAAACTTCTTGTTTTGACCTTTAAAAAAAAAAGTTTGGGCCACCTTACAATTATAAATAAACTGAACTTCATAAGACAATTTGCCTGTTGTGGGAACTGTTTCTCTCTAACATTGAACATTTACATGCCTTGAGATAATATACAGTATATTGTGAATTGGTGCTATGCAAATAAAGCTGGATTGGATTGAATTTGTGGTCATTTAGTAATGATTCAATATGTTTTTTGCCAAATAAACTTGATTTAATTCAGTTGCTTTTAAATCCTTTTTTACTTAGTTTGAATAACTTAATTACAGTTCAGTTCATATAGAACACCTTAGATGAGTGAACACATTCTTTTAATTGAGTTACGTTAACTGAATCCAAGACATTTCAGTAAACTCACAACATTAAGTTCAAATGCCAGTCAAGTTACATGGACAGTCAATACAGAATTGTCTTCCTTTTTCATTTCCTCAGTATGAAGAGTCAGTTCTTCATTTGACAACAGGCAAGACTGTTCACAGCAACTCTGTGTGTAGAGACACAGACACTAATAAAAAGAAACAATCATGCTGTTACTTCACGTGTACTTAAGTCAAACAGCAAGTTTACATCTGTATGTCTCATTTCTTCAAACTAAAAATTTTTAACAAAGCCTTATTGCCACATGTTTTGGGTTTTAATTTTTTACAGGGACAAAATTTCTGCAGTTAGTCCCCAATTGAACTGGAACTGTATACCCTGCAACTGTGGAAAAAACTGCTGCAATGTAACAGAATGGGGCAGTTGTCCACATCAAATTGCATCTACTACAATGGACAGATTGTTATTATTGTTATAAGTGTCTGACAATATTGGCTAGATTTCTACAAAAACAGACCACTGTTGAAGAGTAAGACCCTTGTGTAACCAGAAACAGCAGTTCGAAATCACCAGACTCCACTGACAAAATCAGGATGTTTATCTTAAAAGACAGGAGTTGGGGTCTACTACTTCTGCCTCGATCAGTTTGTGTTTAAAAGGCATACCAAATGTGTGTCTCACATAAACATACAGTCTTCATTTTTTTCTTTTAACATGCAACACAAAAGGCATGGTGCTCCAGCTGTGTGACAAATATGAGTTTCATTGTGGGACAAAGCAGCAGAAAAACTTTCTGCATTTACATCCAATGAATAATAAAATGCTATTTCACTCACTCTTTGAAATCAGCACAGTACATTAGATACAAAGAGAATAATTCACAAGGTCTGCCTGTTGACATGGATAATGTGCCTCATACTGGTGCTTGCTGTCACTCAGGTCAGTGATTTTTTTATACTTTCTTTTTATTGTTGTTTCCTTGGCAATGTATGAACATTATACATCAGACGAAAAGGATATAAACAAATAAAAAACAAACATCAGAAAAAGAACATGCTGGATCACCATGCCTCTACAGTTTGTTCCTGCTTTATTATCAGTTTGATAGTCGTTATCCTGTCGTTGACAGTCCATTTCTCCCACTTTTCGGGACATTGTTCCTCTTGAGTCCTTATCTTATGAGTCAGTTGTTCCATAAGATGTATTTCATGTCACTCAGGTCAGTGTTTTGTAGAGGGCCAACACTGGCAGCTGGGCCTTTCCACCCACAAACATACTGTGTGCATGTGTGTGTCTGTGTGTTTGTGTGTGTGTATTCTGTTGTTTATTGAGATAGATAGGGAGGCTCCTGTAAAGTCAGGCTGTAACTGCTGGGTTTCCAGTTGACTATTTATTTGGCTATTATGGAGTACTTAATTTGAACAGCTGAATGAAAACAGTTTCATTATCCTGTGCAAACGTTGTTGAGGATTGTTTTGTTTTTTTTTTACCAAGAAACAACACCAGCTTGTAATTTCTAACCTTTTCAGTGCTGCATGCAAAGAATTTAAAATGTGAATTTAATTTCAAACTGATATAAATAAGAATAATTTTGACATTATTGTACATAAAAAGGACAATAGCAAAGAAAAATGTCGAACAATGTCAACTCAAAAATAGCAGTGACAAAAGATTGCTATAACAGTATCATATATGTATATACACACACAGTATACAGAAATATATGATATGTACAATACAGAGTATGAGTGAAATGTGCAATACAAGAAGCATATTCTGGTGTGGGGTTGTGGTTATTGGGAGCAGTACTGGTTGTACAGTCTGACAGCAGCTGGTAGGAAGGGCCGACGAAACCTCTCCATCACACACCTGGGGTGAACCAGCCTGTTGCTGAAGGAGCTTCTCAGTGCTGTCATAACTTCCTGCATGGGGTGGGACTCCTTATCCAAGAGAGAATACAGTTGGGCTGTCATCCTTCTGTCTCCCACCACCTGTACAGGGTAGAGCAGGCATCCCAGTACAGAACCGGCCGTCTGGATTAGTTTATGAAGTCTCTTCCTGTCTGCAGTCGAGAGTCCACTGCTCCAGCAAACCACTCCTGGCTGAAGCCACTACTGAGTCGTAAAAGGTTCTCAGGAGTGCCCCCTGCACTCCAAAAGACCTGAGCCTTCTCAGTAAGTATAGCCTGCTCTGCCCCTTCCTGAACAGAGCCTGTGTGTTCACAGACCAGTCCAGCTTATTGTTCAGATGAACACCCTGGTACTTTTAAGAGTCCACTGTCTCAATGTCCGTACCCAGAATGTTTAGTCGTGTTGGTGAGTGTCCTTGCCTGAGGAAATCCACCACCAGCTCCTTGGTCTTCCCCTCATTGATGTGGAGGAAATTCTGCTGGCACAAGTCCACAAAGTCGTAGTTCAGTTCTTTGTACTGAATGTCGTGATGAAGCCAACAATGTTCACTCGTGTACTTGCATACTCGTCCGAGACTTTACTGTTAAAGTCTCCAACCAGGCTTACATCATCAATTTCCAAAGCTATACAACTAATGCAATGCTGTTTTTCCAAATTTAGATAAATTTAAAGCTATGTTTTTAGCTTCACATTTATTCATATCAGTCTTAAAGCAAAAGTCAGGTGCCAATGGCCTAAACCCAATGTCGGGGGGACAGGCTTGGGCCCTCCCTGAAACCCTTAAAGTTTGAGTATTATAGCAAATGGAATTAGAGATGGAGGTGCCCATATGTAATAAATTTTCCTGCTCATACTGGTAATTAAATTTGGTGATTATATATCCACAGTCCTCCTTTACAAAAATGCATTCCAAGGTTGATCTGAAGCTAGTATGAGGGACTGGGAAAATGGAAATGAGTGTGCATGTGTGTGGGTATGTGTGTCAGCAGTGACACATCATCTGTTACATCAGGCCTGCACCTGCATCACTCATAATTTTCTGACAAGTTGACAAGCATGAAAGATGGTTTGTGTGTGTGTCTGTGTGCCCCCTCCTGTACTCTCTCTTCCCTCCTTCTTTCCACTCTCTCTTTCCTCTGAGTTTGGTTGCATTCACTCTGAAAGACATCAGTCCTGTTTTGTGAGCACAGATCATATTTGAGTAAAGGAAATCTCCACTTTTTTTATGAACTGAAAGGGTTTTTTGCATCCACTGGAAGGAGGCCAGGACAGCAGAGGGAACAAAGGTCTCCTTAGCATTTGCTTTCATTCAGGTTGGCAAAATGACACAGTGAAGAAAGAAAGGGAAATAAAAATGAGGGGAAGAAAAATCAATTCAGTCAGTGTCAGAAGTCATGCTTCATGAGGCTGAGTATGTGAATGCCAACTGCGTGCAATCAGAGGCATGATAGAGCTTCATAAACAGGCTCAACAAAAGAAACAACAACAACAATCACTCAGGGATTAGTGCCTAGCATCTGGGCTTCAGTGTGTGTGTTTGTCCAGCATGCTTTGCTTGATTTGCCAGTTGTAGTTATTGTCCATAGTTGATGTCTTGCTGGCTGACTGTCTCTGGCTAATTGCTGGTGTACTTAATCTTATGGCCACTTGAGCATTTACCTGGGCATCAACAGATGACCGTTGTTTCCATCAGGCTTTATCCAAACCAGTCAGACAAACATGGTACCACTTTCTTTCAAGGCAACCTTTATTAACTCTTGATCACTTGTACAAATATTTTAGAAAAATGGTGAATTAAAAATCTGCAACAACTATTTGTACCATTCAGTTGGTGGTGGTGAAAAATGGTGTGGTGTTGATTCTTCTCTGCCATGTATTTAAATAGTCTTGTCAGCTCTTTATCTGACACAGGACTAAAAATGCAGAGTTGATGGCTTACTGTAAGAACATAATGGCTTATTAACGTTTTAAACTCCATTATATAACATTTATGGCTACATTATTAATAGATACAAAAGATAAATAAAATTCAAAGGGACAACCTCATGTCATTTATATTGTATGTATGCCATAGGTGGGTGCAGGAGTAAAATACATGAGTTGCAATATTTTTCTGACTTTTTGGAAAACAACAACACATTTTACAACAATTTGATGGAAACAAAATGAGTAAAGGACTGTGACTGAACAACTCCCTGGAAGATATTACCATACATAAGGAGTGGGCCTAAATCTCTGAAGTAGAGTGTCCCCGCTAAACCAGTGTTCCCAGTCTCAATAAAGGTTAAAATAAACAGGGAAATATTGAAAGATACCCTTCCTCCTTTTGCTTTAGTCTCAAACATCCCTGCTCACTTCTCACTGCTCAGCACAGTTCAATTCCAAACTGGACTGTACTTTGAAATGGAAGTAAATATGTGTTGTCACAAAATGTGAAAGTGTATGTTGAAAGAATAGGTGAATCCCTTTTACATCTCCTCAGGCCTTTCAGCTGGTTTGCTGCAGAGTTCTCTGAACTCTGTGTTGGGATGAATAGGGACCACAGTGTCTGGAACTGGCCGCCACTAGCCTGCCAATCAATTTGTTTAACTCCCCAGGCGAGGGCAGTGATTGGTGGACCCTGCACACAAACTGCCTTCCTGCCAACAAAGCAGTCCATATGCCCTCCCAGCAGGGGCCGACCCTGATGTGGGGGCCCATGCATTTAGAAACCCAGTTATAGGAATTTGGAGCTAATAGGATGAAAGGGCTACCATCAGTGAATTGAAGCACTGAGCAAATCAAGTGGAATGCACATTGAGGGTGTCACTCATCATCCAGCCCTGACCTCCATTCCACACTCCCCACAGCCACACTGCACCAGTGACAGGGGTTACACACTTTGATAGCATGGAGATTTGTTTCCTTTCAACATAATATCTAGAATTATGTCTCATCATAAAGTTTGATTACTCAACTAGTTTTTGTACATGTTTGAAAGTTTTAAGAATATTTATAATTTTATGTTTAGTGTTTATTTTGTGATCAGTTGCTGTCTAGTTGAGTGTTGACACACCACATTTTGAAAATCACATTTTAGCATAACTGTATACAAATACAATAACAAAGCTAAAATTCATACATTTTACAGAAAAAAAGTGTACAAATATCATGGGACATAAATGATATATGGGACAAAGATATACTGTATACAGAACACAAATTCATGTAGGGGTCAAACATACATGGAATTTTATTAGGCAGAAAAAAACATGCAGTCGTTGCATTGTGGTATGTGAAGTTTGACCTATAGGGAATAAAGATCAGGATCTCTCAGCATCTATTTCCAGTCATCTGACCTTTATTTCAAAAAATAAACCAGCAAGTTTATTGTTCTTTAAGCCTGTCTCTTAGAAATTATTAATATTGTTTTCCCAGTTTTGTTGTGGTGACAAACAAAAAATAATGAGTGGCTGGATAATATTTTTCTGAGGGAAAGAAGTGGGACAGTATGGTCTGTGGTTGAGGCAGCAGCAGTTCTCTGGTTCAGGAAGTGAAAGATGCTGGTCTTGGTTCAGTGTAAATAAACAGACTGTGCCTGAGGTGAAAGTGAACTTTTTCTGTATTACAGTGTATTATACTGGATCTCTCCCTAACCTGAGCTGGGTTCTGTGAGTCTGAACAGAACCATCAGATATTAAATGGAAAACAAAGAGACCCATATTATCTGTGAACATTTTAATGATACCATCCCTATCAACTTTTTTGTGACTCACCAGATAAAGTATATTGATTCACAGAATTTCCTCATTATGTTCATAGCAAATGTAATATGGTTCTCATGACATCTGCTAAAGAATTTATGTGCTATTTCTGAGTAGTTTTGCCTGCACCATCAGACCAAAGAATATTTTGAGTACGCATGTTAAGCCAATGCTGTGTTTACCCTATAATGTCAAACGTATCATATTTGATACATGAGTTTTCCAGCTCACCACAGGAGCAGTGTGATTATTTTTTCCCCAAAAAACAAAAATGATACAAATTAAAACTCATATATGTAAAATTATATTTGAATTTTTTTTGTTTGTTCAAATGGACCAATAAAGGCTCCAAGTTCAAGAAGTTCAATTATTGAATAGTTTGGGCTATACAGGGTTAATGAGTTCATAGTATATGAATATGAAGAAGAGCAAGTAGAGGACATGGAATAAAATGTGTTGTGTGTAACAAATTATGCATGCATGCAAGAACAACACCCCGAGAGTGTATCATAACAGAGTCAGTGGCAGCACCAATAGCTGCACAAATCAGCACAATTTCTCATAATTACATATAGTGTTTTATGTGTGTAATAGTAATTAATTTGTGCCCTTTATCCATTTAACTGTGAGAGTTACTGCAGCAATTATACCCTAGAAAGACATGTTTTTGATGCTTCTAATTGGGTTTAGGAAACTTTCTGGTAATATCTTTTGGATTAGTAAAATCAAGCCAATTACAATTGAATCCCCCAAACATATTGAAACCAGTGGATTTGAGAGGATTTGTAGGGCAGATTTATCCTCCAAAACCATCGCTTTTACATCTGTGGGCCATTTGATGCCCTTAGTTCTCCCCTTAATCACAAAGCTGATTGTTTTCACCCATCAAAACTATTTTAAAATAGTTGTTAATCTCCTTCCTCAGTGCAGTCTGTTTTGGTCAGACATAATCTGCCTGAGTCTGATTGAGCTGCATAATCCCTGGATGAGGAAATGTCAAACCCCCACCCCTGGCCCCACCACCCTCCATTGGATATCTCTGTTTGAGGCTGGAGATGTGACCCCACCCCTGTCTCCTCTAGCGTAGCTTCTCTACTGTATGAGTCTGCCCTGGGGGCTAAACAATATGCTCCCACTTTTTTTTTAATTAATCAAAAATTCTGTGTCTGTGTCTGAAACTGTGTCTCTGAGAGCAGATCTGCATTGTCTGCAGAATGGTGTTGAACTGAGGTGCTTCTGCTGTTGAGTGACTACCCTTTCGCCTTCCTTACTGTCTTCTTTCCTTTCCCCCTTCTTGTCCATTTCCTACCATACGTTCTGTTATTCTTTCCATCTCTTTGTCCCTCTTTCCCCTGTCTTTGTTTCGGAGGCCTATCCAGCCTCCTCCCTGCATTTTGGATGTCTTACCCCCTTACTTCTCGTCTTCCTGCCTACCTTCCTTCCCTAGTTCCTCCCTCTTTTTCTCCTATCTCTTCACCCCAACCCCCCTCTCAACCCAGTTTATTTCTCTTCCTTCATAACCTCACCCCCCCCCCCCACCTTCTCTCTGTCCTTTCTTCCTTCTTTTGCATTCAAGTGTCCCAACAGCAACTGATTCAGGGTCAGTGTTTATTTGCCCCCTGATCACTTGCAGCAGTGAGCAGGCAAATTGCATAACTGAGCCCAGATAGGCGTCTGGAGCTTAAATGTAACACTGTGCAGCCGTTGGGGATGCAGTGATGTGGAAGTGACTGACGGCTGGGCTGGTCCAGGCTTGAATGGAGGATCAATGACACATATCAACAGACAACTCTGAGCTGTGGAAGGGGGAGGGTGCCTCTGTGTGTGTGTGTGTCAGTGCTTATTTCCAAACACAATTGAGCAAAAGTAACTTACATATGTCATTTTAACAGAAAAGATCATTTTAATGATGACATATCTTCATTAAATACTTGTTTAATGATTATGACCACCATTAGGGCATGACATACTAACTTACTTTTTTGTTGATTTTAAATCTGTAAATTGCTTAATAGAATAAAAATGAAAACATTTTGAAGTATATCATCAAATTACCCATATTTGACAAGATGGACAAGCTGATTGCCAGTTGTCAAATAATTTTCTATTAACTGACTAATTGATTAATGGACTAATTGTTTCAGACCAGTCCAGTGTTAAAAAAGTCCCAGCCTGTATAAAAGAGAGTGCGATTGAAAGAAAATAACATAAAACAGTACACTAACGTGAACTTTTGGCTTTATTCCTGTCTGGGTCACGGTCAGGGTGAATCACTGTGTGTTGCATTAAACCATAATGTAGTATGTCACAATGGGGACTGTCCAGAAAATAAAACTAGATGCAGAACCAGTCTGCCAGTCTCAAAATATGGCCAACAAAGAGCTTTCCCAGGACTGCATTCTGATAGACATTGGCAAGTTTGTAGTGAGAAAGCTATCAGCTAAGAACCCTGATTCAGGGGGAGAAAGATGAAAGATGATGTGAAAGATTGCTTAGTTGTTGCAGTTTGTCTGGCAGAGCATGTTACTGATATGGTAAATGGACTGCATTTATACATTCTTTTTATTTCTTGTCTTAGTTGACCATTCATATTCATATACCGATGATAAATCAGGGCCAATTTGGGATTCGGTATCTTACACAGGTACTCCAACATTTACTGAAAAAGTTCTGAAGGACACTGCAACAGACACAACACATACTGTACAGTACAGCTGCAATCATTATTGTTGACGGGATCACAGCTGAGTTTCATACAAGAGAGGAATTACTGTCTATGCAAGCTATGCATACTGTGGCAACTGCAAATGATTAACTATGTGCAACCTACTCAAAGCAAAGCCTGCTATGATATGTGAAGTGTGAGTTTGTAAATCTCATTCAGGATTTTGGCAAGTGGTTTTAAGACATGGAAATTTTCTGTACTGTTTAACAAGGAACCCGCTGCTGTGTCTGATAACCTACAACTCCACAACACTGAGCAGCAAAGTGACGGTGAGCTCCAAGCTGCAGAAACTACAGACATCCCTCTTTAATCTCTATGTATGTCCAGTGGATGGAGACATGCACTGAAGTTTGCATTGTTTGGGACAACCTACTGTTGTCAGCAGTACTTTTCATGACAGATTCTTGCAAGGACTCGTTCAAAACCTGGAACACCAGCGAGTAGCAGTAACACCAGTAGAGTGTTATCTGATATCAGACTCCTCACCTACTGCATTAGGCGGGATAGTGTGATATACCTTATGTGTTCAGTCCTTGTAGTATGACCCTGGAAGAATGTTGTAACATCAAAAGAGGTTCCCTATTGCTTTTCTATATTCTGTCAGTGAGGCTTTGCTTTTTCTTATATTTGAATGATGAACTGTACAGTTTCACAAGGCATCTTGCAAGAGGGTTAGCTGTACCAACTCCCACCTCCACTGACTATGAACTTAACATTTTGCTAAATGAAGAAAATCAATTGCCTAATAATGCTTTTTGATAATGAATCATGGGTATTCTGTGTCAGTCTCTTCTTGATGCCAGCTCATTGTGCTATCCCTGAGCTGTGAGCACCCTCTTCTGGCAAATTTGAAGTTGAGCCTCATTCTTCTTGTCCACCAATTCTGCAAGAGTTCTCAAACTACTGGCCCAGGGATATGAGAAACTGTTAAAGTAAAAAATGTAGTCTAACATCAAATTTACTATTTCCAATTTTTGATAGTCTTTTATTTCAGTATTCATTTAAAGTAGAAGACTGCAAAAGCACAGCAGAAAAATATTTCCACTATGCTACTTGTCAACCTCATTAATATGAAGCTAGCAGCAAAATGCCTCTTTCTGAACTTAATATGACATGTTGACCTGGAGCACAGATAGCTGAAGAGAGTTTAATTATATCTTGTCTCATTAGCAGCTGGTGTCATACATCACATACAGGAGCATGCAAAAGCTCCTGCGTATTTACCTGAAATGAAAAATAGTATATTTTAATAAAAATTTTATAGACTTTTCAAAATTGAACTTTATTATCTATCTATCTAACTATCTTCACATTGAAATGACCTACAAAAAAGAAAAAGTGGCCCAGAGTTAATTTGAGAGACCTGCCCTTTATGATTGGACTGTATAATGAATTAGAGGGTATTAATCTAGGATTTAGATGGGTGGTTTAAATCCATTATTAGGCATTTCTTAATTGCAATCAGAATTAAAGGTTAAAAAGAAGATTAGAAAAGACTTTAGACCAGAAATTAATAAAGAAATTAAAGAGTGACATATAGTTCCCATAGTCAATGTGGAAGCTTACTGCAGCCCAAAATAATGAAGAAAATTGCAGGACTGAAGGACTGATTGCAGATAACAAGATACAACAATGATTAGTTACATGCCTGTTTTAGTATCTGTGTGTACTGGTGAATGTGTTTGTTATTTTCTTTCTAGTCTATTTCTTGTTTGATTTCAGGGAAAGTGGTTGTGATGCTGTTGTCTTTGTTGTTGAAGGGCCAAGTTGTTAGAGTACGAACACATTTAGACCACAGTGACTGAGAACAAAAGACCATCTGTGATCAAAAACAATGATAATGTCATCCTAGTTTGGGGTCAGAGAGCGAGCAAGAGACTGACAGGGAGAGAGGTGGGGTGGAAGGGAGTGAGGGGAGAGGGAATGGGAGGGAGGCAGAGACTGTGGTCTGATCAACAGATAGATAGAAAGACAGACAGACCGACAGGCAGACACACACATAGACAGACAGATAGACAGACAGACACATCTGCCCTGTCAGGTTTAGCAGTCTGTTTATGCATCCTGCTTCCATGGTTCACGAGTTCTGAGTTGGTTCTGTTCTGCAGTGTCTTTTTACTCATACAATATGTGTTTCTATGTGCAATTATAAGTGTTGTGGTTTTTAAATGTGTTATTCTTATTTATTCATTCTTTTCATGGTGGACTGATATAATTAATCCACACCCACCCCCAATTTCTTTGTACACATCCATGACAATAAAGGCTTTCCATGTTCTATGTACTGGAGCAGTATTTCTGTAGTCTGTACATGAATGTCTGCCTTCAGTGACCAAGAGAGAAGAGTACAACTACACAATTAAATAGCTATTTCTCTGTAATTTAGACTCAGTGTTCATGGATTTTTATTCAATGTAAACTACATTAAATTGCAGTAATTTTGAGGGTGCATATGTTCAATTAAAAAAAACACATTTAGCCCAAAAAGTTTCAAGCTTTCTATATGAACACTGTAACTATACAATTTTTCAGCAACAGTACAGATTAGCTTCCAGCATTTCCAGTAATGAAGCTTCAGCCTTTTTTTTTTAGCAGCCAGCTCTTCCAGCTTTTCCAGAAGCCATCAATCCCATTGATATTTTCAAAAAATTGCATTTGCTAGTTTGCTCATCTAACTTAAAACTGCTCATAAGAGAGCTACAGCATTTAATGGTCTGGTCCCATGGTCTGCAGGATTTTGGTCCATGTTGATGTAATGTCACTGGTGAGGGTAAGAAGATCTCCTGATTCGTGGGATTCTGTTGGTGACACAGACGTAAAATCGTTGTGACATATTGTGGATGTATCCTTGCACTATTTTACTATCTGTGTAGAATTTCTGTGCATGAATGTCAGTGTCCATTCCATTCTGGATAGTCTGCTATTTCAACTGCCAGAACTGAAGCTCAGAGATTAAGACAAGGAACTGTGTGTGTAGGGCGTGGTGTTTGAATTTTGCTATGACGAAGCCCACATGCCACTCTCCTGTCATGGAGACAGTCCTTATATAAGCTGCAGCTGCTATAGTTATGTCTGAGGTGGCTGAAAACACACAAAGTTCCCTGTGCCGAGTCTGAGTAGCCAGTGAAACAGGAATATCTGTTCTTGGGATTGCAAGCTGCTCAAGCGCTTTCATGGAGTCTTTCCAAAGCTGCCATTGTTCTTGTTTGGCTGTTGGAAGTGAAGCATCCCAATCTTATTGTTCGATGGAAAGCTCTCTCATGATGTTCCTTCCTCCCACAGTAACTGGTGCCACAAAGCCCAAGGGGTCCAATACACTGTTCACTGTGGAGAAAATGTCTCGTTTAGTTACAGGTTTCTCCTCGGAAGAAACACAGAAAGTGAAGCTGTCCATTGTGAGGTTCCAGCTGACGCCATGGTTTCTTTGCAGGGGTGGAGTGTCTCTGATGAGGGTATTGTTCAGATCAGGACCACTAAGGAGCATGTGATTTAGAGAAACTCCCTCATGTTTGGCACTGGAATCGAACACTTCTCTTATGTTCTCTGGCTTGCAAGGATGATAAATACCAAATAAGGGTAGGTACCATCATTCTTGTCACACTCAATGAGAGTGGGAAGGGAGAGCTGTGTCATATCATCCAGAGATTCAATGATGAAGTTGTTTGCTTTTCTTCCTGTCACATCCATGACTGAATATGTCTTCAACGTATATGATTCTATGTCCATCTATCCTGAAAAAGTTGAAAAAGTCTGACTTTACCAGTGAACGGTTGCTTTGTTCATCAATAACAGCATATATCATGACTGCTCTTTCCGACTGTCCAGCAGGATACACTCTAGGGCTGTGCAATCAATCGAATTTTGATCACAATTTCTGAAAGAGATGTGCATGTGCAATACATTCCCTTCCATGTGGCCCTGCTGACTTACAGGATACACTCACGCAGCTGAAGAGCGAAGGTGGTGTGTTGTGTTTGGTGTTCAAAAAACAGCATGAGTGAGAATGAGAAATGGCAGAGTCGTTTGGTTGAAAAAGGGTAGAAAAATTTCTGTTGTATGGGAACACTTTGGGTTCACAGAATCCAACGAGGAGCAGCAGCACATAATGTGCAAGATTTGCTACAAGGTAATATCCCTGCCTCTAGGCAACACAACAAATCTTTTCAACCATCTCAAACAAAAGCACAAAGTCACTCACGACGAATTAATAAAGAAACAAAAAGACAAAGCCAGTGCCGCAACCAGTAGTGGTGTGCGATACTGCATATTTTAGTATCGATCCGATACCAAGTAAATATGGGCCAGTATCGTTAATACCGATGCGATACTTATCAATAAATAAGGTGCACGCATAATTGAATTGCTAAATCTCAATTAATTTTAATGACCTTAGGAGTTTTTTGTGATGTTTCCTTTTATTATTAAATCATATTATCAGAGCTCCTCGACTATTAAGACAAACACCGTATTTTCTTAAGAGATTGTTTCATATTAACAGAAGAAGTTAAAAAGGCGTTTACGATATGCCGAAATCAAAACAAAAAACCTTCCACAGACGAAGGATAGGGTTCAAACAGCCGAGGAAGAGTCGTTCGAAGATGTCACAGCTAGCCATCTTGACAAGGGGGCGCTACAGGTGGGCACGGACATGGCTGGCTTGCAGGTGATTTTGCAAGAGCTGAGAGAGTTTCGCCGTGAAAATGCAGACACTCTCCGAGAGATACGAGAAGACATTAAGGCAACTAACAGCAGAGTTGATGAAGCCAAAATACGAATTTCAGAGACAGAGGAAAGAGTGCAGGGGTTGGAGGAGGCTACGAGGGAACTGCTAAAGCTACAGGTCAAGCTGGAAGAGAAGCTAACAGATCAAGAGGGAAGAGCAAGACGGGAGAATACAAGGATTCATGGCATAGAGGAAGGGTCAGAGAGCAACTCCACATCGATGATAACATTTGTGGAAAATCTGCTGAAGGAGAAACTGGAGCTGCCTCTCACCGACGAACTCAAAATTGAGTGCGCGCATCACGCACTGGGATCGAAACCCCCGGCCATTTCCACCCCGAGATCAATAGTTGTTAAGTTCTCCAGCAGCAAAACTAAAGAAGAAATCCTAAAACTGGTGTGGCGAAAAAAGGGGTTTCTGTATCAGGAAAGAAGAATTTTTGTGGACCATGACTATGCACCGGAGACCCTCAGGAAGCGCCAGGAATACGCGGAGGCGAAGAAGGTGCTGCGGGAGAATAACATACGGTTCCAAACTCCTTTTCCAGCCAGAATGAGAGTGTTTTATGAGGGAGAGACATGCCTGTACAACTCTGCAGAGGAGGCTACGAAGGACATGGTGAAGAGAGGTTTGTCCATGACGACATATGAACCACCGGCGAGCTGGGCTGACAGAGTGGCAAATTTGATGTGGCGCAGAATCCGGTCGCCGAGAGGAGCAGGCCAGCAGCCAGAGGCTCCGCGGGATGGTTTTAGAAAGAGAACAGATGCTTTCAGATGCACTGACCAGTGAACTTGTTTTGTCTTGGCGTAGATACCCTACGGTAAGGAGGCATAGCAGTAGAGACTGTGAAACAAACAATTAATAAATCACTGCCATGGGAGGTGTTTGGTTTAGGCTAATGCCATCAATAATATAATATGTATGATCGGGGAAGATCTGACTAAGCTAAAAGCAGGGACCACATTGAAAACTTAAAGGAGGGCCCTCCACAGCTGAAGACACATGGAGGCTTTCCCTCTGAGCCGGCAAAACATCTCGGCTCCTTCAAGGTCACAAATGAGACCTCAAAACAGGAAGTTCAATTTGAGACACCGGCTAAATGTATTAAGTTCATGTTTTTCTGGGACTGTTTTACTCATGTTCTTTTTTGTGTTCATGCTTTTACGGAGTTTGAGTGGACCTGTAAAAAAAATGGACTTTGAGAGACCCATTTGTAGTAAAATATATCAAATTAACTTCTATAAAATCTATATTGTAATATTGCAATTCAGAGAGTACTAGAATCTCTAATGTAATTTTGTATATATTTACATATTTAATTCATGTAATAAGTAAAATTGCTGTGAGGAGTACCGTTTATTATAGAAATCCTCCTAATGTTTAAATGATTTATAGTCACTGCACATAAACCTGAAAGACTAAGTAACTTTTAATCTGAAAATATAGCATGTTTGAATCCTGTAATGTAAAATGGCGGGGCACTTAAAAGAAGGCGACCGTTCACACTCAGTGTCACGGAAAAGCTACTTGGCTGGGTTGTATTAGCTCAGGTGAAACATAAGTAATTGTGTGTTTGTTTAGAAATTCTAATATGAGACCTTGTAATAGATTGAATCTCATTTGTTTAAGACAATATATGTTCTGTTCATAATCATGTTAATGTCAGTTTGAATCTCATACGCCCGGAAAGGTAAGATAACATTACCAGATTTAGAACAATGGCCTCCGTGTGTAGCCTGTTACCTGCAGGGCAGCTCTGCTAATGTAATTTGTTTCACATTGCCTATCTGTTTTAACTTCTAACAGTTTTGGTAATTTTGCGGTGCATCATATTCGGCGGACCTAATTAATGTTTTGCTTTAATTAACAGAGCTACAACTCAACAACAGCTAACATTATTCATTTAATTTGAGGTAAAATTAAAGACACTAAAGTTGCCAAATAGAGGGAGAGAAACGTTCCTCAAAAGCAAAGCATTCATGTGGAAAAGTCAGGTTTTTTGTCAGGTTAATCTTAGTTGGTGAAAAAAGAAATGGGTAGAGATAGATGGCGATGATTAAGCTTAAACTGCCTTTTTTATGGGTTAATAACTGACATGAAGTATTAGCAAGTAAAAACAAAGTGCTGTTACAACAACTGCTGTTAGTGCTTAATTATTTTCTGTAACCCTCCCCAGGAAGAAAAAAACAACCCCCCCCCTCCGCCACGACTATAACATTGTTATAAGTACACCTCTGCATAACATTCTATCCTTATTAACATTAAAGACAACAAAGAAAGAAAGAAATAGAGTTTAATTTACAACAAAGAATAACTTTTTTTCATGCTTCATGCTGTCCGTTGCCAGCATTTTTAGACACAGTAAGCACACCGGCCTTTCCTCATCTCCCACCATAGTCACTGTGAAGCCAAGCACTAAATACGCTTCGTCATGTTTCCTCGTCTTAGCTTTCAGGTTTTTTTTTTTTTGTATTGTCTCATTATCTCCGTCTTTCTCCACCTTTCTTTTCATACCTGTTAAAAATTTTTCCATGTTGTCCCTTAAGGATTTATATACTGCACTTCACTTGCTCGCTGCAAAAATAACCCTACACACTTTGACAACGAGAGCGCCACTGCCAACTACTGTAATGGATGTGCAATTACACTTTATTCCAGTACGGCAAAAAAAACATGTTCCCCAGGGTCACGTGCCCCCCCTGGCATCGCACCGCCCCAGTATTTGAGAAGTACTGTGTTAACATGACTGTATGTAAAAGAAGTTGTCATTATCTATTGAAAACATCCGGCAAATATTTTTTAAAAACTTATCTTGCACTCTTTTTATGGAGTCAAATTTTACCAGCATTTTACACCAACAGCCAGTGCTATGTTTTGTCAAGGTCAAGGTACAGAAAGTAGAAATGTAGAAATGTGACCATGCAACATAGCACTCTTTGTAGTTAAACGCGGCTCATTTGAATGTAATGAAAACACAAGAATTATTTTCAGGTGATTACACTAATGAAATATACTTATGAGTGCTATATTCTTTTTTGCCAATACATCCCCATAAATCCTCAGTGCACTAAACTTGATTGAGGATTTAATTGAGTTAAAATCCTCATGTGAGTTCAACTTGTTGTCATTAGTATTATTCAAAGTGTATGGTAATTCATAATTACTTCAAAATAAAGTTTTAAAAAACATGTTTCTACCAACAGGAAGCAGAACACTACAACAGTGAGTTCTGGTTTTAGGCTGCAACATAAGTCTCATTAAGGTAAGTTGATATCTATGTGTGCATGATATAATATAGCCGTCCTGTTTCACTATCCACTATTGTGAAATTAAGTTTAAAAATGTGTCTTCATGTCTTGAATTTGTTAAAGTATTACTAATTGCATCTGTTCATTTACAGGGGGACTCTGCTCTTTGGAGGAGCCAGTACAGTGGACAGTTAGGCTGTAGGGAGGTGGACTGATTTCAACACTCGTGTCATCAGGCAGAAACAGTAGGCCCGCTATGAGTTGGTCGTGCAAAAACTGCAGCTTTAGAACATCAACACGTTTAGAGCTCTTAAACCATTATAGATTGAAACATTTACATACTGGTCAGCCACTCCCCTGCTTGTACTCGGATTGTCCTTGTTCATTTGAAAGTTGGAGTTCACTTCACACACATTTGTCTAGAGATCATAGGCAAACAGAACCATCAGGGCAAATTTTTTTGTTTTCTTGTCTTGTATGTAATTCACCTAGTTTTCACACAGAGAGGAAATATTTCAAGCACCTTGGAGTTCATCTAAAAAAGTACAAAACTGTACAGTGTGTGTTTACAGACTGTGACTACACAACTAATATATATTCAACTTTTGCTTCACACAAAAGTAGGAAGCACAGTCCTCACAGCCCTCAAGATTTTAAACATACTGTATTCCAGACATATTCAAGTCAGGCTGCAGAAGATAATGGTTGGTTGGTGAAAGTGACGTTGCTTTAGAGGAAGCGCATGTTACAGAGAATGAGGATTTAGGTAAAGTCATTGTTGAGCATCTTGGTTCGTTACTGCTTAAATTGGAATGTATCTTCAATGTGCCTAGTAGATGTATAAATGACATTGTAGATGAGCTTAAATTTATTTCTTCTTCAGCCTCTGCACCCATTATAAAAAACATTGTCCAAAACACTTTAGAAAACCATAACTGCACTGTCGAAGAATTGATGATCAAGGATTTGGTAAATAGCACTTGCAAGTAAATCCTCTTAGTTCAGCCTTAAGTCAGGAAGGTCCTCTTGGTACAGCACACCCGAGGAATAGGTACTTTAAGGAACATTTCTCTATTGTTGAACCTGAAAATGTTGCAGTTGCACTGTTCAAGTAAATATTTAAAAAGCAAAATTCCAGAATTGTGATGGGGTGGATTTGTATTTAAGCTTTTGTATTTGAGCTTTATACAGTTGATGTAAACATTTGTTTATTGTTAACAAATAAAAGTGCCCAGTTTGTATTTTGGTTTGTGATTTGTGATGACTTATTTAATGCATAGAGAAAATGGTATTTATTTGGTAACATTTATTGAAAGGAAATTACCAATATTTACATTATAATACTAAGTAAAAATAACAATATAACTAGAAATAAAAAATGTTAAAAAGACATAAGAATGACTTAATTTTGTCATAAAATTAAATGAAATAACTTAATAGGATTGACTAAATATTTTTGATAAAAGTAGTGTTCCTTACTATTAAAAATATAATTCCATTTAATTAATTAATTTTAAGTAAATACAATTTCTAACCTAAATATAGTAATGTAACATTTACTTAATATTTTCAAAAATGTAATGGTTAAACATAAGTACATTTTACTTGAGAGTTGCAAGTGATTTTTACTTGATATTCCAGCAGTTCAATGTACCTAAAAATTGTGAGTGCAAATTGTTACGAGGATTTTATTGAGTAAATCTTACAAGTCGTTTTTTTCAGTGCAGGTTTACTCATCTTCCTATATAAACAGGACGCAGAAGGGGGGTGGCAACACTGATATCAAAAAGAGTAGTCTTTGAAAAGATATCAGAAATCATGGACAAAGAAAGTAGGTTTAATATGGCTGTAGGAAAATTAGAAGGATCAGAAATAACTCTCATAAATGTATATGCACCTCCAGGTGCGATGTGGGGGTTTTATAGTCAAATATTTGATCTAATGATTACAAAAGCCCAGGGAATGGTGATTTGTGGTGGTGACTTTAATCTGAGACTGAATCCAAAGTGGGATTTGTCAAGATCAACCCAGGCTCAGAATAACACAGTAGGCAATAAAGTGAGACAAATTATGAGAGATGGGCATTTGTGATGTGTGGAGGGAGTTCAACCCTACAACTAGAGATTACACTTTTTATTCAGCACCACATAAAACTTACTCAATTATTATTTTTTATGTACAGTAAAGATATTGGTTTTGTAAGGTCTTGTAAAATTGGGATATTGGATTTGTTGGCCCACAGTCCAGTTTACCTAGATTTAACTTTAAAAAATAGCAAAAACACTTTTTCTTGGAGACTTAATTTAAATGTACTGAAATGTAAGAAATTCAGTTATACCTATCAGAAAATGATAATGGGGAAGTGTCCCCACTTATGGTATGGGATGCAGGTAAAGCTGTCCTGAGAGGGAAAATCATTGCGAAACTGGCCCTACAAAAAAGGCTCAGACAGGAAAAATTAGATAAACTCGAAAAAGAGTTAGGTAATTTAGAAAAAAACATAAAAGACGTCCAATTGGACATTACTCAGAAAATTAAGGAAATTAAAAATCAGATCAAAGAAATTTTACGAGGTTGGCATTCAGAAGAAGCTAACCTTTTTGAAACAGAGGTATTATGAAGTAGGTAGTAAATCAGATAAAATATTGGCTTATAAATTAAGAAAGCAACAAGCAGAGAGGGTTGTATATAAAATCAAAGACCCAATTAGTAAACAAATGAAACATGACTTTCAGGACATTCTCAGTTGTTTTGAAAAATATTACAAAAATGTATATGCCCGGATGGCTAGTAAGGGGGACAGGTTACCTGAATCTCTGCTTGCTTTACTTAATCTCCCAACAATTACAGAAGACCAGAATAAAGCCTTATTGGCCAATGTGACTATAGGAGAACTCCAAAAGGCAATCTATAGACTCAAACCTAATAAGTCTCCAGGATCCAATGGGTTTCCAGCAGAATGGTATAAGACTTTCAGTGACTCTTTATCACCATTACTATTGAAAACATTCAATTGGGTCCTTGAAAAAGGGGAGATTCCTCTATCTTGGAGGGAAGCAATCATAACTGTAATACTGAAAGATGGAAAAGATAAGACAGACTGCAATAATTACCACCCAATTAGTTTGTTGAACCAGGATTATAAACTCTTCACATCAATTCTAGCAAAACGCTTAGAAATAATACTCCCAGATATTATACAGCTGGATCAAGCAGGGTTCATTAGACAGAGGCAAACACAGGACAACATTAGAAGGACATTACATGTCATCAACCATATAAACAAAGACAATTAAGAGGCTGTATTGTTAGGGTTAGATGCAGAGAAGGCTTTTGACTCTGTTGACTGGTCCTTCCTATATAAGACACGAGAGATGTTCCAGTTCCATAATGATGTTGTTAAAATAATACAAGCTTTAAATTATAAAACAACAGCCAAAATTTGGATTAACGGAGGATTAACAAATAATTTTGAACTAGAAAGGGGATGTCGACAGGGCTGCCCTGTGTCCCCACTCTTATCATGGATCATGATGATCATGGTGTCTCAAGAAGAACACAAAATTGCCCTGTTCGCTGATGATATTTTGATATATTTGGGGCATCCATCCACTTCCTTTCCAGAATTGCTTGCAACCCTGAGGGAATATGGATTAGTATCAAGTTATAAACTAAACACCCACAAATCCCAAATTTTGACATTTAATTATTCACCTAGCCAACTCATCAGAGAGGAATTTAAAGTCAGTTGGGATTCAAAGTCAATTAAATATCTAGGTGTGAATATCCCAAAACACCTGAACATGATTATATCAGAGAATTGCGACCCCCTGTTTTCCAAAATTAAATCTGATCTGACCAGGTGGAATCTAGTTCCTTTTCTAGGATTAGGCCAGAGGGTGGAAGCAATAAAAATGAATCTGTTACCCAGACTACTATATCTATTCCAAAACATACCAGCGGAACTTCCAAAGGGGAAATTCCAGGAATTAGACAAATTGATATCATGATTTATTTGGCAGGGGAAGAGGCCAAGAATTCGCTATAAGATAGGGGGGCTCACTGTGACAATTTCAAGATCTTAAAAATCGATTTGGTTTAACCAATCAAGACTTTTATAGATTTTTGCAACTTAGACACTACCTAGAAAAAACAATGAAAAAGGAAGAACTACAACAAACTAATTTGGGTATAGTGAAGATATTTCTACTCAGCTACAGGTCAGACCCTGGACATGGAAATATATCAAAGATATATAAGGTGTTGCAAGAGCTAGTAAAAGAGGATACTGCATATATTAAGGAAAAATGGGAGAAGGAGAGTAAAATCACGATGCAGACGTAATCATGGGAAAAAAATAATTTTACAATAGTGGAAAAGTACATCTGCTCTGTCCTGGAGAGAATTTGGGTGGAAAAGTATAGTTAGGTTTTTTAGAGTTCCAGCTCAAAGGACTTCTTTGGGAGGTAGTACATCCTGCTGGAGATCCTGTGGCGAGAACAAA
This sequence comes from Psettodes erumei, assembly GCA_016785225.1. Classification (NCBI taxonomy): domain Eukaryota; kingdom Metazoa; phylum Chordata; class Actinopteri; order Pleuronectiformes; family Psettodidae; genus Psettodes; species Psettodes erumei. The sequence goes on from JAFBJZ010000647.1 coordinate 757,530, forward strand.
GCAACACATTTTAATGTGTTTTGGGACTGCCCGGTCATTTTAAAATATTGGGAAGAAATTAAACTGAACATAGAGAAAGCCTTATGCCTGGGGCTAAGACCGGACATTGTGAAGGGACCTGAAAATAAATATATGTACAATATTCTACTATTAGCGAGTAAGAAAGCAATCACAAGGAAATGGTTGGTAAAAGATTCTCCTACAGTTGAGGATTGGATCAAAGTGGTTTAAGATATCTTTATAATGGAGAAGCTAACATTCATTCTCAGGCTTGAACAAGATAAGTTTGAAAGTTACTGGAAAAGCTGGATAAACTATCTAGCAATTTACAGACAAGATGATGGATAAAGCGATAAAAAAAAAAACCCTAGTTTCTGACTCCACTCATTTGGTTCTGTTTTCTGTTTCTGTTCAATAATTACACTATTACAGTGTTATACATGGATGCAGCAATCCATCTTCATTTAATTTATTATTATTATAATTTGTGTTGCTGTTGCTCTTGTCACCGCTGTTATCACCCCATGATAAGATACTGTTAACAGGAGAAATCATGGATAAAGGAAGGTACAAAAATTAAAATTAAATTGGGGGATTTCTCTCCTCTCTCCGTTTTTGCAGCTCCATGTTTTCTTTGGGATGGTTTTTTAGATGTTTATGTAAATTGGTAGTGTTTCCACTATACCTTATGAGTTTTTTGCAAATCTCACATTTAGCTGTCGTTTCATTTTCGCTTTGAAAATATAGCCACACAGCGCTCCTCTTCCTCTCTGCCATTCTCCTGTTGTGCCTGTGCTGATGAACCTGAGTCAGCAACTTGCTTGTTTGTTTGCTTTGTGCGTCTAAGTCACGTGACGTGACTCATGTGACAGCGCAACATCTAAACACGAGAGGGGGAAGGGGGAGCAAAGTGTGCCTGCTCTGCGCTGACACAGGAGTGGCAAGTCCGGCGACCTGGCTGTTTCCTCTTTGCTGAAACCGCAGCATTGCAAACAATGGAACTTAAAGTAAAGAATCGATCTCACCAGGCTAGTATTGATCCCATACTGATACCGATTTGGTATCGATACTATCGATATTTGGATCGATCCGCCCACCACTAACAACCAGCAAGACATCAATGCAGACTCAGTCATCGATAACAGCCACACTGTATAATGCGATTCCTTATTCTGACAAGTTTGGATAGGAACAAGATGTTAACAGCTGCTATTGGATACTTTTTAGCAAAAGATATGCAACCTATTGGTACAGTCGAGAAGAGGGGTTTCAAGAAGATGATCTATGCTTTTGTTAAACGTTATGCATTGCCATCTTGGCACCATTTCAGCAGAATGGTTCTGCCAAACATGTACCAACAATGTCGAGAAGTCACAAAAGAAGTGTCTAAAGTGGATGACTTCGTGGCAACAACAGACATGTGATACAGTCGTACAGTGGGGCCTGACGATCCACTTCATTGACACAGAATTCAATTTGAATGTAAAGTGTCTCCAAACGGCGTTCATGCCATATCTGTAGCCTATATTTATTTTCAATTTGAACGTTTTGCGTAAATTATCAATAACACAGTTATTACAAAAGAGAGAGAAATGCTGAATAAATGCATCATGTAACTAAAAATAATCGTTTGAATAATCGTGATTTCAGTATTGATCAAAATAATCATGACGATTTTTTCCATAATCAAGCAGCCCTAATACACTCTCACCAGGCATATTTTTGAACACGATCTGGAGCTAGCTAAGTTTCCACATATTTCCATGTCACTTCCGTGGCTGTTGACTCCTGCTCCCTGCCATGATCTTCTGCCACAGGAGAGTCTTTCAACTTAAATTGGAGAAGTTCTGGGTGAAGCACTGTGGTATGGGTTTCACTACCACATTCTCTGCACAAATTGCAGTTTTAGCCATGTGATCAACAGAAGAACAGCATCTAAAACAGATACGTTTGTCTTTAAGCAGAGATTTTCTTTCTTCTAGACTTTTACTTCTGAATAGGGGGCATTTCTTCAGTGGGTGTGGCTTCCTATGTAGGGGACAATGCTTATCAAGGTCTATGATGTTCTTGTCTGTGGGAGTAATTTGGCTAACCTCTTCTGCTGGCAATACATCCGTTTTCCTGACAGAGACTGGCAACTGGTGCCTCGGCTTTGGGCCAGCAGGTCTTTCTGTTCTTGGGTTGAAGGTTGTGACACAAGCAAAACTAGGGTTGTTGTGAATCCTGGCTTCTTCATTGATGAAGCTGACAAAATATGAGAATGGAGGATATGGCACATTATTATCTCTCTTGAATCTTGAAGCAACTGAAACCCATTTCTCTTGAAGACTGTATGGGAGTTTTGCAAAAAGAGGATTGACTCCATGCGCTGTATCCAGATGAGAAAGGCCAGGAAGATAGCCGTTCATCTTTGCAGCTTGTAGCTCCAAAAGAAGATCTCCTAACTCTCTCAGTCTTTGGTTTTCTCAATTTGTTACCTTTGGAAAGTTCTCAACCTTTTTTAAAAGTGCATGCTCTATGATTTCTGGTGCCCCGAAACATTCCTCTAATCGTTGCCACACCGTGTTGAGACCTGCTTGAGATTTGTGGATGTAAGCTGCTTTTATCCTTCTTGCTTGAGCAGCTATTGTGGTCCAAGCCATTCTAAGAGCTTCCTGCGGTGACAGATTCAGATCCCAAATTGCAGACTGGAAGTCTTCCATGCCCAATTGTTCTCAGGTTGGTCATTGAATCTCAGCAACCTGGAACTCACCATCTTGCATCACATCAGATATCTAGCAACACCTGAGGTCTCTGTTGGATAGACATCAGAAGGTCTTGGTGTGGAAATTTTGAGCTCAGGATGTCGTAGCTGGCTATTGTTGGCAAGCCTATCTGCATACAGACCATAATTCCTGCTGGCGTATTCTCTTTTAGGGCTTACAGTGGATTTGCATTGTGCCATGCTGATTCTATTGTGCTGTCTTTAGTGAGATGCATGAAATGGCAGTGGTTTAAACTCTTCCTTGCTGTGCACGGAGCTCTGGTGCACACATGGGTATTTGTGTTCTGCAGGAGTTTCCCTGATGTCCCTGACTAGCTCTGGCACTGATGCAGACAGAGGATCTGTAGTGTGAATATGATAAGATTGCAGATCATCGCTTAATCCTGAATGTTACTGCACATACTCTTGAGTGCATTGGATTGGATTCATAGGTGGCATCTCAACCAGCTGGAGCTGCCGTGAGTCTCAGATTTCCTGTGGGGAATCTTCCCAAGCTTGAGCTTCAGCTTGTGCTGCAGCCTTCTCTGATTTGAGCACATGCTGATCTGCATCTAACTCAGCTTTCTTCTGAAGCTGTTCAGCTTGCTTTTTCAACCTATCTGCCTCTTCTGCAAAGGAAAATTCCACTTGAGCAGCTTCAGCCTTTGCTGTTGCCCTGGCAGCAACAACAGATGATGTGGTGAGTTGACTTGAGTGCAGAGAACTCATTGTTATGGATCTTGTCTCCATTGTATCTTCTTTGTTTCCTTCTGCAGGAGTTGCCATAGTTGACAAGTCTTCTCTTAGCTTTGTTGGGTTATTATGAAACTAAGTGTTCTTATTTCTCATCACACCATGTCATGCCATAGCCTTATGATATGTTAATCACTGCTTCGCTGCTGCTTGCTCATCAGATTTGAAGTGAACGACGGGAGCCGGCTCCCCACCAATCAGGAGCCGGCTCCCTTCGAGATGCTTTTTTTCTCTCTCTCTGCTTTTTTTCTCTTGAAGGCGCACGTGATTGGTCAATATGCGTGGCGTCGTCTCTGTGTCTGCGCTGCTTAGTGCGCTGAGCAGAGGGGAGGGGCGGCAGCCTGGTACACACACAGCAGCAGCAGCATAGTGAGCACAGGAACGGGTCAAGAGAGAAGAGAGAGTGCAATACGGAGGACAAAAAGAAAGAAAGTAAGTAAAAAAAGAAATGAGTCAAAGCAGGAAAAGGAGCCAAATTTGGACTCATTTTAATTATATTGATGGCTCCAAAGCAGAGTGCATTGTCTGCAAGACAAAAATTTCATATAGAGCCGGCTCAACCAACAACCTCCACAGGCACCTGAGAACTGTCCACCCAACAGTTCCACTGGAGAAGCGACCAGTAGAACCTGGTATTAATGAAGGTGCCAGTGTGTCATCTGTAACTGTTGCTGCTGCTCCTGCTGCTGCTGCAGTGTCAACAGCATCATTCATTTGTTGTTGCACTGAAAAGTAAATATTTTTAATTTACATTTTGTTGTGTCGTGTGTTTTTCAAGGATTCTGTGTTGCTTGACTTTAAAGTTGCGTAGTATAAAAAAGTTTAAATTTAAATTAGTTAAAAGTTCACTGTAGAGTGAAAAATAAAGGCTATTATAATATAGTAGTATAATACATTTTTTATTAATTATTAATTCATTTTGTGCATAATGTTACATTATTATTGGTAATATATCGATTAAAGCAACAAAAAAAATCTGAAGAGCCGTTTGGGAGCCGAAAGCCGGCTCTTTTTTCGCCTAGCATATTGAATCTTACTTTGTCCTAAATGACACGTACCTGAGCTGCTCTGGGCTGCTCTGGGCCTATCTGATCTGGTGAAATGAGTGTGTTGTGTAGGGAAGGAATGTGATCAGATGAGCAGTGTTGTAGGGACCAAGGGTAGCATGATGATGGATGGGTACTCGCTGCACACATTGTGATGTTCCCTCCACGCTGGCCAGGGACTTCAACAATGGCACGCTGGCCAGTGATATTCCTTCCCCTCATATGTCTTTTTATGAGAATGAATCCAACCTCATCAATGAAGATTAACTGGTGCTCCACTGCAGCCTCCTCTAGCCCAAGGACTCTCTGAAACAGACATGACAATACCAGAAACAGACATGGTGAGGTCACTATTGTGAAGCACAATCATTATGATTACAGTACTGAAATATGTATAATTTATACAGTGTTGAGAGTATGCATCAATTGTGCGATTGTATAGGACTTACCTGCACAGTTATATCGCAATTCTTTGACTCTTTCTGAATTGCGTTCAAATGGCACCCTGTAAACCTGCTTCATCCTCAGATTATTTCTGCGCAAGACACAGATCCAGTGTTGATAGTCTTACTGTGTCAATATTTTAAAATATGTCATTGTTTTCTATTATTTTTCTTGGTATTTGCAGTATTACTATGGCGTCATTTTCTAGTACCATGTTCATGATTTCAGTTTCCTGTTCAGGAGACAAAAGACATTCCCGACCACCTTGTGTTGGTAATCTTTCAGTTCTGCAATACAAATAGTAAAATACTGTAAATACTGTGTAGGAATACATTTCGGAAATACTTGAAACACACTATTTTTACAGTCCTACAGAACAGTTCACCGGCAATATTGTACTTCTGTACTCATCGAGTAATGTATTGATATGCAGTACTGCAATTTTCTAGTGAGAGTACATTTCTTACCTATTCTCATTTCGGAAAGTCCGGATGATGGATTCTACAGTGTACCTGCTCAAATTTGGCTGTACTCTTTGCCCAGCCTCCCTCACTGTTAGATAATGGTTGACCACGTGGTCAACCTAAGTGGCTCGGTTCCCATCAGAGATTATGGTCCTTGGCCTTCTTCGTCCTTGTCCTCCCCATCCTCCTCCTCTTACTCTCACTCCTCTGGCTCTGGCTCTGGCTCTGCCTCTGTTTCCAATGTTGTCATCCATTGCTTGAAAAAAGAAGATCTCACCTGTTGCCCTTTTATGATAAAACTCTCATTGCTAATTGTAAAACTGTGAGACAGGTGTTTGCCCATGTGATGAGTCAGTGCATAGTAGGGCAATTAACTTTAGAATTTTGAATGAAATTGTGTTCCTTGTGAAAACAAGACATTTTCTTCTGGAAAATTCTGCCAAATGCAGAAAATTGTGTGTTGTGTTTTGAAAAAAGTGTGTTTTAGAACTGCAATTTGAGTGTAAAACAGGAATTGTGCTTGTAGTTTAGCAGAACTAGTTCAAGGGGTTGGTGCATGAGTTACATGTTGTGGTCATTGTGTCTCAAGTACTAGTATTTGTGTGTAAACAATTAAGAAAAACTGTATTACTGGAGACCCACACAGCAAAAACAGCAGAATACACGCTTACATCACATTTTCCTCACAGCTTCTTAGCGAGCTACAACTCAAAATAAAGAGGTGTCGCCATCATGATCAACATAAGATAACATTTTACCTAAAATAACTAAATCATTGTGTCATTATAATTAACATCTGAATTCATGATACAAACTAACAGTTGGTGATCAGCAGATATACTAAAACAATACATGAGTGATTTTGGTCTTTGCAATGCATGGCCTCCATCACTGTGACTCACGCCTAGAATTCTTTCTGGTCAGCAGGTCAACTTTAATGGATCTCTGTTACGCAGATTTATCCCATTACTGTCAGTGACCGTGCGCCAGTCTCTGTGCATGACTAAGAGATCATCCTCTCCACCAAAACCTAAAAGATCCAGAATTTGTCAAATGCTTCAGTAGAGAGTGGATTGCATTTTATGGGCACCTGGGCAGCAGAATGTCTGCGGCCCCACAGGCAGGAGGGAAGCCCAAGACCCGGCCCTCCCAAGTCAACCCCCATGATCACCCCACAGGAAATGGAGCGGGGGCCGTCGCAGGACCCCCCTCCCAAACCAGGGCCCAGCCCCCAGCAGGACAGCAGCTGGAAGCCAATAGCTGACAAAGACTACCCCCAGGAGCAAACCAGGTCCAGAGCCGCATGACCCCAGACACCCGGAGCCCACCCCATACCCCCAGCAGGGCCCCGGTGCCCACTATGGAGCCCGGATCCCCACAGCACCACACCCCCATGGGAGGCGGAGCAGTGCCCCTCCCCAGCCCCCCCAGCTCCCCACTGCCGATGAGTCAAAGGCACCCAGCCCGGTACGAGCTCCGCTGAGCCCCAAGATCCCAGCAGCACCACACAAGTGGTGAATCCACCAGGCATCCCAAATACCCCCCCCAACTGCTTCACAAGTCCCAAATTGCTACTGTCATTGCCCCCCCAACATGCTCCACCCGCCTCCAGGATCCTGTCTATAGTGAGATTAAAATTGGAGGGGCGGAGGCCCATTATGCAGAGGGTTTGCCTCAATGAGGCCAACTTGTTACCCCTGCCCCCCATGCCCTACCCATGTTTAGGATGTGTTAGACTATTGTGCTTTTAAAATTTGGGGGGCAGTCAGTTGGCTGCAATGAGAAGGCCCTTTCTCTGAAGCCACAGCTTCCACGGCACCCATCCCCCAAGGCCCTAGTGGTGTGGAGGGGAGTGGACACGGGGAAGGAGGACCTCTAAAGGTGGTGAAGCTATATGGTTGGGCAGACATGGGAAGGGCCCCCCCAACCTGGTGCCAGCTTCCTGACCAGCACCCATTTTTACCCCTGTCTCTTGCCAGTCTGAGAGGGACTGGGGGGGGGGGGCAACCTGCAGCAACCACGATCCTGACACTGCCCAAGCCAGGGCAGGGTCCTTGCCAGCCCCAATCAGCCCCCCAATAAGCGGATGGTCCCCTGCATGGAGACGGGGCACGCCCCAATGCCAAGATATAGTGGGCCCAGACCCACCCAGTGCCCAGAGACAGCCCCATCCACCCCAGGACCTGCCACCCACCCCGCCAGGTATGGAGGTTGGAGTTATGTGTCATTCAGAAGGTATTCATGGACAGTTCACTACAGAAAGCTGGATTTAGAATGTCTAAGTCTGTTTCCCATTTGGAAGTTGGGAAGGAGACTTTACAGTCCATCCTAGCTAAAAGCACATACATTTTTGATAGGAGTTTGGGGGGTGAACCCTTTGCTATTCCATGATTAAAAATGGAAGAATTTTTTATTCAGTAGGATGTCAGGATTGTTCCAAATCAGTGTGAGTTTGCATGGGACCAGTGGAGATGTTATAATTCTGAAAAAAATCCCACCAGGCTGTCAGGGATGTGCTTATGTTAATGTTTTTCATAAAGTTGTGGTGTTTTGTGGTGGAACTGATGAATGGTAGATTAGAGATTTGTATATCTTTACAGTATGTTTGCTCTATGTCAATCCATGAAAGGTCAAGGCTTGATCCATTTTAAAATGTACTGTAGCCTATTGGCAATGAAGTAATGATAAAAGCTTGGTTATTCTAAACCACCAAGCTCTTTGACTTTTTTGTAATGTCTGATGAATAATAGACTGATGCAAAGTGGTTTGTTTTTCCATAGTTTTAAAACATTTGAATCTAATGATTTGAACTACTTTGCAGGAGGCTAAGTAGGATTCATGGAAAAGAGTTAATTCAATTCGGGCAGGACCAACATTTTTACTGTGGCTATCCTAAGTGATATAGGCAGGTTCATCCAGCGTATGGGGTTGAGTTTTTTTTTTTAAGTAGGGGAGTATAGTTAAGTTAGGGGAGGTGGCAGAAATATTGATGCCCATATACCTAAGATTTCCTGGGTAAAGTGGCATAGTTGGTGAACTCTGGAAGTTGAAATTGATTGGGAGGACTGTTAATTTACTGCAGTTGTTGGAATACTCTCTGTCAATACGTTTAATAGTTTTGAGGAAAGAAACTTTTCATTACATTTTCGTTTAAAATCCTCAATCTACATCATCAGCAGAAAGACTTATTTTGTGGTCAAGATTTGTTGTTTGTATTACCCTGATATTTTTATGTTGTCAAATAGCAGTTGCCAATGGTTCGATAAATATGGTGAAAAGTGAAGGGGAAATTGGACAGAACTGACTCATGCCCCTTTGCAGTGTATACTTCTGTGAGGCCTGATTGTTTGTCCTCACAGAGGCACACAATGAATGATGTAAAATTTTAATCCAAGATATGAAAGAACTCCCCAATCCAAATTTGTGTAATGTTACCAAAGGAAATTTACAATTAACCCTGTCAAATGCTTTTTCTGCATCCAATGAGACAATTATGGCTTCCAGATTGTGAGTATTGGAAAAAAAATCAATCAGGTTAATAAGTCTACATGTGTTATTAGTAGAATGTCTGCCATTAACAAATCCTGTCTTTTAATAAATTAAATGTGATGCATGACAGTGGCGATTTGGGACTTGTGAAGCAGAGGTGGGGGGGGCATTGGGGAAGGGATTCCCTGTTTGGGTGGTCGGTTCTGTCTGGGCATATTGCTTGGGCGCTGCTGGGGTCTCGGGGCTTGATGGAGCTCATACCGGGCTGGGTGACTGTTCATTGGTGGTGGGGAACTGGGGGTGCCAGGGATGGTCACTATTCTGCCTCTTGATGGGGATGTGGTCCTGGGGGGTACAGGCCTCCCTATTGGTGCTGGGCCCCCCGCTGGGGGTATGGGGCATGCTCTGGTTGTCTGAAGTCATGGGGTTCTGGACCCGGCTTGCTCCTGGTGTTGGTCTTCATTGAGCTGTGGGCTTACTGCTGCTTTTCTGTTGGGGGCCAGGCCCTGGCCTGGGTGGGGGGCTCTTGCACCGGCCCCCTCTCTCTTTCGCATGTGGTGATGACAGGGGTTTCAGGGGTACTGGGCAATGGGCTTCCCTTCTGTCTGTGCAGCCGCAGACATTTTGCTGCCCCGACTCCCTGCCTTATTACTGCCTGGGGTTCAGTGCAGGGTGACTGTGACCCCCCAGGTTAGTACTCAACAACATCCGGTGATAAGCTTGTACACACACATACTCACATATAGCCACACTTACACACACAAGCAGTCACATAAAGCCACACTTACACAGAAAACACACACACACACACACACACACACACACTCACATATGGGCACACTTACACACACATTCTAGGTTGCACCTTATCAGATTATACAGTTGATAACATTGTATGTGTTGCTAGTATGGTTGCTATAGTCATCAATTTTATTGTTATTATTGTTGCTGTGATGGTTGTCATTATTGTATTTGCTGTGTTCTGTCTTCCTTCTCACAATTCATAGCCTTAGTTTTTCACAATAATTTCATTCAGCTATTATATAGAAGAGAATAGAATAGAATCTTTTATGAGATTATTTTGTTGCTCACAGAGACCAGCGGATCCTTTACAATGTTGTTAGCCCTCCTGTGTAGGTGGCTATTGTAGACTGAATCCAGGTCTGGTAGCTTGGTCCCCACTATCCTCTGTGCTGTCCTAACCACTTGGGCTATGTTCCTGCGGTGCAGCTGGTGTACCACACTGTGACACAATGGCAGAGGATGCTCTCTATTGTGCTCCAGCAAAAGTTCAGTAGGAGCTTAGCTGGGTCCACCTTGGTTATCCTGTATAACTCTTTTGCGCTTCTGGTTATTGGCTAACTGCATTTTGCTGCCTTCTACTTGTTTAGAATCTATTGAATCTAATCTAATTTATATGTTTCTCTTAGAAATCTTTGAATTTTAAAGTGGTGTTAAAAAAGAGTAACATATAGAAAAAGCAATACAATACATAAGTATTGTAATTTTTTGAAAATTGAAAATGTATTGTTATTTTTAATAAATGTGTATTGTGAAAAATATACATTTGTTTTGTGTTTCATATTTGGCTCATAATGGGTTAGGGTTAGGGTTAGGGTTAGGGTTAGGGTCAGGGTGCAAAAGGGCAGTACCATTGGACAGGACACATTTGTACCTTTTAGTACCAATGTATTTAGTTCCAAATTTGTTCCTCAGGGTACATTTTTGTCCGGCAAGGATACAAACTGTAGGGGTCAAAATATGTAGGTTATCCCTGGTTTATGGGAACAATGGATGTACCATTGAGGGTACTGCCCTCGTGACAAGCCATTGGACAGTGGGGTGCACTGTTGAACGACAGTTTTGAGCTGGCAACTACAGCTGCCAGGTGTTTACTGTAATTTAACAGGACATTTTCTTACAGTATAGAATTCTGCTGATGTGAGGTACCCTCAGTGGCTCCATTCACTCCAGTGTTGAACAGTCTGTCTCTCTCCTGAGTAAAATCACAAATGTGGGGACTGTTTAAACTGCCATATCTCACTCACTTTTTCCTGTTATCAACACAAATGACACATGGATGTCTTCAGCCAAGTCTTCTGATGCTCATTGTGAACCAATACCAGCAAAAAAAAGTCTTGTGCTTAGTCTTTTTCAATGCATCTTCCTCTCTTCTGTCAGTTACAATTGTGGCCTGTTCATTCCAATGACAACCTCTGAAGGCAGAAACACAGCTGATTCAGATCAGACGATTAGCTGACCTTTTTGATTCAACCTGTTCACTGCTTACACTACAATTCGCTTAATTTTTATTTTATATCATTTTTCCATGCCTTCATTCACCGTCCAACTTCCACTGCTTCTTCATGCAGACTCATAACAGCAACACATTTTAGTCTCAATTTCTGCAGAAGGCATCAATCCCACCGCAAGTTCTTCAGAAATTACATTTTCTCATTTAGATAGGCCAAAATAACTGCCCAGGACCATCATAATGTAATATAATTAATATTTATTCTATTTTTTCTTTCAATTCCCTACTAATAAAGGAGATCAGCAGGTTCTACTGAACGCTTCTTATGAAATTATTAGATAAATAAGAAAATGGAATAACGGACTCACCATGGGCCTGTCTTCGATGGATATATCAATAGGAAATAAGTAAAAGAAAGTCAGTTTATGTCATTAGTGTGAAAAAAATTGATTTCTGATACAGCTGAATGCATCATATACAGTTTGATAGTCATGTAAATAATATTACAGTTTCTTTGACTTCATACAGTGCTTGTACTATATAGGTTACTTGACTGTGGGGACAACCACTGTGGTGCTTAGAGTTTGATGTAATTCTTATTGTATTTATATACTGTACCATACAAGTATTGCCAAATTCATGGCACAAGAAGATATATTTGGTAAAACAACACAAACTTTAAAATATAAATTATTTGGAATGTGAAAAAAATTATGATTCTGAATGCAAATATTCATATTTTTATGTATATGTTATTTATTATTTTTTTAATAATCATTATACATTCTATGCAGAGCCAATCAATTAATGACAAGAATGCCTAGCTTTCTCGAGGTGTGAAAAGATATGGGGTCAACATGTTAAGTGCTGACAAACACAATCTAGTTTTTATCTCTTTTCATCTTTCACATCTAATTTTCTCTTTTACTTATTGTTTTCATTCAACACTCAGAGGCTGATTTGAATTGATTAGGTAGGTTTGTGCAGATGTGATTGTCAGCAGAGTAAATGATTATGTAATGAGACTGTCAGTACCACAAAGATGCTGCAGCAGAGCAGCTAGAGACCTGCATAAAGTAGACAAGTGTTAAACAAAACAGGAAATGGTTTTAGGTTGTCTTTCAACATAAAAGCAAAGTATTGAAAAATTGGTCACAAAACCTGGTCTCAAATTCAAAGGGTAGACAGGCAGTCAACTTTATTTTTGTAGGTGGCTAATCAGCGTTATTGTTCCTCTCCCCAACAATAGCCTGTAGTTAACAGAGAGAATCTGAGAGCTGGAGGCTGCTCAATTCATCTGTCTGTACAATTCCTTGATTTTTCTAATGATGCTGGAGGCGACAGCCAGAGGATTAGTGCACAAGCACGGCAGTAATGATGCAATTTATTGTGGACTGCCTGAGGACAAGGAGGGCCAGAAACCCAAAGGATGAAGGGTAAAAGCACCTGCAATGCACCTTCACAAATAAGGACACAAGTCTACTGTGCTCATTTCATCATTTTAGGGGCACAAGACTTTGAACAAGCTAACTGTAAATGGGGACTAGCCCTTGTTTGTGTTTACCTGTGTAATCCAGTTTTGTGTTGCTTCACTACATTTCAGAGGGAACTCTTGTACTTTTTTAGTACACTACATTTTACTATTTACTTTTGCAGATTTTCAACATAGTTAAACTACATATGTAGTATACTCAGTTTAAGCTGAAACTCCACGCACATTTTAATTATTGAAGCATATTCCGAATGTAAGTACTTTTAGTGTAATACTTTAAATACATTTTGACTAGTGAGTACTCACATATTCTTTCAAATCCACTCAAAAGTATTATTGCATAACTTTCATAACATGGCACATCGATCATTTAACTTCTTAAATTTTTAATTTTTTAAACTTCACAACACCAAAAACGAGAAAAAATATGTTTTCATCCAGTATAATATGAATCTAATGGTTCAAACTAAATATTAAAAGCAAAAGTGTTTGAGCAGAAAAATTGGTGACTTGATGAAATCAAAATTAGGAAAACTGTAATGTAATGTGAAATGTTTTTCTGACAAAACACATTTCCTCTTAACACCAAAATTGGCCAAATAATTTTCTCAAAACCAATCAAACAATATTTTCTAAGGACCAAGTCAGTGCTACATATGTTTTAGCCACAATCTGCCTACACTGGTTGGTATTGCTAGTTGATCAGTTTATTAACTTTTATGGCAATCTTTTTTCCTTTAAGCTCCATCAGGACTTTTTGCACAAATTCAAAGATATAAGGAATTATTTTGGATAGTTTGAGCTGTGTGCATAGATAAGCAACAGCATGGCAAATGATGTTGCTACTGGTTCCTTTGATGACTATCTTAATGTATTTAGGTGGAAAAACCCAAGGAGACATGCTTGAAAGTTTGTGACAGAGCCAGTGGAGCCACCTCATAGAGTAACTGAAACTGCTTGGTGAGGTCGTTCAGAAACTGTCTGATTTTCCACAGCTTGTCAGAACGAGATTGATCATGCGCTTGGTTATCTTTTCATTGCTTGTCAGGTGGAGACACCTGAAAAAGCACAGGAATTCACACATATAAGTCTTAATTTAGTATTATTTCATTGATATAATTATTGTTGTTGTTATTTTATTTTTGCTATGATCAAACTTCATCATTTATTACTATCATCATTACTATTTTCACCATGGTTAATTACCATTAAAATAAATAATGGCACACCAAAGGGATAAAGGTGTCAGTCCACATGAATGACCTTGTTGCTCTGTAACTGCTGGACATGGAAAAAGACAAGGTCTATTGGGCTGGATACAGTCCAAGATAGATGCTAACAAAAAATATGTTAAAAAAGGTTATAAAAAATAGAGAACATGCAGTAATTACCTCCACTAAAGAGGGTAGGTGTTTAACTCAGTCTGTTTCTTTGTCTTTCTGTCTGCCTCTTTGTTTGTTTGTGTGCCTGTCTGTTAGCAACATAAGATAACAAGCTATGGAGGCATTTTCCCAAAATTTGTTTTTTATCATAGCTCCAGAAATGCATAACTATTTGGGAAAAAAACAAAGATTCAGGGACACTATCTCAATGCTTTTAAGAACATATCACTCTTCTGGATCCAGGGACAAAGTTTACACAAAATTGTGCTGTACACACATAATATATGATGCTATGGTGCAGTTACGACCACCATAAAAACCACAATTAGACAGTGGCTGATATAGTGTATATTGAGCAGATTGTGAACAGATCCTTGATATCTGTGATATTTACAGAGATAGATACAGACAATGATGATATAGAGGTTTAGCCTATTTTATGTTTTTATCTCCATCTTAGCAGCATTACTCAAAATTGTCAGTTTTTTTGTTAGCGATGTGTCTTGGCCCCAGGAGTACCCTTTTAAAATACAGAATCCAGATCCAGAACTTACCAAAGGGTTTAATGCTAATAATGCTATGAAACGCCATCATAGTTTTGGGGAAATGAGATCTTGTTATGATCCTGTCATTTATTAATCATTATAGCTTGGGTGTTAATGTGTGTAATGCTTGCCTGTGCTCTCTGAGATATTTATGAATGGCTCAGTCATTGTACGGAGTGTGTGTGTGTGTGTGTGTGTGTACACACACACAGATGAATAGCCTACTGCAGTGCTCAGTGGTGGTTATGGAGGAGAAGGAAACAGTGCAGGGGGTGAGAGATGAGAGAGCAGCAGCATGGTGTACGTAGGAAGAGAAGAGAGGGAGAAGACAACCGAGGAGAAAGAGCTTTCAACTCGCCTACTTTCCCTCTCTGTCTGGCTCACCCCCCTCTGTCTTTCCATTCTCACATTGGTGCATTCTGCCTGGATGTATCGATCACCGCCACACACAGACACGTGCGCGGGCACGTTCACAGGCGCAGCTCCGCCTCCTCTGCAGTGTAGCGACAGCTAATGAAGGCAGCAATGGAAGAGCCAGCAGTGCAGCAGGAAAATGTAGAAGAATTGTGGGAGGGAGGGCGTCATGGAGGGAAGGCAGGCTGGAAGAGTGAATGCTCCCTGTCCTCCCTTCTTAAACACTCTTGTCTTCTCTGCTGGTCGTCTCCAAGGGACAGCAATGTCGTGGAGACGGATGAGAGAGTCCTCGCCAAGGCAGCCGAGATCAGAGTAAGAAGACCGCAACACCTTGCGCTGGTGTGTTTGTGTGCGAGTGTTTCCTTTTTATACATCAGTGTGACTGTGTTTAGTGCCTGTATATCGTTTTGTAATATAAATAATGTAGACCTGGCAGAAATCATGTGTATTGTTGCGCGGGCTGCTTCCCATGATGCTCTCGTGTGCTGTCCTGAGCTCCTGACGCTGTTAGACTAGACTCAGCCTGGATGAAGCTGGAGATACACGTGCTTAATGCAAGTCCGATCTGCCATCTGAGCAATACTGGCCTGCTGTTGTTTTATTTCAGTTAAATAAGATGAGAATGATTCTTTTTTCTATATGAATTGAAATAATCCGGACCTAAAGACCACCTCAGCATTTTCAATCTTGAGCCATTAACTTGTAGCAGGTACTCTGTCAAAATCTGTTTTATTCTTCTCATTATCACAGTTGATATGCTTACTGTACATGGTCTTCAATATATGTCACGTTTACCGTAACGTTTATCTGATTTTGCGTGGTTCTTATTACCACTCCCTTTACTTACAGGCTTGCAACACAATCACAATGTGTCGAGCTTGACATGACATATACTACTGCTCGAGATAAGTGAAGCTAATCGCAAATACCATCATGTGACATGGCAGTGAAGCTATGCATGGTGTAAGACAGTATTTTTAAAAAGATTTGCAAAATGTATCCAGTGTTCCATATATGTATCTTGAATGAAAAGTCATGTAGCAGTAGTTCCTGTTTGCACTGTAACTATGAATGTACAGACACCAGTCAATGGGCAATAACTGTAATACTAAAGTCTAGTCGTGGAGGTTATGAACCATGGTATGGTGGAACAGGGAACAGGAGTGTCACCGATGATTATTTTCATGTTAGACAGTTTGTCATTTCTTTTCCTTGATGAGACAGACAACCTACAGATATTCACATTTAGAAACTTACACCCATTTTTTAATATTTTCCATTAACACGAATTCCTAAATGATTAAACAGTCAATCAAAATTGTTGTTTGACCAATTTTCTATTGATCAAATCATTTGCAAATCATTTGAGCTCCAATACAAATATGCTTTGTTTTTGTTTTTTGTTTCCAAGCTGATCTTTGGACATCTAAGCCCAGATATACTTTATAAAATATGATGTGGGTGTCTGTGTGTCCCCATTTGTCTTAAGTCTTTAGTAGTCTGAGAAGAAGGGATGGCAAGTGATTCCTAATGTTTCAGTTGCGTACAGGGTTGGTCAGATGACCACAAACTGACAGAAAACTGGCAGGGCTCACTGAGGGCCCACAGCTCAGTTTCAGCCATCACAGCTTATTCCAGTCCAGAGTGTAAAGTTCTGCTGTAGCAGTCAAGGAAACATGTTTGTATTGTTTCCAGTGAGATACAGGATGGGACCAGAGCTGTAAATAAGCTTCATTTTCTACTTCTTCTGGTCATTGAGATAAACTATAGGCTAAACAGTAAGCAATGCTAAGCATATTTGTTTACTTAAATTGGTGTCTCAAAAAAAGCACCCCAAAAAAAAAAAAAAAAAAATCTTATTTTAAGCTGCGAACAATCACATGTTCAGCCAAATTTATGTGTTATGTAACATGAATTGAATCAAACTAATTTGGCATTGTCGGATCATCTGTATGTAGAAAGAACACTTCAGTCAACACTGTGCTTTTGTGTGCTGGTACCTCAACATGTGTGTTTGTGTGTGTGTGTGTCTGTGTTTGTGTTTGCGGGGACATTGTAGGAGCTGGAGAATTCAGTGGCAGTGGAGAACTTGGAGCTCCAGGACCAGCAATTGGACCGCAAGGAGCTGGAGGAGACTCTGGTTAAACTGGAAAGTCACAAAGAGAAGCTTATCCAACAAATAAAGGCAACCCGACAACTCTGCTATGAAGAGAGTCAACAGGTGATAATGATGATCTGCTGCAGTGCAGCCACTTCTCTGTCACTGTCAGCTGCAGGAAGACTTATTAAATCTGCACAGCAGGACATTTGTCTCCCCCTTCTGGCAGTGAGATTACACAAACAGCAAAGAGAAGTGCTTGTTGTTTAGACTGTAATATTTCTTCTGAACACTGAGGTTGTTTTTTTATCTGAAAACTTTTCTTGGACACTTCCTAGTTTTTCTACCACAGGCTCTGCCATACAACTTGCAATGTCCTCCTTCTTCGATACACTCTAAGTAACCAATTCACACTTTACTAAGGGCTTCTAAGTGGATACAGGATACAAATAAAGGATTGTTTAACGGCCATGCTGATTCTAAAGGCCCAAGCAGCAGTTGGTTTGTGGACCTTCTTGGAACTGCTTTGTTTATCCTTCTTCTTCAGTTACATGTTTGAAATTTCGTTGGCATGTGTAACATCCCAAGATCTGCAAAAGGGCTAGACCCTAAAGCTAAGAGGAAGTCAGCCATTTGGAATTTCTGTTCAATGTTGGCACAGTTTTGCAGGCGTTGTACTTCAATTCTCTATGAAGAGTTTGTTAATCAGATCGACTTTACAGTCAGTCAGTCTGATCAACCTCCATGATGCAAAATTCAAAGCTTTTCAGTTTTCAATGAATCGGAATCTATATTGAAGACCCGACCTTTGAGCCAGTGATGATGCATTCATGTATTTGGAAAAAACGAAAAGGAAATCATCCTGCAAATGGGAATCGTTTTGTGGTTGGCTACAGCAAATTTCCTGTTGAAAAAAAACGCATCCCACACACAAATTCAGTGAGATTCACACACCATGAACAGCTTTTTTTTGTGTGTGTTTATTCTTTTTGAGACTGATCTGGCTTCATAGGTTGACCACATGCACCTCAAATTCACACAGAAAAACCTTAAAGGGATAGTTTGGGTTATTGGAAGTGGGGTTGTATAAGGTACTTAAGTATATTCAGAATATTAGCTTAGGGAGAGTTTGCTGGAGAAGCAGAGAGGCATAGAAACAAATGCAAACTGTTAAAAATGTATTTAACTGAAAAAATCAATATAAGTTTGCATGTACTCTATATTTAGCCACACACCGTATCAGCTGTTTGGGTCTTAACAGCTGATCTGCAATGTAATACAGTGTACATCCTATGGTTGAGAAGATGTTTTGGAGAAGGAAAGCTGTTTAATGGTAAGACAAAGATTTCTTAATCTTGCATAGTACCTCATATAAACCCAATTTAAAAAAACAACCATCCCTTGAAGACCTTGATGATGCTTTAATGTGAAGTATTTTTCCTGGTGGTGATGATCCGCCAACAGGAAGTTGCTGCTGAGAGAACATGGATGCTCAAAAACTCATGAACCTCTCTGATGAGGGCCCCTCTACTTCACACCCCCAAAAATGATGTAGCCCTAGAGTTACACTTCACCTAGGTGTACACAACTCAGTAACCATATTTATCATATTTGGATCTACAAAAGACTGCTTGGTGCCATAAGTCAAATAGAAAGCCAGTCATTTTGAATTTAATGTTAAATTGTTTGCCACTGAAAGCCATCTTATTTAAGGAGTTCATCCTACAGAATCAAATACATCAACCTCACATTGGGTCAGTGCAATGTAAAGACCTTCACAATGACAATCTGAAAGGCCATGGTGTGTTATTTTTTTAATTTACAGTTTGCTTTAAACCAATAACCGTCTGGCCTGCATTCTTGCCAGATACTGTCTTTGCAGGCAGAGGAAGTCCAGAAGGAGAGCCAGGTGGAGGAGTATGAGCGGGAACTTGCCAGAGCCCGGTGGAAGCTGAAGAGGCTCAGAGAGGAGGTGAAGCAGGCCAAGAGGAAGATGGAAGAGGCTAGAGAGAGGAACACTCCTCTGCAGGACTCCATCAGACAGTCCTATGAAGAGATCCTGCAGGTACCAGAGGATGTGCATGATTACCTATTTGTGTGTGTCTATGTGATCCATGTACATACATTATACACACAGGATGGTTCCGTGTGTCAGTGATAGCCACTAAAAATATCTGTCAATATTGTGATCATCAATCAAGAATCTTATTTTTGTCTGAACAAGGTTTGCTCTCTAGTTCCACATCTTGATGTTCGATGGAAGGGTCCTCCTCACTTCCAATAGGCAATGAGTCAGCTGTAGCTACACTCTCTAACCTCAGAAAACATCTGCTTATTTCTCCCAGAGCTGAGTTTTTAGGGTCCAGAAAGGCAAAATCAGAGCATAGTTTTGCATTAGCAGAAAACGTACTATGTATACTGTTTGTCACAGTGTCTAAAATGACATTGTGCACTTTGACCTAGAAGCAATCAGTCGGTCTGAAATCAGCTGATACTAGTGGCTCATCTTCTGCAAGCTCTTCTGGCATTTTTTTTTCCTTTTTCTGACCCTTCTTTTAGAAAGGGGAGCCTGCATGACCAGCTAATACTCTCCCTTCTCTTGGAGCATCACATCAGCCCACTTTACAAACTCTGCAGCTACTCTCTTAACTCCTTCAAAGTCTATAGTACACTTCCAAAGGCTGTCCTCTGTCCCCTCAAAAAGAAATTGAGCTGTCTTCCTCTTGTCTGTCAGTGCTTTGAAAGAGGAGGAGTATGTTAAAAATTCACAAGGACAATTTGAGCATTGAGCACTGTCTACTGCTTCAAAAGGATCTTCTATGTATCCCTTAGTCTTGGTCCTTACAGTTGGCTTTATCTACCCTGTAGCTAAGGCCATATTTACCCATAACTTTAATCACATCTACAGTGCACTCCATCACTTGATGTTTCTTTTTCCCTTGCTCGGCATGCAATGACATTTGGTTGCCAGTCATCAGGCTTTTTACATCTGCCTTTTGAACTTTTAGAAAGTAAGCAACTGCACTATATGTGTGTTCCTTGTTTCACCATCCTTTGGTGAATGTACTTCCAGGCTTTCGTGCCTCCCCACTAATCAAAGGTGCAAATGCCAGGCAGACCGATCAGTGCAGAGATTTTTTTTACAGTAAGTCTTCCGGTCCTGCCATCTTTTCTGTGGAAAAAAAATTAGGTATGGGATCTTTTGGTTTTGTTGAGGATGATAGGGAAAAAACATATCTATATCTTGTGACTGGGGGTTAGCTATCAAAATTATGAAATGCCTCACCTTGAGCTGTCTTTTTCTTAGGTTGTGTTGTCTGCTGCTGAGCTGTTGTTGCCTCTGTAAAGAGTCTCTGAGTAGACACCACTCTTCCTTTAACACTTTCTTCAGTAGCCCTATGAGACTCATCTATACCTGCATCAAATCACAATAAAGTAGCAATTTGTAAGGTTCTGACTTAACATGAAAGCATGTTTTGACTGATACAATTGAATTTGTCATGAAAAAAACATTTTGTTTTTTCATGGCAATATGCTGTGGGCTAACAGCTTGTGCCTGGTGGATCCTGCTCCATCTCACTGGCAGCAGCTGCTGCTGAGGAGCTACAAGGCAGTGTTTGACGCTTAAAGAACTTACTGGTATCTTATAAGCTAGGCCATATAACATTACTTAATTAATTGACCTGATTCATAAACTTGAACAGTGGTCATTATACAGTATGTTGCACTGCTACCGCACCTATTTTATCATCTCCACCCAGTGATGTGCTGGACACGTTTACAGTAAGCTGCATGCCTGTTTGAATAAAAAACGTATTAAATTTGGCAAATTTGGCAGCATCAGGCTCTCAAGCTTTCCATGTTTTTAGTCAGGCTTTTTCAGCACCGCCTTTGCTCCTTTTGTTATCCATGTCAGATTTGTTGTTACTTTGTGTCTTCTGCATAGTGTGTTAACAAAGCAAATAAGTTAACTGTGATCTTTACAATCTACTGAATAATCATCACCGTTTCCTCATAACCCCTGACTCTGCTTTTCCCCATAGGAAGAAAACACTCTGAATTCTCTGTCAGGAGGTGCAGTGACTCCAGAAAGCCAGCTGGAGGAGTCGACGTCTCCTACAGAAGATGATCCACTTCCTATGAGGCCATGGGGAAGGAGCCAATCATTGCCTGCCTATGCTGACCTGATAATGGTAATTGAGAGTAATGATGTTTAGTATTATTTAAAACTCTTCTGAGCCAGAGAAGACAGTAAACATCAGTGTGGACTCTTTTGCTATGTCACAGTGTTTTAACAACATTATTGTCTAATTAGATAGATAGATAGATAGATAGATAGATAGATAGAACTTTATTGATCCCACGATGGGGAAATTTGTGCGTTTACCCCAGCTCAATTACAAGAAAGAAAACAGTTAAAGCGATTAAAATGTATCACATAAATATATCAACAGAAGAAGGAACAGTATATACAGTAGAGCATTGTATACAAAACAGCAAAGCATACGTGGTATGCAATTATGGGTGGAGGGTTGTGGAGGTATTTAGGTAAATAAATAAATAAACATGTGTGTGTCAGCTGTAAGGTGACAGTGACGTGACCGAGTGACTCTCAGCATCAAGATGCATTGTAGAGTCTAACTGCTGTTGGGATGAATGGACTGCAAAAGCGCTCCTTCCTGCAGCGAGGGTGTTTCAGTCTCTGACTGAAGGAGCTGCTCAGCGCACCCACGGTCTAATGCAGAGGGTGATGGGGGTTGTCCATCCTCCTCTCACCCACCACAACCACAGACTCTAGGGGACATCCCAGCACAGAGCTCAACCTCCACACTAGTTTGTCGATCATGTTGCTGTATCTGTCGGTGCATCCGCCCCCCCAGCAGGCTACTGCGTAGAAAATGGCAGATGCCACAACAGAGTCATGAAAGGTTTTCAGCAGAGTCCTGCAGACTCCAAAGGACCTCAGTCTCCTCAACAGGTGGAGTCGACTCTGGCTCCTCTTGTACAGGACATTTGTGTTTGTAGACCAGTCCAGTTTGTTATTGAGATGAACGCCCAGGTACTTGTACGAGTCCACTGTCTCGATGTCTCTTCCCTGGATGTTCACCGGTGTAGTAGGGGATGAAGTCTATCACCATCTCCTTTGTCTTGCTGGCATTGATCTGCAGAGCATTGAACTCACACCAGTCAACAAAGTCCCTGATGACCCCCCTGTATTCCCGGTCGTTCCCGTCTTATACGCATCCTACGATGACCGTATCACCTGAGAACTTCTGTAGGTGGCAGTGGTCTGAGTTGTATCTAAAGCCTGAAGTGTACAAACTAAACAGGAAGGGTGAGAGGACTGTGCCCTGTGGTGCCCCCGTGCTGCAGACTACCACATCAGACACACAGTTCTGGAGCCTCACGTACTGTGGTCTGTTGGTGAGGTAGTCAGTGGTCCATGTAGTCAGCTGTTTGTCCACTCCAGCTGCCTCCAGCTTCCCTCTCAACTGTGCAGGCTGGATGGTGTTGAAAGCACTGGAGAAATCAAAGAACATAACCCTCACAGTGTTCCCCACCTGCTCCAGGTGAGAGAGGGATCGGTGTAGCAGGTAGATAACGGTGTCATCCACCCCAATGCCGGGCCGGTAGGCAAACTGCAGGGGATCCAGTGCTGAGCTCACCAGTGGGCGGAGGTGATGCAGGATGAGCCTCTCCATGGCCTTCATCAGGTGTGAAGTCAGGGCCACAGGTCTGAAGTGGTTGGGCTCCCTGGGGTGTGTGATCATGGGCACTGGAACCACACAGGAAGTCTTCCACAGTTCAGGAACCCTCTCCAGACTCAGGCTCAGGTTGAAGATATGCAGGACCACCTGACAGAGCTGGTCGGCACAGTCCCTGAGCAGTCTGGGGCTGATTCTGTCCGGACCTGCTGTTATATAATTATTGTCAAGTTACGTCACTTTAGTAATATCAGTGTGGGCGTTCAGGCTAGAAATTAAGAGATGTTATTGTTGAGACTAGGCATGTGGCATTTCAAAGAAATTGGCATGTACCTGACAGTGTCGGTCCAAGACAAAACACAATTAAGCTGCATTTTAGGAAATGTAGGATCCAGTATTTTGGATTTTAACCCATGCTATGAAAAAGGAGCTTTGATTTAGACCATTATTTTTAAAATAAGCCTTAGATGGGTCATGAAGCTGTGCAATACAAAGGGCTTGTGCAGACTATAAGGCATGATTTGCCTTTCTCACACAAAAGTCATAAATCTCAGACAAAACCCTCAGGTCATCTCGTTCAGAGAGAGAGAGTTTTAATATAGTCATAAGCTGCATCAGGTGCTGCCTCGTGTTCAAACACGTTTGATTTTCTCCCAGCCAAAAACACACTGGAGACCAGTCTGAGACAGAAGAAATATCCAATGAGGGGAGAGAGGCTGCAGATACAAGCAAGCATTATACAAGCATTATTTAGAGTGGGGAACATTGTGAGATGTATGAAAGACATGAAATATATGCAAATCACCACAACTGACAAAGAGGGAGAGAGAAAGAGTGAGTGAGAGTGAGAGTGAGAGACAGAGAGGGAGAGAGAGAGAGAGAGACTGCTCCAGGTGTGTAAACGGTGCAGAGGAGAAGAAGACTTGAGGTGTGAATAGTGTTTCACTACAAAATATAAAACTGCATTAGTTCGGTAGTAGCTTGTACGTATTTTGCAGTGATTTTAATGGCAGGTTCAGTGGCAACTCTCGCACCTTTTTCTGTTTTTCTAAGAATTATCTCTTGTTTTTTGGGGGGGTTTTGTTTTTGTTTTTTGAGGGATTCACCTGTAGCCTACTACTCCAACAGCTCACATAGTAAAATGCTGATGTAGTCTTTAACTGATGGAATACAACCTTAATCAAAATGAGTTATTTTAATCTTACCCAGTATCATTTTAGCAGTGCATATCTATTCAAAACTTAGCTACCAATAGGATTGCCACACAGCCGAAGAAACCTTGCAGACAAGTTTCTTGCACCAGGAAAGAGATGAGGTGTGATAGGTGCAGCATCTATGTAATTATTTGCTGAAAAATTTGTAGTTGTTGGCAGTTGTCACTTTTAATGCAGAACAGATGACTGAAGATGCAATTTCTTTTCTGTTGATGAATGTCATTGAAAAGTGTTTTTTTTATGTTATGATTGCTTTTGTTTGCGTGTGCTTGTGACTCAACCAGAGGACCAGTGGCTCATCTTTCTGCAACAATCTAGCTGATACCAGAGAAGAAGCAGATGACAGTGGGGGCAGCTCTCCAAAGGTATCTTCATTTCCACAGAACACCTCTCATCATGCACTATATGAATAATGTGTCCTACTGCAATTATTAACTTGCTTAGTTTGCTTACTGAAATTATCAATGCTGTTTTGATTTTGAATTCATGATTGCGCTGTCAACCAATCTAATATAGGACTGCCAAACAAGAGTAGTCACTGTTGTCTTCCTTACTTCATGTTCCACAGATGGACAGATCTGACATAGAGGATTACCCAGAGAAGGGAGAGATCAACAGTGATGAGGGAACAGAGAAAGAGAAGGAAGAGCGTTCTACTAACCCAAACCCCCTAAGCCAGATGGACTTCTACCAAGCTGACCCCTTTGCTCATTGTCAAAGTGACCGTATGTATCAGCTAGTGCCTCAAGTGGGCTACATGCTTGTTGTGGTGTGCTCTGCAAACACCCACACAGGAACCTCAGAATTTAAACATTAATGTGCGACTATAAGCAGCTCCTTGTTCGCTTATTGGCTCGTCAGTCTGAGGGATGCTCACCTGATCACACTTCACATCACTTTCTTTTCACCTCCCTTCCAAAGCACAGTAATATTGGGTTAGCCAAGCTTCCTTCTTCTACAGCAGGTCTGGTCCACAGTGCCCACTGCAGTGTCAAAAACCAGAGACAACTGCTAACGCAAATATTGTTATGGCCTGTTGGAACCCAAAGTCAGGGTAATAATAACTATCACTCCGTGAGCTGCAGACTGGCACAAGTAACACTGATAAACTGTTTTGTTTTAGGGGGGATTTAAGTACTATGGTGCCTTTAGGCATACCAGCTACCATCAGGATATCCAGTACCAAATGAGGAATGTATTTGGTTGTCAGTCAACATGAAAAGGATGCAAGCCTTAAGGCAGGGACATTAGCTTAATTTGACAAAATTCACTGAGCTTCAGGTCCCTCTGTAGGTTCTACAGGACTACACATCTCTCCATTTTAATGATATCCATGATTTGATGATAGTTGATGAGAATAATATTCATGTGTGGTTTGTCCATTCCTTATAGTTTTCAGACAGTTTTGTCCCAAGACTTAACCAAAACCAGAATGAGCACAACCAACTTTATGGTGTCACTTGGTCAGGGGTTGGCTTTAGCTCATTTAAATTTATAAATAGACAAAATATTTCAGGACTGTCATTCACTGATTCAATTGTTGTCCATCCCAGTCTTGGCAAAAATTTGCTCTGTCCATCCATCTGCATTCTCAAGGATTCCACTTTCTTATCTTCCACATGTTTCATTGGCTATTGTAGATGGCCTATTCAATGAAGACCTGTTCCCTACAACTGACTCATCTGGTGAGTAGTAATAAATTATTTTACTTTAAACTTTAAGGGTCTTACCCTCCACTTATTATTGGTGGAGATCAAGTATATCACTCATTTTAGCATATACTGTAGCTATGTTGGAAACTGAATTTAAGGTTCATTCTTTATTTATGAACCAATGCAGTGTAAACTAACTGTCTGGATTCAAAATTCTTGCAGTTTTGGGGTGTTTGCAATATACTTGTGTATTTCTCCTCTTTATCTCAAACCCACTATAATTCAGAGGGATGTATTCTATGTTGTACATTATGCACTCCACCCCCATCTCTGATCCCCTGGAGAGGACTGTTGAACCTGTTAGGAACGTGTTTGATTATTAATTATGGATTATTATGGATCATTGAAAGAAAATAATTAGTTATTCATTTAGAAATGATTAATTGTTATTATGATTATTATTATTATTGGAATAACTAATATTAATTAATATTATGCGGCAACACTCAGAAACTGGGAACAATAGCCAAATCAGGTTACAATCTCATAACTTTAAGATTTCACTTCAGCAGGAGTCGATCTCCTGGGATCAACAACCATAAGTGACTATGAAGGGTTAAGTTCCTACTCTGACCTTCTCAATCAGCCAGGTCACAATAAACATGCACAATAACCTCCTTAAACTACAATGATATTTATTCAATCTCCACAGTAATCAACAATGATAATCACAGTCTCAGTTAATTACACCAACTAACTACCTTGGTACAGTAACATCAGCTATATAATAAACATATACACTGCATGGGTATCTGTGTGTGTGTGTGGGTGTGTCTGTCTGTGTGACCTGATCTGGAGGGATGACATCACACAAGACCCAAGATGGCAGACAGATTTGTGTTACTAGAGCCAAAATGGTGGCTGGGCTTGTGCCTCGTGTGGGCAACAATAAAACTGGCACCAACTAATGGTCGAAGCAACTCTGTGCTCACCCAGATTAAATCCACACCAACGTGTGTGATGGTGTGGATGTGTTTGAGTTGTCTCCATAAGTGGGTATTTGCGTGTATGAGTGTGTGTGTGTGTGTGTGTGTGTAGCGAAAGAAAGAAAGGGGAAGAGAAATGACTCGCGGTAGAGTCAGGCGACCATGAGAGGAGAGCATTAGTTACTCAGGCCACAGAGAGTGTTTGTACAGCCGGGAGACTGTACGCCTGTTGTCTGATCTGTTAACGGACTGAGTGGCTCGCTTTTTACTCACGATGGCGCACACAGCATCGTACAAAAGGGGGGAAGCACAAATCCAGTGATGAACCAACAGCAAACAGTTCAATAAACACTCTCGAAATCAAGGACTCAGTCAGTTGGTATAAGCGGGAATGAAGTTGTAACAAATTACACAAGCACTGAAGCAAAACTAAAACACACATTACAGTCTCTGCCCAGATGTTAACCTCTTACTTGGATCGCTTCCAAATGATTGGTGCATGTGAATGTCCATCGGCAGACTAAACACAGACCCTCCATTGCAGTTCTGATGGTGCCATCCTCGGTCCGTGAGGGTCGTGTCAGTTGGTTTTGTGTTTGGCAGTGAGAAAAGCAAAGTCAATTTAATAAGAGAATAGCGAATGTGGGGTTATCTGCGTCTCTGTTCTCCGTTAATTTGTATTCCATTGAATACAAAGGGGAAAGTCTCAACTCGTCCAGCAAGGACACCCCAACTCCACTAAGGTAGCCAAAAATATGTTTTATAAAGAGCTCATGTCCACCATCAGGAGGGTTCTGAGTAAAGTACAGATGATTCTTTGAAGAGATTTCAACGCCAGAGTTGGTGCAGAACATGAGTTGTGGCCCTTGTGCTTAGGCCATTTTGGCATGGGCAGAGTAAGTAAAAATGGCCAACGACTGCATGAACTCTGCACTTTTCACATTGGCAAACATTGGCACCAATTAGACTTAATTGTTGTCAAGCGTACTGCCATCAACAATATGATGTCAACACTCACAACAATGTCAACACTCCCTCTTATCACACCATTTGTTGGATATCCTTTGCCGATGTTTGCAAGAAGGGGCAGTACCACAGGATATGAGGGACGCAAAGTTTGTCACTATTATAAGAAAAAAGGTGACACAGATTATTGTAATAATTACAGAGGCCTCTCAGATGCAAAGTCTATTCAAGGTTCATTTTGACCCACCTCCAGAGACTTTTAGAACATATCCTGAGTTCCATTGCCCTGCTCTTGAAGCATGCCTTTAGTAACTCAACAGAAAATATCTACTTGAGGACCAGATTAGATGTGAAACACTTCCATATTCCCAATTTTGAGAAAAGATCAAGGTACAAGAAGTTCTCATCAGAGACTTACTGTTCACCAACAATGCAGCAGTCACTAATGAATCTCTTCTCTCAGATTTGAAAGGAATTTGGTTTAACCATTAGCCTAAAGAAAACCAATGTTCAAAGTCAAACTACACCGGAACCACCAACCATTATGATGGATAATTTTGAACTTGATGTTGTGCATCAGTTCTTTAATATTGGATCCACCATTAATGATAACCTCTACCTTGACATGAAAATGAGAAAGGGGACTGGGAAAGCTATCTGCTGCTGAAATTGTTAAATGAAATTGTAATGGATATAAGTATTTAAGTGTTACTAAGTGTTTGTTAAATGATCTCTTTGCCAGATGGATTTGCTTCTGACCCTTTTAAAGGCAGCAATCCCTTTGCAACAGATATTTTGTTCCAAGAGGGCAACGTCGGCACTGGTGATGGGACAGTAAATGTTGGTGATGAGGCAGACATCAGCCTGTCCTGTGCTGAAAACAAAGCCTCAACAGGAACTCAGTGCTTTGAGTCAGAATTTCCTGACGAAGACAGCGACATAGAGATCAGCTATAGCCAAGAGGACCTGGATGCAATCGCTGTGGTCGATGATTCTTGTGGATTTAAACCCATTCAGAGCTCATCAGATGAGCTGGGGCCAGAGCCCATCCAGGGCTGGAGGTCCCAGGGTCAGTATTCTGTAGAATCAGACCCTAATGGGTATGAGCTGGACCTTGCCGCTGTCTCCCCTCCCTCTGACATAGAAGAACATAGTCTAGGATCTTTACTTGAAGAAGCTACCACTGAACAACCTGCAGGACTGGAAGAAGGTAATTCATACTCAAGCCTGATACTCCTGATACAACTAATTTTTCATGCTTTTCTACTTAATATGCAGTTATTTCTTGGTTGCCTTGGGTATAAGGTAATATATAAGTGTATAAAATAGACTCATCATCATTATATACTACTTAATTTTAATATAGGTTATACAGGGATATTTCTATTATTATGACGACTCTGCCCTCCTCATCTCCACATGTTCATGGAGTCATAAAGCCTAACGATAAGAGCAAGAGCAATCTTTCCATGTCTCGTGGACATGTCTTTACCTCTGGTCATCTTTTCATCCACTCAAGTCTCTCCACTGATTTTTATATGCAGTCCCTCTTAAATTATCTTTGTGTTCAGTCTGACCCCACCTTAAAGATGTAATGTATAGCACTATAGTTCACATTAGATAAAAAAGATTACATATTTGCTTGGAATACATATTATTGAAAGAGGAAATCTTATATTTGCATACAATGTTTAGACATAAAGAAAGCCTCTTAAACTTAGAAAAAAGTCTGAAAAAATAGGATTTACTAAAAACAGAAATGATTGCATTTACTCTACTCCCCAATGTGTTGCATACTGATTTGGAAGTGAAACCCTTAAATTAGTTCAAGGATTTTTGACATTGTCAAAATCATGTATCCTACAACACTTACCTCTATATGATTTTTTTGTTTTTGTTTTTGATGCTCCTCCTAGACTTTTAAACTTCTGAACATAGTGTTTTTAAGTGTTCTATTTGAGACTACTTTGTGCCATTTTAATAAACACTTCAAATTTGTTGCTTTTCAGGCTCCCAAGAGTCTTGCCCCTGAAGTTTATGCTCTTAGCCTTGACCTGTCACTATTTTTCCCCATAGGTCTGAGTTCCAGTTCAGCTCAAATGGTCCCTGAGAAAATCCACTTGAAACCAAATTGGATATGTGACATAGAACAAACTCTTTCCCATGATCATTCCTCCAGTCAGGGGACAGAATGGGTTAGCAACATTGAGGAGGAACCCAGAAATCCGCAAAACTCGCTTGACTCCCAGAACCTTTATAGTCAGCCCGATTCCGATCAAAACAGAGAACTGAGCTTTGAGTTGAGTTATGAACCAACCAGTCAGTCTTCCTTTGACCCATATGGGTTTAAACTCAGTCCAGAACATTCCAGTCAAACCCTCTTAGACCCTGATGAAGCTGAACTGAGCCCAGAACCCACAGAAAATGATCTGTCCTTTGACCCCGAGCCATCCTCTTCTCAACCAGACCAACTGAACTTTGATCCTTATGGCTTTGACATTACTTCCTCCCAGATGGTACGGGACTCTGACCCTTATGGCTTTAAACTCAGCCTTGAGGAAGAGAACCAGGAGGTACTGGACCTCTGTGACCACAATAACCAAGAGGTGGACCTGTGTGCTTATGACAACCGCAAGCAAGTAGAGTCCTCTTATTATAGCAATCAGGAAGTATTGGAACCTCTCATCCATGAAAACCAAGAAGTGCTTGAACACTGTAGCCACAATAACCAGGAGCTGCCACCATTGTGTAACAACAGAAACAAAGAGGGGCTGCCACTTTCTAGCCTTGACAACGAGGAGTTAGTCAGTAATGAAAATCAAGAACTCTTGGATCTTTGTCATCATGACAACAAAGAGGTCATGGACAACAACATGAGCAATAATGAACTATTTGAACCTTGTGACTATGGTAACCAAGAAGTCCTTGAAACTTTAAGCCATGGCAATCGGGAACTGTTGGATTTCTCCCATCCAGAAAATCAGGAAGTACTTGTTTCTGGAAGCCACAACAACCACAAACTCCTGCAACTTGGTATCGATGAAAATCAAGAATTGTTAGACTTAGGTAGCCATGACAATCAGGAGATGCTGGACTTTTCAACTAAGGATGTTTTCCCTGAAGCAAACAACAACCAATGTATTGTGGAACCAGAGCTCACTGTCAGTCCTAACAACAGCTCAGACAGTGATGTAGCATCAGAAGACCTGCTGGGACTGGAATTCAGTAACACTAGCATCTGCACTACCAACAGCAGAAACAGCAGTACTGTTGACACTTTCAATGTAGCTGCCAATGAGGATCTGGCTACATCCAATCCTTCTACTAGACACAACTTGTTAGAAGGTGATCTGGGATCAGTGTTTTGGGGTGGAGGATACATCAGTTGTCCCGATGTAGCTGATGATCTGGAGCCCCTGGATAGAAGGCAGGCAAAGCCCGCAGAAGAGCTTTTGCGTCCAGTCAAACCGGTTAGGCCTCCTCGACCCTCTCTCAAGGTTAGTGTGAAACCACTTAGAAATCACATTTGCACATCTGCTGAGCCTTTGATTATTATTGATTGATTTATTGATTATTAGTAACCAAGACCCAACCCACATAAATTGATTTGGGTCTTCTTGGGTCAACTGCCTTTTGGATGTTTAAATTTTTTTGGATTTAATCTGTCTATGCTCAGGTCCCTTTTAGATTAATTATTTTTTAATTTTTCTTTGTTTCTTTTTTCAAATGTATGGTTTGTGTATGTCTTCCATGAATTTGGATCAGAGCCATATTTTTTTTTACCCTTGAAGACCTTTACTTATGAGTCAGCCACTTCTAAGCTGAAAGTAAGAGGTATAGATGGACTACAATGAGACAATTACAGTGTTTTATAGAAACTGGTTATTTTATATACATTCTACCTGCATGCTCCTTGCATATAAAAACATAGATATAAGAAGTGACTTGAAAGAAAAGGATCAAGTAAATTAATGCAATGTAAAGGTGTATATGTATATGATATGGTAAATATGGCCTCATTGACCTTGCACATACAAGGCAGTGGTTATGCAGACCTTAACAATTGTGCCATTGAATTAGAGACCAGGCCATTTAGAAACTGTTCCCTCCTCAAACATCATGGCATGGATTCATCTTCATCATTTGTTAAAGTTGTAATCACATTCATCATCCTGCCATCTGTTGTCCTTCATATGTGTTTTAGGCAAAGGAGATGGCTGCTTCCCAGACTCAGGGCATCGACCTGAAATGATCTCTCACCAGCCAACACTCGCTGGGATTACCATGTCATCAGGGTTACGATTCCAAGAAGGGTAACAGAGAGTCAAAGAGGATGAGGAGAGAAGTAAGAGGATGGACAAGGAATGGAGACAAAGGGAGATGGCAGGAGGAGGGATAATTTAATGAAGAGGAGGGAGAGAAATAACATTCTGCTGTCATTTATGGCAATATGACAAATTGCATATGTTTTTGTGTGTTGTGGACATTTCCAACTAAAATATGAAAGTCATAGGGAAATATGAGAGATGTAAAACATACCATGGTACCAGCTGAGGTTACCAGATTTATTGATTATGAATGATAAAATCTGAGTAGCCTATGGTTTTTGAGTGATTTATGGAAGTCAGGGCTGGGAATAACTAAATGAAAATGAACAACATTCTCTTTGGGTGGTCTCCTGTGTCTTCTGCGCCTCTCAAGTTTTCCATCCTTTCCCACAGGTTTTGGCAGGGCTGATTGAATAGTGGATGGACAGGGAAAATTATCTCTCATTGAGTTTAGTGTAACATGTGTATGTGGACTTTCAGACATAGATAAAATATATAATAATGATATACTGTACTACTGTACTACTGTTGTGATTTTGAGATTAGTCAAGTAGTTTTAGGTTTAAAGTGGATGCAAGCTGTAGCGAGAGTTTGTTTCGGTTGTAAAGTGAGTGCATATCCATACCATCACTATGTGAACAACATTTGAGTCAAGTTATTTTTATAGATTACATGCTGAGAAGCAGTGGTGTATTGGTGTCTCAGACTTAAAACTGGAGCCTGTTATACCTCTGACCACTGCATCACTGTTGCACCTGCACATCACTACTGTAACATGTCTCAATAACTCATTTCTAGTGTATCTTATTATCTGTATATTGGTATCAGAATATATATAATGGTGGCTGATGACTAAGGAATATTAAAACAGCTGTGATCTGGATATCGTTTGAGTAAAATGCACTCTGCGTCACAATTCACTCACTGCATATGACAGGTGCAATTCTTTAAAATGCACACCTTTTTTATTTTATTATACATTTTTGTAAAAACAATATTGTCTATATGGCCAAATGCAATATTCAGGAGCTGCAATTTCCTGATAACGTACAATGTGTCAGAGTGTACTGTACATGAAGCATTGTTGTATTACAGATATGCCCTGACCTACAAACCACAAGGGAACATGCTTGTTTGGTACAGACCTGAGCGGAGTTCTGTAAGGCAACTGGACTTGAGATTTTTCAAGAAAATCTTTCGTGGAGAGCACTGGAATTCTAGTGCTCCCTACCATCAGTTTTAGAAGTGAAGAAGCCTCTTGGGTGAGAGGCGAAACATTTTCTTGAAGAATCTCAAGTGGGGTTGCCTAACAGAACTCTTTCAACTTTCGCAATATCTGTCCCCATAGTTCCATAATTAATTTTTTTGCATTTCACTCGGCCCTAGAAAAAGCCCCAAGAAAAAGTATGATGATTGCAGAACGTCAGATCATTTCAAAACAGTTTACATACTGTATACCATTATCTAATTTATAGACTATAACTACCTAACTGGGCTATCTCATGTGCCATATACTACACTGTCTTTGGAATGCCATTGCAAATGAAACATTATGAACAAAGCGACGAAGGTGGTTTGGACGTATCTTTCTACTATCCACAATGTATTTATGTTGTGAACAGCTGATTAATTCTCTTTGTGTACTGCACAGTGGGAATTTGCATCAAAGCACTCAGAAATCGAGCAAATTTCAATTGAAAAGCTTAAGCATATTAAATTTAGTGTGGATACACATAGAAAGTGTGACAGCAGGAATCAATCACCAGCCCCGATCTGAAACAAGCATCATTACAACACAAAAAAATAAGGGGGTGCTCTTCATCTTTCAGGCTTTTTGATAGGCAGCCCCCCCCCCCGGACGTGTTTACCCAGTGAGCAAGCGCAGATAGTCCTGTCCACAAAGTCTTGAATCCTCTACCATCATGCCATCTCTGAAAATTGAGATGTCCAAACTCTGTCCATGTACGGCTCTGGGTTGGGTGAGAAGATTAGTGCGTTCTGCTGGTAAGAAACATTTTCTCCATCTGTTTAGTAATCAAAGCAGAGCACATTCAATATACAATGGCAACAAATCATTAAGAAATTGCCTGTACAAGTACATAGATTCATCTTTATGTAAAATGAAGACTGTGATTGTATGAGATAGTATTGGTGCATGCGATGCCCATGTTGAGTATATATCAGATGACAGTCTACCTTTAAAGTGGAACAGATCTCACAGGCACTGAAAGAACTCTTCTGTTAATATTAAGGTTCAGTTCACACCTACCTCATTACTTTGCATGACAACACTATGAACAATGTAGAAGCAAGCATTCTATGTTTTGACACAATGTAAATTAATTTGCACATTGTATCCAGCTACATATTATAACCTGTGCCTGCTTTATGGACAGGAAGTTTGTAACAGTCATTGATACCCTGAAGGCCAGTTATTGTTGTTCTTTGCTGCTCTTAGCTCTTAGCTTGTTTTTAATCAACAAACATAATTAATATACATATTTCAAAAGAATATATCAACATGAGTCAACACTGTCTTCCACAATGTCTTCTTTACAAAGTCATGGTCCAATAAATGTTGGACTATGTATTTACATACTTATGTATAATATAATATACACAAGAGATATTCATGTCATGCAATTTTATCTACTAACGATTTCTCAATGGATATCCATTTAGATATTATGAAAAGATAAAATAACCTGACATAAATTTCTGGTTTGTAGTGAACCATCAACTAAATAAAACAGTCCCGCACTTTGATCTTTAGAATTTCCCTTTAAATGGCACAATTTCCATTAGTGTGATAATGTGCAAATTTGCGTTCGAGCTCAAAGTCAGATTCCCTGTTTGCCAAAGCAGGACAAATCATGTTATACAAACAAATTAATGAGAAGCTGCAGTTAAACACGAAGCATGAAGAAGAATACTGCACTGACATACTGACTCCACACTGTGTGTTCAGCAAAAATGTCACAGTTTGTGATCATAGTGATCATCGCCTTATCCTGGAAGTGTGAGACCCTATAAAGAGGAATTAGTTCGCTTGGCACGTTAATTTGGTGCAATACTATTGTGAAAACCATCATCATCATTAGAGCCATGGGGTGGTGACAATTGTGTGTCTGTGCTTTGAACACATGTTTGCAGTTTTTGCTTCCATTCTGAACCACCTGGAAGTGAATGGAGTTAGACTCAGAGGCTGTCTTCTACTTATGTATGAAAGCATGTTTTCTTCCTATGCTCAGATGCCTTCTTCTCAAAATGCAATTAATTCAAACTGCAGCAATAGCACTCTGTGACAATGACCAAATAAACTCATTTAGCAAGAAAGGTTTTTTTGTTCAACTTTCAGTCACATGATATGTAATGAAATTTGTATGAAGGCATCATCCTGTTTCAACCTGAACCAAGAATTTTGTCAAAACTAAGTTTCATTCTTGCGTCAGTTTTGAAAAAGAATTACTTGTATGAACATTTCTGAGTTTCTACCTTGAGTCTCCTCTCAAAACTTGATGGGCTACACACGTGTGCTGTGAAATCAACCTGCCACTTTGCAAAGTTAACATGAGTTTTTGACTGAAAAATGGACTGTGTGTCCTTACAGCTACAAAATGTTGATGATCACTCAATACACGTAGTGTAATAAACATGTCATTGTATGCACCGTAAAAAATTTCACAGATGACTGCTCAGATGTTTATTAATTTAGTCTATATTTCTCTGACTAGATTGTATTTCTTTCATGATTAGACATGGACATTAACAGAATATTATTGAAAGCAGATGTCAAAATAGTAATATTGTTCACGGAAAGACAGAAAGTAAAGTTGCTTCTGGAGCCTTCGCTGTGTGCAAGTTTTCTATAAACCAGATGTATGCACTTTAAAAAGCCATGTTTGAATTAAATCATATTTAAAATGGGAAAGAAAAAAAAAACAATGTTGTGATTATGTTTATGTTAGATGTTGTATGTGTTGTTGTCTGTGTGATGTTCTGTGCTGGGAAAATCAAAAATAAAACTTGTCTGTAATTCCATTGTATGGTCTGCCACACTAAAACAGGTTGTCTGCTTTGTCTTACACATGCCTTTTAAGTGTTCATGACAGGTGTTTTCACCAAGTGTTTGTTCATGGCCGGAATTATAGAGGGAACAGTCAAGACCTGCTCTATATGAAACTTGCCCTGAGACAACTTCTGTTATGACTTGGTGTAACCTAAATGCCATGAACTTAACTTTTCACTTTCATATACTGCCAATGAGCAGCAGTGCCAGCCTCACACACCATGTTAGTTCTGAGTTACTACAACTACAGGCTAAAATAAAATGTCATTGAGTGCTGATCAAACATCCCCATTGAATGTGATGACAAATGAAGGAAGAAGATAACAGCATCTGGAGAGCCTGAACATTTTTAGTGTTTTATTGCTTTTCCATCCTTTTGATCAACAAAAGTAACTCTTGTGACTTGAAAAATACAGTAATAGAGTAATGTACCATGTGATGATTAAAAATATAATTGAGTATGTGTTTGCAGAGGCAAAGAGACCAGGAGAGTTTGCTGATGAAGTTTCATTTCATGTAGTTTCATAGGGCTCACAGGATGAAGGAGAGCTTCAGTTATTGCACTTGTAGTGGTTATTTGTATTCAATCTAATTACATTAATATAGTACTATAGTATATATTGTAATACAGTGATTATTTGTATCTACAGTACTGTGCAAAAGGCCACCACCAGTTTCTCCATTGATCTTCATTCCAATCTTTGTTAGCTTTGGAGTATCTGAGCCTTTTCACCATGTTCCCCTTATGAAAAACTTGTTTCTGGGCACTCCACTTCCAAAAAGACCATTCCTGATCAAGCCAGGCTCCTGCTGTTGTTCAAAACTTAATACTTGAAATTTTACCCTGCTTACCAATTTTTGTGAAAATTCTCTGCTTTTTATACATACTTACATACTTCTGTACACATACATACTTTTCTGATTGTTTTTTTTAAAAGAGATTGAGAAATCATTATATACTTTGGACTTGTGCACAGTATTGTATGTACTACTAAAAGAACTTGAGCTGGGAGAATGTAAAGTCATGCAAACTTTTGTTTAGAAACAACGGTGTAAGGTTAATTGGACAGGCATACTGGGTTAAAAGAAGGAGAAGACAAAGCCAGTTTTGGGGATTAAGTTCTGAAGGAATGTTTTACATTTAGTCTACAGTGCAGTGAGCATACAAATCATGGTTGAAATATTCATTGGCTTCTGACAATTGTTAACTGATATTCTAAAATGAATCTGCATGAGTGTTGATGTACTTTTGATCATGAGACAAATGCCAGAAATGCACAGGTGATAAAAATGTGGGTAGTATTACCTAAAAAGCACAATTCCTACACAGCAGTCAGAGCTTCATGTTTACTTTCAATGTACGTTTTAAAGTGTAATGAGAAAATAACTGCTATAATACACTGTAAACAAAGAACATTCTAAAAAATAATGTAAAATAATGTTTTTCTATGAAAAGGGAGAATACTGAAGGGAGACCAGCTCCCTCAACCCATCAACCTACCCACAGACATAGACACACACACAAGCACACTAAACAGGTGTGGATGACTGAGATGTGTTTAGGGTTTTGTTTCCGTGTTGGCAGCATCTGCAGCAGAGTACCATCACTGTAACAGTGATGATGAGGACAGTCAGCAAAATGAAGATGATACCAACCCATGCTCCAGGACTCAGCTCTGCAGAACAATAACAGTCACAGTTAGAGGGGTATGACTCTTCACTCATCACTTTAAACACACAGTTTCCAAATGCTAATGGCCCTACAGAGCAATACTTTCATGAACGGGGTCCTGTACTTTTGTGAAATCAAATTTCAACATGCAAAACACATTGAGGAGGTGGATTCAATTTCTCTGTTGTCCAGCAGAGGGAAGCAGAGAAAACTACATATAAAGGATGAGCATCGTTTTTCTAAAATTATTCTAAAACTTTCCAGTCATAGATGGGGACAGAGGTGCATCATGCATAAGTTGGTGGCAGCCATGACAGTCAGCTTTTCACCTTAGTTTAGTTTCAGTTTCCTGTAGCTAGCTGGAGGAACACTGTTAACTGTGCATTTAGTTTGTGTTTAGTGTTGTGATTTGATTTCAATCTGGGATGCTAAATTCATGTCAAAATGAACAACCCATTCACTTAAACTAAATTTTAACATGTGTTTTTCCTGAATTTGGACACAGTTCAATCAAAAAACATGCCACATAGTAAACATAACAGAGTGTACCCTGTTGCTTTGTTTCCTATCAGTCATGTAAACATGCAATGGCTGATGCAAAAACATTTCTACAAAGTGGAGGGGGTAGTAATGCAAACATTCACATGTACTTTGCTTTGCACATCGCAGTTAGTATTTATCTTTTAATATGTTTTTTTTTGTTTGATTTTTTTTTTTTTGGTTAGTTCTGACATTTTGTATCTTGCTCATTTTCCTCTGAAAAGACTCACCAGTTGTGCAGCTGCTAACTGGACCTGCAGTCACATTTCCTGTGCTTATAGTCTTAATAACCACTCAAAATGCTATACTTCTCTATCACACTTAGAGTAACACTCCTACACCTGCTGAACTTTATTAGTAGAACCTCTATCTCCTGAGCCGAAGCCACTCCCAGAGACTCAGACCAAAGAAAAGAGCTTCTTATCAATAAAAGCCACAAACACATGTCATGACCCAGTTTTTTTTCCTGAATTCCTGGCTGTGCTCCCTCTGAGTAGTGTTAGCCATCAGATGAAGGCTGAGGTACACAGACATATTCATGATGGCGATCACAGACGTTTCACATTATTACCTTGTAGTCGTATTGCGGGATGTGCCTGCCCTCTCTTTGTGTGTGGTGTTGTGTAGCATATGCAGAGTGTATGCACCTTGCAGGACACTCCTGTGTCCCTCTGAACACAACTGTTTGCTCCAGGTTCCCTGCTGCTTGATTTTGGGCCTGGAGGGGATGTAAGCTGCCACCATGAAGCAGTAACTCTGTCCTGCATCCAGCCCCGACACCTCTAACATACTGGAATCAGATATGATGTCTCTCTATCAGGTAAAAAAAATAAATAAATGTATGCAGAATTAAAAAACAGAATTTCACAAAAAAACAGCCTCTGCAGGGTAAAATGTCAAGTATTTAGTGTTGAACAACAGCAGGAGCCTGGCTTGATCAGGAATGGTCTTTTTGGAAGTGTAGCAACCAGAAACCAGTTTTTCAGAAGGGGAGCAGGCTGAAAAGGCTCAGATATGCTAAAGCTAACAAAGACTGGAATGAAGATCAATGGAAAAGCTTTTGGTGGCCTAAGACCTTTGCACAGTACTGTACATATGTATTCACATATTCTTAAAACAGTTTACAGTAGGGCACAAAATTTTCACTTTAAAGCTTTACAACAAAAAACAAGGGTTAAAAATACATGCTCCATATTTTAATGAAGGTATGCATACTGTATATCTGCATACTCACACATTTGGTTGTGTATGCAGGTGATACACACCCAAGGTGAAGCGTGTATGTGTTTTGTTTGAGTCAAGTTAAATGAAACAATCCTAACTTGAATAACTTATATAATAAGTTAACTTATATAACTTATATTATATATATACTATATATATATACACACACACACATATATATATACATATACATACATATACATATAACTTATATACTGTGATTTTGAAATAACTTTATGATGAAATAAAAAAGGGTGAAAACAAACTACTTGACAATCATGGTGCTGTTGTATTCTTGTATGTATTTAATCATATTGAATCCTAATTTGAATAATGTACCTTGCCTGTACTTCCAGACCTGTAGTAGCTAATCTTGTACTTGAGATCATTTCTGAGAATGTCTCTAATGCTGAGCTGCTTCCCATTCTGATGGATACTGGTCAGAGGATCTGTGATGTTGACAGTAACTCTGCTCTCATCCACGGCCTCCACAGTGAATTTCACAGCACTGATGTTACCTGAGGAAAGACAAATCAGCAGGCTTATTCACAACCAGCCAGAATGCCCTGGACCACCCCAGTGCCCCACACCAGGATTGTGCACCCCACTAGTTAGTGATGTTAATTATTGGAGCCCAAACCAACTGGAATTCAGTTAATTGATTTTTGGAGGATGCAGACATTTTCTCCAAGGACACGGTGTATTAAAATTTCATATACTGGCCTAAGCTTAAGTTGTTTTTGGTCTTCCAGTTCATGAGGAGAGTTCCCTTGGCAATGCCTAGTGCAGTAAAAAGCAGGCTTGATTTGTGTATCTCCAAATAGATACTGGTGAGATCACCTAGTAAGCAGAGTGAAGGAGAAACAGGGACAGGGTACCCAAAACACGCAGAGAGGTCTTTGCAGATCTTCTGCCAAAAGTTGTTCATTGTAGTGCACTGCCACAGAGTATGCAGATAGTGGTCTGGGACACCATGTGTACAGTGCAGGCAGAGGCTAGAGCATGCAAGACCCATTTTGAACATCCTTTGTCCTGTACAGTGTATTCTGTGGCCTATTTTGTACTGTATGAATATATAGAAAGTTGGAGCTTGATTAAGGTCTATGGCGCTTTCCCATTTGGAAGTTGGGAGGGAGACTGTACCGTCTGTACCTGCTAAAAGCACATACATTTTTGATCAGAGTTTGGGGGTGTGGGAGATTTATGAAGTCCTTTACTGCGGAAGATACTTCTTAAATCTTGCCTGGAGTTGTACGAATTCTAAGTAACTATTGTGGTTTATGCCGTATTACAAGTTAACTTAAAGGTGACCACCTTGGATGATGTCCCCCAAAATTTTAACCCTTTTACTATTCCATGATGAAAAGTGTAAGAATTTTTTATTTAATAGGATGTCGGGATTGTTCTAAAGTGTAAATTTGCAAGTGTAAATTTTATAATTTAGAGAAATTCCTACCAGGCTGGGATGTGCTTATATTATTATATTAATGCTTTTATATGAATGCAGTTGTGGTGTTTGTGGTTGAACTGATGAATGGTAGATTAGAGATTTGTATCTCTTAAAAGTATGTTTGTTCTATCCATGAGAGGTCAAGATGGTTATGATTGATCCATTTCAAGACGTACTGCAGTCTATTGGCAATGAAGTATTGATAAAGGTTTGGTGATTCTAAACCACCAAGGTCTTTGGCTTTTTGTAATGACTTTAGACTGATGGGAGGAGGTTTATTTTTCCATCAAAATTTTGTAACATTTGAATGTAATGATTTGAACCACTTTGCAGGAGGTTCAGTAGGAGTCATAAGGAAGTCATAGACGATTCACTTTGGGCAGGACCATAATTTTTAATCCAAGATATAAAGGAGTTCCCAAATCCCAATTAGTGTAATGTTGCCAAAAGAAATTTCCAGTTAACCCTGTCATATTCTTTTTCTGCATGCAATGAGACAATTATGGCTTCCGCATAGTAAGTATTGGAGAAATCAATTAGGTTAGTGAGTATTATAAGTACAGGGTCTGCCTTCAATAAATCCGATCTCATCTGGATGTATTATGTAATGTGTACATTTTTATGTATATTTTTTCAGCTCTTCAAGCTAAAACCTTGCAAATTATTTTAATATCTGCACTGATGCATCACCAATGCAGATGTGATGCATCAATGCAGATCAACAATGCAGTGGTCAAGGATCTGAATACCTACGCAATTGTTGATTAGAACCTCGAAATGCTCTTCCTGATCTGACCTTTTGGCATATTTCTGACATTAGGTCATTTATTTTAATATAGGCCTGCATGCAGGGGCAGCTTCAGGGCAGAGGCGCCTCAGAACTTAACCCACAAACCTATATATCAATCTGGGCTCTTGTTCTAATAGTGCTACTGCAGGCAGTGCTATACACCTGGGTCATTATTTAAAGTGGACAGAGAGCTACAAGAACACATGCATGTTTTATCAGTGCATCTCTTTGGTTATTGTTGTGTGTTTTTTCACTGTTTGTTTGGTTGTGATGTGAGTGTTTGCTGTGTGTTTGTCTGGTTGTAAGTATTTGCAGTGTGTTTGTTTGTCTGTGAATATTTGCACTGTGTTTATTTGGTTTCTTTGTTGTCAAATTCATGAAGATACTGTCTTAATTTCCTTGTGTTTTGTGTATTTTGAAGTTTCAGTACGTTTTGAATCTTGAATCTTGAATGTTGGATTTTTTTTTTATTCTAATGTACTTAATGTTTTTGATCTGGTTCTCTTGTTCTGTATGAACACTTTAATCTGTTTATGCTCAGATATCATATTTCACTCTTACTATAATACTGAGACTTAAGAGACATAAAGAAAAAAACAATGCAACAGAAATAGTAGTCATAGTAGTATTTTCTCTATATAACAGCATATAATAATAATAATAATAATAACAATAATAATAATAATAATAATAATAATAATATAATATGGTAGTCTTAGTAGTTGGTTGAAGCAGTTTTACTCCATAACAGTACATAAATTCTGACTAGCATCATTGTCATTAGAACAATCAGTGTATAGTATTTAATTACACCAATTTGTGCAATTGCTCCTGCTTTGTCTCTGCCCTCTTTGCACCCCCCCCCCACACACACACACACACACCACCACCACCTGCTCTCTTTCTTGCTGTCCTTCTCATCTCTCTACTCTTCCCCCTCTCTTATTCAACCCAATGGGTAGAGGCAGATGATCGTCCAACTTTGAGTCCGGTTCTATTAGAATATTCTATTAGAATATTTTTCCTCTCCACTGTCACCAAGTGCTTCCTCACTGTAGGAACTGTAACACTGTCAGGTCTTTACTTCATTGTGTAAAGTGCCTTGAGGTCATGTACTGTTTGCTGTGAATTGGTGTTATACAAATCAAACTGGATTGGATTATCCAGAATGCATCTTTATTATATTTGAGAAGGAGATTGGAGTGTGTCATGCTAGCACTGGCTAATGTATCCTGGAACCTGCAGCAGAGATGGCAAGCTCACCCTCTTCTACTGTTATGCATGAGTGAGGACTAGGTCCAGTTGTGACAAATTTGATCTCAGCTGAACTAAGTTGTTTACATGTATTTCAAAATAGATAGATAGATAGATAGATAGATAGATAGATATACTTAAGCCTGGTTTTAGTCAAGCTAATCGTCAGACTAATAAAGTATAATTTAAACGTACCAACTAAAGGCTTTATACTGCCTTCCAAAACACAATAGTATTCACCAGCTGTTTATTAATGTTGTGTAGTATAAAATCTCTGTCCCATTTGAATAATTAAAATAAATAAAATAATCAGACATATACAGTACTATTCAAAACTATTAGAACAACTCAATGTTTTACAGTTGTTGTTAAAAATTATGTACATTAGTGTCTCTGTGGCTTTTGTGACTTTGTGAAAGTGACTTGAAAAAAAGGAGAACTCATTCTAAACTGAATCAAAATTTTTGACTAATCAAATACTGTTGCAAAAGTTCTCATAAATATGTTGGACTTGTAGTTTGCTTTGCATTCACCTTCTGTCCAGTTGAACTCAAACCTCCCCATGGGGTCTGAGTCTAGAGACTGTGCTGCTCTTCATCACGTGGAGCCACCGTCCAGTTCAGTTCTTCTGTTTGAAGTCATTCTCTTTCTGTTGGATGAAGCCCAGTCTGACTTCCTGTGTTACCTGTCTCACTATTCTGAAGTGCTACTTCCTGCAGTAGTGTACTGTAGTATCCAAATAATGTATCAAAAGGCAAAGTAACACTTTGTTGCAACACTGTCTTTGTAAAGAAATGAAAAAAAAGTTGGGGCATGTGTAGAAATTGTTTGAATCAAGGCTTTTTAAGGTTTGTTTGTTTGCTTATTCTTTTTACTTGGGCAGGTACTACTTACTTTTGTGCCATGTATTTACTGGAATTGCCTGCTATTTAAAAAAAATAGAAAAATGTGAAACTTTTGATCTGTAGTGTACATTTCACTGTCTCACTGGAAACTGTAGTGTGTGTGTGTGTGTGTGTGTGTGTGTGTGTGTGTGTGTGCTATACTTACTTTCTCTGTAGGGGTTGAAGGGTGGGGAATAAGTGTGGGGTAACTCCTCCGGGTCATAGTTATAGTCAATCTCAGGTTCTGTTTTAATGTCAGCAGTGTAGTTCCTATCCAACAGGAACACATAAACATGGTTTGCAGATATTCATCCAACATATATTGTACAGAAGTTCTGAAAATAATACAGTAAATGCCAGGATTTATTAGAGTAGTTGCTTAAGGAGATAACAGGAAATTATTAAAAATGATTAAAGTTGGCGTAATATGAATATAATTAAATGCAATGCAAATGTAATTATATATAATTAAATCAGTTTGCTGGAACAAAGACAAGATAAGATTAATGAAACAGTGCTTTTTCTCTTTGAACATGCAGAATATTAATAGACATATCATGAACCTAAAAAATAAAACTTTAACATGAGTAACACTTTGTCATCTTTAAATTTATAATTCTGAAGCTCTTCATGACATGAAATCCAAATTTTATCATATTTACAGCAATGATTTACAGTCTTTGTTACTCATTCATTGTCATTGGAGAGTCTGCCTCTAGCAGGCTGGATTCAGTTTACCTTCACAAATGAGAAATTAAGAGGAAACGATGCAGCATGTTATCCACTGTAACTGTTTGTAGTTTGTTCATCAGCGTATGTTGTTGTAGTGCACATTAAGAGGAGGTGGGGGTGGATGTTTGTTTTCTGTTCCATACAGACAGCCAGCATTTGTTTCTTTCACCCATAACCACAGTTTGATCTATAACAGTAACTATTATTATCGTAACTATGACAATGAAGGTGAAGCTTCATTGAGTCCTAATTGAAACCCAAACCTTAACCATACTCCAGTGTCATCCCATCATACAACATATGTCATGGTTTTGAAGACAGAGACACACGATGTGGTCCTGTCAACAAAGGATCAAATCATC
This sequence comes from Psettodes erumei, assembly GCA_016785225.1. Lineage (NCBI taxonomy): Eukaryota > Metazoa > Chordata > Actinopteri > Pleuronectiformes > Psettodidae > Psettodes > Psettodes erumei. The sequence goes on from JAFBJZ010000647.1 coordinate 802,482, forward strand.
AGAATACATTTGTATGTCCCATTCAAGACAAAAGGTGTTTTTTAAATTTTGTTTCAGATGTTCTTTGTTGATTTTGGTGGTCTTTTGACCGAATGGTTCACAATTAAAGGTTTTAAACTGGGACTTGATGGGCTTCAAATCAGTCGTTAGAACACAATGAAGGACTTGCCACAGCACTGCAAACTTCATTACATGTTGTCTGTTGACATGAAAATTTCGCCTAATTGGGGTATCATCTGGTATCTTTTAGTGGCACAAACAATGGTTTTACATACCAGCAATACTGCCCTGTTCCCAAATGGATAGAAATTAACTGTCAATTAACTGTTAATATAGGTCACAAGACCTAATTATTATGCTTGATAATAAAGGGAGAAACACAAACACAATGAGTTATCTAAGTCCTCAAATAATTAGAAATATTAGAGGGCTTGTAGTGTCCTGTTCTTACCTGTCAAAGGGTACGAGATAGCTGGACAGATCACATTCTGGCTCTGACATTTGACTGCAGTCGAGGCACTCGGTCCAGTCACCTTCGTCCCTGATCGTCAGATGAGAAAAACTTAAAGTGAAAAATGGAAGGGAAGAATACTGTCTGATCCTGACATGATGTGGCACTTTTCTTTCTCCCAAACACATATTCACACTTGAAATACCACAATAAAGGATACAAAGGATTTTAATGCTAAATATCAACAGGGCTAGGAAACATCCAATCAGTATAGAAATGACCAAGGTTGGAAGTAATTAGTTAAGTCTTTTGTGTGTCTATGTGTCTACTTGTACTTTTTGGAGTATTGAAATTGTTGTATTGCCTGTATTGTGGCATGAGTGTTTTATATATCAAAGCGATAACTTTTGTGGGGAGAATGATTCTGCACTATAACCAATAACCTTATCATTCTCATGATTTCTTCTTAAATGTACCTGTGGCAATACACAAACACCAATATAAGTCTAAAATTACCCATCACAAGTGTGTATGTACTCACCTAGAGTAGAGGACAGTGTAAGTGTCGTCAGATGCTGTGTTTGTCCAGGTGAGGACAGTTTTAAAGTCCAGAGACACCCAGTGAACGTTCTCTGCCTTGTTATCTATGAATGAAAATAAAACATTAATCTGAACTCTTTCATAGCTCACAGCTCTGATCATTCACCCTCCTGGTTTTTGTTTCTCAGTAATTGAGTGTAATTGTGTACCACCAGGGTGAATCAGTTGGAGAAAAACTTTGACATCCACCTCTCCATCCTCTTCTTCCTCATAGACTGACCAGAATTAAAATCAAAATCAAGTGTCAGCTCATACTTTTGGAGGTGCAGCATTAAGCGATGTATGCACGATGGGGCATCACCAAGTGTTTTTTGTGAATGGCTTGTGGTCCATCTCAAGTCTTACTTGAAGAGATTCCGTAGACATTCGCGTGAAACTCTTGATAGCAAAGCACTGCTCCTCATGTCCTCTTTTCTGTTTGTGTGTAGTATTTTTCTGCAGCTGTCACAGTGCATGATGTATACGCTACTGGATACCACTCTGTGTCAAGCTTTTGGAGTAAAACCTAGCCCGACTTTAGATGCATCAGTAGACACTTTCAGTGGTTTGTCTTGGTCATAAAACTTTAGAACTGGTTCTTTAGTTTTAATTAAGCTGTTCTACAGACACTGCCAGTCTCTGACTGCCACTACCACATTGTGTCAGTTTCCTAAAAGGAATGCTGAATGCTTCTTGTTTACTCAATCGACTTTGACTCTTTCTGCGTTCAGTTTCTCCAGATGTATCTCTTGTATGTCTCATTTTTCTTTGGTGTGCAGTATTGTTCATTCTTTGCAATTACTGCGTGTTATACGCATCCAGGAGGCAACAACCTGCTACTGTTCGCAGCAATTATATTTTTCCATTTTTTAAAAACATTTTTAATTTTCTCCCAGCCCCGGAGTGAGGGCATTAAGGTCAAATCCTCCAGTTTCATTAATGTTACTATTCAACTTGAGCTTGTCTGGTTCCTGGGTCCTTTCTTTTAATCATGTGCTCTCCTGGAACCATGTATTGATAACGCTCACACACCGATAATTCAGAATGCTTTTCCTAACCCGCATCAAAACATACACGAACCGTTATTAGGTCCACCATATTACATTAGACTGTCCTCTTCCATTATTGACTGTATTCAATAGTGCATATCAATACACTCTCCATCACCATCATCTAACCACCAAGGTCAGGGTTTGCGTACAGGTGTGCTCATTTTCCTTTCAAGTTTTTATAGATCCAAACTTTACACATCTTAACTCCTCCGTAAAACATTCAGTGACACATCATGCCCTATGGATGGAGTCACTGTGACCCTGTTTCTCCCGTTACTTTTAGGTTTTTCCTTTAATTTGTCACCCATCTCTATGTTTAGCACGGTAGCCCAACTCACCCATCATCACAACTGCATGCATAGATATACCTCAACTCATCAGGTAGAAACAAGCCCCATCACTGTAACAATGCTTGACTTCCAACACAGCACCCTCATGCATTGGAAATTGGTGTTATGAATGTCTAATAAAATGTTTGTATTTCAAATCAAGATACTTTGGTCAGCCTGCTCCCCGGCTGTAAGACGCTCTTATCTCACCTCAGGACATCAGCACTCACACAATTGCTCAGCATTACCAGCAACTGCCTTTGTAAACATGTTTCAATAAAGGTTTGTCCATCTTCAAGCTTGTCTAACCTGTTTTTGACAGTGTTATCCAGTAACAGTGTGACATGTTTGTAGAGATTGATGCAAAACTGACATCACTGTTTCGTAGTGACATAATACAGTTGGATGACCTATGCTCATCCCTTTATGGAACTTTTCTAATGAGGCAGTTTTCTGGAGACATACTACTATACTACGTACTTTGATCAGTTCAGCTGCATCAGATGAATCTACAGTATGAAGCAAAGATGCAGTGTTTGTTTCAGCAGAGTGAAATAATGCTTGCTTTGCTTTTCATTCATCCTGACAGGAGAAGAACAGTTATACCTATTGCAAAAGCAGCTGACATCTATACGCAGAAACAAAGAAATTCATACAAGTACTTGAAGATTTTTTCTTAAGTAAACGAAGCATCACAAAATTCCATTTACTATAAAAGTCCTACATTCAAAACTTTACATACGTGGCAGCTGAGAAACACAAAAACATTGCCACATCTCTCCATCTACACTCAACCACAAAATGGTGGAACCGTGCAAACTTTGCACCATAACCACAGCACCACAACCATGAGCAGTGACTGTGATGACTGATTACTGTGCAAACTGATCTGAGCTATGTGTAAGATGAAACAGTACAGGCTAGGCATGAAATAAAAGAGCCTACAATGGCTCTGTCCTCATAGATGGCAAAAGAGGGAATGTGTTTTTAAAATAATTCAATATACTAAATACCTGTTTCCAATCTTTTGTTGAGGAATAGTGACAGAAGGCTGAAGTAATGAGGGACTCCTCAGTCACTAAGTTTGATGCATGACTTTACTGACAAAAGCAATCCAAACTGTAAAAACAACCAAACAATTGTGATGATTTCATTCTATCTTAAGGTTTACTCCCGTTGTAATGTGTCATAAATTCCTCTCTAATAATTTTTAGATAAAGGCTTAATCACTTCATGAATTGATTTTGTTTTGTTTTGTTTAATGTGTTGTCTGATTATGCTTCATAGTGTTCAGTGGGGGGAGGGGGTCTATGACAGCATCATTTGTAGAATAAGATCAAACTGTAGCATATTTGGGATTTGATATGAAATTGCATTGATTTCTGATTAGACCTTGTGAAATGGTGTATAAAAGTGAATATTGAATCTATGTGGTTTCTTGTTAAGAGTATAATGTGGTGCAATAGTGAATAAGTATTGTATATTTCTGATCTAATACAGAATTACTGCATATGCAGTTTCCAATTAGTCTATACTTGAGGTGTATTGGGTCTAAACACTGTGTATGCCTGTTTGTTTACTGTCTAATAAAGAACACATTTTTGCCCAGTTTGATACAAAGTACAGCTTCTTGCGTCTCATTAGTGTACCGTAAAGTGAGATTTTTTTCAGCTGACAGGAAGACCTGATGTAATTCTTGAAAGCAGGTGTGACTAGCTGTTGGGCTGCCCCACTGGCCAACTACAGTACTCTTCTCTCATTTTTTTTTCATTTTCCTATCCAACATTTCATAGACAGGAAAAGCCAAATCTTTATTATTTATTGATCTGAGAAAGGAAATATATATATTTTTTATTTTTCCTCTTCCTCCCCTGTGTTTATGCAGTCTGAAACTCAGTATGTGCAGCATACAAGAATATTGTACATAACATTTACAAATAACATTTTGTGTGGTTCATTGTTTGTATTAATGTTCCCTCAGGGATCCCACTTTTATAAAATAGCTCTCCAGAACAACTGGAGAATGTACATTGACAATGTATAAATCCAAAGTACTTGTTCCATCTATCTCATCAAGATCCTCACTTTAGAATCAAAATCATCTTCTTTACATTACTGTAACATTCGTTTTGTTTCCAGTACAAATATGCATCACAGTATGTATCAGTAAATAAAGGAACACAATCTTCTTCCATCTCACGGTTTACATTCAGACTTATTTAATGAGACTGGCACAGCCAAGAGTTTAGCAGTGGTGGCCATGGTAACGTCCACATAATGGAAGTGAAAGGCTAATCCCCAGTGCATACGGGCTAGTACACTGAAGAAAACCAAATGGTCCACTGCAGAGTCTGAGGACATTCCGTTCACAGCCATTGCATTTGGGAGGAGGCATAAATCTCATAGGCAAGTAGTTTAAAACCTTGCAGCACAAATGTGTGTCACATGACACAGGCCTATGTTTGCCTGACACACTGTAACATTAGGGAACATATAAACTACACACTGCAGAGATCTGGTTAAGACTGGAAAAGAACTGAAGGCTGAATACAAACAAACATTTTGATCATTTTAATCATCATCAAACACCTTCCTCCAATCAATGTTACTCGGACAAAATGGCAAGTTCTATCACAAGTAAACACCTGGCCACCTCAGAAAACTGCCTTTATGTCTTACAGGGGCCATCCTGTCTCATCTAGCATTCATACACCTTTTTTTTTTTAAATTGTCAGTCTATAAATTTATTGGTCATTACATTTTCTATTTTTATCTGTTATGTATGGCAGGAAGGCTTTGTTTTGTTTAATAATCAGCACAGTCCATCCACAAATGTTCTGTTTTCTATCTACCTATCTATATGTCTGTCTGTTTGTTTATCTATCTTCCTGTCTGTCTGTCTATCTATCTTTCTATCTGTCTGTCTGTCTGTCTGTCTATCTGTGTGTCTGTCTGTCAGTCTGTCTGTCCAGTCATGTGATTTTACCTGCAGTAGTGACGATCCAAGCAGACAGACAGACTCCCAGAGAAAGCAGGGTTTTCAGAGATGCCATATTAGTGCGACTCCAAATCCTTAATCAGTAGCTCCTCAGGCTTGTTCAAACTTTGTGACTCCAGGAAAACAAGCTGTAGATGAGACGTTCCTCTTGGATGAAGCTGCTCACAATGTGTCTGGTGTCCGGTGTCAGGACAGAGTGCGGGGGATGCAGATGGGGGACAGGGAGATCGTTCAGGGTTCCGCCTGGTTCGGCCTGCTGATCCCTCCCACATGCCTGTGTGCAGATAGGGGATTCTTCAACAGTTTGCCCAGTTTGAATTCCTCCTGATTACGATTATGAATGTTCATGGGCTGACACACCACACCCATTTAAATCTTACACAGTTTTTCTCTGTGGCTGTCTAGTGTGTAAACCTACAGAAACACGAGTAAAAAGTAAGCTGTAATTTCACCCACCCTTACTCGAACCAAATGGTTGACTCCTTGATGGGAGGGAGAGTCTCTGCACCCATACTGTTTTGTGTATTCAACTGTGTTTCAGTGAAAACAGCTTAAGGCCCTGGTCCATTACAAGTTCTGTACTGGCTTCTACCTCTCCCAAATCCTTACTCCTCTAAGTAGAGCTTTAATTCCTGCAACTTAAAAAAAACTGTTCAAAAAGACAGAGTGATTACATCTAGATAAGAAGGCCTAACTCAGTGCCCTAGATGAGATTGGGTCTAGGAAGCAGGTTTGAAGATGAAGAAGAATTCACTGCTGAAGTTAGCTGAAGAAAAATGAGAGAAAATGTCTAAATGTATATATCTGGCAGCTGTTTTTAAGGTTCCTGTGTTTGATGATAAAAAAAAGAATAAAGCTAATGAAGTCATTAATACTGAGAGCTATGGGATTACATGGATCAACAAGCTCTGATTGTGCTGTGCTGTACGAACACTGAGTAGTATGCTGCTCAAGTGTTGTAGACCTTCCCATCTGTTTAAGATGATCTTGCCTGATTAAGCAAGATTCATCCAGATTCGTGGGTAGACCATCTCCTTATGTTTTATTCTTCTTCTTTTATACTTCTTTATCTGAGAGGCAATAGAGGAGAGCTACAGCCCTCTTGGCGTGATGATCAGTTTGGGATGGAATGTTAGCATAGTCTGTCATAGTCTGTCTGTTGTTAGTCTTAAGATCTGGCATTTAATTAATGATGAAATCCCTTCCTTAGCTGCAGTACATTCAGATAGACATTAGACATCAGTACATACATGTTTGCCAAATGGTGTGTCCTCCAGTAACAGGAATTCAAAGGTAAGGAAGGGATTTGGTGGAAAGACTTGAACATTCTGTTTGGACGCCATATGCCAAAACAAGCTCAATTGTGTGGATAGAACAATGAGTGGGTTTCATTTACACTCTGGAAGAAGCAAAGTGAGTTAGACGATGAGATAAAAGCAGTGCTACGGTTCACATTCACATGACTATTAACTCATGTGCAGTAATCACTTTGGACTAAACTTGCTGGGTTTATCAAGCTTCAGGTCCACCATCAATCATGCTCTGAAGATCCTGCTCCTCTCAGCTCTGTCTGCGTCTGCCAAACCTTGCCACCCACTTTTCTGAATCAGGTCTCCCTCATTTAGCACGAATCTGCTCATTTTTGGCACTGACAACACTAGCCAGTGAAGTTTAAGATCACCCTGAACACCCAGTCACTTTCCAAACACTTTTGCCAAGTCAAAATGATTTTTTTAACTGTGCACAGAGTGAAAATTTACCTGTGAAAATTTACTGTCTTTTGGTTTGTGTCTGCATCTTGAGTCATTTAGAGTTCCTTTCCTTATAAATTACTACAGTTATAACAAAATGATTTTTTTCTCTGAAATAATTTTCAATAATAATTTCATTTGATGGAAATTATAACCAATTTACAAGGTTTTTTTTTTTAAGCATTTACCATAAAAAGTCCATTAAAGTCACATATTTTAAATATTACTTGTGACACTGCTAGCCTTCTTAATCTGTTCTCCCATGGGACAGAACAGGGATTCTTTTGGGGGTCTGTGATATTATTTCATTTCTGTTTAAGGTATTGACATTTGGATCAGTCAGAGAGCTGCAGTAAACATGAGGGACTATTTCAAATAGATATTAAGCATTGAGCAATTGTGTGGGAACATTGCAGCAATGTGTGTCATTTGGGGAAAACCTCCTGGAAGCAATTAGAAACCATCTGGTTCTGATTGGACCTTGACTCATCATGTACACAGACTCTCAGAGAAACACATACAGATTGACAGAATCAGACGAACAGAATATCACTCTGTTCCCCAAATTAATTACACCAATATACAGCTTATATGTATTGTAAATATAGATGTACCTAGATGACCATTCTATAGGAAACATCATGCCTCTGGGACTATGCCCTGATCAAAAGAATGAGGAAACATTCTGGCAGCCAACAGTGTTAACTACTACCTTACAAGTAATAGTAATATTTACACTACTGTAGTATTTTAACAACAACTTCTCTCAATCTTTCCAGAGTGTATTCAGTGGTGTACTGGGCCTCAGCCCACCAGGACGAAACTGAATAACAGCTGGAATCTGTTTCATTACCAGTCGTAAAATCTTTCCTAAGGGCAAAATTTGGAGGAGTTTAATATTTTAATGAGGAAGACTGTGGAATATCAGTTCTGTTTGTGGTGCCTCCTGGCCATAGACTCTTTCCTTACCACAATGCTAAGTGTTAGGGACGAACTACCCTAAGTGGTGCCCCTTCACTGTTTGCTGTACAGGGACATGCAAGTATTTCAACCAGTTACTGAGTGAGTGTGTTTAGGTTGCTGTGACTGCACGTGTTGAGTATATGGTAGCACCCCTAGACATACTGTTGTTGGGACCTGAACCTGGTGGTGAGCAATGGAGGCTCACCACGCATAACCAAGTTTAGACCACATGGCTTTCTTTGTCTTGGAGACAAAGGAAATCACCGGAACCTTAAAGTCCCACAATCCTCCAGGTGTGAAATGCAATCCAGCAGCCACCACTGGATGACAGTGGCATGTGACCTCTGAGGTCATCAAGTCATATAAAGGCTTTGCTCGGCCTCTTCCTACTCTCTTCCTACCCTCTTCTCCTCCACTCAACTCCACCCTGGAACCACTCTCCAGGGACCCCCAGCTGGCAGCTGCAGCTGGCTGTCTGAGGTAGCCTGCTGACCAAAGCAGATCCTGAGGCCTTTCCTCACAGCAGCGACACGAGAGCCTGCTGAGGAATGATCAAGATCCAGCAAACAAATTCGATTAGCCAACAGACAGGCTAATCCTCCATACAACAGAAGCCACACAGCTAGTTAGCACCGAGCTGCTAACCAACTACGTCAAAGGAGCGGCTAGTTTCCCTCCAGCATCTGCCATCAGGACCACACAGCAAAGACTGCCTTCCAATATCGGAATTCCAACTCTCTCAGCTTGGCCCTTCCATCAGGAACCGCCAGCCAAAGGAGCAACACACCAGAGAGCGTGTCTCTCACGCCAGAACTGGTAAAACCACCTGGGCCTAGTCAAGCTAAGATAAGCTAAGCTAAGATAAATCAAGAACTGTGATTTGATGTATTTGTGTTTACTGAGTGTTGTCATCAGTTTGGTAGACAGGTTATTGTAGAGCTGGCTCTGCCACATTGTTAAGTAGATGTTAGTTAGGTTATGCTTGCATGCTAACTAACCATCCTTCCTCTAACCTGGCTCCTCATAAAACACACACACACACACACACACACACACACACACACAGACTCTTATCACATTCCACACATGCACTCACCCAGCACATCGTCTGAGTGTCTCCACAGATCTTCTTTGTTCAGGGCCTCCAGGCCTCAGCAGCCATTTTGACACACCCAGACACACACACACACACACACACACACACCTGTAGAAAGTACACTGTAGATAGACTGTATGTTTTCTTTTCTTTTATTCTTGTTAATAAATTAGTATTAAACATACCTGCTGTCTGTTTAATGTTGCAAAAGAGTGAATTCCGCCAACCTCTACATGGTCAAGAACTCCAACTTCCTTCTACCTAAACTAGTTGTTAATCTGGTAATTTTGGTTCTCATTATTAAATTAATTATTAATCAGAGTTCCAAATTGACAATTTCTGTGAGCCTGCCACCCTATCTTCTAGACCCAGTCTACTTAGGTTTTGTTTTCTTTTGAGCACTCCTATATGTCATAAAAGAATACTTTATAGTTGTCATTTTGTCTTTCAACTACGTTACAGCCTGTAATAATTTGTCAAAAAAGTTCTGAATATATAATGAAGTTTGAACCATGTGTCTGTCCTTCAATGGATGAATCTGTTTACCTTGTTTAGGATGGAGCTCAAGGTTATTGGTAATACTGCCTTTTTATAAACACAATTTCCTGGGGAGTTATTCTCCAGGTGGTGTAGTTGGACTTTTATTATATCTAGGCTCTCACAAATCCCCAGTACATAGGAAGAAAGAACAAAACATTCTATGCTTTTAGTGGTTCAGACTTGGTTATTGAATCAGACCTCAGTATTGCTAAATTATCAATAGGTCTGCAATCCACTTCTTACCCCATGCTATGTGGACTTTTGTTCTAGTCACATGTAAACCAGGTGTCACATCTAGTCTCCTGAAGACGAAGCCCCTTTCTTTCTTTACATTCTGCCTGATCACATTGTTAGTTACATACAGGTTGGACGTTGTCAAAAGCACTTATGGCAGTTTGCTTGCCAGGCTCACTCGGTGCACTGAAAGCTAACTTGGAAATGGGGTGCTATCAGAAACATTACAATATCATTCAATCAATGGCCAATCACATAACCCACTTTCAGACAAAATTTATTACTGTTTAAAGTAAATGTGTATAAAGTTGATGATCATTTTATATGGATTTGAGTAGCAAACAAAGTGATCAAAATATACTGAACATAGGGGTGCTGAGCTGTCGACCTGCTCCAAGCAGGTGAAATGAGAATGAAAGTGATGACTATTCAGGTGCCATGTGCTTTCACTTACATTTACTCTGGGCTCACCTCTTTCTGTGCATTCACAACAGTATGGGAAAAATCCTATTCCCTCAAAGTGTGTTGCAATTCCTGAGGGTTTGGTGCTCAGTTTGTCCATTTAATGCAATGTTCTGCACAGTGTCTAGAGCCATATTGGCTGCTCTGGTGCTCAGTTTGACATAGTAGTGGGTTAAGCTCAATGCTAACCTTTACTTATTTGCACTAAAGTGTGACTAAAGCTGAGGGAATGTCCTTAGTTTTGCAGATATTGGACAAAGTATGGGAGTACAATTTACCCTGAGGGTATGAACCAGAGCTCCTTTTCATTTAGTCGCTGTTGACCCATTTTACTCATATCCTAGTCTTTCATTAATGCATGTAAAGAAGTGTACTGTGCTCAAAACACATTAACTACATATACACATATTTTGTTGCAGTAAGTAAGAAGCTTATTGGACCTGACCCTGAAAGATTAGAAAATGTCCATAAACCTGTTCTGTGCTGATCTCAATTGAAAATTGGAATAGGATTCATTGTACTCCTGTGGGATTTAGGCAGTGCTTCATTCTTCTCTGTTAAATTAGGAAAGACAGATTCCAAGAAATAAGACAGTGGGTCTGCATTTTTATGAATAGACCATGATCATATTTCAACAGAATGTCCTTTAGGTGTTGAAATCTTCATCAGTGATATTCATGACAGGAATGCCAGTTTCCTGGAAGTGTGCTTTATAGGATGACTCAGCATGAAGTTTCATAAGGCAGCAAAGCTAGAATCACCCAGCCACTCCTGCCTTCTGGCATACAGACTGATGACAAAAGAAAACAAAGATAAAGTTTGTTAGTAAGGTGTTGGACCACCAGGAACCTCCAGAACAACTTCAATACTACTTGGCATTGATTCTAGAAAACTTTGGCCTTGACTGGAGGGATAGAACACCATTTGTGCTTTGCTCATTTGTTGTCTTGATGATGGTCGTGGGGAGCAAAATCTCCAATGGCTGTTTATCAGGGTTGAGATCTGGTTACTACGAAGGCCAATGCATACAATTAATAGAATTTTCATACTCAGCAAACTATTCAGTAACCCCTCATGTTCATGTTGAAGAGACCAGTCTCCACAGGACAGACATGTTTCATCATAAGATAAAGGTTAGCACTCAGAACAACTTTGTATTAATTTGCAGTGACTCTTCCGCCTCAGGGAACAAGTAGACCCAAACCATGTCAGACAAATGGCCCTAACAGCATAATGGAGCCATTGGATCGTCTCACCATAAGGGTCAAGCCTACCTGTTGAGAATATGGTGAAGAATTAATCTGTCCATATCACATATCGTCACCTGATAGCAAATCTGCCTAACTCATTTTTTAGGTGAAGATGCAGGCGATTATTTAGGGTGGTGCAACAGTAGTTAGGCCCATATCTCAATTCCGTCAAAAATGAGTTAGGCAGATGACTTGTCCCCAATATAATCCATGAATATATTTCTTCTGATTTAAACTGATGAAATAAAATTGCACTGCATCAAATTATTTCTTTCACAAATTCAAAGGAAAAGCTTTTCATTGATCAGATTTACCAGGTTTACCAGTTCTATGGGCCAACCCTCACCTAAGGTCACAAACTTTGGGTATTGACCAAAAGAATGAGATCCCAGATATATGAGGCAGAAATGAGTTACCTAAGTACTGTTGTTGGGCTCAGCCCTAGCAATAGGGTGTGGCGCTTGGACATCTGGAGCAGAGCTGCTGTTCCTTCATATCAAGCCAAGTGGGAAGAGACGACAGGGTAGTCCCAGAACCAGCTGAAGGGGGTATATACTGTATTCTGGCCTGGAAACAGATTGGGGTCCCCCAGGAAGAGCTAGACAACGTTGCTGGGGAAAGCGATGTATGGAATTTCCTGCATGGAACTAAGGCCCAAGTTCTTTCCAACAAACTAAATACATTGTACAGAAGTGGAACTTGGTCTCTTGGCTTTGACCTCTTTTGGCTATATCACTCCCTTTTTACTCAACTTTTCATGCTACATGTAAATGCAATAATAAGATTTAACTCATTTACTAAAGATATCTGTAGTAAATGAGTGAACAGCTCAAACTCTTTCAGCCCAAACATCTTACTTCCAAAACATGTGAGCAGTATTCTCTGTGTTTACATGCTTCAGTCCAATGCATAAATAAACCAGGCTTGCTAACTGAAGGATTTCTTTACCAGATGTGAGCCACAACCATGAGGAGTTTTCATGTCATGTTTATTGTGGTATGAACATGAAAAAAAGCCTTTAAAATCAGCTGCTCTACTATATTCTGTTTTAAAACTTTGTCCTTTTTTTAGCATTTTCGACCACAGCCTTTATTTTTACTTCAAAATTGATTTAGCGCTCTAGAAATATGTGTGTTTTTTTTCGGGGTGAGAGAGAGAGAGAGAGGAGAGGAAAAAGAGAGTAATGAGAAACATGAGACATGACATAAGATTGCATGACTGATAAACATGACCTCAGTGAAGCCTGAACTTTGTAAACCAAAATTCTTAGCTCTTAAAGCTGTGACTGTGTTTTTCAAGAGCATGCCCAAAAGAAGGAAGGAAGGAGGAAAGAAAGAAAGGAGGAATTCTAGTTTAATTTCATGTTTCATTTTTTTGTCAAAAGACATTACACCAGAACTCCCGACTGACAGATGTTACCAAGTATTTAGTTAATCTGTTAGCCTGGTTAATTCAGCATTGTCTAGTTCAAAACAACAAAGAAACAAGCATTCAACCTTACATTCAACACCATTTAAATAAAGATGGACATGTTTTGTTCAATAGCATGTATTGTGGTGATAGACTGTATTTAGTTGTAATGATATTACACTGTTGTATTAAAGTCCACATGTTAAAGTTATCTTGAATGGAGATTGTTATATTTCTCTCGTAAAACACCCAGTAAATATGCTATACTTAGGTGAGTAGAGACTTCCTTTTATTAGTATCTGATATATACAAGTTAGACGACGCTGGTTGGAAATGTTTCTGAAGCAAGGAGCGAGTAAGCAGTGGCAGGTGGAGGGAATTTTTCAACTGAAGGTAAGCAAGGCTGAAAACTGGCTGGAGATCCTTGGCAACAAATTGTCTAATGGTCATGGTCCTTATAAACTCTACTATATTTGCTTGGTACTGTTGGCAACCATGAATTATTTCATGGAAAAAATTCCAAATCAAAATGCTGTTGTTGTTTTTTTTTTTTACATCTGAATCAGTTCTGGTAGTTGTATGTCAGTAACTAATCATTGAGTCCTGTCTACTTGATGCAACCTACGACCAGGACAGTGAAGATGTTATAAAAGCTCAGCTCAGCTAAACAATGTTCCATTTCAGCCTCAACATCTGCTCCACAGAAAAAGAAAAAAAAGATGTATTTGTCACAGAAAAATGTTTGTGAACACTAAACATGGCCGCTCATTATGTTACACTTCAATCCAATTAGTAATACAATAAATCCTTATAAAAAAGCATTGCTTCCTGTCTGACGCCACTGATGGTCACGTCATACAGATCAGTCATGAAATTCTATGATACTGTGCACATGTTTAGTTGGAACTGCCTCTTACTTACTCTCTCATTACTTTTTCATATCATTAAGCAGACATTGTTTCCAAATTGAATCACAAGGGATGTCTCCTGACATGTGTAAGAAGAGCTCAGGCAAATCCACAGGCTGTGAAAACAGTTGGGATCAGAGGTGAATGAAAGGAGCCTTCACACGAGGACAGTGTGTACTGCCTGATATTAGCTGATCCAGACAATAGTCTTGTGAGCATGATGAGCACAGATTCAGCAAGAGCAACTCACACTGTTTACATTGTTCACACTGTGTTTGCTGCACTCATGTGGCTACCCTGACATGTCTGAACATTTTCATACAGGTTTAAATGTGTTTTTCCCTTTTAAAAAATGTCATTCTTCATTCATTTTACATCATTGTTTTCAGAATCCTTCTTTCCCTTTTTGCCTGCCTTTTTACACCCTTATTTCTTAATTATCTCTTGTAGTCTTTATTTTTAAAAAAAACAAAAAACAAGGTTATACAAGTGTGCCAGTGATTATAATTCATCATCACAGTGTGTGCATAAGGATATATATGTGTTTATGGGATTGTTCTCTATCAGCAAGGAGTGTGTGTGCTTGGATATACATGTGTGCATGTGAATACACTCTCATCAGCAAGAAGTGTGTGAGTGTGTGTGTGTGGGGTACACGCTTGCCAGTAAGAAGTATGCTTCTAGAACCCACTCATATGTGACTTTCTGCAGGTGCACTTGGGAGGTCACCAGTCTGCCAGGCTACTCCTGGCGCCCACTGGCACCTACTGTCAGCAAAAAATATGTTTTCAACCCATATATCTTCAGTTATCGTGACAAAAGCAGGTGTGCTTGGAAGCTCATTTGGCCATTATGTGGCATGTGAGGATTATGCAAGTATACTGCATGTTTCTCATCTACTACTTAATACACATCATGACATATTATAACCAACATCTTAGCATTGTATTGTATCCTTTCCAGCACATCACAGGTCTTCAAAGAAAAATAATAATACAACTGTTGTTGTATTTTCTTGTTCCATCAGTGATGTGAGTCAGCAATGCTGTATCAGTGAGCCAGCGTTACTTCAGGTAACAAGTTTTACTTTACTAACCAACCAAACTTCTGGCACATCTTCAAGGAAAGCAACACCTTTTATAATAAAATACTGTTGTGTGTGTTGTGTTAAAAAAAAAGAATCTCTCTGTATAAGGTTGTTCACAACAACAACAACAATGGCAAGGCCATTAACAAGGTAAGTAGCATAACTTGGTATGGCAGGTTAAGTGTGGTATTTTTCACAGCACAGACAAACTGCACCAGACAGAGAGCGAGATCAAGCAAAGCCATTTTATTCACAAAATTCTAATTCACAAAGCAAAGCTCAAAGCAGAGTTAGGTTGAGGCAAGGTGGTTAAAGCACAGTCAACAGTGAATGCAACTACTGATGAGAAATGTGATATACTCAGCCACTGGTTCACCTAGGGTGACTGTGTCCTGTCCAGAAGGAGCTGGCAGCAGTGCCACAAGTTTGGCTGACTGGCCAAGAGGTTTGGCTCAGGTTGTGGAACAGGTCAGGTGTTGGTGGGGCAAGTGGCAGCCCCACAGCTTGACAAAGTTGGCAGCGAAGTGGCTCTGAGTCTGGTGTTGTCAGAAGAAGTGAATAAGGCAGACAGAGTGGATGGGTGAGCAAAGGTGGCTCTGAATTAGAGATGAGTATGGGAACAGTTAGGTGGATTTGATGGGAGAACACTAGAACCTGCAAGCATTTGTAGGGTTTGGTAGACGAGGACAAACCAGGCCAAGAGACCTCCACGAGAACAAAGTACTGAACAAAACAAGCAAGCAAACACAGACTAGAGGTCACCAGAGAGGTGACTGTAGCAATGTTACCACTAATGTGGTAAACCAGATAGTGACACACTGTGGAGGTGTGTTTGGCTTGGGCAGCTGTGGTTCAGTGGGAGCAGTGCCAGGAGCAGGTGCTGTCACAGCTGGATTGAGCTGACAAGTCAAATTCTCCTTTTAACTGGATTGAGGGGAAGGTGCACAGACCCAAGATGGACCAGAGAAGATTTTGGTTTGCTATGTGCTTGATGAAGTGTGTAAACATAGAGCCATGTGTCAGGGCTGATCAGGACCAATCAGCAACATGTGTCATAGTTGTTTAAGTGAGTGCAGTTGACAGATATTAAAAGAAAAGTATAAGATGACACCTCCATCCTCTTGTGTTCTGTACTGAGAGAATCCACGGTGGTAACCACATGTGTTACACTGGCACCCAATGGACCTCATTGGCTCAGATGTTGGGGGAGATCTCTCACAGGGAGCAGGCAGCACTCAATGCCCAGACAAAGAGGCAGACAGTGCTGTTAGAGCCATTGGGGATGGTGAAGCCAACTCCTCCACTTTTTGCACTTCATTGTGAGAAAGCAGAGGATGACCCCCAGTACTTCCCTGACAAAATGGATGTGCAACAGTGCGATGCGACGAGCTGGCAGCAGAGTTGGCCGTGCATTTGCCTTCCCTTACTGTCAGGGCAATCTCGGCATTTGGCATGCCGGCATCTTCCCCTGGGAAGTTTGAGGACATCAAGAGGGCTGATTCAGCTCCACTAAGCTTAGCCCCTAACCCTAACCCACCCAACAGCTGAGAGACACTGCATCCAATTGAGCCCACTGGCAGGGGCAGGAAGAGTTTATGGAGCAGCTCCCAACCGCGACCTCGAGTGGTTGCGATTACACTGGCGCAAGGATCTGGTAGCTGCCGTCACCTTGGCAGAGGATCATCTTGCCATCCATTCCAGGTCTCAGGGAACTGAGGGACAGGAAGTCTCTACCCTCACCTACACGCACCTGGTTCACACCTCCCTCTACACTCTTACTTCTCAACTTTGCAATAACCATCTGTCTCCACCTCAGGTCCCAGCACTGTTGTCAACCCACAACATCAGGGTAGGAATGTTGGAGGTGGTGCCAACCTGGACACTTCTGCAGGGAATACCCAATCATGAAGGTCAGGCAAGTGATCCAGGTAATGAGCTCTCCAAATCCTGTCTCCTATCACTTATTTTTCATCACTGTTTTGCTCTGGCTCTTTTTCATTCTTCTAATTTAGCCATTTGTACATATTATTTAATGTTACTGTTTGTGTCTATCCCCTGTGAAAAATAACTGTTAGATTATATTTCTAATTGTCTTTGATGTTCGTCCTATTAAAAAGTTCAGGCGGAGATAGCGTGTCAGGAAAAACTAACAACTTCCAGCCTGACATCCATTGAACACATCCTGCTGTAGTTTTGCTTTAGCTCACATTCTTAGTAACAATTTCATTAAACACTAATCTGCAATCTGTTAGAATATGCCACATATAATGCAATATCAACAGAAATATTCAACATATTCCAAAATAGCTTTAGACACAGGGCCTTCTAAACAGCATGGCCTTGAAAAAATACAGAAACTGCCTCAGCCCCTTATTACTAGAGTTTTTTTTTTATGTTTTTGCATATTGGCAAACAAATTTACAATTGAATTAAAACAGAGTAAAAACAAGGACAAAATTCTGAGAAAAAAAGTGTTAGTTTCCTCTCAGAGTCTGGAGTACCAGAGCAATTGTCCTGGTTGACATTCAAGCATCTGTAGAGAGAGACTTTACAGCAAGGCTGACAGAGAGAAGCAGATCAGGTGCAGCCTTCCGCTGGCTCCGTGCTGAGTGAGGCTTCAGGATGGAGTGGGGTCGCGTACTGCAGAGGGACATCCAGACCCACCAGAGGGCCCACTGTACTGAGCCATGTCAACACGTAGTTCACCGGCCTGCCCAGACACACATATGGAACAATACAATCTGCAGACAGGAATATCATTGAAAACCTGTAGATAGATTTGAGGAACGCTGTAAATGATAGACAGCCAAGCAATCTGTCATGAAGAATGGGCTAACATTACACCTGAGAAGATACAAAAGGAGATTAAAAGGTAAAGGGAGGACATGCAAAGTGTCAGATGGGGATACAACCTTTTATCCTGATATAATTTTCATTATTTCACTATGACTTTCATTTTAGACACTGAATATTTTTTGTTAGTATTGATAGTGAGGGCATCAATACTAACATTTGTACTTGCTGGTTGTGCATTAAATCTCAGTTGATGGGATTTTGTAAACTTGTTTAATCATTTCAAAGAAAATGGGGTTCCAAACTTTTGCACAGTACTGTAAATTGTTAACACTGCTCCTTTTATGTGGACGCACTCAGGAAACCCTGGGTTGTCTTATCGATTTGATAACAACCGTTGTCTATGCTGAACTTGATTTGTAGAACAGGCTTCAGCAGAGTGACAGGAAGAGAATGGTAACTGCTAAGCCACAGTAGATCCCATAGCAGATCTCAGTAGCATGAAAAAACAACCATGGGATTAGCAAAATAATAACTAGAAAATGGTCTGAGTGCATGAGCAGAACCAGTTTAATTTTAAATGTGCAGTGAGTAATTAGTCACAGTAACAGAGAAAAGAGCTAAATTAAATGGGTAGGGACTGAGCAACAATACACACTATAAGACACACAAAGATGCTAGCAGCAGGAAATGTCACATAAATGACATAAAAGGAATTGTGTAAAAATGTACTCAGATAAAAGTACAAAGTAAGTCAGTTAAAATGTACTGAGTAAACTTTACTGCATTACATTATTTAAAAGGGAAATAGAATGTATAAAATACTATAAGACAAATAAGAACTATATTGGAAAATGTTGGCAGTTTATTAGGTACACCAAGCTAAAACTAATGCAGTCTACACAGTCCTGTGTTAGGTCCTCCCTTCATGAAGGTTAGAATGTTCTGTTTTTATTCAAATTATTTGACAGAATTAATAATTTATAACTGTGTGATCATGCTGGAGTATGTACTGTGTATTACTATAGCTGTATTTCATTATACAGCGAGGTGCTTGTTATTCAGCCTACCTCACAAAATAAGAGACACTACAGCACTTGCCAGTAGTACTTTATGTAACAGGACTATTGTGTTATTCTCAATTGTGACACCAAAATTTTCATTTCTATGCAAAAGTCAGCCCCCACAGTGTTTGAAATAACAAAATGAGACACATTTTCTTCTTATCAACAAGATATTTGATACACCTTCAGCTAGTAAAAATGTTCCTATGTGATCGAAGGTAACAAAAATGGTCAGTGTATATGTATACAATTTTAGAGGAAAGTGCAAACTATTTCTCTCAACTTGGTGTCAAATAGCAATATGTGTGATCACTACTAATCTGAAGTGATACTGAAACAAAAAACAACATGGGTCAACTAGTACTACTAGCAGACCTGCACTTTGTTAGTGGATTTGTGAATCCAGCAGTGATCCTACCTGTGTTGGTCTAGAGCTGCCTGCAGCACAGGCCTCATGAACTCCTGGGTTCTACAGGGGTGGAGCATAAAAAAGGGCTGGCCCAGCAGGGGATGCTCCTGACACACAGACAGAGAGCAGGTCTCAGAGAAATTTCATGGAGGAAAATGATGGTCATGAGGCTGACAGGGTTTACCTGCTCAGTGATTGTACTGAGAGGACTGCTCTGAAGCCGATGCCTCAAATCTGGATGAACAGCGCTCCACACCTCCTTTAATGACAGGCTCCTCCCCTCTGACAGTGTGGAGGCAGCAGCACAATATTACAGGGATATCCCACAACATGCACAGGTACGCACGCACACTTCTGTCTGATATTTGACGTTAAAAGTGGGAAACAACCTTTGAGGACATTTCAAAAAGATCACATAAAATGAGGTACTCATTACTCATACTCAGGTATTGTATAATGAAATTAGAGGCAGTGCCCAGCAATATCTGTAACTATCTGACATCATACCTTCATGTCCCACCTACTTTCTTATTCTTTATGACGTCCCTTACATTTCATGTGAACAACTTGGTGTAATATCATGCATGGTGAGAGTGTGAAGGTTTTTGATCACTTCATTGTCTCACTCTGCTCTGATGGCAGGCCTTAAAATGCACCACCCAGTGTGATTGTTCGCTTCATAGTGTCAACTCTCTGGTTTGAAGTTTACCCTGTCCTTTTAAAGCTCTGTAACATGGTAAGATTTCATTCATGTTTTTCATGACTGTTCTAAGGTTTGTCTTCGTTTTGACCGGACATTAGTTTCTATTATCAACAACCACTGACAAAATGGGTTGGAATTGATTTGGATTTTGGGGGCAACCTACAACCCCATTTCCAAAAAAGTGGGGATAAAATGTGAACTGTAAATACAAACAGAACGTGATGATTTGCTTATACTTTGCTTACTTATTTAAATCCAAGTGTAAACAAAAGTTGTTAAGTGTAAAAAAAACAGCAAATGTTGGGAGAGGCATCGGGTTTACCACTGTGCAGCGTCACCTCTTCTTTTAACAACACTTTGTATGTGTCCTTGTTGTTTTTAATGGTTGACAGGGGTGAACCGCATGCAGGCCAGTTTATCATCCAGACTCTTTTAGTCCGGAGCTATGAATTTGCTATGTCGTTATTGCACTATTTTCAGCACAATACTGGGTTTAAATGATTAGCAAATCATCATTTTACAATTTAGACAGAATCCCAAATATTTAGTATATAAACAACAACATCTGTAAATGGTCAATATGCGAAACACACAATTAGCATAGTAGTGTGTGTGTGTGTGTGTGTGTGTGGGAGAGAGAGAAAGAGAGAGAGATACTGTTTCACATGTAACTCACCCAGAGTGAAGGCTCTGAAATAGAGCACAGGAGTACTGTAGCTACAGGAGTACAGGATGTGATATTCAGACTGAAGGACCTGGCTGCTGCCTTCAGACACGACACAGAGCCCTTCCTCTTCATCTTCATGATCTATATCACCCTTGATGCTTCCAGCATCAACAGAAGCAACAAGAGCAGACTGTAGAGGAAGAGAAACAGTGGAGTTCACTATGTACTGCAGCTTAGTCTGGGACTGTGGATCATTCCAGTTTTCCTGTTTGAAAAAAAAGGAATGAGCCTTCATTTAGGAGATGGAGTTCTGGGAATTAAAAGTAGAGAGGTGTGTGGAAATCATTTGTTTCAAGTTTTAATGAAATGTTCATATAAATCTGACTGAAAGATTAAAAGAATTGCATTAACATTCAGTGATATGGATAGATAGATATGGAAAATGAAGCACATGGGAGTCATTCACCTGCTCCTTTTCCAGCTGCTGATCATGCCAGTCCTGACAGGAAGCAGATCCCACCTGATCCCACTTTGGACTCGAACTGATGACGACTGACCTGAGAACAGTCTTCCTCAGGTAACCCTCCTGTGAACCCTGAACCCAGATCAGAAAGTCCCATCAATGACATTCCGGTCGACCGCAGGCTATGGGCCCTGTCTACAGTCAACAGTACTGAAGAAAGTGTCAACGAGGAGCTGATCACCTGGATCGGTTCCCAACTCCAGCCGTCTCTCAGCTGCTCCGACCGCTGCAGCAGGAGCCCACAACAGTGACGGAAGCTCTCCTCCTCCAACACATATGAGCTCATCAAGACAGCATGCTGCTTTCACTTGAATGAAGTGCGTCGGGTTATTTTCTATTTAAAATGTATAATCTCTACCTAAAAAGTAACCTGTAACTCCTGTTGATGGATATAGTGCAGTAAAAAGTATATTTCCTCTGAAATGCAGAAAGAAACATAACATTGATATTATATCACACAATATGTCCCTTAGGTTGCATGATAATATGAGCACTACGATACTTTGTATAATTTGTAACCTTGCTCTTTGATAAGTAACAGATGTGCATATTCAGTTTCAGCTGGCTACATACTGCACACTAACAGTGGAATGTATCATTCTACAAAGTAGATACTGCACACCATTTCAATAAATACATAGTTACACCCTCTCATTTTACCGGCTGTGAGAAGCTCCAAATATTCTGTGAACCAAAAAACAGCACATTGAAAAATGAACCATTTGCATGTTGACTTGTTTGAACGTGTTCACTGTCTGGAAGAGCAACGAGGACACTATGAATCACTGATGAAAGGATGACAAAGTTCAGGTGTGAGCCTTTTTTCCCCTGTCCTGCTCAGTACAGGGCTGAGACACACCATAACCACGCATATGTTAATCACTGCTCTGTGTTGCCCACCAGAACAGAATGCACCACATCTATTATAGACATCAGCCCCCCATAAATTTACCTGCTACCCTCCGTGTTCGGAAATTTATAGCCATATCTGATATTTGGTAACTACTACCAACACATATCTTTTTACCTCTGTGTTCAGCGTGGTAGCAAATTATTATAGACATCAGACCCCCATAAATACCTGCTACCCTCCGTGTTCAGGGGTGGTAGCACATTATTATAGACATCAGACCCCATAAATACCTGCTACCCTCCGTGTTCGGGGTGGTAGCAGTAGACATCAGACCCCCATAAATAATGTGCTACCACCCCGAACACAGAGGGTAGCAGCTTTTTATGGGGGTTTCGTGTCTATAATAATGTGCTACCACGCTGAACACGGAGGGTAGCAGGTATTTATGGGGGTCTGATGTCTATAATAATTTGCTACCACGCTGAACACAGAGGTAAAAAGATATGCGTGTTGGTAGTAGTTTTCACAATGTAGGACCAAATATCAGATATGGCTATAAATTTCCGCTACGGGTAGGAAGAAATTTCAGAACACGGATCTGGCCTGCGGGCGCAGCGGACTGTTCAGCCAATCATGACGGTCGTTCTGAGGCCAACGCATACACGTCACTCGTAGCTCACGTTTAGAAAAGCAGGGTTCACAAAACACTACGACAGACAGTTGCGACAGGCTGATTACAACCGATTACAACCACACATTCACGGAATGGTCAAATTATCGCATATTTGGCCTTTTTGGTATTATTGATCGTACATCGTACAGAGGGCAAAATTATCGTACAATTACGATAATTATCCTACACTTGGCAACACTGGTCACATCCAATATTTCTTTTCCGGGTCGTGAGATCATGTGACTACTACTACTGTCACTTCTTTCGGCGATCTACAGTCAACTGTGTCGCAACGAGAATCTGTCCTATGGACCTATGCGGTGCCCCGATCAAAAATAAAAAAAAAATAGCAAAATTAATTAATTAACTTGTCATTTAACGCAGATGTGTCTTTGGGTCAAAATTTCACCTATTGGTTGATCGACATAAAAATCGCATTAATTACGTTAAAACGCAATTTAACGCGTTAAAAAAATTTAACGCAATTAATTATGAGTATCAACGGTGGCGAGCCAATGCTTGCGCATTTGAATTTTGGCCCGTTGAAGGACCCGTAGTCTCCTCGGCCGTGCTACGTCACCTGCGCCGGCAAATTAACAAGGCAGTGGGCAACAATAACAGACATGGACAAGACTCAGGAGGATGAGGCAAGTGCGTCTTCAGTCGGGCCACTGAACGGCAAGTTTATTTACAAAAAGAACAGAGACGGGACGATAAATAAAACGCTGTGATTTGTAGTTTTTGCAAAAATGAGTTCTACAGGAGTTTTTACATTTTTGAAGACAGCTTTATTTTATATATTTAACTGTATTGTTGTATTTGTTTTACATTTTTGAATAATGCACCTGGCCTAACTGGTTTGCGGATGTGCTTGACCTTTACTTTTGGATTTCATTTATGAAGCACAGTTCACCAATAAAAAAAATTGATTTCAAATCTTCTCTTCTTACTGTATTCAATTTATTAGTCATGCACTACAATTTTTAAATATCCTAGAATTCAAATTCTTTATCAGGAGACCTTTAGCAGATATGACATTAAAATGCGATTAATTCGATTCATTAATTACAAAATCCTGTAATTAATTCGATTAATTTCTTTAATCGACTGACAGCACTAGTTAAAACATAACTTTTATATTGGTACCGCATGAAACTCATACACAGTCACGACGTGCAGAGAATAACTTGAGGAATGTGGCTCATTTACAGGATTTGTTGAAGTCTTATTTCATGCTTGGGTTGAGACATGGTGATACACTGCTGTTCTTGAGCATGGCGGATGACACTGTGATAGGTATGCACACACCAAGAAGGATTCTAAAAAGCATGAGACTGTGCAGTAAGAAGAATGTGTTTTGGCATTTTGGCGGAAGCATCATTTCTCGCTGATCAACTGGAGCATGGACAGCTCCAAGAAGCACAAGCCACAAAGCTCAGCTCCATCCAAGCTGGGAATGTTGTGACCCAAAGTACAGTGAGGCATTTGTTTATGTTTCTAACCTCCATGGTGTTGAGCAAAGACAGAGACATGACTGATGCGACACATATACAGTTCATTAACCGTGGGTCCCATTTTATGTGGCATGTTGACTCATAAGACAAACTGAAGCCATATGGTATATGGATTAATGGAGCGATTGATGGCTTTTTGAGACTCATGATATAACTCATGCCTATTCCATCCCAAGCAATCCCAAGATCACTGCTGCTTCATCCATGGCAGAAGTTGAGAAGGGGATGGGGACAGCTGGCAGAATTTGTGCAGATCTGGGAACAGAAAATGTCATAGTGGCAGAAATGCAGAGATTCTAATGATGGAGTATGGATCGCCATGTCAGTAACTGTTATATATCTGGGTCCAGGAATTACAACCATCACATTGAAAGGTGGTGGGCCTTTTTAAGAATGCATCACATGAAACAGACAGTGAGAGATGCTGAGGCCCCCAAGAAGTCTAGATTGCTTCATCATATATTATAAAAATATAGGCAAGCTGAATACAGCCTGAAACTACGAATAAGCTATTCAACATCTCTTAAACTCTCTTCACCAACATCTCTCTCAATATATGAAATTATGTAGCAGCGAAGTGCAACATAGAGACATTGGGTCGCATGTGCGTGATTGACCATGAAGTGAGTTATATACTTGTTCATCTTTCATACAGTAATATCCGTTAGTACTGCCAAGAATATTATGTTACAGCGTGGCTGAAACATGTTTAGACTTGTAAACGTAATGGAGATTAGTCCTGTGTTTGTTTACTTTCACTTTGTACATTTGGTATTTATTGCATCTGTATGCTTTAAATGTACCTAAATTCACACCTAGTTTGTATTATATCTTGGATGTTATGTTAGTTAGAGAAACTATATCCATTTCGTTAAGTATTTCATGTGTAAGACCTCGTGGAACCGAAACTACGTTTCTGGGAGGATTCCAGAATGCCTTGTGTTCGTCAGAGTGCATTTAGATGCGGTCACTAGGTGACACTATTGTATCATTTCTACATGGAAGTTTAAGTTTAATTAAGATTTAGGTAGAATTATACTGTTATAAGGTCTGTTAACCTCATTATATTAATCCCAGTGATTTGGAATTCCATGTAACTTTATTTGTGGTATTAATGTGGATATTATTTATTCTTTATTTGATTGCAGACCACACGCTAACCCTGAAACCAAACCTTTAGAATCTTAGATTGGTATTCCTGTACCCATGTGTGCTGTGCTGTGCTGTGTTAAACGCATCCAGTAAAGAGTTGAAGTGCATATCCATCGAGTCCTGTGTTCTGACCGACACCCCAGGGAGACACCCACGTTATTCCTGTCATTCCTTATACAGTCCATTCCTTTTATTGCCAACCCCATTCAACACAGGTTATCCGTGCGCACATGATGTAAAACATCAAATGTGAAGGATGCTGGCGTCCGATGTCTGCCGCAAACAGGTCGCTATTCAG
Organism: Psettodes erumei; assembly: GCA_016785225.1. Classification (NCBI taxonomy): domain Eukaryota; kingdom Metazoa; phylum Chordata; class Actinopteri; order Pleuronectiformes; family Psettodidae; genus Psettodes; species Psettodes erumei. The sequence continues at coordinate 828,241 of JAFBJZ010000647.1, forward strand.
GAAATTCTGAAAATCCTGATGGAACCTTTAGCATTCTTCAGGTCTTTTTCACGGCAATGCGATCCGTGCGCACATGTTGTAAAACATCTAATGTGAAGGATGCTGGCGTCCGATGTCTGCCACAGAGGATGAAGGAAAAAAAGACGAAGAACCGGTATTCCCGCTTAAATGCTAAATGCGGTCTAGAGACAAACAGATAGATAGAACCGGAGCTATGCGTACTGTGGCCACCGCTTCATCCGATGCTACCCAGCAGCAGCAACAATGTGGAGAGACCTCCGTCTATCCATCTCTCTCTCTCTCTGTGTTCAGTTACTGCAGATAAACACAATCGGATTACAGTATGTTTTTTTTTTTTTTTTTTTTTAAATTTTCACAGAATGATTTTCATGTATTTAGCCTCTTTGTTTAAGTAGTATTTCTAGTTTTAGTTTGTTTTGTTCTGTTTGTTTGTTTTTTAACTCAATGTATGTTGTATGTAAGCAGTACATGGGTAAAGCAATACGTGTGTAAAACAACTTTCTTTCTGTTGTGTTGTGTTGTTTTGTTTTTCACTTACAGAATCAATCGAGCAGTCCATTAAGAGGTATTACAACACCAATCCGGTCGTGTATCAGGGGGATTTCAGTGATATATCCGACGCTGAAGACGTGAGAGTTACAACCTCCACAAAACGGATCGCAATAAAGGATAAGGTGACCCGCGGAAAACGCCAAGAAGAAGAAAAAGAAGGAGACATCTTACTGATAGCCTCAGAAGATGGGAAAAATATCCCGGGAAGAATAAACATAGTGAAAAGAGAGAGAAATCCTGAGGCACCGTCGGAGGAAAATATTCCAACCGCGGCCGTTCCGACATCCGAAGAGAGAAATCCACAAGCTTCGGACGAGGAAAATAGACTTCGGATGTCCCGGCATCCCGAGATCCAGAGCCCTCGACGGAGGAACGTGAAGGTAAATAAATAATGATGATGAAAATAAAATTAAACGTTTTTTCGAACCGGCATGCGAAACCTCATCCTCCCGCCGCCATGTTTAAATAACAGGATGTGATGTAGGTATAACCGCTATAAGCGCCCCTTTCGGTCTGGAGCAGTATGTATTTTTGTAAAAACTTTATGGATTCTGACGTTTTTAAACAATCTCCGTTTCTCTCTCTCTTTTTTAACATGACAGAGGGACTTGGAGAGTTCGAACCTCGGTCTGAATCGTCTCCTCAGCACAGGCGCGGAGTCAGGAGAAGCGGAGGTGATTTTTTTACGAGTCATCGAGTCATCTTTTAAATATGTAATATATATATATATATATATATATATATATATGAGGTCATCTCCATAGGGGTCATTTTTATACTCCTATGGTAACTGCGCTTGTAGCTATTTATCAGATCGGGTAAGACCTCGAGCGTCTGGTGTTGTGGGCCGTAAAATATCTCCACATTCTCGTTTTCAACGTACGATTAAACCTCTCCACCACTGAGGCCTTTAAGTCGCTCACTATGGCAAAATGTGCAATACTGTGTTTCTTCATCAGAGTCTGAAAACTCTTATTGAAAAATTCTTTCCCCTCATCCGAGGGGCTTTTTAGGCTTTTCTTGAAAATACGTCTATAACGGTCAATAAATATTTGAAACCATCATTATGATCGGTTAAGGCTTGCATATCGCACAGATCGGCTTGAGATTGTTTCAGCGGTTTTGTGACAAAGACTCACACGGGTTTATGCAGCGTATAGGCATCCTGCTCCAATAAGAAAACTTCGACATCCTGAACGCTGACTTTTTTGCCTGTTTCATCTTCTACACCCTTACGGAGTCGCTCTACTCCTCCAAAACTACCGGGGTGAAGCGGGTTGTAATACAATTTTTTAATCACCCCTTTCTTGGCCATCCTGTCTTCTACAAACTTCAAACACCGTCTGAACTATGAATCTGCGTGAGCTATTTTTTAAATCTTTCCAAAAAAAGAACAGACAATTTCTTTTCTATACTCGTTTTTAATATGCCAACAATATACAAACTCGAAAACAGGATACATGTTTAAAAAAAAGTTACAAACAGGATACATGATTAAAAAGGATTTTCTCGTTTTCTTCAACGATCGGTTTATTTTTTTGTACGATTTTCACCATGTCCTGTCCCACCAGATTATCATAAGCATCGCTGATAGCGTTGAAGATTTTCTTTGCAGTTCTCAGTTCATGCAGGAGAGTCTCAGCCACAGCGAGGACTTTGAAATCCTCCATTCTGATGTTGCGGGCAACCAGCAGACGCTGAATGGCGGGAATGAAGCGAGGGGTGAGGAGTCTTTTCATCAGGTGATAAAAGTGATCTTCGTAAAAGTCATCCTCCAAGACCTCCAGACACTCGTGCTGTCTCTGACTGGGGTGATGGATCTTACACCCGTAGCAGCGGTCTATACGATATTTGTGGATGACTATGTTGAGGAGATGATAAACGGCTGATTTTACGGTATTGATGAAAACCGAAGACATCCATCCGTCAACCTCGTCAGCAGGCTTGTCTTTAGTATGATCCTCCTCCTCCTCCTCCTCCGCCTCAGCCTCTGAACAATGAGGCGTCTCAGGCATCTTCAGCTCCTCCGAGCGATCATACTCATCCTCCGAACAAGGAGGCGTCTCGGGCATCTTGTGCTCTTCTGAGCAGCCGTTCTCCTCCTTGTGATGGTCAAATGTAGAATCCATCTCTAAAAAACTGCAGAACCATACTCCTTGTGATGATGAAATGCAGTGTCTGGAAGCCCTAACAATCGCATCCTTTATAAGACCAGAAGGGAGGTGTGGTTTGGAGGTGAGAGGTTCAAAGAGGCGTGGTTATGGAGTCGGAATTATTTTTCTGTTTTTATCACGGGAGAAAAAAAATAAAACGACAGTCTTTCTCACTATCGCTATATCACTCCATCTGTGGCAGCACTGGAAGTGGGTTGTAATCCTCTTCCTTACCCCCTGCATCCTCTCGAGCCATTCCGTAGAAGGTATGACCAGCATGGTACGGAATAAACCACAGTCAGGATTAAATCTCTCTAAAACAAAAATATCCATAGATCTCTCCCCCGAATTCAGCGAACGCAGACTGGTTCAAATAAACCATCTGCCTGAAACTGTGGGTCTGGATTGGCCAAAGAGAATTCTCGTATTAGCCAGCACATCTTCGTTAAACCGCGCACCCCTCCTCTGATGCTTTTCCGGATGAGAATTCTCACTCTCACTATGCGCTCTCTTGCCTTTGTCTTTCTCATCCTCTGTGGAAGTAAAGTTATTAGTTGATCATTAATTCATAATGGTAAATTGTTCAACTTGCTTACTGAGTTACTTCTAGTCACAAAGATAGTGTTTCTGTTGAAGGTATCACTTTCTCCTTCCTGTGATTTAGGTGACACCAGTGTCTCAGAGTTACCATGAAAGGAAGACGATACATATTTGACTGGTGCCACAGCATGAGGCCCACTGTTCTTACTTACATATGTATAGGTTGGACAACTGTGTGAACATTTATGGTCATCACAGATGAGGATTTTGCCAAGTGGACAAGAATGTTTTTAACTTCGGGAAACCAGCTAAACGTATGATAGACCATGACCTTTAAAGATGCTATAAAGTATGAATGTTTCGCCACTGTAAGTTTGAGATCCTCCTTTCCACTACATGTGCTGAGGTATTGTTGATCTCCTATTGTAATTACAATATACTCTAATACTTTAACCCTTTCTAGTATCTTTTATGTATCCAGAGTTCTACCTTCTTCAGACAATTTCCACGACACCTCCTCCTCTTCATTCTCCCTCCTCTGACGCTTTTCCGGACGAGGATTCTCACTCTCACTCCACACTCTCTTGCCGTTCTCTTTCTCCTTCTCCTGCTCCTCTTCCTCCTCCTCTGCATCGAATGCGTGTTCTTCATTACAATTCTCTTCACTCACATTGTTCTTATTCTGAGACATTACCATCGTCATAAACAGCTTCATCACAGCCCAATCCTCGCCATACAACACCGTAATGGCGCTTGAATGAGCCACAAGTTCTCCATCATCCAGCTGATACAACCACAGCTCACCCTCCTGGTACTTGAATTCATAACCCCTGGATCCAGGCCCCCACGGACGTAGAGACCATTCTTCACGCAGGATTGCCGGTGGTGGCATCTGGGTACGACACATATACATTATACGCTTCTTCTCTTTTCTCGGAACGCCCAGTACATCCGTAACATCTTCGTAGAATGTTACAGGCGTCTTGTCCGACTTGTCAGATGAGTCTTCAGCACAGTTCGTAGAAGCAGAAGAAGAGGAGGAGGAGGAGGCCTCTTCTCCATCCAACGGTTTAGAAACTGCGTCGTCCACATGATTTGTTTCCATCGTCTTGTTCAGTACAAAAGTGCTGAGAAAGTCCTCGTTTTTATCCGTTTCTCAGCCACGCTTAACCCCACCCCCCTTATTTTTTCTTCAGCCTCTCCACATCTGTTAAATTATTATTTACGGTTTTGTGATTTAATGAAGTATATGACAGTGGTACGCCTGTTTACCTGAATAGCAGTCTGCTTGTGGCAGACATCGGACACCAGCATCCTTCACATTAGATGTTTTACAACATGTGCGTCTGGATTGCATTGCCGTGAAAAAGACCTGAAGAATGCTAAAGGTTCCATCAGGATTTTCAGAATTTCCTGAATAGCGGCCTGTTTGCGGCAGACATCAGACACCAGCATCCTTCACATTTGATGTTTTACAACATGTGCGTCCGGATTGCATTGCCGTGAAAAAGACCTGAAGAATGCTAAAGGTTCCATCAAGATTTTCAGAATTTCCTGAATAGCGGCCTGTTTGCGGCAGACATCAGACACCAGCATCCTTCACATTTGATGTTTTACAACATGTGCGCACACACCCTGCAAAAACTTGAAGAATGCTAAAAAGTTCTTGCTAAAAAGATGATTATGTCAGACCTGTCAAAACAGGGGTCAGACTGAGTTTGACGAGAAGTGTACGGGGCGGGGAAAAGGGGACCACCCTCTTATGATGTGGCAACATCTCATTGGATGATGATTAGTCACGCCTGTCAAAATGAGTTTGATGAGAAGTGTACCCCTATTCTCTCTGTTGTCATTGCGCGGATAAGGTTCTCATCGCTGGCATTCTTGTTTACATGCCTGCACTGTAAACAGTAATCTTGTCCTCCAAATAGACAAGGGACAAGGGCACATGAGAACTGAACATCCACTTGGAGCTACTGTGTGTCAGCCATGCAGACAATGTGGGTATTCCACAAATGTTGTCTGCATGTCTTAGGGCAGGTCTTCCTGTAGAAGACAAACCGCAGTAAGAACGAAGAAATGTTCCTCTTGGCTACACTAACGATGCTGATGCTGATTAATAATTATCAGAAAAAATAACTGCAAATATATATTTAATAATACATACATTTATGTACATTATGTAAATATATTTTCTGTTAATTATTATTGTTATTATGTCTTCAGCTGCAGGAAGTACATCCTTTGCTGAGCTTTCTTGATGAGGTAGCTGATGTTCGGTTCTTGAACCCTAGGTCGTTTAGGTTGCATCAGGTCACTCGATGGTCAACCTCCCACCTGTAGGCAGAATCATCACCATCCGAGATGAGTCCGATGAGGGTAGTGTCATCCGCAAACTTCAGGAGCTGGACAAACTGGTGAAAGAGGTGCAGCTGTTTGTGTTGAGGGAGAAGAGCAGAGAGAGAATGCAGGTTTGGGGGGATCCGGTACTGATGGTCTTAGAGTCCAAGACGTGTTTCCCCAGCTTCAGGCACTGTTTCCTGTCAGATAGGAAATCTGTGATCCACCTGCAGGTAGAGTCAGGCACACTCAGCTGGGAGAGTTTCTCCTGAATCAGGGTTGGGATGAGGGTGTTGAAAGCAGAGCTGAAATCCAGAAAGAGGATCCTGGCATATGTTCCTGAGGAGTCCAGGTGCTGAAGGATGTAGTGGAGGGCCAAGTTGACTGCCTCGTCTACAGACCTGTTGGTTTTGTAGGCAAACTGCAGGGGGTCCAGGAGAGGGTCGGTGATGTCTTTGAGGTGTGAAAGCACAAGGCGTTCAAAGGACTTTATGACCACAGAGCTCAGGGCGATGGGTCTGAAGTTGTTAAGTCCTGTGATCCTTGGCTTCTTGGGAACAGGGATGATGGTTGACATCTTGAAGCAGGCTGGCATGTGACGCGTCTCCAGTGAGGTGTTAAAAATGCCTGTGAACACTGGAGACAGCTGATCAGTGCAGTGCTTCAAGGACAGAGACAGAATCCGGTCTTTCCCGGCTTTCCAGGGGGTTCTGTCTCCTGAATAGTTTGTTTATGTCCCTCTCACGTATGGAAAAAGTCGTCACTGTAGTGGTTGGAGGGTTGGAGGGGGGGACCTTTAAAGTGGGCATTGGTGGGGGTGACTGGAGCTGGAGCTGGTGGAAGGCGGGGGATGGTTGTTGGACTGTCCCTTTGCCTTTCAAAGCGGCAGTAGAACTAGTTCAGGTCGTTGAGTATGCATTGGTCATTGATGAAGTGGGGGCTCTAGGCTTGTAGTTGGCGATCTGCCTGAGCCCTTTCCAGACAGATGCAGAGTCGTTAGCTGAGAACTGCTGTTGGAGCTTCTCAGAATACAGTTGTTTAGCCTCTTTCACCACCTTGCTAAACTTGTACTTTGCCTCTTTGAATCTATGTTCGTCCCCACTCCTGAAGGCCCCTTACTTTGTCAATCTTAGCTGTCTGAGTTTGGCTGTGAACCAGGGTTTGTCATTGTTGTAACTCACTCTGGTGCATGATGGAACATAGCAGTCCTCACAGAAGCTGATGTATGACGTCACAGTCTCCATGTACTCATCCAGACTGTTGGTAGCAGACCTGAACACATCCCAATCAGTAGAGTCCAAACACGCCTGGAGGTTCTCCCACAGCCTCACTGGTCCACTTCCTTGAAGTCCTCTCCTCAAGTTTGCAGAGCTTTAGTGTCTGCCTGTACGCAGGAATCAGGTGGACCATAACATGGTCAGAGTGGCCCAGTGCAGCACGCGGACGACATGATAAGCATCCCTGACTGTGGTGTCTCAAGGTCTCAAGGTTCTTTATTGTCATGTGCACAACAATTACAGGTGTAGTCATTGGCAATGAAATTCTTGGCTCTCAGGCTCCTTCAGCATTGCAATATACATGAAAACGAAGATTAAAAGAAAGGAAAGAGTAAAATGCAAAATAACACAGTAGTGCAAAATAAACGCAAGTACTGCAAATAGGCATAAGTAGCAAAAAATGTAATAAATAATAAAACTGACATCTCAAGAGTTCAATAGTCTTATGGCCTGTGGAATGAAATTGTCCCTGAGTCTGGTGGTGTGAGACCAGATGTTGCGGTACCATCTGCCAGACGGCAGCAGCTGGAACAGTTTGTTGCAGGGGTGGTGGGGGTCTTTAATGATCCGGTTGGCCTTCTTCCTACACCGCTGGTTGTAGAGGTCCTCCATGGGTGGCAGCTCCGTCCTGGTGATGTGCTGCGCAGTTTTCACCATCCTCTGCAAGGTGTTATGGTTGAGGGCGGAGCAACTACCATACCAGGCGGTGATGCAGCTGGTCAGGATACTTTCGATGGTGCACCTCTAGAAGCTGCAGAGTATCCTAGTGTCCGTGTTAAGCCTCTGCAACCTGCAGAGGAAGAAGCGCTGCTGTTGTGCTGTTCTTGTGATGGTGGGGGTGTGTTGTGATGGACCGTGCACTGCAGCGTCCTCCCACCCAGGAACTTTATTCCATGGGAAGGAAGTTAGTCAATTAGTACCAAGATAGAAGACGTAACTACAGTGTAAGGTTAACAATTTAATTTAGAGGCACGGAAGATGAGTATAGAGTCAGCACTGAGACTTCGATTCGTCCAATTTAAGAGTTGGAGAGACAAAGCCCCGAACTAAGGAAATCATAAGTTTTTATACATCTGGACTTCTCTGGGACCAGGGAGCACAGCCTTGAGTATTATCCTCCTGGCGCCAGGGTGTGCGACCCTGAGTGTTATCAGTGTCTTGCTATGTGTAGCCAGTCACAACCGGCTCTAGCTGGGCCTGAGCGAGTGTTATAATCAGATGTGGTGCATTCTGTTCTGGTGAGCAAGCAGCAGCGAAGCAGTGATTAACATATCATAAGGCTATGGCATGATATGGTGTGATTAGAACTAAGAACAAGTAATTTCATAATAATCCAACAGTTCAGGTCCAGGTCAAATCCTCGCTGATGTGGACCCCGAGGAACCTGAAGCTGACTCTCTCCACTGTCGTCCCATTGATGCTGATGGGGGCGTGTCCTTCTCTCTGCCGCTTCCTGTAATCCACAGTCAGCTCCTCCAGTTTTTCTGACGTTGAGGTGGAGGTTGGTGTCCTGGCACCAAGATGTCAGGGCTCTGACCTCCTCTCTGTATGCCGTCTTGTCGCCGTCGGTGATCAGGCTGATGCCGGTCGTGTCGTCGGCAAATTTGACAATGGTGTTGGAGCTGTGTGGTCACCCAGTTGCGCGTGAGCAGGGAGTAAAGCAGAGGGCTTAGCACGCAGCCCTAGGGGGTGCCGGTGTTGAGAGTCAGGGTGGAGGATGTGGTGGTGCCTATCCGCACTGCCTGGGGTCTGCCCGTCAAAAAGTTCAGGATCCAGTCACAGAGGGCGGTGTTGAGCCCGAGGCCCCTGAGCTTCACGGCGAGCTTGGAGGGCCCACTGGCATTAAATGTTGAGCTGTAGTCAATGAACTGCATTCTCACATATGTGTTCCTCTGGTCCAGGTGGGAGAGGGCAGTGTGGAGGGTGAGAGCGATTGCGTCATCTGTGGATCTGTTTGCCCTGTAGGCAAACTGCAGGGGGTCCGGTGAGTCAGGAAGGGAGGATGTGATGAATGATGTGACTTGCTGCTCAAAGCACTTTGTGATGATGGGGGTGAGTGCTACTGGGCAGTAGTCATTTAGGCAGGAGATGTTGGACTTCTTGGGGACAGGGATGATGGTCGACTTCTTGAAGCATGTGGGGACCACAGACTGGAGCAGTGACATGTTGAAAATGTCTGTAAACACATCTGCCAACTGATCTGCACACACCCTGAGAGCTCGGCCAGCGATGCCATCAGGTCCAGGAGTCTTGTGTGGATTGATCCTTTTTAAAGATCTGCACACATCTGCCCGAGTTAGAATCAGTGGGCAGGGGTTCCTCAGCCAGGGCGCAGCTCTCAAACCATGCAAAGAAAGTGTCTAGATCATCTGGGAGAGATGCAGATGCCTCCTCAGCACCACTCATTGTCCTTTTAGAGTCTTTGATTGTCCTTAGTCCAGACCACATGTTTCTAGAGTTACAGCCCTGGTAGTTGGACTCCACTCTGTTCCTGTACTGCCTCTTTGCACTGCTAACAGCTCTCCGGAGTGCGCACCTGGACTTCCTGTACTCCTCCAAATCACCTGAGTTGTAGGCATCAGTCCATGCTTTAAGTTTGGCATGGACTTCTCTGTTAGCCCAGAGCTTCTGAGTTGGGAATGTCCATACAACACTCTGTCAGAAAGGACCAACCTCTCACCAGAACAGGTGTGTGACCTCCTTGACCTTTGCCTCAGCACTACTTACTTCCAGTACAACGGTGGCTTCTACAGGCAAAAACACGGCTGTGCCATGGGATCCCCAGTATCCCCGATTGTAGCTAACCTGTATATGGAAGAGATGGAGGCGGCGGCCCTGAGAACCTTCAGTGGCCACCCTCCGAGGCATTGGTTCAGATATGTGGATGACACATGGGTCACCATCAGGGAAAGTGAAGTTGAACCTTTCACAAAACACCTCAACTCAGTGGACAAAAACATCCAATTCACAAGAGAGGATGTCAAAGATAACTGTCTGGCGTTTCTAGATTGCTTGGTGCACATTGAAACTAATGGGGAACTCAACATCAGGGTCTATAGGAAACCCACGCACACGGATCAATACCTCCTGTTTGATTCCCACCACCCACTGGAACACAAACTTGGGGTGATCCGTACGCTGAAACACAGAGCGACAAATATCCCATCCAAAACAGATGGTAAAAGAAGGGAACACAAACATATTCACTCTGCTCTTCAAACTTGTGGATATCCAAACTGGGCCTTTATCAAAACAGCTAGAAAGCCCAGGGAGGATAAGAAAGACGAGGACCACAAGAAAAGAAATAATATTGTCATCCCATATGTGGCAGGGGTTATGGAGAAACTCCGGAGGATCTTTAACACCCACCAGATCCCAGTACACTTTAAGCCCAGCAACACACTGAGGCAGAAGCTTGTCCATCCCAAGGATAAAATTCCAAGGGAAAAACAAAGCAATGTTGTGTACGCAGTGCAGTGCAATGAGGAATGCTCTGACCTGTATATTGAGAGACTAAGCAGCCGCTACACAAACGCATGGCACAGCACAGGAGGGCCACCACCACAGGCCAGGACTCAGCAGTCCACATTCACCTCAAGGAGAAGGGCACTCCTTTGAAAACCACAAGGTGCGCGTTCTAGCTAGGGAGGACAGATGGTTTGAGAGAGGGGTCAAAGAAGCCATTCATGTCAAGCTAGAACGACCGTCTTTGAACAGAGGAGGGGGCCTCAGACACCACCTATCACCCACATACAATGCCGTTCTCAGCTCCCTCCCAAGGAGGTGCAGCCAGCCGTTCTCACCTGCAGACAGGTGAAACCAAAACCCCGAGAGGGCGGGAGGGTTAACGACCGCCCATCAAAACTAACGACTCTATTTACATCTAACATATCGTTTGGTTTCGGGTCTTATGACCATCGTTTCCACCACCTTCCTCCTGGTAGATAAATATCAGTTACTCCCCACCAGACTTTCAGAACTGAAGAAGCCTCTTGGATGAGAGGTGAAACGTCTTCGACTCACACGAGAGGTTAGTCCAGTTGCTTTATTTTCACTCATCCACCCATCCACATCAATGGTGTGACAGTGGAGCATGTGACCAGCTTCAAATTCCTGTGGATCCACATCTCACAGGACCTCTCCTGGACAACTAACTAATCCAACCTGGTCAAGAAGGCTCACCATCGCCTCTTCTTCTTGAGGACTTCACATCCTGGTGAATTTCTACCGCTGCACCATCGAGAACATCCTTACCAACTGTATTACAGTCTGGTATGGGAACTGCTCTGTCTCAGACCACAAGGCAATGCAGAGGGTGGTGAAAACCACCCAGTGCATCGCCCGAGCTTCACATCCTGCCATCGACAACATCTGCAGGAAGTGTTGTCTCAGGAGAGCAGCCAACATCATAAAGGAGTCCTACCACCCAGCGCACAGACTTTTTGCCCTCTGGCCCTCTGGGAGGCACTTACAGGAGTCTCCAAACAAGAACCACCAGGTTCAGGAACAGCTTCTTCCCCACAGCTGTCTCCCTGCTGAACTCTGCCCCCTGAGGGCAGGTCTTAACTTCCCCAATACAGGAGGAAATTAATCCTGATCCAGCATTTAATCTATCAAAAGATTCTTCTCCTCTTCCTAAAATGGCGCCGCAGATGGCTGCTGTGTCTCGAGCTCCTCCCGACATTGTTTTCTATTTATTTTTACTATCTTTACTATCTTCTATTTTTTTACTAACGGCTCCGCGGCATGCGAACGGACGAAGCAAGCCCTATCATACAATATGATAGAGAACAACTCCTGCACATAAAGTCGCTGGTGGACAACACTTCTCCACCACGACCAACAAACAACGGGGATCCACCATGGCTACCTGTTGTTGATCCACCTGGGCAATGGAGGAGACGGAGGAAGCAAGGGTCGCGGGTCGGGGTCCTGGTCAGGCTGAGAAAACGGGAAAACCGGCCTCCTCTCCCGAGTATTCTTCTGGCAAATGTCCAGTCAATGGATAACAAGCTGGATGAACTCCGGAGCAGGATGGCATTCCAACGCAACATCAGGAACTGCAACGAGACCTGGCTCGATCCCTCGATCCCGGACTCCGCCATTGTCCCACACAGACTTTCCATTTACCGACAGGACCGGACAATAACATCGGGGAAGAGCAAGGGCGGAGGTGTCTGCTTCATGATCAATAACCAGTGGTGCTCAGATGTGGAGATTATTTCATCTGACTGTTCTCCTAACTTGGAGCACCTCATGATCGGATGCCGGCCCTATTATCTGCCGAGGGAGTTTACATCGGTCGTGCTAACAGCGGTGTACATTCCCCCACATGCAGACACTAACCAAGCGCTGGACGAGCTGTATGGAGTTATCGACAGGATGGAGACCTCAAGGCCCGAGGCTGCTTTTATTGTGGCCGGGGACTTCAACAAAGCGAACATGAGGAAAGTCCTGCCGAGATACTACCAACACATCAGCTGTCCTACGCGAGGAGGCAACACGCTGGACCATGTTTACTCTCCCTTCTGCGATGGATAAAGGGCCCTCCCCCGACCTCCTTTCGCCAAATCAGATCACGCCTCCATCCTGCTTGTGCCTTCCTATAGGCAGAAACTCAAGCGGGACAGACCGATGACGCGGACCATTCAGCGCTGGTCCGCCCAATCAGACTCGGCTCTACGGCACTGCTTCAGCACAACGGAGTGGTGTGTGTTTCAGGATGACAACTTAAACACACACACGGACACGGTCATTTGCTACATCGGCAAATGCATCGACGACGTAGTCCCGCGGATTACTGTACGGACATTCCCAAATCAGAAGCCCTGGGTTAACGGAGCCCGTGCCAAACTTAAAGCACAGACTGATGCCTACAACTCGGGTGATTTGGAAGAGATTTGGAAGTCCAGGTACGCGCTCCGGAGAGCTATTAGCAGTGCAAAGAGACAGTACGGGGACAGAGTGGAGTCCAACTTTTAGGGCTCCAACTCTAGAAGCATGTGGTCTGGTCTAAGGACACTCACAGACTGCAAAAAGACATTGAGCGGTGCTGAGGAGGTGTGTGCATCTCTCCCAGATGATCTGAACGCTTTCTTTGCACGGTTTGAGAGCTGCTCCCCGGCTGGGGAGGTGCAGAAGGCCCAGGACCCCTGCCCACTGATCTTAACTCGGGCAGATGTGTGCAGATCTTTAAAAAGGATCAACACACACAAGGCTCCTGGACCTGACGGCATCCCTGGCCGAGCTCTCAGGGTGTGCGCAGATCAGCTGGCAGATGTGTTCACAGGCATTTTCAACATGTCACTGCTCCAGTCTGTGGTCCCCACATGCTTCAAGAGGTCCACCATCATCCCTGTCCCCAAGAAGTCAAACATCTCTTGCCTTAATGACTACCGCCCAGTAGCACTCACCCCCATCATCATGAAGTTCTTTGAGCGGCTAGTCAAATCATCCATCACATCCTCCCTTCCTGACCCACTGGACCCTCTGCAGTTTGCCTACAAGGCAAACAGGTCCACAGACGATGCCATCGCCTTCACCCTCCACACTGCCCTCTCCCACCTGGACCAGAGGAGCACATATGTGAGAATGCTGTTCATTGACTACAGCTCAGCATTTAACACCATTGTGCCCTCCAAGCTCGTCATGAAGCTCAGGGAACTCGGGCTCAACACCGCCCTGTGCGACTGGATCCTGAACTTTCTGACGGGCAGACCCCAGGTAGAGCGAATGGGCACCACCATATCCTCCACCCTGACTCTCAACACCGCCACCCCCCAGGGTTGCGTGCTGAGCCCCCTGCTGTACTCCTTGTTCACGCACGACTGCGTGGCCACAAACAGCTCCAACACCATCGTGAAGTTCGCAGATGACACGACCGTCATCGGCCTGATCACCGACGACAACGAGATGGCGTACAGAGAGGAGGTCAGAGCCCTGACATCTTGGTGCCAGGACAACAACCTCCACCTCAATGTCGAAAAAACCAAGGAGCTGATTGTGGACTGCAGGAAGCGGCAGGGTGAAGGACACGCCCCCATCAGCATCAACGGGACGACGGTGGAGAGAGTCAGCAGCTTCAGGTTCCTCGGGGTCCACATCAGTGAGGACCTGACCTGGACCCTACACACCAACACAATCACAAAAACAGCACGACGGCGGCTCTTCTTCCTCCGCAGGCTGCGGAGGCTCAACATGGGCAACAGGATACTCTGCAGCTTCTACAGATGCACCATCGAGAGTATCCTGACCGGCTGCATTACCACCTGGTACGGCAGTTGCTCCGCCCTCAACTGTAAGACCTTACAGAGGGTGGTGAAAACTGCGCAGAACATCACCAGGACGAAGCTGCCGTCCATGGAGGACCTCTACACCCAGCGGTGTAGGAAGAAGGCCAAGCAGATAATCAAAGACCCCCACCACCCCAGCAACAAACTGTTCCAGCTGCTGCCATCTGGAAGATGGTACCGCAGCATCTGGTCTCACACCACCAGACTCAGGGACAGTTTCATTCCACAGGCCATAAGACTATTAAACTCCTGAGCTGTCATTTTTCTCCCGCTGTCTGTCATTTTTTTGTCACTTTATTATTTATTACATTTTATATACACTTTAAACTCCACCTGCACCATAAATAGTAAATCTACTACTATGTTTATTGTCTGCTATTTATTTTTGTTTCTTATTTGTTCATTTGCACTACTTGCGTTTACTTGCACTACTGTGTTTATTTTTTTATTTTACTCTTTCTTTCCTTTTAATCTTCGTTCTCTATATCGCAATGCCGAAGGAGCCTGAGACCCAAGAATTTCATTGACAATGACCACTCCTGTAATTGTTGTGCACATGACAATAAAGAACCTTGTAACCTTGTAGGTTAATCGTCTACTCAAACCTGTTTAGCCCCAAGCTCAATATCTACTTGGAGGGATTCTACTCAGATACTTTTGTATGATTTGAGAGAAAGGAAGAATATTTACTGGATTGTAGTGAAGAGACTTGCCTAGCTACTCACTGCCTTCATCCAGACGCCCACCCTGTTTCCACTAAGCTTGAACCACACCCGGAACAGTTCCCAACTAGTGTAGCGCAACCCCAGTCACGTCTGTTAACGGCAGCTCTCTTCTTATGTTTTGGGCTCTTGGCAATTGCTAGGTAACTGTTTATAGACCTCGTTAGGTCCAAAGGATTTGTTTTAAAATCTTGGGGATTAGTGCAACCTGTGAGAATATTATTTCTAACAACCAACCTTCTATTTATGCCGGCAAAGAGTACTCAATGATGACTATGATAACTTTACTTTAAATGCAATATTGATTAATATTATTCTTTATAATTTTAGCAGGAGCAAAGCATACAGCATGAATTCTGATTAATACATCTTAAAATTAATACTCAAATTATAAATCAATTCCTTAACTTAAACTTTCTGTAACCTTGGAAAAATATTGAATTTAGGAGAGAGAGAGAGTGGTCGACTGCATTGCCATTGCTATCGTCCAGTTTCCAATCCTGCCCAGAAACCAGACACTGATTTGGGCAATCGGAAAGAGAGGCTTATTAATCCAAATCAGAGTTCATGAGTCAATATTCGGTAGAATCTTCCTTTCTTAAGATCTTTGTCAACATTAAGCTGACTCACAAATGCCTTCTGTTCTCCTTTTGATAGGTGATGGTGATAATCTGCTGGAAACCTCTTCTCTCAATGGCTATTCATCCATCACCTGAACAGGTCTCGGTGAATTTGTTTCGGTGATTAGGCTCCGATGAATAAGCCCCGATGAACCAGCATACATGGACTTGCTTTGGTGTATTAGCCCCGATGAATAGCGTCGTAACTTCTGTGTTTCAGCCTTTAATACTCCTCTCTTTGTCTTACCACATCTCTCTTTCCAATACACACTAATGCATTACCTTCTCTCTCCAATACACACTAACACACATCAGTTGAGAAATACTTTCACCATTTCTACACTTCTGCTTTTCCTTCAGTGGTGCAACCCAGGCCGCACCCAGGCCGTCTTGACACACACAGCCAAAGCTTTTCTCTTAGTAATACATTGTTCACAATCATAAAATCAACTTAACAATCATTACTTAAATCAAACATCTTATAATCCTCCTGGATATTGAATTAATCACAAAAACATTCATTTTCATATTCAGATCAATCATGATATTGATTACTCATTACTCATTCATTTCAATGATTTATTTTCATCTTAAAATCATCAATAAAATATCATTGCACATTCACTGAAAACCTTATTTTAACACTCAACTTATAATCATAACTTTGATTCGTCATCATCTTCATAGAATTACCACAACATATCCTTATTAAAACATTTCATATAATCAACACTTTGCATTGATTCTTATCATTCATTATTTTTGATTAGTAATATAATACTTTGCGGTTGGTGAAATCTCAACTCTTCTTGACAGGCCCCCACCCACTTCCACACAAACACCTGTTAACCTGTTATAGTCTTTACATACCTGTAGGAACAGCATATTTATTCATTCTTACCTGCACACTGTAGCAACAAATATTTATTAATTTGCACTATGTATGTATACTATGTATATTATATAAAGGTATATACTGTACATTAGATATTTAATTCACTGCTTAATCACTTCTGGTTGGATGCTAACTGCGTTTTGTTGCTCTGTACTTGTGACATGTGCAATGACAATAAAGTTTAATCTAATCTAATCTAATTACTTCCTTAAATGCTACTGTTGGATTATTATGAAACTGTGTTCTAATCACACCATATCATGCCATAGCCTTATGATATGTTAATCACTGCTTTGCTGCTGCTCGCTCACCAGAACAGAATGCACCACATCTGATTTTAACACTCGCTCAGGCCCAGCTAGAGCGACTTGCGACTGGCTACACATAGCAAGACACTGATAACACTCAGGGTCGCATTCCCTGGCGCCAGGAGAATAACACTCAAGGATGTGCTCCCTGGTCCCAGGAGGAGTCCAGATGTATAAGAACTTATGATTTCCTTAGTTCGGGGCTTCGTCTCTCCAACTCTTAAAGTGGATAGATCAAAGCCTCAGCGCTGACTCTTTACTCATTTTCCGTGCCTCTAAAATAAATTGTTAACCTTACACCGTAGTTACGTCTTCTATCTTGATAGCAGTTGACTAACTTCCTTCCCCTGGAATAAAGTTTCTGGGCGGGAGGACCATCATTACCCTCAGCACATTTAGGAATTTGGTCCTGTGGCTGCCCTGTGGACAATGATATTTGAGGCCAAACAGCCTTTTCAAGAGAGTTGTCAGGTAAACAGGCCTTTCAGGAATATCTTGCTCCATCCCGCTCATTGCATGCATTGCATACCATGAATCACATGTGGTCAAACTATCTCTCTCAGTCACAAAAACAACAGAGGGCTTTCTAGATGTATTTGAGGATAACCTAAAAGACTTGGTGAAGTGCAGATTCCTTGCTGTCAAAACAGTGAATGTTGCTGACAATCTTTGCTTCTGAGGCACCATCAGTTGGAATATTGTGTGTTGCGGTTCCACTGAAGGATTGCCTGACTTTGGCGGGGGGGACAAATGCTCTCAATTATGATGAGGATTTAATTCTTACAGATACATTCCTCAGTTCCGTATTTCAGAGATAGCTTTTTCCTCTTGAAATGGGTACCCCTGCAAAGCTTCGTATCATTTTGGGAGATGATGAAACTCGTACACTGGTTCTTGTTGCAGGCATCCTCTGTACACTTCAGGACCTGATGTAATTTAAGAGTCCGTTCATATTAAAGGGATGTTCACTGTGATGTATGAAGACATGGATCTTGGTGGCCAGTTTGGTGGCCAACATTCTTCATGGAAAAATCGTACAAGACAAGGCTACACTAAAGCTTGTAATGACTCAACCAACTATCTTCGCACCCGGTAAGTGTCACATGTTACTTCCATTGTGAAGTAAAATTCACCAGGACTGCTGGCAGCATAACACTTAAAAAAAAAAATTTTTTTCACAAAATTGCTGCAATTAATTTGAAATTGAATCACCTTACCTGGGTCTGGGGATGATCTGGACTTCAGATAGAGTGAGATGAACATTTGCAAGTTTAGGAATTTTACAATAGGCTTCCTTACCCTTTTTTAATGGCGCCAGTTGGAAATGTACAGAACCACTCTATCCAGTCAATAGATGTCCACCAGTCCAAGGTTAGTGAGTTGCTGACATTGCCATATTGTGGAAGAAAAATAATTCCTCAGGTCCTAAATTGTGGCCGGTTCAGATGAGTTTTATTCACTGTACAGTTGAGAAAGAAGCTCACACAGTGGCCGCAAAGTTCTGTCTCTGGCCAGTTCACAGAGCAAGGTTTTTATCCACAAACATCAAAGAGTAAGACTTAAAACAAAGGTCAGGAAGATTGGTTGAATACATTAGCAGTGACAGAGTGTAGGAAGTCACAGTCAAATAACAAAATCACAGTCACAATACAATCAATCTCTGCTGCTGAGACCCTTTGACACCTCTGGAGCATGAACAAAAGGTAGCTGTGTGAATAGGTGAGAGAGAGACAACTTCCTTGAAGACTGACTTCAGGATGTCTCTGTTTAAGAAGTCTACATACAGTGAATTGTAAGCAAAGTAACAGGAAGAAACTTAATCAAGCACTATAATAAAAGTGCAAGGTTAAACATTTTCTTCTACACTGGGCTATATGTGGAATAAATCAGTTGTAAATTTCACCATGCCCTGGTCCTCTTGCAGTGCCTTCATTTTGAGGGGACGTAGTAATCCTGTCACTGCCTCCACCTGTGATGGCAGTGGCATTGCATCATCCTTGGTGATGCATTATGCTGTATTATGGCCATTCAGGGTGATCCAGGAGAATCTTTGGAAATAAAGGGAAATTCAGTGTACCATTAGTTTGCCCCAGTGGTCACAGTGACTGCTGTTACGCAGTTTCACTTCAAGTGATTAACACGTGGAAAAACATCAGTGGCAAGAGATGGCAAACAAAGAGATTTATTGAAATACTGCAAAAGAAACCAAATGTTACATGTTTCCATTATTTCCTATTTTGTATTTTGTTGTCGTTGTTGCTGTTGTTCTTTTCAATCAAGCAATCAAGCAGCTTCCATGTTGAAAACACAGTAAACACTAAGTCTCTGAAACAATCCTGCCCAGTTCAGACATTCATGTATTGAGGGCAGATCTTTGTTCAGAATCTTGTTACACGTACACCTTCAGACAGGAAAAAACTGAAATCCAGCACATTGCTTTTTAAAATCAATTATATACATTGTCTCACAGCATTTACACATAGAAGAAAAAGTAAAACAAAGCAAGTACCACAGAAGAACTGTATCTGTCAATTCAAGGTTAAAACACACACACACACACACACACACACACACACACCATGTAGAAAGAAGAGACAGTGAAGCATGATACTGCCAGAGTAGTATTGTCTTTATTAAAGCTGACAGTGAGAACTAGCAGGGTGCCATGGAGTTCGGCAGTAGGTGGGGTGTGGTGGGAATGGGAGCAGGGGTGACAGTAAAGGTTGCTGGTAAGGAACATGCAAGCACAGCAATGAGCTTAGAGCAGGGAGAATGCAGTATATCTTTCTCACAGCTGACTTCACTTCACTTCACTTACACTTAAGTCTCATTCAGAAAGAAGGGTGCAATTTCAATTTTGGGTGCAAAGTCAATTTTCCTACAAATGCTGCTGGAAAATGTTTGATTTTCTCTTATTCGAGACAGCTAGCTTGTATTGTTGGCAGGTCACGATCCCTATGAAAGTCATTTCAAGGGTTGTGTGCATGGATGTAAACCATGCTGAGACTTTTTCGGGAGTGTAATTATGAATGGACTTGAATTTCATGGATATTTCATGCCCTATGATGAAAGATACACTGGTATCTACAATCAGAATCCTCTGACAATCTAACCTGTTGGATTGTGTAAGAAAATTAAACTGTCTAAAAATTCCCTTTTGGTTTGATGGTTTGAAAAATAATGTTTGATGAGGAAATCTAGCTGTAAACATTTAGCGTTGTAGGTGAGAGCACTGTAAAATGAGTCAGTCACTTCTGAATGACCTGTTAGCAACATGGATGAGGAACCTGTAAAAAATGAATTTGCTTGTGTACTGTGTAAGGAAGTTTAGGTTTAATCAGAACCATATTTTGCCCCTTGAGCTTACTGTGGAAAATGCGCTCGCTGCTCAGACCATTCAGTACTACAAAGTTGTGCAGTCCCCTATACTCCATTCAGCTTCTGACACTGTGTGTCACATGTGTGCTAGATTAAATTTTTTGCTGCAGCTTTCTGCATTCTGCATTCTGTCAAATCCCTTTTCATACTCCCTGCACTCTGCCCCTGCCTCTTACTCAACAGGGGGGTGGTAGAGTGATAATTATTTATTGAGCAGTATATATTCTTTATAATCTCAACAAGTCATACTGAATGGAAAACAGTGAGGAAATAAACACAAGATAAACAGTTACATTTATCACTGTACTCCAGAGTTGACAGCCAGGTACTGGGAGAGGGCAATTCCTGATTTTGTTCACACTTGCCTCACTTCATATTATGCACAGGTGACATTATCTCGAGTGACAGAAATCATCATTTCTGGCAACTCAAAATAATTTTGTGACATAGGCCAGTGGCCAGGTTTTTCTTCATCAAAACTGCTCTGCCATTACAAGGGATTCAGTTGAGGTTAACTGGTAGCTTCCAGTAATGACTTACTTTCCTCTTCTTTGTAAAAAAACAAAAAAAAACCCCAACCTGCTCATTATATCCACTAAACCAAGAGCTCATCAACCAAAAGCTTAGCAGACTACTCAATAATAATAATCAGATGAAAAGGATCCTCCCCCCTCATCTTTTCATTGTGATAATGTTCTTAATGAAGGCTCCGTGTATGGCACAAAGGAGGTGTGTCTGCCACAGTGCAAACAAATCACAGAGGATAACATGAGCTATCAGAAGTTTCACCCTGGTAGTTGACATGGTGGATGGTGGGAAACTCTACCAGGGAAGAGAAAAAGAAATTTATTATGCAGCAGAGGGTTGTCGGATAATCTATACAAAGTCTTAACAAACAAATTTTAAAAGTCTTTCTAAACTGAGTAGTGCTGAAAATGGAGATGGTCTGTTATGATCAAGGAGTTGATAAAGTCAAGGCACCCACATTAATACCATTTGGAAACTCTTGGCTCATCTTATCCTGATCTCTCCTTCACACTTACAGTGGGGCAAAAAAGTATTTAGTCAGCCACCAATTGTACTCCCATTTGAAAGATGAGAGATGCCTGTAATTTTCATCATAGGTACACTTCAAATATGAGAGACAGAATGGGGGGAAAGAATCCAGGAAATTCCTTTGGTAAATTAAGTATTTGGTCACCTAAAAACAAGCAAGATTTCTGGCTCTCACAGACCTGTAACTTCTTCTTTAAGAGGCTCCTTTGTCCTCCACTCATTACCTGTATTAATGGCACCTGTTTGAACTCAGTATCAGTATAAAAGACACCTGTCCACAACCTCAAACAGTCACACTCCAAACTCCAATATGGCCAAGACCAAAGAGCTGTCAAAGAACAACAGAAACAAAATTGTAGACCTGCACCAGGCTGGGAAGACTGAATCTGCAATAGGTTAGCAGCTTGGTGTGAAGAAATCAACTGTGGGAGCAATTATTGCAAAATGGAAGACATACAAGACCACTGATAATCTCCCTCGATCTGGGGCTCCATGCAAGATCTCACCCCATGGGGTTAAAATGATCACAAGAACGGTGAAGAAAAATTCCAGAACCACACGGGGGGACCTAGTGAATGACCTGCAGAGAGCTGGGACCCAAAGTAACAAAGGCTACCATCACTAACACACTATGCCGCCAGGGACTCAAATCTTGCAGTGCCAGATGTGTCCCCCTGCTTAAGCCAGTACATGTTAAGGCCCATCTGAAGTTTGCTAGAGAGCATTTGGATGATCCAGAAGAGGAATGGGTGAATATCATATGGTCAGATAAAACCAAAATAGAACTTTGTGGTAAAAGCTTAACTTGTCGTGTTTGGAGGAGAAAGAATGCCGAGTTGCATTCAAAGAACACCATACCTACTGTGAAGCATGGGGGTGGAAACATCATGCTTTGGGGCTGTTTTTCTGCAAGGGGACCAGGACGACTGATCCGTGTAAAGGAAAGAATACATGGGGCCATGTATCATGAGATTTTGAGTGAAAACCTCCTTCCATCAGCATTGAAGATGAAACGTGGCTGTGTCTTTCAGCATGACAATGATCCCAAACACACCGCCCGGGCAACGAAGGAGCAAGCTCGTTCATGAAGCTCAGGGACCTCGGGCTCAACACCGCCCTGTGCGACTGGATCCTGAACTTTCTGACGGGCAGACCCCAGGTAGTGCGAATGGGCACCACCACATCCTCCACCCTGACTCTCAACACCGGCACCCCCCAGGGTTGCGTGCTGAGCCCCCCTGCTGTATTCCTTGTTCACGCACGACTGCGTGGCCACACACAGCTCCAACACCATCGTAAAGTTTGCAGACGACACGACCGTCATCGGCCTGATCACCGACGGCGACGAGACGGCGTACAGAGAGGAGGTTAGAGCCCTGACATCTTGGTGCCAGGACAACAACCTCCACCTCAACGTCGACAAAACCAAGGAGCTGATTGTGGACTACAGGAAGCAGCAGGGTGAAGGACACGCACCCATCAGCATCAACGGGACGACGGTGGAGAGAGTCAGCAGCTTCAGGTTCCTCGGGGTCCACATCAGTGAGGATCTGACCTGGACCCTACACACCAATATCATCACAAGAACGGCACGACAGCGGCTCTTCTTCCTCCGCAGGCTGCGGAGGCTCAACATGGACAACAGGATACTCTGCAGCTTCTACAGATGCACCATCGAGAGTATCCTGACTGGCTGCATCACCGCCTGGTACGGCAGTTGCTCCGCCCTCAACCGTAAGACCTTACAGAGGGTGGTGAAAACTGCGCAGCACATCACCAGGACGAAGCTGCCATCCATGGAGGACCTCTACAGCCAGCGATGTAGGAAGAAGGCCAACCGGATCATTAAAGACCCCCACCACCCCAGCAACAAACTGTTCCAGCTGCTGCCATCTGGCAGACGGTACCGCAGCATCCAGTCTCGGACCACCAGACTCAGGGACAGTTTCATTCCACAGGCCATAAGACTATTAAACTCCTGAGCTGCCACTTCGTCACTTTTTGTTATTTATTACATTTTATATACACTTAAACTCCATCTGCACCATAAAAGTCAATCCACCACTTATACCACTATTTATTTTTTAAATTTTATTTGTTTATTTGCACTACTGCGTTCATTTGCACTACAATGTTTATTTTCTATTTCTCTCTTTCTTCCTTCTAACCTCACTCTCTATATCGCAATGTCGAAGGAGCCTGAGACCCCAAGAATTTCATTGCATGACTACTCCTGTAATTTTGTGCACATGACAATAAAGAGGTGGCAAGATGGAAGCCTTATCTCACAAAGAAAAACATCCAAGCCCAGCTTAATTTTGCAAAAAGACATCTGAAATCTCCCAAACGCATGTGGGAAAATGTGTTATGGTCTGATGAAACCAAGGTTGAACTTTTTGGACATAATTCCAAAAGGTATATTTGGCACAAAAACAACACTGCTCATCACCAAAATGACACAATACCTACAGTGAAGCATGGTGGTGGCAGCATCATGCTTTGGGGCTGTTTTTCTTCACCTGGAACTGGGGCCTTAGTCAGGGTGGAAGGAATTATGAACAGTTCCAAATACCAGTCAGTGTTGGCACAAAACCTTTGGCCTTCTGTTAGAAAGCTGAAGATGAAGAGGAACTTCATCTTTCAACCCGACAATGACCCAAAGCACACATCTAAATCAACAAAAGAATGGCTTCACCGGAATAAGATTGAGGTTTTGGAATGGCCCAGCCAGAGTCCAGACCTAAATCTGATCAAACATCTGTGAGGTGATCTAAAGAGGGCTGTGCGCAAGAGAGCATTTTTGCAAAGAAGAGTGGGCAAATATTGCCACATCATGATGTGCCACGCTGATAGGCTCCTACCCAAAAAGACTGAGTGCTGTAATAAAAGCCAAAGGTGCTGCAACAAAGTTATTAGTTTGAGGGTGTGCATATTTACGCAACCAGGTTATTTTAAGTTTTTTATTTTATATTTTCCCCCTTTTAAAGTTTTCAGTTTGTTTTTCAATTGCATTGTACAGGTTATAGGTCACATTAAAGGTGGAAAAAGTTGTGAAATTATTTATCTTGATGTAATTTTTTTTACATCACAAAAACCTGGTATTTGAACAGGGTTGTGTAGACTTTTTGTATCCACTGTATCTCCGCCATAGTTTGCAAATAAATTCTTTAAAAATCAGACAATGTGATTTTCTGGATTTTTTTTTTCTCATTCTGTCTCTCATATTTGAGGTATACCTATGATGAAAATTACAGGCATCTCTCATCTTTTAAGTGGGAGAACTTGCACAATTGGTGGCTGACTAAATACTTTTTTGCCCCACTGTAGTTGTCACCACGTGTATTCCAAACCATTTACCTCATACAATATCACATTAACCAAATCTGACTTGTTTCAATTATAAATATCAGAGACTGCATCAGTATCTTCATCAGACGCTTCACCTCTCCAGTACAATGTATTGTTGGTTGACATGAACACGTTGTTGAGTAATGTGTTCATAAAGTTCAGCGTAATGATACGATAGTGTAACATTGATTCTCTATGGATAAGTATGGTTGAGAGTTTATATATAAACCTAGTGAACGCTGCCTGCTATCCTTTGTGTTTCACAAGTTTCTCAATATTTTGCTCAGGGACCTTTTGTTAAATCAGAGACATCAACATCAACTTCAATGGGTGCATTCTGACTTGTCATAGCAGGAAAAGGTGGAACAGTGAAAACAACAGCACAACTGCCTTTCTACTCCAGAAAGGGACACTGATAAACATCTTTACTCTGATCTATGACACTAGTCTCTTATTACATTCAATTCATGCTGACTTAGCATGAATTCATGCTGAATTTTGAGGAATTTCCTCAGGTTTTTGTAGTTGGTGGTAATTCCATTGTAAATGACAATGAACTCTGACTTTTTTCAGATCTATGATGATTGCTGTTAATTACGCTTGGTACACCATGAGAACATTGTATCCGTGCTGACTCAGTACAAAGTGAATACAAGATGTGTTTTTTGTTGTTTGTTGTGAAGAGTAAACAGCTGTGTAATAAGCTGTTGAAATGCCACAAATCTCCTGCTGTGTATATGTTGTAAACATATTAACAGACTGAACAGGCAGAACTTTTCAAAGCACTTAAACACTGCTCATGTCTTGCTTTTAATGTGGGATTTAGGTCAGTTATTATTACTATAAATCAGCTGTAAAACAATAAAAATATTCAGAACCCTTTGCTTTTTGCACACAATGTTTTGTAGATGAATTTTTACTTCAGGTACCTCAGGCATTTGTCAATAAATCTACTCTCAGTAAACCAGAATGATGAAGTGAAATGACATTTAATGAAAAAAATCTTGTGTATTAAAGTATTCAGACCCTTTTTGTGGGCCCAAACTCCAAACTGTGGTCAAGTGCATCCTCTTTGCTTTAATTAGCCCTTGAGATGTGTCTACAACTTGACTGGGATCTACCTGGGCCGAACTGACCTTACTGATCATATGGCTAAAACCATCCCTACAGTGGAGCATAGTGGGGACAGCATCATGCAATAGGGGAGGCTTCTCAGTGGCAGGGATGAGGAGACTGGTCAGAATTAAGAGAATGCAGCCAAACACAGAGAGGTCCATGAAGAAAACCTGCTCCAGACTACACATGACCTGAGGCAATACACATATTTTTTACCACAACAATGAGCCAACGACTTAAACCCTACAGGACATCTGGGGACTTCCTGAGGGTCTGCCAGGAAAACTGAATCAACAGCCCAAATGTAGTTTGCAGAGACTTAACTAAGTATTCTAAAACATGTTTATGGATAATTGAATGCAGACTGATGGGTAAAATTACAACTTTATCAATAAAAAATATCAATCAACTACATAATAGAAAACTGTGAAAAAAGTAATGTAGTCAGGATACTTTCCACTGTATGTAAGAAGATGACATCCCATGTATTCATAGTCCCACTTTAAACGGTTTGATTGGTCAGCATTTCTTCTACTGGGGAATCAGGGAATGAGCACGGAACCAGGCCTATATGACTCTCTGAACAGATCAGAGATATAGAAAATGATTTCGAGGTCTGTGCAAGGCTACATCTAAACGGACAGTTCATCAAACCTGTTTGACAAGCAAGAAGGTACTCCGTAATTCGTTGTAGTGAAGCAGTCACTTTATGGGTCCTTGGACAATCAAAGTGCATTTCACTCTTGTTGCTGTTGCTCAAGTAAACTATCATTGTTTGTCTGTTTATGCTGTCCATAGAGAAAGAGTTTGTCCTATGTTTATTTGTTTCTCCATACTGAAAATTTTGTTCATATATATTAATTCCACATTCTCCTAAATTGATCCTAATTTGAGTTCATGTTATTCCAGACCAAGGAGGACTAGATTCATTTTCCTCATATCAACATTGATTTCTAAAAAAAAACATTTTAGTCTTCCTCTTCCATCCATTCATTCAAACAAGTATTAATTTTCACAAATTTTCCACTCAGCCCCAGCATGACATTCTCTAAACCTGTGAGAAATTCTGGTCCGTCTATTTCGAACATGGGGCAGTTTGTCTGTAGTGCTTGTCCTAAACGTGTGACACCTTTTGTGACTCTCTTGCCTGTTTGATGCTGTACAGCCACTTAATGACCCTTGCATTGCGCTCCACAGCTGAGATTCCATAAGGAACACGCTCCCCGGCCTCCTCCTCTTCATCCTCACCTTCATCTCTCTCTGATAACCCATCATTGGATGATCGCCGTGACTGGTCACAGTCTGAGGATATCATGGAAGCTGATCGGAAATTCAGGCTGACAATGTCTGAGTTGGCTCGTGCAAAGCTCTCTGGACAGACTGACTCCAGTTCCTCTGGGTCGAGGCCGCAGTAGTTAAAAAAACGTTCCACATCAGCTCCAGCCCGGGAGTACCGGTCTGACAGGTCTGATTTAGATCTGTGTAGGGAGGAGCGACGAGCCACCGATGAACCAAGTTCAAGTTCCAGATTGGGATCCATTGAAGTATTGGAAGGGTCTCCAAAATCACAAGGTAGCGAAAGGGGGGTGGTGTTTTCACAGGGTGAGGAGGACAGAGTTGGATGAGGGGGAGGCAGAGACAAGGAAAGTGCAGGAGGGGGGAGGAAGGCGGCGTTGGGTTTTGGAGGGAGGGGTGGGGCTGAGGAGCTGCTGGATCGGGCAGTGCGGAGTGGTTTGCCATTGCACAATCGCAGGAGATCGGATGAGGACTGGGAGGTAAGTAGAGGCGTTAGTGGCGAGTGAGAACGATCAGCAACTCCTCCCTCACCTCCTCTCTCATCCAGGACTCGTTTGGTGAGGTTGAGATTTCCTCCATGCTGTTGACTGCGACGTCCCCCGCTGTTGACTGTAGGGACCTTCAGGGAATGGGGGAAGGATCGGAGGGAGTGTGAGGTACTTGGACTGGGAGCTGAGTCTGGTGGTTGTTCATTAAGTGTCATTGTAGATCGGTACGTTAATGGTATCCTAGGAGTCAAAAACAGAAAAATTAATAAATGTAATGCAGTAGAATAAAGCAGGAATGAAGTTCCAAAAAATTAAGTTTGAATTTGAGTGACAGTCAGTCCCTCCTCATACTTTCAGATCCTTTTACCTTGGACATAGCCTTATAAAGTCACAAAATGCACATGGTTACTCCATAACCACTGATACTGCCACTGCTCTCATAGCTCTCTTAGATCATTGTTATACATCTTGGGCCAGGCTGATTCTATGGAAAAGAGTTACATACATGTTTTAATGATTGTGTCAGCCCAGGAAACTCACCTTTTACTCAACCAACCCAAAGTATTTGTTTTACTGGCAGATACTGGAAGCAGTACTTGCAACAAAGCCATACTTGTATGACATGCTATGTCTTAGCTCAGTCAGGTTTTAGCAGATATGGTGGAATTCTAAACAATGTGAAAATAATCCTAAACAATGAATTATCCTATTAAAATCCACAGCATTGTGTTTAAACACATTTTGATTAATGACTAGCAATCTCAGTTTTCCTTCAGAAAACCTTAAACCCAAAATGTGACAACATCAAGGTCAAGGTGAAGCATTGGCAGTGGATGTGTTCAAATAAAAATCACCACTGATTAAATGTTAATCTAATTCACACATTTACACAAACTACACTCTCTACACTACTCTACACAATATGCAGGCATTGAAGTTTACCCTGAGGGTGCCCAGCTTCTTGCCAGTCCCCCTGATGATCTCATCAATACAGAACTCTTAGCTGCACCTCCTAGTCCTTCAGATCCAGCTCCTGAAGAGGATGAGGAGTTAAGCAGATTTTTAAGAATCTCCAGGTTTAAATTCTCCCGTTTGCTGCTGTCACTGCTGGTTGCACATGTGTCTGACTTGGCGTTGTTATTGGATGCTTTGAAAGGTATCCCTCCATTTCCCCCTCCACCAATCCCAGAGCCTCGCTTAGACAGGAAGGCGTGGCCAACGGGAGGCTTGGCCAGCATGGGTGGTTTGATTGGCTCCTGCTTGGCGTTGATAACTTCCTGACTTTTGACATATTTGGCTTTGTCCGCTTCTAGTCTCTCAACAGCACTGAGGCGCTTTGGGTTAGGTTCCACCTGAGACACACATTCAGAAAAATATACAGTATTATAATGAATAATCCACTATTCCATTGTCTATACACACATCATATCCACTCATTCCTTCAACTGCAGGCTTAGAAAAAAGCTAACAAGCAGCAGAGCTAAAATGTTTAACATTCCCTTTGTAACTGAGTTACAGTGTAGATAATGAAGCACATATACAGCCCTGCAGTCTTCTTTATTGGACTTTTTAATCCCCTCGCCTTCATCCCCCTTCATATTTGATATCTTTGTATCATATTTGATCCATCAAACATTTATTGCAAATTATTGACAACAAAAAAATACAAATATTGTTCACTGCATTTGGAATATATAAATTAGATTGGTTGTTTTTTCTCAAAACTTAAGGCTACTACTTGCAACTTTCTGTTCCATGATGTTCTGAAACCTGCTCAATTTACAACAATACAGCTAGACAAGATGACAAGCAGCGCTCTCTTTGCCAGTGCAAGAGTCGTAGAATGGTTTTGTCTTATCGCAAATCTTTGGTGTAAACTGGCTTTTAGAACAAAGCCAACATGCTTAACCTGAAAATCTGTCGGCAGTGGACATTAGTGCAACACAGGGCTGACAAAGCAATTCCACTACATGTTCGGCGTTTACTATTATTTTTCTTCCACTCTTCTTCCACACATTTGAGCCTCAACTTTTACCATGCATGTCATAGAAACTGTTCAAATGTCAAAATGTGTCTCGATTAGGAGATGATTGCTATTACTTTTCTCAGCAATATGTCTCATAATTTTAAAAATATTCAACATTTTTTCAGGAACTGTCCTCATTAAAAATGAGATAAAAGGATGTTCAAAACTTCTAAAACTTCCATTTTCATATTCAGCTGCTTCTGCATACCTCAGCTACAAATTTCATTCAAACTTTAAACAGGTCACAAGACTTTCATCTGTTACCATGTTATCTTTTCAATAGCTTCTACAGTTCTTGAATTATCACAGTTTAAGTTGTATGTTTTTTCTGACAGTTTTTATGTTCATAATGGGTGCGTATTGGGACAGCTAGAGTTTTTTCCCCCACAAAACTATCCCTATTGTATTTCTGTCCTTGCAGCTACCACATCTTTAATTTCTCACATGCAATATTTGTGAGAAATTTGTGCCAATTCACACAGTGTGACTCCTTCAGCCATAGGACTTGCAGTTATTACATTGTCAGACCTTATGCAACAAGAGGTTTTCTTAACTGCTCCACTGACTAATGTTAAATGAGGTGTCTCCTGAGCAAAATCACAATTATGAGGATTATTTAAATTGTCCTATCCAAGTCATTTTTTCATTATATCCACACAAATGGCACATGCATGTCTTTGGCCAAGTCTTCTGACACTCAGTGTGAACTAACTACAGTGGTATGCAAAGGTTTGCAGTTTAGGAAAATCATTGCATCAGTTGCTGATCTTTTGAAGCAGCAACTTTATTTTAACATATATTAGACCTTATGGAAACAGAAACATCTCAGTAGTAAAATCATTTTTATTGGTCAAACAGAAACATTTTAATGTGCATTTAAACAAAAATCGGCATGTGCATAAATTTGGGTACCCCAAAGAAATAATTCCATTAATATTTAGTAGAGCCCCCTTTTGCTGCAAAAGTAGCCTGTAGACGCCTCCTATGGCCACAGACAAGTCCTTGAAGTCTGGCAAGTGGTATTTTGGCCCATTCCTCCATACAAAACGCCTCCAGTTCAGTCAGGTTTCTTGGCTTCCGTGCGTAAACAACCTGCTTCAAATCAATCCATACATTTTCAATGATGTTAAGGTCTGGGGACTGGGATGGCCATTCCAGAAGACTGTACTTGTGATTCTGCATGAATTCCTTGGTGGATTTTGAACAGTGCTTAGGATCATTGTCCTGCTGAAAAATCCAACCCCGGCATAGCTTCAACCTTGTGACCAATTCTTCAACATTCTTGTCAAGAATCTGCTGATACTGAGAGGAATTCATGTGGCCCTCAACTTTAACAAGGTTTCCAGTCCCTGTGCTAGCCACACAGCCCCATAACATGATAGACCCTCAAACCAAATTTCACAGTAGGCAATAAGTTCTTGTCATGGAATTCAGTGTGTGTTTTTTTCGCCATGCATACCTCCTCTTGTTCTGACCAAATAACTCTATCTTAGTTTCATCTGACCACAGTATTTTTTTCCAAAATGCTTCTGGCTTGTCCAGATGTGATTTTGCTCATGCGACTCTTCCTGTGACAAACACTCAGGAAAGGCTTTTAGCGCATCACCCTTCCAATGAGCTTTTCCTGGTGCAAAATATGCTGGATTGTGGAACGATGAACAACCACACCATCAGTAGCCAGATGTTCTTGTAGTTCTCGGGAGGTGGTCTGTGGCTTGTCTGTGACCATTCTAACAATCCTTCACCTGTGCCTTTCTGGTATTTTTTTTGGCCTACCACATCTTTCCTTCACAAGGACTGTTGTTGTGGCCTTCCATTTCTGCACCACATTTCTGACTGTAGAGGCAGACAGTCCAAACCTTCTTGATAATTTCTTGTACCCTTCTCCTAATTCATGATAATGAATTATCTTAGTTTTTAGGTCAGTGGAGAGTTGTTTTGATGTCTCAATTTTGCCACACTCTAAAAAAGAACCTAGGACAGCACAGCCAGCAATTGCCTCTGTTAAATAGCCTTTTTCTTTGTAATTGAAGGTCTCACAAGCTAGTCAAAGCAATTTTGTGCTGCAACTTGTCAGCTATAAATCCCAACAGGTCTTGAAATCAATGTGCCCAAACTTTTGCAAACTTTTGCAAAAAACTTTTATTTTATCATAATAAAACTATGTAATGCTACTCAAAGAATTTTGGTCTGGAATACACTCAAATGTGTGCCCAAACTTTTGCATACCACTGTATCATTAATATGAGTTACTGTATGTTTTTTGTATTTTGTTGGGTGTCTGGCACTCAGTCTCTTCTCATTGTTACTGCTTTTTTTCCTGTTAAGGCCTTGTCTTTACCATGACAACCTCTGAGGGCAGGCACACAGCTGATTCAGATCAGTTGATTGGACGCTCTTCTCTTCATACAACTTCAACTGTTTCTTCAAACAAATTCATGGCAGCAACGCAGTGGAGCCTGTTTTTTAGCCCTCCATCTATCCAACACCATTTGTCACACAAACATCATTCAATTTTTAAAACAAACAAATAAATATTCAACTTTTTATTACAATTTGTCACCATATAAATGAATGGACACAATGTTCAGGGGGCAGCATCAGGTGACATCATGAATAGAGTAGGAGAAGGTGTTATACTGATTTGAAAAAAGTCTGCTCAACTCATGCTCATAACTAAAACTTTCATTCTACACAACAATTTTTTTAATGTCAGATCGTATGTAAATGTTTTCTTTTACATAATGTGACTAAGCAAACAGGCTTATACGTTTTATTCCATGACACTGTGAGGGACAGGAGTACCATCCATAGACTCAGATACAAAATAGGAACCACATTTTCAGAGAAAACTGAAACCACCCTTTTTTTAAACTCCAATTTAAACTAAATAAAATAAATTCTTATTATCATCATTATTATTACCTTGCAGTGCTTTTAATGTTGTACACAAAACATACTTAGCAAAGTAATGTAACAGTACCTGTCTCCTGAAGTAGTCAGGGCCCTTGTTGAGGATGCGGAGGGGTACACCAGAACTGAAGGGTGTTGCAGGGCCAGCAGCCTTGCTATCTCTCAGGTCTGGAGCCAGTGTCTCTGTCGGCATGGCAATGAGGTGAGTGGGGTGGCTGGCCGTGATGGCAGCAGGTGTGCTGGGATTGACAGAGGGTGGGGGCACCAGAGGACCCCCAAAACATGAAGACACAAGGTGGATAAGAGAAAGTCTAGAAAGAGGTGAAGCCCCTGACCCACCTCATGGCCTATGGGACTCTTTGACTGAACTGGACTCTGAGCCAGAGGGCTGGTTTGCAATACATACTACTGCTTACTTGAGTAGGATAATCTCTTTCTGTAAGCAGCTTTGTGTTCACTTAGAAGTCTCTTCCAGTGTGTGGCACTTAGGTTCTGACCTATTCATCCAGCATGATGGACAGATAGACTGACAGAAAAAGAGAGAATGAGTACAATGACAGAACGAAAAGTGTGTGAGTTAAAGGAGTGCTGAGTTTGTTTCAGTGCAGTGGTGTGGATGAGTGCTTCCACAGGGCTTAAGGAAAAGCAGGAAAGAAAAGGCCCGCCGCCTCTCCACATCCACTTCAGTTCTCTCTTCGGCTCACCACAGGCTCTGAAGTCAGCAAAGAAAAGAGAGAGAGAAGGAAATAGCCAATGGGGTATGACATTTCCTGTGACATCATGCACCTGACAACAACAGCAGGAATATGTAGGACACAGCAAATGGACTCAGATTACAGTATATATGCAAGCAGGGCACATACACTATAAACACTCACTAATATATGCTTAACACACACACACACACACACACACGCAGACACAGAAGTAGAGTTCATTTGGAATATCCAGTTGAATTGGGCTGTAGGGGCTTCATAGCCAGTTCCACAGCAAAGCAACTGGATGTGGCTTGAAAGGAGCGATGCCATTTGGGGTGCCAATGTTACTAGCTGACCATGAGACACACCCCAAATTGGTTCAGCCTGAAGTGGGCCTGCCTCAGTCAAGGGTGTCTTGTGATAAGGTCAAAACACAACCGATGATATGTTCTCATGGTGGCACTGTCACATTCCCCAGTCCTTTACCTGAAGTCTGAATATCTGGAATGAACCAGTGACTGCAGTGACAGGACAGCTGACAACAAGGTACAGACCAGGTCATGGCTATGAGAGACTGTGACAGGAGGAGCAGACCCCAGTGGTGATGGCATTGGATAACGATTCATACACCCACGAGCAAGTTCTAATTATTGTTCTTGGATCCACCCACTGTTGCTAGAAAAAGGTCAAGACAAAGAACTCTGAATCTGTGAGAGTGGGGGGGCAATATACCTCATGGACAGAGCACATGGTTACAGACCAAGGAAAGGAAGTGACAGTGAATCGGATGACCAGTACTGTAATGCTGGCAAGATATAAACTGCAGAGCTGCATCTGTGGCTGGTCAAAGTCAAGCCCAGAGGCAGGAGAATCCCCACAGTGCTCAGGGTGTCAGCACCCTGGACGAAGGAAAGAGAACTCGAGAAAATGGGAACCAACATTTAAAACTATGGTGTTGGGAGATTTTGGTTATGGGAAGCACACAGAAGATGTAGAAGATGGATGTAAAATGTTTTTTTTCATGTCTGGCAACAACCTAATGACTTTTCACAGTTGAATTTACTCCTCCTGGGTTTGGTTACATCTATTAACCCCACGCTTCAGGCAGAGGGGGAGGTCTCATGGTAGTCTACTTCGAGAAGTAGTAAGTCTCCCCTGTTTCCATGCCTGTTCATGTCTCATTTAAATCCCCTGCCTTACAATTAAACGGGCTCACCCCTGTTATAGCTGTCATTGTCTATCATTCACATAAACACAATAATGATTTCATAAATAAATTTTATGAATTCAATTTTAAATTCTCTCTCCAGTGGTATTGACAGCCTTCCCAGCATTAACTGTTTATCTCCCCCAAATGATCCAGTTTGTCATTACAATGATGTTCTTCAAAGCCCTTTAAAAACAATTTCCTTCACCCAGTTTTACACTTGTAAAAGTTCTCTCAGCCCCTCTCTCATGTTCACTTTTGAGTTTCAAACTTCTCTCTGTTGCTCTGACCTCATTCAATAATCTAAGCCACCAACCTGTCAGTTAGTTTCTGACCCCTCCAGAGCACAGAAACAGCCACAACATTCTCCCTATTCTACAGTGCTAAAGTGACTAGTAACTGTGCTAAAGTGACAGCAGCAGAGTAGTGGTTACTATCCATTCAAGAGTCTGGTGGCCTGGGGAAGGAAGTTGTTGTAGAACCTGGTGGTCCTACACCTGATTAACCTGAACCTCTTCCCTAAGGCCAGCGGGGTAAAAAGTCCATCATGGGGGTGTGAGGTATCGCGAGGTATCTTCTCTGCTGTCCTCACCACCCTCCTCACGTTCCTCCAGCTGGAAGCACTGCAGCCTCCACACCACACAGAGATGCAGCTGTAAGTGTGCTCTCTGTGGCGCTCCTGTAGAATGTGGTGAGGATGGGTGGGGGCATGAAGGATCTCATCTGCCACAGGAAGTGCAGGCACTGTTGTGCCTTCTTCACCAGTGATGCCACATTCACGGACCAGGTGAGGATGTCAGTGATATGCACCCCCAGAAACTTTGTGCTGTTTACCACCTCCACAGCCTTGTTATTTAGGAGAGGGAGGGTGGCAGGGCTGGTTCTTCCTGAAGTCGACAATCAACTCTTTGGTTTTGTCCACATTCAGAATCAGGTTACTCTCCCCACACCAGCCCACCAGCTGCTCCACCTCCTCTCTGTAGGCCGCTTCGTCATTGTCCCTGATGAGGCCAACCACTGTTGTGTCATCCGCAAACTTCACAATGTGGCAGACCTGGGGATGCAGTCGTGTGTCATCAGGGTAAACAGCAGGGAGCTCAGAACACAGCCCTGAGGAGAGCCGTGCTGAAGGTGATGAAATCAGAGGTATTCCTACCAACTTGCACTGACTGAGGTCTGTCTGTGAGGAAGTCCAGCACCCGGTTGCACAACAGGGTGCTGAAGCCCAGCGGTCCAAGTTTTTCCAGCGGCCGCTGTGGGATGAAAGTATTGAATGTGGAGCTGAAGTCGGCGAAGCTCAGGTGAAGAGCAGAGGAGATGGCATCGTCGACGGTGAGGGATTGAATGTATGTGTGTGTGTGTGTGTGTGTGGGGGGGGGGCATGGAGGTGAATTGATGCTTCACCAGTTTCTCAAAGCATTTCATCTCAAACGGTGTGAGTGCGATCCTGTTGTTGGTGATGGCTTGAATGCCCCTCCACATGTTCCTGGTGTTCGATTTGTCGTGGAAGAAGTCCTGGATTTTCTTGTTGTGAGCTTGCTTTGCCAGTTGGATTGAATGGTTTAAGTTGGCTCTGGCTGTTCTCTGTACCTCCACATCACCAGACTTGAAGGCCAGGTTTCTTGCCTTTAGCATCTGATGCACTCCATAAGTCATCCAGGGCTTTTGGTTGGCACCAATGTTTTTAATGATGCTGACATCTTCTGTGCATTTCCTGATGTATGCTGACACAGACATGGCATACTCATGTACATCAATGGTGTTGTCAGTTTATGCAGCTTCCTTGAACATATCCCAGTCTGTGCATTTAAAACAGTCCCACAGTGCCTCCATGGCCTCCTAAGACCACACTCTCACCTGCCTCACTACAGGTTTTCCTCTGATTAGCAGGGGCCGGTATGCTGGAATTCGCATAATTTAAGAGTGATCCAAAGAGCCGAGGTTGGGGCGGGGGGCAGCCTTGAATGCATCCTTGATGTTGGTGTAGGCCTTTTCCAGGGTGTTTGATCCCCGAGTTGCAAAGTCCACATGTTGATGGAACTGTGGGAGTACTCTTTTCATGTTGGCCTGGATGAAATCTCCAACAATGATGAAAACACCCGCAGTGTGGGCAGTTTGTAACTCACTGATGGTTCAGTAGAGAGCACCCATATCCTCCTTGGTGTTATCACTGGGGGGCACGTACACAGCAGTGATGCTCACTAAGGTAAATTCCCTGGGAAGGTTAAAGGGTCTACAGTGTACAGTCAGAAGCTCAATGTCTGGTGAGCAGAATGTTGAGACCACTCTGGCATTGTTGCACCAGTTGTTGTTCACATAAATGGACAGTCCACCTCCACGGGATTTGCCACTGAGAGTAGAGTTCCTGTCGGCCCGGAATGAAGCTAACAGTTGCATCTCCAATTCATACTAATCTGTTTGATAATAACCTTTATGAACAGTTCCAATCTGGTTTCTGACCCCTCCAGAGCACAGAAACAGCCACAACATTCTCCCTGACAGACTAGCCTCTATAGGAATCACTGGCACACCCTTGGACTGGTTCAAATCCTATCTCCTGCCCACACTCAGTTCATCCAACATCAAACATCAGTTCATCAAATCACAGCCATTTCCAGTCTCAACTGGTGCTCCCCAGGGTCCCTTCAAAAAGGGTTCCCTGGCAAAAACCAAATTTGTCCTTATTGCCAACAAATCCACCATGACAAAGCTTTTCCATTTTCTCCCTACCCTCAGGTCAAGACTCATCCTCAACAGTATACTATCCTTCCAAGCGCTCATCAATAATGTCACACAGTCTGCCTATTTCCATCTCCATAACATTTGTCACCTCCATCCATCTCTCACACCCAATAGCACTGCTATTCTTGTTCACACCTTGGTCAATTTCAAGATTCTGCTCCTTACCTTAAAGGCCATCCGTAATCTTGTTCCTCTGTAATAGAGCTGGTTAGTTCTTCAAACACCCAGGTTAATGATTTGAATCTTCATACTGAATCAATAATCACAAGGAAATCCGAGGTCTCCATGAACTGGCTGGCTGCTGTTAAGTACACAAGATGAGTTGGAGGACTCACTAGAAACACCGTGGACTCGGATGATTCTGTTGAATCATTCCACTGACTTGAGTTTGCAGATTCACCAGAAATACTGTGGACTCAGCTGATTCGGTTCACTGACTTCACTCCAGTCATTCAATCAATGAAATAAGTTAAATACTGTAGTAAAAAAGTGGGCAAACACACTGGTGTTTAACTATTTTTGCTATTTTAATATTTGTATTTTATTCTTATATATTCCACTTATGTAACTTTGGCACATTTGGAATTTTTCTGTTCTATTTGGTTGTTCTACATTTACCATATTTTAATTTTGCTTAACTTTGATTGGCAAATTTTTAATTTTTGTTCCATTTGTTGTTTTGTGTTTAAGTTGGGTTTGTTTGTTTTTTTTTGGTGTGTTGAATTTTAAAATAACATAACCTAATAATGTGTATGTGGATCCTTATCATGGGTGAATCCACAAGCGACAGTTTTTTTTTTGGGGGGGGGGTGCAGTGGCGAACAACACTGACTCAAGTGACTCAAGTGAACCAGATTATTTTAGTAAATGACTCACATTAACCAGAGTCCATAAAATGAACCACTACTCTGTACGTCTTTTAACTTCTGCACATCAACACACCCACCTGTGTTCTCAGATCTTCTTCTTCCATCCCCACTGTCCAACCCGCCTGCTTAACTACCATTGGGAATAGATCCTTCAGGTGCTCTGCCCCACGCCTCTGGAGCTCCCTCCCACCTGACATCTGTCACATTTATTCTCTCCATTTTCAAATCTTGCCTCAAAACACATCTCTTGTAGCGTATACAGTCTGATTATTTTCACTCTGATCACACCAATCCTATTTTTTAAGAATTCCTTTTTACACTAAACCTGTTTTTAAAAAATTACTACTGCTATTATTATTATTACTATTATTATTGTTATTATTATTATTGTTGTTGTTGTTGTTGTTATTATTATTATTATTATTATTATTATTATTATTACCATTAGTATTATCTCTCTTTATAAAGTTACTACAACTCATCTCAAGTCCAGGGCGCAGTGGGAAATTGACAGACTAGTAAAGGTAAGAAGACATTTGAGAAACCAGTGAAGGAAGGCGACAGGTGGAAAGGGTAAGTACTGATACACTGCAAGCTGAAGTAACATAACACTTGACAAAGCTGTGAAGGGCAGAATACCTGAAACAACACAAGAAAGCAGAATGGGCCCAGTGGTATTCAATACAAACTCCATAAGATTGCCCCTGGAGTTTGAAATACCTCTAGAAGCTGATGATGGTGGCATGGCAAAAAAGAACTTAACCTAAGGCATGGCAGAGGGTGGGAACTACCCTTATCCCAAAACAAGAAAACTCATCCATCAGCTAGTTCCACCAGATCAACATTCTGAATGTGGAAGGATAGATTTTCTTTAGTGTACTACATTCTTGCAAAGAATCAACTTCGTCAATATTTCAGTCCAGAAAGCTTGGCTTCTCTGGTTGGCTGGAACATGCAAACATCATATGGAATCAGATAAAAAATGCGAAGAAGGAAAAGAGAGACCTGAATGTGGTTTTCTTAGATCTTGTCAATGCCTTCGGATCAGTTCCTCATGAGATACTGTGGATGGCCTTAAACTTTTTCCATGTCCCAGAGAACATCACAAAGTCGGTCAAGACCTATTTCCAGTTTTGTGTCAAAACACAGAACACCACCACCACCTGGTGGCACCTGGAGGAAGGTGTGGCATTTGTTTTTTTAGTTTTGTAACATAGTGGTAGTTTCAGTAGTTAATAGAATTATTTGTTTATTTTAGATTATTTTGTTTATATGACATTCATACTTTTGAAAATATTTTCTTTTGTTAGTTATTGTAGCGAATGGAGAGGCTAGTGACCTCTCAGGTGAGGAATTGGCTTCAGCACCAAGTTGCCTCAGCAGCATCAGACTCCTTCTCATTGCCAATCTCTATCCTGGTGAAGGAATTCAAATGTGCCAAACTAAGGCTGGATATGTCCCTCAAAAAATCCTGGGACCTGATGGCGAGAGGAGTCACTCCCACCTTGGCAACAGGGAATAAGTTGACCCCAGCTGCAGCTGTACTGGATGCTAAATCTGCCCTCCGACACCGAGATATAGTAGGTCGCGTCCAAAAAGGCAGAGGAGGCCCTGACCTGGGAACAAAAAAGCCTACCTGGCAAAAGGCGACCCCATCTGAATGTCAGTCCATGGTAATAGATGAGTGCGCCAAAAGAAAGAAGCAGCCAGGTGTAGGAGGGTGTTGAGAGAGGGAAACTCACATGGAAAGAACTGTATAAACATAGAGTCAAATAGGCTGAGTTTCATCATAAGAGCTACATATTAAGTCTAGCCATCTCTCACAAACCTAAAACTTTGGCTGGGAGAGGATCAGGTTTGCCCCCTGTGTACAGCACCAGCGACCTTCATGCACATCTTGGTCAGCTGCAAGACCAGGCTAACGGCTAAAGGCAGATATATCTGGTGACGCAATCAAATGTTATTTGATGGCAGCTGGCAGCTGAACTTCAGTGCAAGTAGCCTTCAATGCCATACCTCTCAACAACCAGGCAGCATGCTAACAACCTCCATCCATCATTTGGGAAGGGAAAACACTGATGGCTAACCCCTCACCTCCAACCAGGGACTGGGAAATGCCAGTGGACCTCGGCTTGAACATTATTTTCCCATCAGAGATTTTTACAACCACCCTGAATCCAGACATAGTGCTCTCGTCAAACTCTCACAATGCCTATGCCATTGAACTAACCTTCTTGTCGGAGGATGTAGTTAACAAAACTTAACATAAGAAGGTGCATTACTCCAATCTATCAACCTGCCGCAGATGTCTTGTGATAAAAGGCTGAAACACCCAATGTTATCAGGTTGTGGCAGAGGCAAATTTTTACCAAGGTGCAGTGGCAGCTGTGGGAATTGCGGTGAGATTTTTTTTCATTAGTTCCTGCAGGACAGACAAGTATCTTCCACGTACAGCTATTCTTCCTTGAGCACCTCTTACAGTATGAAAAAGAATCACATCACATACAGACAGAAAGTAGCACACACTGAATGCACTGAAACATCCCGGCAAATGAAACATTAGATTTTAACAGTCAACATTTTAGTATGGTTCATCCTCTTTGCTGTTTGTGTGCAATGTCATTTTAGTCACTCTCCTCCATTCTGCACTTTTTCTCTTTGCTCTTGTTTTAAGTCCCCATCCAATGTTATCACCTCTGGGCATACAGCAAAGAAACAACAGAAAGCACAGATGCAGAGACCTTCTAGCTCTTTCTGTTTCCTGAGTAACAGAATGTTGAGCAGAGGCAGCAGAGTAGTGCTGGGAAACCAACCAGGAGCCAGTCCACTTCTCACTCTCACCGATGTTCATTCTACTTTCAGAGTATAGTTTTCAATTTCAAAGGTGGGTGAGCACCAGTACTGGTTTACAAAAGACTGGGCAATATGCTGTTATACCATTCTGTTATTGGAGACAGACAGGTACTAAGAATATATGCAGTGCATACCAGTCCATACGAATATTAACAGTACTGTGCATGCAGGACTTGTTCACAGAAGACTTGTGAAAGCAGGAAAAACACAGATGTAACAAATAACATTATTGAAGCTCTGTTATATTCCAATAAACTGTGCTAGTGAGTCATTTCAATAAACCTACACAGCAAACTTACACAGTAACCAGGACCTCAGACATGGCTCAGCTAAATGGAATGCAGCCAGCGTTGAAGTTATTAGTTACATCTGTTGTTTTTTTTTAAACTTGTTGGTCATGTTATGTCTGTTTTACAAAAAAAGTAATATTGAATAATATCAAATGTTTCTATCAGTATCAGCCTAAAAAGAAAGAGAAATGAAAGCCTTTAACCCTTTAACTCCATTACCCACATTTCCCCTGCT
This sequence comes from Psettodes erumei, assembly GCA_016785225.1. Taxonomy (NCBI): domain Eukaryota; kingdom Metazoa; phylum Chordata; class Actinopteri; order Pleuronectiformes; family Psettodidae; genus Psettodes; species Psettodes erumei. The sequence continues at coordinate 869,476 of JAFBJZ010000647.1, forward strand.
TTCTGTACACATTTACTGTACAGGCAAAATAATTTGTACAAAAAACAATTCTACAGTGAAATATACTAAAGTGTAAAGTATGTTCACATACCAAATGGTAGCATGCAAAATTCAAACCTGGGGAAACTGAAAGCAACATAATTCACCAGTGGCTGTAAACACAATAGGTATTTTGTGGGAATTAAATGGTGGGAAGTGATTACAAATTCATACACAAAAATTATCAATATCAAAAGTTGCACCCCTTACAAGTGAAGTACTTAAACCTAAAGAAGAACTTAAAGTTCAGTTTAAGTTGTTGTCGTCTGATATCCCAGGAAATACTGGTGGAGAATTTACAGCCATTGGCGCTAACTGGTCAAACACAAGCTGCTATGCTGCTACAACTTCTGTACAATATTAATTCACGTAGTAAGCAAGCAATCTTACCACTTACCACTGTATCAATTATTCATGAATTAATTCACTGGCCAAAAAAAAAGGTCACACTGTAATATTTCATTGGACCGCCTTTAGCTTTGATTACAGCACACATTCTCTGTGAAATTGTTTCGATAAGGTTCTGCAATGTCACAAGATTTATTTCCATCCAGTGTTGCATTCATTTTTCACCAAGATCTTGTATTGATGATGGGAGAGTCTGACCACTGTGCAAAGCCATCTCCAGCATATCCACAAAATTCTCAGTAGGGTTAAAGTCTGGACTCTGTGGTGGCCAATCCATGTGTGAAAATGATGTCTCCCTGAACCACTCTCCCAATTTGAGCCTGATGAATCCTGGCACTGTCATCTTAGAATATGCCTGTGCCATCAGGGAAGAAAAGAATCCACTGATGGAATAACCTGAACCATTCAGTATATTCAGGTAGTCAGCTGACCTCATTCTGTGGGCACATACTGTTGATGAACCTCACCCTGACAAACTGCAGCAACCCCAGATCATAGCACTACCCCCACAGGCTTTTACAGTAGGCACTTGGCATGATGGGTGCATCACTTCATCTGCCTCCAGATGAGCTCATTACTCTGGAACAGGGTAAATCTGGACTCATCAGACCACATGACCTTCTTCCATTGCTTGAGCCAATCTTTATGCTCCCTAGCAAATTGAAGCCTTTTTTTACCCCAGTTTTGTGGTTTTCTTAAGGCTACATAGCTGTTCATTCCCAAACACTTGAGTTCCCTTTGCATTGTGCATGTGGAAATGCTCTTACTTTCACTATTAAACATAGCCCTGAGTTCTGCTGTTGTTTTTCTTTGATTTGATTTTACCAAACATTTTAGTGTTCTCCAATCATGGTCAATTAGGATTTTCTTCTGACCACATTTCTTCCTCAAAGACGATGGTTCTGTTGGGACCTGAACCTGGTGGTGAGCAATGGAGGCTCACCACGCATAACCAAGTTAGACCACATGGCTTTCTTTGTCTTGGAGACAAAGGAAAGCACCGTAACCTTAAAGTCCCACAATCCTCTAGGTTTGAAATCCAATCCAGCAGCCACCACTGGATGACTGTGGCATGTGACCTCTGAGGTCATCAAGTCATATAAAGGCTGTGCTCAGCCTTTGATCGCTCTCTTCTCTTGCTCTTCCTACTTCTCTTCTCACCCTTTAACCACTCTCCAGGGACCCCCAGCTGTGCAGCTGCAGCTGGCCGTCTGAGGTAGCTTGCTGACCAAAGCAGATCCTCAGGCCTTTCCTCACAGCACCGACACGAGAGCCTGCTGAGGAACAATCAAGATGCAGCAAACAAACTCCATTAGTCAACAAACACAAGGTTTGTAGGCTAATCCTCCATACAACAGGAGCCACACAGCGACTTAGCACCGAGCTGCTAACCAACTACGTCAAAGGAGCGGCCAGTTTCCCTCCAGCATCTGCCATCAGGACCACACAGCAAAGACTGCCTTCCAACATTGGAATTCCAACTCTCTCAGCTTGGCCCTTCCATCAGGAACCACCAGCCAAAGGAGCAACACATCAGAGAGAGTGTCTCTCACACCAGAACTAGTAAAACCATCTGGGCCTAGTCAAGCTAAGCTAAGCTAAGATAAATCAAGAACTGTGATTTGATGTATTTGTGTTTACTGAGTGTTGTGATCAGTTTGGTAGACAGGTTATTGTATAGTTGGCTCTGCCACATTGTTAAGTAGATGGTGGTTAGGTTATGCTTGCATGCTAACTAACCATCCTTCCTCTAACCTGGCACCTCATGAAACACACACACACACACACACACACTCACCCAGCACATGGTCTGAGTACCTCTACAGATCCTCTTTGTTCAGGGCCTCCAGGCCTCAGCAGCCATTTTGACACACCCAGGGACACACGCAGACACCTGTAGAAAGTACAATGTAGATAGATTGTATGTTTGCTTTTCTTTTATTCTTGTTAATAAATGAGTATTGAGCATACCTGCTGTCTATTTAATGTTGCACAAGAGTGAATTCCGCCAACCTCTACACGGTCAAGAACTCCAAATTCCTTCTACCTAAACTAGTTGTTAATCTGGTACTTTTGGTTGTAGTTATTAAATTAATTATTAATCAGAGTTCCAAATTGACAATTTAGTACTATTTATGAGATTGATTTAATAAATAAATCTTTCCCTTGTCAAAAGGGTGCTGCCCCGAGGTGATCTAATGTATTAGATCCAATTATTTAATAATTAATAATTATTATTCTAATAATTCTTAATTATTTTGGATAGCCAAACCCCAATAATTAGTGCCCTTAGTAAGCAAACTCAACAAAGGGTGCTCCAACAAATGGTGCCCCCGTGAGGTAAAGAACAACTGGTGACCGCATGTTACGCTGGCCCAACAGTTCCCCACTATCCTTTAAGTTTTTTATAATGCATTGGACAGTTCTTAACCCAATTTTAGTAGTTTCTGCAATCTCATTAGATGTGTTCTTTGCTTGATGCATGCCAATGATTTGACCCTTCTCACATCTTTTCCATGACCACAGGATGTAACATGATTGTTTGAGGAATGAGAAGCTACTCAATGCATCGGTTGCAGTTAAATAACTTGTTGCCAGCTGAAAGATGATCACCCATGCAGTAGTTATCCAATAGGAGCCTTGTACCTATCTGCTTAGGTAAATCCAGTTGGTGACTTTTTTTGGCCAGGCAGTATATCAATAGTATAGTATGACTGATAATGGATTATTGAGGCTGATACTGATATTGATATCTGGGAGTGTAAATAAATCGGACATGGATCTATGTTTCTTTTTCATTGACGGACACATATTGAGAAACAGACTGAAATGGACATTTTTAAGATTCTAAGTGAACCAGCAGGTTTTCTTCAATGACTACAATACTACTTTATACTAGAACTAGAACTATAAATATATTTTGATATGCAGGTATCTACAAAGGGACTGCTGTTCATCCCTTGCATCAAGTCCATGTTTAGTCATGTTAATTATATGTACATGAGCAAAACAGCTATGTGTTCCTTGGTGACTTAGAAACAATCAGTCAGGTTTTCCTTATGCTCTGCAAGGAAATATACTGCCAAAGAACTGCCACAGCAATGAATATTGTGGTCTGGGACCAGGATACTCTGTTATTATTGTTCATTCACTAAATCAACAAAAGAACATATTCAGAGTTAAAGAGTAGTTCAGTAGACAACTTTGAGGATGAGACAGAGTGGGAGCAAAAAAGAAGAGAATAAGCAGTGGAAATAAGCATCAGCCAATTTTCTATGCATACCCTTGCTAAATTGTGTGATTTTTGCATATTGTCATGAAATGAACGCATGTTTTCAAATTTATGCATCAGTTATATGTGACCAACAATTGCAAGAATGACAACAATACAAAATGCAAAAAAATATTTATGTCTGGGGTATTGTATTGATGCAATCCCAAAAATGCCATGTTCAAAATTATTCATACCCCTGACAACATTTTAACAAAAATGTGCCAAATGTGGTAATTTTTGTCCAAGATGTCACAGTGGAATAAAACCCTTTATTTAAAATTGTTGACCAAATGTTAAAGCAAAAAAAGACATCTTTCCAGAACAGTATAAATAGGGGGAAAGTGTTCAGATCATTCTCAATTCCTGGTCATCATGGTCAAGAAGAAAGAGCTCAGCGAAGACCTACGGCAGCGTCTTGTTCGTACCCACAGTGAAGGAAAGGGTTACAAGGCCATTTCCAAGCAGTATGATGTCCCTGTTTCAACTGTCCAGAGCATCATCAACAAGCACAAGAGGTTCAACACTGTTAAAAACCTCAGTGGGCGTGGTCGGAAGCGTAAGGTTTCCCCCAAACTTGCTAGGAAAATCTGCAGAGAGGTCAACACCAACCCACAGACCACAACCAAGGCTCTAGTTGAAATGCTTGACCAGACAGGGACAAAGGTATCAAGGTCCACCATTGAGCGAGTCTTGCATAGAGGAGGTCTCCATGGACGTACACCTCGGAAAACACTGTTGCTCACGAAGAAACATCTGGTAGCTCGCCTGGCCTTTTGTAGACGCCATCTGAAACAAGATCCCAGCTTTTGGTCCACCATCCTGTGGTCTGATGAGACAAAGTTGGAGTTATTTGGCCATATGGATGCTCAATATGTCTGGAGGAAGAAAGGAGAAGCCTATAGACCAAAGTACACTGTGCCCACTGTCAAGTGTGGTGGTGGAAGCTTAATGCTATGGGGATGTTTCTCCTCCAGTGGCACAGGGAATCTTGTCAAGGTCCAAGGCATCATGAAAAAGGAGGATTACATAAGGATACTTGATGAAAATGTGAAGGAATCTGCTGTGAAACTCCAGCTTGGCCACAACTGGATTTACCAAAACGACAATGATCCTAAACACACTGCCAAGATAGTGAAGAAATGGTTCAAGGACAATGATGTCAATGTCCTGGAATGGCCAAGTCAGAGTCCGGACCTGAACCCCATTGAAAACTTGTGGCATTACTTGAAGACCAGGGTGAGGGCGAGGAAACCAACTAACCTGACTCAGCTTGAGGCATTTGCCAAAGAAGAGTGGGCCAACATCCCACAGGAGACATGCAGGAAGCTTGTGGACACATACAAGAATCGTCTGGAAGCAGTCATGAAGAATAATGGCTATGCCATTGACTATTAAATAAAGACAATGGATTAGGGTATGAATAATTTTGAACGTGGCATTTTTTGGGAGTCCAATAATACAATACCCCAGAAATAAATATTTTGTTTGAATTTTGTATTGTTGTCATTCTTTCAATTGTTGGTCACATATAACTGATGCATAAATTTGAAAACATGCGTTCATTTCATGACAATATGCAAAAATCACACAATTTAGCAAGGGTATGAATAATTTTGAGGACGACTACCTGATTCTCTGATGATTCAGTGTACATGTAGTGGCCTGCGCTAAAGATGGTTACTTAGTGGGAGCTGGAGTCCCACCAAATGACCTGCTGCACTGCAGCAACACAGCACAAGAACACAAATGGCTGTAGAACTGCTACTCTACATACTGTAAACAAGTTGGCAGAAATAGAAACCACATGGTGGTTCCACACTGTGGAAGTCAGCAGTCTCAAAACATCTCCTGATTTTTCTTAAATCTTTTGATCCTGCAGTCAGCTGTGTTACATCTCAGCCTGATCAGTTCAGCACTAGACTGGTTTTCACTGTGAATGCTTGATGGCAGATGTTGACTGTCAGCCATAGATAGGGGAATGGCTGAGGTGACATCACTCACATACACTCTGTATGTCATATTGTCATACAGTGTAATTTCTTTCTCAATTAAAAAAAAAACACAAAATGGATAGGACAAGACACTTGCACTTGGGGTTTCAAGATGGCAGCATAACAGATAGTCTATAGTGCTGAGCTCTGGACCACAGACTTGAGAGGTTCAGTTCTCTTCACATACTAGTTAATCTGTCTCGTGTTTTAGCATCAACTGTTGGAGAGAGAATCAACAAAGTCAGAGACTTTCATTGGTGGAAAAAGTTCTGACTGAGCTCAGGGGCTCTGAGCTGTGGATTCATGGACTCAAGAAGGACATGCAAAACTCAACTGAACCCCACTGAGGCAACAGGAAAAAAATATACTGTATATATCAGGTTGCTAAGAAGCACAGAAGTTACCAGAGCAACAATTTTTAAAGGTTCCTTGCTGCACAATTTTCTGCATCCAGAAATTTGTATCTAGTGGGCAGAAAGCAATTAAGAGAGCACACTGTACAGCCGTGGCCAAAAGTTTTGAGAATGACACAAGTATTGGTTTTAACAAAGTTTGCTGCTCCAGTGTTTTTAGATCTTTTTGTCAGATGTTATTATAATATACTGAAGTATAATTACAAGCATTTCATAAGGGTCAAAGGCTTTTATTGACAATTACATTAAGTTTATGCAAAGAGTCAGTATTTGCAGTGTTGACCCTTCTTTTTCACGACCTCTGCAATTCACCCTCTCATGCTGTCAGTTAACTTCTGGGCCGCATCCTGACTGATGGCGGTCCATTCATGCTTAATCAATGCTTGGAGTGTGTCAGAATTTGTGGGTTTGTGTTTGTCCACCCGCCTCTTGAAGATTGACCACAAATTCACAATGAGATTAAGGTCTGGGTAGTTTCCTGGCCATCGACCCAAAATTTCAATGTTTTGTTCCCCGAGCCACGTAGTTATCACTTTTGCCTTATGGCAAGGTGCTCCATCATGCTGGTAAAATGCATTGTGTGTCACCAAACTGTTCTTGGATGGTTGGGAGAAGTTGCTCTTGGAGGATGTTTTGGTATCATTCTTTATTCACGACTATGTTCTTAGGCAAAATTGTGAGTGAGCCCAGTCCCTTGGCTGAGAAGCAACCCCACACATGAATGGTCTCAGGATGCTTTACTGTTGGCATGACACAGGACTGATGGTAACGCTCACCTTTTCTTCTCTGGACAAGCTTTTTTCCCGAAGCCCCAAACAATCGCAAAGGGGATTCATCAGAGAAAATGACTTTACCCCAGTCCTCAGCAGTCCAATCCCTGCACCTTTTGCAGAACATCAGTCTGTCCCTGATGTTTTTCCTGGAGAGAAGTGGCTTCTTTGCTGCCCTTCTTGACACCAGGCCATCCTCCAAAAGTCTTCGCCTCACTGTTCGTGCAGATGCACTCACACCTGACTGCTGCCATTCCCAAGCAAGCTCTGCACTGGTGGTGCCCCGATCCCACAGCTGAATCAACTTTAGGAGACGGTCCTGGCGTTCGCTGGACTTTCATGGGTGCCCTGAAGCCTTCTTCACAACAATTGAACCTCTCAAGTTCTTGAGGATCCGATCCGATAAATGGTTGATTTAGGTGCAATCTTACTAGCAGCAATATCCTTGCCTGTAAAGCCCTTTTTGTATAAAGCAGTGATGACTGCACGTGTTTCCTCGCAGGTAACCATGGTTAACAGAGGAAGAACAATGATTTCAAGCACCACCCTCCTTTTAAAGCTTCCAGTCTGTTATTCTAACTCTATCAGCATGACAGAGGGATGCCCAGCCTTGTCCTTGTCGACACTCTCACCTGTGTCTACGAGAGAATCACTGACATGATGTCAGCTGGTCCTTCTGTGGCAGGACTGAAATTCAGTAGAAACATTTTCATGGCAAAGAGGGACTTTGCAATTAATTGCAATTCATGTGATCACTCTTCATAACATTCTAGAGTACATGCAAATTGCCATCATAAAAAATGAGGCAGTAGACTTTGTGAAAATTAATATTTGTGTCATTCTCAAAACTTTTGGCCACGGCTGTACTACAGTGGCTCCTCAACGTGGACTATTCAACAACCCCAGTCCATCCTGATCAGTTTCCATTACTTCAGTAACATGCAAAGAGCACTGGAAGCCTAGAGATGCTAAGTGCAGCAGCTCCAGTGCAAAAAAGCAAGTAAAAACACAAGCCTCACTCCTTTGGTTTGAATCTGCTCTCTGTTATTTATTAATGTTTTAGTGTGGCAAAGGGCAGTGTGTTTAGAGGCATGACTGCTGTCAGTGTTCTTGTTTTTTTGTGTTCAGTACACTACAAAAAAGAACAGTTCATCTTTTTTGGAGATTTCAAGACTGTGGCTGGTAACGTACTGAAGCCTGTACAAAATAGATGAACAGAAGTCACTCACTAGTTAAGAGGAAAAAGATATCACAGGCCTTGAAACAGAGAAATGTTGATATGGCACTTTCATCACGACCACAAACACTTGTAGCAATGGGGAACAGGCAGCCTGCAGACCAGAGGGACACATGTCACTTGACTGAGCAGACTGCTTACCTTAGTAGGAGATATAGAAAAGCTGACCTATACTGACTGATCAGCTACTTGCAGCTGGCAGTTAACCGTCTATCGCAGTCACAAACACACGTGGAAATCTTATACTGGTGGAAAGTTAAGTTAAGAGAGCTAAAAGCAACAGCTGTGAGTTTTAGCTCCTGCAACTCTCCACAGCTTCCTGCTGGTGTAACTGAGCGCATGGCAAAGCTTCCATTCTCCCTCAGCCCATACTCACAGACCACCATCAAAACATGGAAACCCTCATTCTTTGGTATTGGCCACTGCTGAGTGACATCATGGATGTTTCCCAGGGCCAGGAAGTGGCATCTGTTGGACTGTATCAAGAAAGTCAGATCAAAACAGAAACTGTGATGACTGACCCTTCACCTTCACATTCACTTCCAAATAATTGTCATTGGGATTTGTTTTCATTTTTTTTAACTTTGTTTACTGCTCAAGTTTGTTGAGAATACAACTAGTTAGTATTACTGATATAAATAATGGCTAAACCTACTCAATAAACCTAGGCTGTAAAAAACTGGAATTATCCCTTTAAGTAAGTCTGAGTAGATCCAAAGTCAATTATTATGCGAGTCAGCTGCTTGGAGAAATATGTAAATAAGAGCAACTATGTGTCGTGTTCAGCTGCATGGAACCACAGTGAGGTCGTTCAGAGAGAGCAGATTTCACTGACCCTAGCCCACACTCCCTCTTTTCTCTCTCACCAACTACACAAGAAAAAGTAGTTTTGCTGTTGTGGAAGACAAATTGAACAAAAAAATGCAATATATCATTAAATATTAATTTGAAGTCAACTGTACATTAACATTAAAGCGTATGCACTTCTAAACTCACAAATGAATTTCACTCTTCAGAGTTGCTGCTCCTGAAAAAACAGACCCCATATGTAAAGATAGCAGAACAGAGAGGAGAGCCATCAGATGCTCCAGACACAGAACTGGTGGACACACTCACACACACACACACACACACACACACACACACACACACACACACACACACACACACACACACACACACACACACAAAAGCAAGAAGGGCAGCAGATCCTGTAGCCACTGAGTGTATATAGTATGGCATATTAATGGAAAGATGCAGGGTTGACTTGGTTTTTCCTGTCTCGATCTCTGTGAATGAAGCCATGACCTTTCTTGGACTTTTCATGATAACCCAAGCCCCATTCTCCTGAGGTTACCCGGGGTTGTCTAATAAATGCTGAGGCCATCTGTGTTCTTAATCCCATATGCAACTACCATGTCCATGATCTGAAAATAAAACTAAAGACATTTTACAGACGAGGCAAAGCTTTGATGATGCAGAGCCACGTAGAAAACATAACTAACATAATATAACATAGACTGATGCAGAGCACCGGAAGAATGGATGCAGTCATTTATCAGGTGATCTCCACTGAATTAGCCCAAGTAATACTGAGTCCGTGGTGACAAGGAACATGATGGCAGGTTTTCTTTGATCATTCATCTTGGTATTAAGACTTGTTTCAATGTACAATGTACATCACCATGGCATTATTAGATCAGTACCAGTAGGGAGAGCTCCAAAGGTTATTTACATTTCAATGCCAACACCAAGAAGATGAACAGCCACAAGGAAGTATCTGTGAGTGTGGTGGAGCCCATGGAAATGTCTGTATGATCCTCACATAGTGTACATGACAGCTGCAGGCCTATTGCACAGTGACTCAAAGGGTACGGGTGCAGCAACATAACTACCAACTAACATTGGCTGCCAAGAAACATGGAGTAACATGCAGAACATGCAGGCATGTTTCCAATCAGTACCATTTTACACTCCAAAGCCTGTTTGTCTCCAGCTGTATGAAAGTGTATCAGTTTTATTTTGAGGTCTTCTGACAGTTGTTTGACAGTTGTTTTGTTGCTCTCAGCAGACTGCTTGAGACTGCTCCTGGAGATCTACAAACTTTCATATGTAAAATGTTAAAATAATTCCAGTTTAACACACCTGAAATGGCTCATCAAGCACTTAGTGCTGACAATGTTTTTTAAATCTCGTGCCTGATTTCACATAATTCATGATTAAAATGAAATCATGACCTCTAGAGGGTTTATCTAGGGGGATTCAAACATTTGCATTGATACAGTTCTCTTTATTTCACTATTATTTTCTTTTTTTACACTCTTTCATTCCTTTTTGCTACGTTTCATGATGAAAGGACATTTGCCCTTGCTGAATATGCATTAAATATTATGAAAAATATTGTACATGTTTTATCATTTCAGAGAAAGGGGATTCAAATTATTCCAACCAAATGTATATAGTACGATATAATACGTATTTAATGTGCACACATGGAGGGAGGTATAATACAAAGTATAACAAATAAATCTTAATTTGAAAGTTCTACAATAGATTTTTGAAATGTTTACCAGAAGAGTTTATAACCACCTTTATAACACCTGTTTTTTAGCTTTCTCTCAGAAGCAAAAAACAATCTTACCCTTTAAAGAAATATGACATTTATCATGAAAATTGATATCAACTGATGATTATTGATATCAACTGAAAATGTTTTTGACCATATCACCCAGCCCTTGATTAATTGCTATTAATTGTTATTGTAATTAAGATAATTTCTCTCCATGCAGCTGACATGTCTTCACCGGTCGGAAAAAGACAATAGATTTGCAATTGGTTCTTCAAGCAAATCCAAAGGACAGCAACCAAAAATATTCAATGACACATGCCTCATCAGAAATTTCAAGGTTAGTCACATAAAGGCAGTCACTTGTCCTCCTGAGAAAACAGCGGCGACTGACCGTGTTGTAAAAACTTCCACAACAGTTTCTGTCCCATTCAGTCTGACTGGACTTGAGTCAGGTGAAACAACTTCATTTACACATTCTTCACATTCCAATCTGTGTATGTGTGTGTGTGTGTGTGTGTGTCATTCTCGGAGTGAATTAAGAGCAGGGGAGAGGGAAGCCAAATGAGCAGTGAAAACCATTCAATTCAGATTCCAACTGAAAAATCGACTGTACATGTTTGACATTCTCGTAGACTCCCATTTCATACTGCATACACACATACATACTGTCTTTGGTTCTGGACTAAATTATGAAAAAAAAAACATTGCTTAGGTAGGTGAAATGAATAGTGTTGTGACACCCTTTATTGAGGGATGGTTGGTAAATGGTCTTACATTTATATAGTGCTTTTCAAGATGATACATCAGGGTTCAATTGGGATTCAGTGTCTTTATCCATTCTTGAATCAAGCAACTTTAATGTGGCCCCAAAATAAAGTATTTCTGTTTATCTCCTCCAGCCTGACTCAGCAGTGTTACATCACTGAAGCTGTTCCAATAGAACTGAGTGTCTGCAGTTATTTAGTCTCTTTTACGTTGTGTCTCAGAAGCTCCTGCTTGTGTTGATGGGTTTCATGTGCATATCTGAATTTTAACTATAGCAACATGCCCAGGATTGTATGTATACAAGACCACATTGATAGAGGCTTTATCAGAAAGTTTGGATTAACTATGTCAGTTCCCTTTGATAAATGTAATCATCATTGTGAACATTTTGTAGCCATCTGTGAACAATGTCAATGAAGGATCAAAAATATTTTTGTGAATTTCCCGTGTACATACTTTCATTATGATTTCATAACAGTGAAAACACTATTCATCAAAGTGCCCTGTTTGATTCATTAAGTGGAAAGTTATAAATGTGGAAAAAACAGATGTTCCCAGTACTGTTAAATCGTGGTAAGTTTATTTAAAATTCAATATAACAAAACCATGATCACAAATAGCAAAAAGCAAACATTTGTCATTACCATAACTGTAGTTATGACTTAATGCACATGAGCTTTACTACACTTACAATTGCTTTTACCTCAGTTAGTAAGATTTGGTATGTCATTTAAAATTATACTACAATCAAGTAACAGTACCGACGAAACACACAGGACATAAAAACATATAAACATGTAACAGGATTGTACGTAAACTAAACTAAAAAGTTCCTTTCCTTTCATCAGAGGAAGCTGAAGTAACAGTGGCTCGTGGCATCATCATCATCACAGCCCATTTGGAACTGGTCATTCAGTGTGCACAGTGTGCCTACAGAATACCTATAGAATAAGAGTGAAAGACTTCAAAACACTTTGTATCATCCAGATAGGGTGAATCACAATGATTCACATACATTTTGCCAGGATAGGTGCACAGACACCTGCTTCAGTGGAGGACTACTGGGTATGAACTTTTGTTCATTCTATGAACTGTTTTTAATGGGCAGGATCTTACAAAACAAATTACTCTATACATGTGTCTGTTGTATAACACACCAATGATATCATTTCTGAATAGATTAATTGTGTATGGTTAATTTTAAAACAGTTTTCGACACTATTTCGACACTACTGACAATTTTATTGACTTTCATTAATGCAGCACATAACACAATATTCATAAACTGTGTCACATATGCCTAAAACAGAAAGCAAACATCACTATCTCCAGTGTAGATCAGAAACCTAAAGAATAGCAAACATTTACTCATCAGGTAACTGGCTTGGTTAGCAAGATGCATCTAGAATTCACTTTTACTGTAATATCAGTAGCAAGTTTTTGCTTGCAAAAAACACGCTTAGCATAAAATGTACTTACCAGACAAACTGCACAGATGACTCCTGTCTTAGTATTACCAAATGCTGAACGAGACATTTTTGGGCAAACAGAGTTTACTTTGAATGGTTAAAGTCGAATGAGGCTCTATTCAGGCCGACTTAGCGGCAGGTGTCCACAACACCTTAGCCACGGCCCAAAACATACAAAATCTTTATCAACTTTTTTCCTCTTAATCTGACCATAATTTCCAGGCCACATTTGAAACTATGAGACAACTACCCTAATTCTTACTGGTTTTATGACTTCAGTAAACTATGGTTTCACTAAACCTCTATACAAAAAGACTTATCTTTGCAACCAGTGGAGTCGCTACCTAATGGTAATTCAGTAGAAGACAGGTTTAAGGCACTTCCCCATTGACTTCATTTTTCAGACATGGAAGCAGGTCAAGCTATATTTTTTTTCAAGTTTCAACGTGTCTCTAGAAAATCTATGGTGTAAAGTGGTGTTTATTCTGCTCTAACTACAAGCTGGTGTGGGTCTGTCTGTCTGGATTGGTAAACAATACCATGCTAATGAAGATGGAAGCCCAATTAGCAACATGCATGCACAAAAATATTATGTTGGTGTTGACCAAACCTTTATTTTATTATCCAAAAAATTATACTGGAACAATAATTGTTATGCTTGTATTGCCCAGCCCTATTTCCTTGCATATTATGTTTATGTATATATGTATTGTGTCAAAACAAATATTCATGCAGTTTTTATGCAGATCATTTGCTAAGATAAGATTCACTGTAAAATCAAGTAGTTCTTCATTAACCTGTGTTATAATCAGGTCTAACACTGTTTCGTTAGAAAAACAATTATCCGGTCTTTCTTAAAACATGAAAACTGCTCAGACCTAGTGCAATCATAATGCCACCTGATTTATTTATGTAACTCATCATCTTCTATTTGCCTTATGGCTGCCTGTATTTAGGGCCCGAGCACCTTCAGTGCGAAGGCCCTATTGTATTTCAAGGGGTTTTTATTAGGGCCCGAGCACCTTCAGTGCGAAGGCCCTATTGTAATTCAAGGGATTATTATTAGGGCCCGAGCACCGAAACGGTGCGAAGCCCTATTGTATTTCAAGGGATTATTATTTTTTTTTTTATTAGGGCCCGAGCACCTTTAGTGCGAAGGCCCTATTGTAATTCAAAAGATTATTATTATTATTATTATTATTATTATTAGGGCCCGAGCACCTTCAGTGCGAAGGCCCTATTGTAATTCGAAAGATTATTATTATTATTATTATTATTATTATTATTATTATTATTATTATTATTATTATCATTATTTTCACGACAATTAAATCGCATTTTTCGAGGCCTGAACATGCTCAAAAACTCACCAAATTTTGCACACGCGTCAGGTCCGGTGAAAAATTACGTATTTTAAGGGTCTCCAGAATGGGCGGGGCAAAATGGCTCGGTGGCGCCCACTAGAAATTTTCAAATACCCCTCCCCATTGGGGTTATTTTGACCTAGGCAGATGAAATTTGGTGGGTGCATGGACGGTGCCAAGTCCTTCGAAAAAGTCTCTTGCAGCCATGACCCAAACCGTACAGGAAGTCAGCCATTTTGATATGAATATGCAAATTTTGGCCATTTTTGGCTTTTTTTGTGTTATATTTTGTGTTATATTTGAACGAACTCCTCCTAGAGATTTCATCGTATCAGCTTCAAACTTGGTGTGCTGACTCTCGAGGCCTTAGTGATCAAAAGTTGTTAAAGGTTTTTATGGCTCGCGAAAAATGTGGGCATGGCGGCGCGGCGAGTTTTGATGTTTTGCCAGAAAGCACGAAACTGCCATAACTTCAGCGTATGTGGTATGATCTCCATCAAACTTCACATGTATGATAATACTCCCTTCCCGGAGGTATCCGCATATTCATATTCATTGAAAGTCACAGCGCCACCTATTGGCGACAGGAAATCACATGTTTTGTACTTTGATGTTCAACATCAAGTATCTAAATTCGATGAAGCTAAATTTTACTGTGGTAAGCCTTGAGATAAGGTAGATGCTGGATTCAGAAGATGGCGTGCTCCCTTCTCATGGTGGCCCCGTGGCGGCGCGGCGAATTTGGATCCTTCGCCATCACCATCAAAGTGCTCTAATTTGCACATACCTTGTCCGATGTGCCTCAAATTACATACGTATAATCAGCGCATTGGCCTGAAGAGATCTATGGGACTATATGGTCCTATTGTCATAGCGCCACCTATTGGCGACAGGAAGAAAATTTCAAAAACCCCTCCCCATTGAGGTTATTTTGACCTGGGCGGATGAAATTCGGTAGGTATCTGGAACGTCCCACAACCTTCGAAAAAGTCTCTTGTGGCAATGACTCAAACCTTACAGGAAGTCAGCCATTTTGATTTGAATGTAAAAATTTGGCGTATTTTTCACCGTTTGCACGTGTTATATTTGAACGAACTCCTCCTAGAGATTTCATCGTATCGGCTTCAAACTTGGTGTGCTGACTCTCGAGGCCTTGGTGATCAAAAGTTATCAAAAGCTTTTATGGCTCACGAAAAATGTGGGCGTGGCGGCGCGGCGAGTTTTGATGTTTTGCCAGAAAGCACGAAACTGCCATAACTTCAGCGTATGTGGTCTGATCTCCATCAAACTTCACATGTATGATAATACTCCCTTCCCGGAGGTATCCGCATATTCATATTCATTGAAAGTCACAGCGTCACCCATTGGCGACAGGAAATCACATGTTTTGTACTTTGATGTTCAACATCAAGCATCTAAATCCGATGAAGCTACATTTTACTGTGGTAAGCCTTGAGACATGGTAGATGCTGGATTTACAAGATGGCGTGCTCCTGCGTCATGGCGGCCCCGTGGCAGCGCGGCGAATGTGGATCCTTCGCCATCACCATCAAAGTGCTCTAATTTGCACATACCCTGTCCGATCTGCCTCAAATTACATACGTATAATCAGCGCATTGGCCTGAAGAGATCTATGGGACTATATGGTCCTATTGTCATAGCGCCACCTATTGGCGACAGGAAGAAAATTTCAAAAACCCCTCCCCATTGAGGTTATTTTGACCTGGGCGGATGAAATTCGGTAGGTATCTGGAACGTCCCACAACCTTCGAAAAAGTCTCTTGTGGCAATGACTCAAACCTTACAGGAAGTCAGCCATTTTGATTTGAATGTAAAAATTTGGCGTATTTTTCACCGTTTGCACGTGTTATATTTGAACGAACTCCTCTTAGAGATTTCATCGTATCAGCTTCAATCTTGGTGTGCTGACTCTCCAGGCCTTGGTGATCAAAAGTTGTTAAAGGTTTTTATGGCTCGCAAAAAATGTGGGTGTGGCAGCGCGACGAGTTTTGATGTTTCGCCAGAAAGCACGAAACTGCCATAACTTCAGTGTACGTGCTCCGATCTCAGCCAATCTTCACATGGATGATAATAATCCCCTCCCTGAGACATCTGCATGTTCATATTCCATAAAAGTGACAGCGCCACCTACTGGCAACAGGAAATCACATGTTTTGTACTTTGACGTTCAACATCAAGTATCTTAATCTGATGAAGCTGAATTTTACTGTGGTAAGCCTGGAGACATGGTAGATGCTCAGTTCTGAAGATGACATTCTCCCGCCTCCTGGGGTTCCGGTGGCGGGTCAGCGAATTTGGATCCCTCGCCATCGCCATCTAAAGCGTTGTAAGTCTCAAATGCCTCATCCGATCTGCTTCAAATTACACACGTACAATTGGGGCGGCGTCCTGAAGAGACCTGAGGGACTATGTTGTCGCATTGTTGTAGCGCCACCTATTGGCGACAGGAGGAAATGTTCAAAAACACCTCCCCGTAGGGCTCTTCGGGGAAATTTGGGGAATTCGGCGTCAGCCGGGTCCCCTGAGTTGGCGCGGGGGTGCGAGGGCCCGTTATCACTGCTTGCAGTTTTAATTATACTTGTTTCTTACTTTTTTAAGTAAGAAAAAGCAACAGAGCAATAAACCTGAATAAAGCTGGACTTTGATTGGGCCATTCTAACACATGAATATGTTTTGTTTTAAACCATTCCACTGTAGCTCTGGCTTTATGTTTAGGTTCATTGTCCTGCTGGAAGGTGAACCTCTGCCCCAGTCCCACGTCTTTTGCAGACTCCAATAGGTATTCTTCCAAGATTGCCCTGTATTTGGCTCCATCCATCTTCCCATCAACTCTGACCATCTTCCCTGTCCCTGCTGAAGAGAAGCACCCCCAGAGCATGATGCTGCCACCACCACGTTTGACAGTGGGGGTGGTGTGTTCAGAGTGATGTGCAGTGTTACCTTTCTGTCACACGTAGCATTTTGCATTTAGGCCAAAAAGTTCAATTTTGGTTTAATCTGACCAGAGCACCTTCTTCAACAAGTTTGCAGTGTCCCCCACATGACTTTTGGCAAAATGCAAATGGGACCTCTTATGTTATTCTTTTAACAATGTCTTTCTTCGTGCCACTCTTCCATAAAGGCCAGATTTGTGCAGTGCACAACCAATAGTTGTCCTGCGGACAGTTTCCCCCACCTGAACTGTGGATATCTGCAGTTCATCCAAAATCACCATGAGCCTCTTGGCTGCACCTCTGATCAGTGCTCTCCTTGTTTGGCCTGTAAGTTTAGGTGGATGGTTGTGTCTTGTTAGGTCTGCAATTGTGCCATACTCTTTCCATTTCGCAATGATGGATTGAAGAGTGCTCTGTGAGATGTTAAAAGCTTGTAAAAAAATGTATAGCCTAACCCTGCTTTAAATGTCTCCACAACTTTCTTCCTGACCTGTCTGGAATGTTCCTTGGACTTCATGATGCTGTTTGCTTCATAATCTCTTGACAAACCTCTGAGGCCATCACAGGACAGTTGTATTTGTACTGAGATTAGATTACATACAGGTGGAATGTATTTAGTCATTAGGTCAACAATCAATCATTCAGCAATCATCATTCAACTTCTGAAGGCAATTGGTTGCACTCAGAGAAAAGGATACTTTTGCACACTGCACTTTTCATTATCTTATTTGTAAAAAAATCTTAAATCATGTATAATTTTCTTTGTACTTCACAATTGTGTGCCACAATGTGTTGGTCTTTCACATAACATTCCAATAAATATATTTTTGTTTGTGGTCGTAACATAACAAATGTGGAAATTTTCAAGGAGTGTGAATAATTTTGCAAGCCACTGTATGTTGTGAATTGGCTCTATACAAATGAAACTGGATTGGATTGGATTAGGATGATGATGCACCTGTTACCACAGGAGCAGTTCCTGGAATTAGACATGGTTAGCAAGCATTTGATGACTTTGTGAAAGAGAAAGTACACAATTACGGTACACATTGTTGCCCACAGCAACATTAGGTCCAACTATGCCCACAGTATGCTAAACATTGCATCCCATATTTTGTGCACAAATCACTGTCTATGCATAAAAAGAAAAGGGGATTTAAAGAAAAAGCAATCTTCAGACTAAGCAGCAGAGCACTGAGGAAGCCCTGGTGTAGGTATGAAGCACAAGAGCTTATCTGATGTCTGCCCCAGCTAATTAGTTTACCCCAGGACAGCAGAGACTTACCCTGCTTCCTCATTCACCAAGTCCAACACATCTTTCACCACCTGGTACAACTCAATAAAATTACACTGTTGTTTAGAAATAAATCGGGTCAATTAAGTGACTCTCTGAAACCCATTTAGAGGTATTCTAACAAAACCATATCTTCAACATTTCTTGTTTGGGATTAGTTTTTAATCTGCTGTTGGCATGGCTTTCTCTTTTTAGCCAAGGAGAAACAGACCCTGACATGTCTAGAACAAGACAGTGTCAAAACGTAGTACATGGCTAGACCATAGTATAGGCACTGTGCAAAACTGAGGATGTACTGTATTTGGAAACTAGTTGGAGTGAGGAACAACAGTACATAGTACAGTACAGTATTCATGATGTCATTACATTATGTTTGCATTCTGCCTGGTGTTAGGTGGTTTTAGCCCTTTATTTGTTGGCATATCAGCTCAATCAGAAATTACAAAGACTTTGTACCAGGGAGCTGGTTTAATGTCCAGTTCAAATGATTTCAGGATGTTTTTGTTCAAACATACAGCTGCTGCAGGTGATTTCTAAAAAAACATCAGGGTTGTAGGGTTGCTTCCTGTCTGCCACACAACTCCCCGCCTCCATCTGGGTACAAACTGCTGCTCTCGCTCACATAACTGGCTACCCTCTTCTGTGTAAGGAAGCTAAGGTTTGTCCAAAAAGTCACTAGACTTTTAAAAAAAAGGGCCACATGATAGGAACAATAGTATAAACTGTGACAATTCATGGAGAAAAAACAGTGGCTAGTTGGGAGACTAACAAAATTTAGTTGGCTGCCCAATAGGGAGTTCAGTCAGTCATGTGAAGCAGTGTACTGTGGCCAGTCCAGCCAAAGAAGGTGTGCTTCTCCTGACTTGTCATATTTCTTGTTCAGTCCCTCGGTCTGCTCTGGGATCTGTAGTAGTGTTAGCTGCTAAGTAGATCAGAGGTAACAGAAAGGTTAATCCAGACCAGGTTTCGACTGATACAGATAGACAGTTCACCTGTTGAACTCTGTGTCTTTTGTGGCCTCAATCCAGTCACCACACACACACACACACACACACACACACACACAAGGACTTTCTATTGACTGGACTCTCCCTGTACAGTCAATATCGTGCAACTCGAATCAACTGCTACAATGTAGAAGGGAAGAACAAAGTCAGTTTTCTTGCAGGAGTTCAATCAGCAATTGAGATGCACAGAAAGCAAGGTTCCTGTCAAACAAAGGATTTCAAGCCGTCAAACCTAAACAATGTAAGTAGATGTCAAACTATGGGATGTTCATGTTGGTGCCTGAGGACAATGCTTTGTTTTTATAGTTAATTTAAACTAAATTATGTGTATATTTAAGCATGTCACATCCCTCCATTATTTATAGGCAAGAATAACAAATATTTCATTCAGAATTAATGCTACTGTTGTTCTTTACAAAACAAACTTTAGTCAATGCCAATGAACACTGACCTCTTCCTGGAGGAAACACTGTGTATATCCCTACACAATGTGACTCAACAACACATATATTTGTGGACACTGAAATCTTTACACTAAGAATCTTTTAACTCACACAACTTCAACAACATCTTACATCTATAATCAAGTTAATAATTTTAATCCACTACCCTGTCACAAGCAACCTGACTGATTGACAGCCAGCAGAATGGGACCACAAGCAGGAAGCAGCAGACATGTCCAGCTGAGTAACGTGTTATGACTGCGTCTTTATTTCCTTTATTTCCTGAAATCATTGAACTATTGACATGTAATTAAATGACTATGTGTAACAATTGTTTATTTATCACTCTCAAGGAAGAAGAATTATTGTAACAATTTGGTGCTCCACTTAAGAAGAGAAGACCTGCCTTTGTTTTCAGGGGTGGCACAGTAGAAAGGTTTAAAATGACTAATCTGGTCTCAGCAGTCCATGAGCCTTGGAGCCTTTGAGTGGATGATAGGCTGCAGTCTGCATTTGTCCTTGGCAGAAGGAGAGGATGGACTCAGTGATGGAGGTGTAGAAGTGAATCATCAGTCTTTGGCAGGTTGAATTTCTTCAGCTGCTGCGGGAGGTACATCCTCTGTTATTAGAGAACTTGATGTTCGACTCCCACTTGAGGCCCTGGGTGATGATGGCCCCCCTGGGGCAACAGACTGATGGGGGTGAGTGGGGCTGTACGCTTTCTCGGGTCCACGACCATCTCCAATGTTTTCGAAGCATTAAGCTCCAAGTTGTTTGAATGCACCAGGACACCAGGTTATCGATCTCCCACCCGTCAGCAGACTTGTTCCCATCAGATTCCAGTGAGGTCGTCCATGAATTTGAACATCATCAGATTTCAGTGATCTCAGCAACTTTAACTGGGGCATGATTGTTGGCCTAGACAACTAATTAATAATTAATTCAGAATGAAATGGAGCCAGAAAATCCATTAAGCAGCAGTTCTGTGGACAGAACCAGATTTTTTTAAAGGCCAATAAAATAATCAAAATTGGAGCCTGAAAAACTTGATGGCCCAATACCCAACCCCAACCCCACTCCATGGAGCATTGCCGTCAGGACATGCTATCCTGTTATCACTGCTATGTCTGTCAGAGCTTGTGTTATGCCTGCACTTTAATTCTGCTCTGACCTGGCCAGCTGCATTTGGACCAGAAATATCAGCACAGCTAAGAGACACACAAAAAATGCTTACTGCTAAAAACAGTAGCATGCATTGCAAGTGAGCAGGCAGTGCTCTGCTGTAACAGAGCAGGTTGGGTCAGGCTTTTCAACTCTGCGCCTGGCAGGGCCAAAATATGACTAATAATGCTTTCAATTCTGTAACATCCACGTTTGGTCAACCTCCATGTGAGGGTCTCTCAAGTTTGTTCAGGGAGACATTTTAAAAAAACAGTACAGCCAATGGGGTGTCGATTAGTCAATCAGCAGAAACCCAATCCACGATTTTGATAACTGCATTGTCTCCCATTAATGATAAACTGTCATCTGATTTGCACCACCGCAGTCTCATAATGAGCCAAACATCTGTGTACTTTCCAAAATGTAGCATTGTTTTGACCAATTGCTGGTTCAAGTGAATGACACAGACTAGATACCAGATCACAACAGACTGAGAGAGAGCTCTGCTATTTTTTTTTTTTTTTAATTTGTCCTGGGATTGTCAACAATCATCGTTCATTTTTAAGAAAAAGATAACTTGACTGGCATCTAACTGAACTTCCAACTGGCTTCTTGATGACAATGTAAACAAATGTAAAGTCAGGAATATTCATTGATTGATGGACAGAGCTGCTGTCAGAAGCATCCTACTAAACAAAAACAAACTATTTTAAGTGAGGAGTCCCAACGTTAATGACAAACCTTGACAGTAACAGACACTGGCTTTTTATTTTATTGCAAATATGATAAAGACCTTATTATTATCCAGCAGAAGGAGCATCTGTCAAAAACAGAACAGGCACGTTTTTGAAGCGGAGCAGAGAAGAGATATTTTCGAGTGCTGCGCTCCAAATTCTTTGTCCTAGGCAATTGATGTGGGGGAAATGCAGATGAGTTGACATGTAGGTTATGCCTGCACGAAAAATAACACTGTGACTGTCTATGGAATGACATTGTTATTTTGTTAAGTTGAAACTAGTGCTGGGCGGTAAGACCAAAAATTTATATCACAGTATTTTTCAAAATGATAGCGGTTTCACTGTATTTTTTTTTTCATGCACAACTGGTAGTTAACATAATTTTTTAATAATTTGGAGAATAATTACTGCAGTAAATTGTCTTACAATAACCTATTTTACAGTCATGAGGAGTGAAGATTGTAGAAAAAACATGTTCGCACTAGTATTAATACATTTGCTGCTGTTCACAAAGAGGTGGCACTCATAATTCTAATGAAGTGAAGGAATAAGAATGCATCACTGTCGCAGTCAACATACAGAACTTATGCACTCTTGATACTCCAGGACATGATGATGGCTGAGGTGGTGGAGCAAATTGCTTGTGTTGCCTCCTGCGGCTGCAAAATTAGCCCGACAACATTTGCATAGTATTATAGTTTGAGCAACATCGGATTTTTTTTATAACCAAAGAATCAGACACTGCTCCTCGTTTTGGTACTAGTTCTTCTGTTTCATTTTCTGTCCATTCTGAAACTTCAGTTTCGCTACTTTCACCGGGGTTGTTCATTTTGTTCCCCGCTCAGCACAGGCTGTGCTCTCGCATGCTGCTTGTTTGGTGCAACAGCCCCCTCTCAAACAATGTCCTGCGGCGTGACGTTCCACCGCTCTGCATTTCCAACATTTTGTATGCTACACACTCACCGGTTTTGGGGTATATGAAAAATTCATATCATAGAGAAAAAAAACCACTGGTATTCAGTATGAACCGGTATACCGCCCAGCACTAGTTGAAACAAATAAATAAGAAATGAATGAAATGACAATACATTTTTTTTACCCTGCAAGTCAGTTAGTAGTAAATAACACCACAATCAAACATTATTTTATATGTTCTTTACTAATAAACTAGCTGACCTTGGAAAATCATATCAGCTTTATTTGTTTCAGAGCTAAAATATGGGCATTAGTCATATTTGTTTGCTTGTTTGTTGGATTTGAACATTCATGAAGTGAAAAGGTGCTTTTTTGCTGCCATCACCATTATTCAACCATTGTATTTATGATTAAATTACAAAAGAACACAATTATATTGTGCAATTTGCAAATGTGCTATTAATTGTGTTAACGGAATGCTGCAGAATGATGCAGCTGACATTAAAATGTACAAAATTAGTATCCCTGTTGAGGGTTGGACAGAGGTCCAACCATCACTGTCTCACAAAATCCAGAGTGAAGTACTTAACAGTTAATTTGTTGTCATTTATCAAGAACATAAACCTTCTCTGGTTCCAGCTTCTAAAACGTAAAGATGAGCTGCTTAGCTTTGTTATTTTCATTGGCTTTGAGATTGTTGATCCGAAGAAACAAGATATTTAAATAGACGTACTAGGGCAGTGGGAAACTGTAAGGACTCTTTTCCACTATTTTCTGCAAAATCTATTTCAGTGCACTACCAAAACAAATACTATCATATGGGAAATTATGTGCTTCATTAACTTGCTTACCCAAAAAATTCACTCTCCAACTTTGCACAAATGTAATGAAAACAACTGTTCCTGGGGCCTGCAGCCATGGACCTAAAACTGAACCTCCACCCAGAGCCAGGAAAAACTGTTTGTGTGTACCTGGACTAAATTATGTGGCATTACTCATCAGAGCACAGAATGAGGCAGTACACTGTCAGGAAGATCCTTACTGTGGTCCTCAAATTAAATTCCAGGACTTTTCCTCACTCTATAAGGTTGAAGGGGTTCAGTGACCAAAACCACTTTACAGATCAGACTGTATGAAAAGACACTGCATACAACACGGACCATGTTTACATGTACAGTTTAGTTGAGCTATGGTTGTAGTCAAATAGACATCAGAATCAGAATAATCTAGCTTCTTTTGCAGATTTCTGCTTCGATGTTTTATGGAAAAAAGAGGGGGACAGTTGTTGTGCCAGCCCACCCTGCCATTAGTGATGACGAGGAGGAGGAGGAGGAGGAAGATGACCCTGGTGATTCTTCCATTCATCCACAACCTGGACACTCTAGGCCCAAGTGACATGGGCACCTTTGCCAAGAGGAAGTGGATGCAACCTACAGTGGAGGTGCTCCAGGATGAGGACAGTTACAGTTATGACGACCACAATGACAATGATGAGCAGGCAACAGCACAAGCAAAGAGATCCAAGAGACCCACCAAACCCAGAAAGTCTACACCCAGGCCAACCACCATGAGCTAAACTGACCTTGACAACGGAGCCCTGCCCGAGCACCAGCACTCCTCCCCTGACTAAACTGAAGCCCTTTTTGTGTACTTTACAAGATATTTTAATCCCAAATTTATTAGGTATATCACCTACCACACCAACCTGTATTCCACTCAGAAAGACCCCATCACACCACTTTCACCACAAATGAGGATGAAATAATGAC
Organism: Psettodes erumei; assembly: GCA_016785225.1. Classification (NCBI taxonomy): domain Eukaryota; kingdom Metazoa; phylum Chordata; class Actinopteri; order Pleuronectiformes; family Psettodidae; genus Psettodes; species Psettodes erumei. The sequence continues at coordinate 894,055 of JAFBJZ010000647.1, forward strand.
CTTTATGGCCATTCTCATCTCCATGGACATTGTTGAGCTCCCATCTGTCGAGGACTAATGAGCCTTGGACACCCAGATCCCTCAGGTTGCCAACCTGATGTCCTCAAATTGGTTCAGGCTACTAAGAAGGCTTGTCCTCTTCAACAACAACACCTGATCCCTGGCACCGCTGACTGCTTCTTCAAGGTCTGGCCACTATTCAATTTTCTCAATGCTGTCTTCAGGAATGAGAAACAGACCCCCAAGCAGTCAGTGGATGAGGTGATAGTCGCCGACAAAGGGAATACAGCCAGCAACCTGAGGCAATATATTAAAAACAAGCCTGATGTGGGGTTTTCACCAGCTCGGAGATGCGAACCTCAAAGCCAGAACCGCACGTACACAGGGACAGCCACAAACAACAAAATTGGAAAGCCTCCAGTCCATCAATGACATGGAGAAAAACAGCTGTCCCTTGTGGTACATGTCAGTATGTCACCAGGGATAATTGGATCCTGGCCCTCAGGTGGAAGGACAACATAGGGGTGGCGCCTATGTCCTCTGTCTTCAGGTATTGCTGATATTCTACTTTATTTTCATTCTATTTCTATTCTATTCAATTTTGTAATTTTGTAATATTGTGTGCTTTTGCAACACATATGATCAATATGATCAATAAAGGAATATCTTACTTTAGGTACTGCAGTGACACCAAGGGGAAGGAGCATTTGAGCTGCCCAGCTGTCATCAGAAGTTAAAACGCCAACATGGGTGGCATCGATAAGAGTGACATGTTGGTGCACCTCTACCGCACCCCCATGAAGCCGAATAGGTGGTCTATGCGACTGTTCTCATACATCATTCATGATTTCACCATCACAAATGCGTGGGTCATCTACAAGCGGGACTGCAAGGCACTTGGAGTGGATAGCCTGTCTCAGAAAAGTTTCAGAGTACAGGTGTTCAGGGGTGCCTCTAACCAGATGCCAGCCATGTGTCACTCCCTAAGAAGCTCTGGTGACAGCCTGAGCACCTCTGTTGATATCCCTAAACCAATCCAAGGACACCGCTGCCACACCTCAGATGAGCCTTTGTGCTTTAGCCAGTCTCTGTTCCATGATGCTGTTTACAACACCAGCCAAACCTGCAAGTACTGTAGCAAGAAGGGCAACATTCTGAGGTCATGAAATGTGGTCTGCAGGGTCTGCATGATCCACCCCTGCCTAAATGCTGAGCATAACTGCTTAATAAATTACAATGACCCAGAGGCCTCATAATCCTAATGTAAAAAAATATAGAGGCAAATGTTGTAAAATGTTCTATAATGTTAACAATAAATAATGTTCCTGTTATTTTATGTTTTTTTCTTGTATATTCTTATAAACACTCTTTTTGGTTTGGTTTTTTTTAACCACAGATGGGCAAGAAACCATATATGGACACTTCATTGACCTTCGACAAAAGGAAGAAGGTCTTGTTATATTGTCCAATAATACTCTAGGGTTGAAATTTTGAATTTCTAAGTATTTCAATGAGTGACCTATGAAGGGTTATCAAGCACATTGTAAGTTTGATGTAAAGCCAGCCAAAGGTTTTCTCTGGTGGAGACACCAACCAAGTATGATAGAATCATGCATTGTGCACAGTGTACAGTGATGACAAGGAAATCTGACAAGTTGTTATCTATTCCACTTTTTATTCAGCAAAAACATTAAGGTTTGCTGTTTTTATACATGTCTGATGACCCGTTTACTGATTTTTAAATCTGTCATTCATTTAAAGTCATGTTTGAAGGGTATGAGGTTTTAAAAACATTCTAATGAAAAAGGTGAGAGCCTGACAGAAGACAATGATGTGAAACTACTAAACTGAGCAAGTTTCACATGTATTTTTGTGACTGTTTTGGCCTTCATTTATGTTGTTTTGTAAAGATTTAATTAATTTGTTTTTTAGTTACAGGGATATTTTTTGGTCATTTCTTACTTTACTTACTTTACTTTCTTACTCCTGACACATTGCCATTTTATATTTTGTTCATGTCTCTTCTAATAAGTTAGTCTTGCTGTGATTACTTAAATAATAAATCAGGAGTTATTCAGTACTTAAATATTCTTTTCATTATATACTGTCTTATCTATGCATGAGAGACAGCAGGGCAGGCAGGAAGATGAATGAGCTGCGATACAGGCTGTTTTTAAAAGCCGTTTAAAAATATTAAAAATAGTCAATATTGTTGGGGCTGCCACACATGAGTGTGGGAGGGCGTTAAGCTACTGGTTAAAATGATCCACCCAAGATACATGAAATTTGATATCAATTTTAATATGAGATAATGTGAGTAATATATATGAAGAGTTAAGTTACTTTAGTTGTTAAATTGAAGTAATAAGACAATAAACACAATTACAATTGGGCACTGTCAAGGAGAGTTGAGATTTCACCAACTGCAAAGTACATATATAACCAATCACTAAGTAATGTATCATTTAAGGCACTATGCAATGTTATGGTTTGAATGTTTTGTATTGAATTAACAATGTGATTTCATAAAGACGTATAACAAATTAATGATGTGATTTTATAATTCTATATGAATTAGATATATGAGTAATTTTATAGTAATGTAATTGATCATGATTTTATAGTGATTACACTTCATTAAGAATATGATTCAATGAAGTGATTTTTGTGATTGTTAACAATGTAACAATGAGAGTTAAATCAGGCACATAAGAGCCCTGTCACGATGAGTGTAAATGGTGTGTGCTGGAAAGTGACAAGTAGGCCGTGGTTGAAATAAGGAAGTACCAAAGTATTGCCTAAACCTAAGGGAAGTACCAAAAATGGTCAGACTGTGAAATGTCAGAAACTGAATGTATTAATCAAAATGTGTGAGACAAGTTGCAATTACTAAAAAGCGGGACAGAAGTAGAGAGAGAGATATAAAAGGATGAGATACAAAGGTATTGCTGCTCATTCTTCATGGAGAGGTTTCCAGAGGATCATCACCATCGTGGACATAAGAAGGAATTCATGAGTTAAAATGAATGTGAGATAAGAGTCAGAAGACAGAAGATTTCACCAGCCAATGACTTCTGAACTAAATATTGGATAGAAACCCTTTCTGTTGACACCCACTGTTCACCAAATAGCCCAGACACTCAGGAAATCGGTCAAACCTTGGACGGGGCTGCCGATCACCGATCAAGTGTCTGGTTCTCAGGCAGGATTGGAAACAGGAAGACAGCTATGGCCACGCAGTCAACCTCTCTCTCTCTCTCCCCCAAACGTATTATCATGCAAGGTAACAGTCCCTTAATTTAGTTTAGATCATATAAAGATTATTTAATTTTTAGTTTAAATTGGTTTTGATTTACATTTGACAATATTATGCTGTTTGCATTGCTCCTACTAAAAGTACATAAATAAACCTACATAAATAATTGATTTAAAGAGAAGTGATCCTAGTCTTTTCTGAGTACTCATCGCTCACGTAAAAAGAGGATTGTGTGTTATGTCATCGAGAGAAAGTATTCTCACAGGTTGCTCTAGTCCCCAAGATTTTAAAATAGATCCTTAGGGCCTAACAAGGTCTTTAAACTATACCTCGCGATTCACCAAGAGCCCGAAGCATGAGAAGAGAGCTGCCGTTAACAGACGTGACTGAGGCTGCGTTACACCCAATCTATTGAGGGCTGTTGGGGGTGTGGTTCATACAGGATAGGCGTCTGGATGAAGGCAGTGAGAGGCTAGGCGAGTCTCTTTGCTAACAATCCAGTAAATATTCTTCCTCTCTTTTAATATTCTCAAAAGTTAACAAGTAGAATTCCTTGTTGTAGCTATAATTGATTTAGGGGCTGGTCAGACTTTCATTGTCATCTAACCTAGGAAGAGGAGAAGAGTCTTTTAATAGATTAAATGCTGGATCAAGATTAATATCCACCTGTATTGGGGAAGTTAAGACCTGCAGTTTTGACAGTACTCATGTTATTATTATTTAACCTAGTGGCAGCAAATGGCTCATAACAGACGACCTCCTTGTAAATTGAGCTTCACAGTGTTTCCCCTGTACACATCCAGCACAACTGCAACATTCCACAAGGTTCATTCTGATTCATGGTGAAAGATACAAAAAACACTGTTGGCATTCTTAAGTGCAGGCAGTGACTGGGGCTGATTTGAAACAAAGAGGACCCCGGGGCCACACACAAACACACGCACACACAGCATCCTTGAGCAGGGAGAAGCTACATCAGGTGGACCTACCTACCTCTCCTAATGGACAGTGCTCCATACACTGCCAAAATACCTGCTCATTTTACATGGATTACTCAGGTTGGGAACCCAAATAAACACAGTATAATATCCAAGTTCAGGTTCCACTTTCATTCCAAGTTAACCTGTTATCAGCTCATTAGCCTACTATAAAGACAACATACATCTACTACAATCTACATCTACAACTACATCTATTGTGTTCAGATTACGTTACTTCCCTCTCTTCTTGCAGGCATCGGGTTTTCCTGGTGATGACCTCACTGCTGTTCCCTACCCATGCTGTGATACACCTATCAAGTTCATGTGCATGTTCAGAACTGTACACAGACTCAAACACATGCAAACATCCAGTTCCATATGTTTCAGTCATACCTGATTGATTACTATGTGGAAAAACTCAGCCTTATTGTTCTTAAGGTTTTATGACATTTTACGCCCATTGTGTCGCGGTGTCCATTGTAATGGACATGAAAAAAATACTACTAAAAATATGAGTTAGCAAAGGAAAGTTTGTTTTTATGTTGGTGGAGTCAGAATCAGTTTAATTTTTTTTTTGCCCAGCAGAAAAAATGTGGGTCTGAAGGGGATATGGTGTGATATCATTTTGAGGTTACATGACTCACTACTAGTTGATTTGAGAGACACAGTTGCAAATGCCATGCAAACTACAGTTGCAGAAATGACTAAAATCAGAAAAGCCCATCCTTAAGCTACTGCAGTGATTGTTAAGGTGATGATGTATGGCTGGGCAAAGTGCCAGAACAAACTCACTTCAGATGAGTTATTAGCACTTTTGAATGCTGCAGACCTGATGCTTCTCACTCCTTCAGTGGGAAGTGAGAAAAACAGAGCTTCTGTGTGTTAACTTGACGGATGAGTTGCAGGGAACTAAGAAAGAGGCTGATGATGAGGAGGATGATGAGTTGCTGTTACATGCTGGGTCCTCTCTGGCACTGTTCGATGCCAGGTCATAGAAGCACAAAAGACACTCAGCTGCAGGGAGCTGGGACCAGACTGACTTAGGTTCAGACACACAGAACGACAAACATCATCACATGTAACCGCAGCGCACATATGGAAACTTGAAAACCTGTCACATTTATCCTGGCTAAAATGATTGCGATTTAAGATATCATTGCAATAATAACAATATGCATTAAACACAATGGAATAACTTTACCCTACATTTTGGTAAGAAACAAATGTTTGTATTGCATCTCAGATAGAACACATCCTTTTCAGTAGATGGTCATTTCTACATGTGTGCAGCCTATTTTGGTTGATAAATACATGCACAACCATATTAACTGTCCAACCAGCTCTTCTACTCTATAGGTGGTCTTACAGTTGGCTCCATCCAATGAGAAAAGGAACTTCAAATGAAATACATTCTAAATGATGCGAAATGTTCGTTTTAATGTTCTGGTTCACATCACAGGACAAGCTGTAGTAAACTGCAGTCAGATTGCCACTGACCACAGTTCTGCTCTGGCCTGAGACAGTGGAGCTATTGTTGTTTTGCTACGTAGCTTACTATTACTATTAGTTAGCTTACAATGTGAAGTAATGCACAGTAATGCTAGTGAATTTTACCAGGTGTTATATCATAAGAAAATATATTTATTACTTATTTCATGGTTTTCAGGTTTTTTGGCCCTGATCCTGATCCTATTCTAATCCCATACTTAATTTATGTTACGTTGTTATGTGCATTTAATCACCCTGCCTATCTGATGATTACCACAGCTTTAAATAGTTCATCTCCAAAACTTTTTTTAGTATGAACTTCTTAATCTAAATCCTGAATGTCAGGATGCTGTGAAAGTGGCGCTCACCAGCTGAATCTCTGGGTGATGCAGCAGGACAATGACCTGAAACATGTAAGTAAATTCACTACAAAAATCCACCTCTTTCAAGGGTCCAGTCAGATCCCAGACCTGCAGAACTCAGAGAGCAGTTCTCACCAGACAACCGAAGAGTATTTCTGAACTAAAGCAGTTCTGTAGGAAGAATGGTCTAATATTCCTCCTGAACATTGGAAACAGCTTATTTTAGCCAAAAGGAGGTTTGACCAATCACAAGGGTTCACTTACTTTTTCAACGAGCACTGTGAATGTTTGATGGGTCTGTTCAATACAGACAATTTATAGTTTTGTGATATTACCTGAAGTACATTACGTTTGTCTACATTCGTAACAAGGATGAAGATCAGGTCACATTTGATAGACAATTACTGTACACATAATTCACATAATGTGAACATGGGTTAACATAATTGTTTAGCCATTATATTTATCAAACTGAGGATCTACACAGAAGGGCCTTGGCAGTGTACAGTAGCAATACAATACACAATTTTGGTGATTATGTAAGATATCACGACAGGACAAGTACTGAAACATATAAAACTCTAGCCATTGTCACAATCAGGTCCACACAGACCTGTCATTAAGAATAAAGCTGAATGTAGTATATAGGATCACATGAGCAGAGACTGGAAAGAGTAGTTAACAAAGCACACACCTGCAAATGAAAAAACGCCACCACGAACCTGCTAAACTCTCGACATGTATCAAGACGAGAACCCTAACTACACTTCCATGCATTCGTGTGTGCGCGTGCGCGTACTGGTGGTGCAATGCTATGGCAAACTCTCATCGTCTTAGCAGCACGGCCATGGGTGTACTACAGCACGGGATGTGGTGTTCCTAGCAGCCAACACGGCGGCGTTGTTTATACATTGCAGCAGCACACAGATCCCACCGGCATCAAGTCTCCCGCTCTGCGGACCAATGTGGCATTACGAGACTCGCTCTGCGCTGCCGCCTTTCTCACAGTAAACCGAACAATAGCCATATTTTCGACATGATTGGAAATGGAGAAAACGGCGGCTCTGCGTAACGTCACTGATGTTGGGCACATTCCTTGTAAGAATGGCGGCAGCCATTTTTGAATCACAGCTGATCTGTTTAGTCATCCTCACCTGTATATCCAGTTCCAGAAAACAAAGGATGCTGTTATTTCTCTCCGTTAGGTCGCTGAGTCCGATCGGGCTGACAGGATCCTGTTCCAGCCAGCAGCACCACTGTCACATTGCACGGCAACAAGGCTGCATTTCCGCTCACTGCTTCCAAGATAACGGCCGTGTTACTGCAAACTTTGTTGACGTAAATGTGATCGTATTTGTGATGATTTGGCGAACGTAATAGAAAGAATGACATTGTTCGGTACTATGAAAAACAAAAAAGATAAATAAATAGTCACTCACTTGAAACAGTTACTTTAGTTCTTTGTTGTTTCTGTGAAATAACCTACGACATTTGCATTTTTTACCTTTACTTAATGCATTTCCAATATGTTGCAATTACATTTTTGCTTTAAACTGCTGTTAGGTTTAAAAAATAACCTTCAATCTTTTTTGAATATATTTGAAGTTTATGGAAAATATGTTCCATGCGCATGACGCGTTAAAGTGAAAAATGACTCCAGCTTTGGCTCTTATTTTGAAGATAAATGTCAAACAGTTTCCGGTTAGTGTTGCCCGTACGCAACAGCTGCCATCAACTCAGTCTCTGCACTGAGACAAATAGATGCGGTGGAGCGGGAAGGCAGAGTGGGGTTGATCGTTCTCTCGCTACATTTGACACAGCTGGAGACATTTACACCGTCATATACAAACTTCAGGTAGGATTTCCTTGAGCCTAACCCAATCACTTTTTGTATTTCAGTGCGAAATTTTATTCTCTCTATATCTTAGCCAGTTAATTCTCCCCTATGAATATGAATGGAGGGGTCCATTTATTAAAGGGCCACTGCGTGTGATTGCCTTTGACAGCTGCCAGACCACATGGAAAGCTTCTTTTATCATAGCAAACGAGTGAATTTTTCCATAGAAAATACTGGCTGAAAAAACACCTAGTACATCAAATCTTGAGGTGATTTCTTTACTTGTAACATTTAAACCAACACCATAGGCTACCTTTTTGCTCAGTGTGGTGTTTCATGTCACAATTTGGGCATGATGAAGACCAAGAATGGAATTATAAATGTGGTATAAGTTTATGGTTACAGTTTATGTATTTTTGTATATAGGTGCCTATATTATTGCACGAAGTCAATGGACTTGAGAAGAAAAAAGTCAAAACAAAATTATCCATATTCATGCAGAACATGCCGTCATCTCTAACTTTTAATCTCCAACAGAGATCAAACTCAGGAAGGAACAAATAGACATCCACACATTTCACCACAATTTTATGTTCAGTTGTTTATTAAGCTCTTATATTTACAGGCTGGCTTTACTTCCCCAATGCAGAAACAAAGTATTTGGACAGTGCACCTGAAAATTAAAATGACAAATAACAACAATAACAAACAAAAATATAAAGATGACAATTGTGTGTTAACTTTGTTCTTTACTGGCTGAGATCTTTCCTAATTTCCACAAATATTTGGTCAACTTAAATTATCCACAAAATGCATAAGAAATACAGCACTGATAAGCTGAGGTTGTCTCTTTTTGCTGAATGCTTTGGAATAACTGGCAAACGAGGCTGATAATCAGAACAATTTGTGTATCATGTTATGATCTCTGAAATGAAATAATCAGTAAACATTGAAAAAAAACTGCATGTATGTTGTAACACAGATCGTTGTTTATCCATAAAGACATTCACATTAATAAACTCTCCTGCTACAAGTGATTTCATTCATTAAACTGTCCTGTTCTTTCTGTAGTCCCAGCTGTGTACAGCTGTCTGTATGCTTCTGTGAGTATTGTTGTGTTAGAGTTCAGAAGCACACTTTACGCTTCAGGAGGCACATAGAATCATGTCTAACAATACACTATCAAATCAAAGAAGTTAGTGCTGTAAAGTGAAAATGGAACCTTCTTCACACTTAGCTGTAAAATATATTTGCATATAGAACAGTTAAAGAACAATTGGCCATCTTGCTTTTTGTAAGAGTGTGTGGTTGTGATGTCAATTATTTTAGGACTAATGGATGCTGAATGTTCTGTGACCTCTGTCTTACATCTTTCTTGAAAATAAATGTCACAGTTGCTACATGTGCTACACATGCATATCTCTTTATAAATCCATCAGACCTAAGATGAGAGGTCTGAAGATGAGTCTCAAAGAGAAATCCCCAAATTGCTCCAAAACAGAATATTCACTAATACATCCATCCAACCATTTTTAATACTGCTTATCTGGGCACCCGGTTCACAGAACCCAATCTCAGATGACTATTGGAGAGGGTGGGGTACAACCTGGATAGGTTGCACATAGACACAAACAACAATTTCCACTCCCAGTCACAAGGGCACTTTGGAGTCTCCAATCAACCAAACCTGGATGTTTTCGGTGGAGCGTGAGGAAAAAACCCACGCAGGTACAGGGAGAACATGCAAACTGTACATAGTTGCCCAAACCAAAAACCTTCTTGCTGTGAGGCAACAGTGCTTACCATTGCAAGTATTGCATTTATAGGTTGTTAAGTCCAACATAACTTAAAAAAAATAAACCTACAAGACCACAGGCCTTCTGAAACCTAAATTAGTACGTCAAGTCTGCATCTCTGTTTCAATTTGACAACTTGAAATCAGAAGTCTACATTCCACAGAAGAAGGAAGCTGAACACCCTTTCAGTTAACAAGTCAGTAGTGTTTTTGCTCAGCAGCTCAGTGAAGTTCTTGCGATTACACCTCAGCATAACCGTCTATACCTGTTGTGTATAATAAAATAATCTAAACTCATAAATTCACTTTTGTGTCAGATCATTTGTGCAGTGCAGGCAGTAGTGGGTCTTTGAATGCCATATCCAATATTTGTGTTTGTTGTTGTCAAAAATTGCAATAAATGTTTGATGGATCAAATATGATACAAAGATATCATATATGAAAATGATTTGAGGGGGTTTTGCAACTGTGAGTGGTGAGTAGATCTCATATTTTAGTGGATCTTACTGGCCACACATGGGCTTGTGCGGCAACTGTATACAAATCATACATGAAATCATTTGATGTGAAGCTTTTACCAGTTTCCCAAGCGTCAACATGTCCGAGGAAAGGATGAAATGTCAATGTGCTCAGATCACTGGTCACAAAATTTAAGCAGCAACCCTGTTTGTAAAGCCTTTCTCTGTTGATGCAGTGTGGAAGTATTACAGGAGATTATTGTAATACAGTGTGAATATACTCCCCAAATCCACATTTCCCCAGATGACATGCCATGCTGCTAAAAGAATGCTCAGGGGTTTTTTTTGCTCTGTACTTCACTTCTTCTCTGTTTTCTGATGACAATGAACCAGAGCAGACTGAGATGCAAGATACATGGCCCTCACCTGACCTGACAACAACTCTTTAGCCTGAAACCCAGCATCACTGTTGCCACTGCTGAGTGAAATTTTATATTGATAAAATTATTTTACTGCAGATTCATGTGTATGCACAAAGATCTTTAAGTCACCCATTAATTTTGTTTCTTCAATTCAACCATTCATGGTCAATATGTGGCCCCAGGTATGACATTTTTGGACACCACTGGCATCTCCAGAAACCTGTCATAGATCAACCAAGATGAGACCAGTGAAAGTCTTGGGGTGGCCAGTAAAACTAAAAGCAATATCTGAATTTCAGGAATACTATTATGCTGTTGTACTATTCTGTGTAGGCCACTGTATATAACTATTTAAATATGAGAGGAATTCCATACTGATTTACTTTAAAACAACAACATGCTTGTTTTCTCCAAGACAAAAACACCTAAAAGTGAAACCGTTCCCGAGAAACATTGAATGGTAAATGGACTATAATTATATGGTACTTTTTCTTTATCAACCACTCAAATCAGTACACAACAAGCTACAGTCACTCAGTGTGCTGATGACATATAGTGCTTTTTGTGGTCATGGCGGGTTTCACAGAAGGAAACATGTTATTTTCTGGTATTTACATGCCTACTTCACTAAGCTGATTCTCTGCCACAACACACACACAAATGTGTGTCTCCATTACATTGACTAACAATTATATCAGTTATTCTCCATGTAAGTTCTCCATAATGTGATGGTGAAACAACATGGGTAATACCTAAACCATCACTCCCCCCCTACACACACAAACAGACACAGAACTTCTGAGGCGTTGTGTCATTATGTCAGCAAACATCCAAACTGTTACCTGGCAACAGTAGAAGACCAGGCTACAGAGACCCCATCCTTGTCATGTGACCCACACAAAATCAGGACGTGTGGACAGTTGTTGAAACAAAGTGTAGTAGCCATGTGAGGTCACAGTGGACATTGCTCAAGAGAGCCACACCTGCTGTTATTTCAGACCACTTCAGAGCAAGACAATAGGATTCTGTGTTTTAAACTTTAATATTGTTATTATTATAGGTGATACTGAAAGTAAAAAAAAACAAAACACCTCCTGATAATTTACAATTTATGAAGAGTTCATCATTTTGATCATCAATAATACAAGATTCACTCAGATTTATCTGGAGCTTTTGATATCTCATGGTTTTCATCAGCAAATTAAGTTTGCTTTGTTGTTATGCACATTCTGAGTGTTAAAGCTGGGAACATAACTAAGAGATTCAGTAGTTGTGAACAAGTCAGCCAACAAGCAACTCTGACCAGCCAAGATTAAGGCTGGAGTGGGACTCACTTTCAGGCCAGGAGCTTCATGCCTCAAAAGTTACTGTAATGCAAAGTGCAGAACACCTGAATACTATGCTATGATAGAAAGCTGTCACAACACAGTGCATCACAGCTTGCTGTGTGTGAGGCTGTGTAGATGCAGGCCAGTCAGAGCACCAATGCTGACCCCCATTCACCACTGAAAGTGCTTATAATAGACATGTGAGTGTAGAGCCTGAAACAATAATTTATTGTATAGTATGTCGTTAAAATCATTTATTCACATTTGGTTCATTATGATCAGTTCTATTTAGTTATTTTGATTTAGTATCTATATTTCTACCCGACAGCAGGGGGCTGAGTGAAGCTGTCTAAAAGTACTGCTTGCTAAGTAACCACAGAAGGTTGTTTTTTTAAGTTTTGAAGAACTGAGCTCTCGTGCTGAGAAGTGTATGCACTTGGTGTTGCATCGACAATTTGTTGTTTTATGTTTTACCAACCCTGTTGTCAACAATAAAAACTGAACTTATTCTACACCATACTGTTATACCTTGAGTGGTGTAATAAATTGGAGGTCCCACCAAAATGGTTATTGTTTCACAACATAGGGCCTCTTCAACTCCGGAAAAAGCGGTAACGTCAGACGTGTGTGTGAGCAGTCAACTAAGTAAGCTAACAGTGGTCGACTCAAGATGGCAGCCCGAGTGGTTGGCTAGAGAGGCGCTCCGATACTATAAGTTGTACCACATCAAAAAAGACATTTAAACTGAAGCTTATTACCGCTGACCCATTGTAGAGGAAAAGAAGAACATTGTGAGTTAAAAAGAAAAAAGACAAAACAAGAAAAAAGAAAACTCAACAACAACATGGCTGCTAGCTTAATTGAGTTAGCTTACATCAACATGGCAAAACGAGGAGCTAAACACAAAGACGGAACATCTTTAATTGAACAAGAGGTCCAAAACTTTGACGTTTTGTTCACTCCGTTACCGATAACATCAACAAAGAGTCTGGACCCAAAAAGTAGTGGTGTGCGATACTGCATATTTTGGTATCGATCCGATACCAAGTAAATACGGGCCAGTATCGCCGATACTGATACTTATCAATAAAAAAGGTGGACGCATCATTGAATTGCTAAATCTCAATTAATTTTCATGACCTTAAGTGTTTTTGTGATATTTTTATTATTAAATAGTCAAAACCCAGGACAGAATTAGGACAAAGTTTATAATAAAATAGAAAATGCTTTATTATCAAATGTTTTAAGAAAAATCTTTTTGCTTTGCGCGTCTAAGTCACGTCACGTGACTCGTGTGACGGCGCAACATCTAAACACAAGAGGGGGTGCCTGTGCTCTGCGCTGACACAGGAGCGGCGAGTCCGGCGACCTGGCTGTTTCCTCTTTGCCGAAACCGCAGTATTGCAAACAAGAGCGGAACTTACAGTAAAGAATCGATCTCACCAGGCTAGTATCGATCCGATACCGATACACACTTGGCATCGATACTATCGATATTTGGATCGATCCGCCCACCACTACCGAAAAGCTCGTACCGGAGGAAAAGGAGAAAATTGGCTTTCTCGTCGACATGGTGCACAGGGTAGGATCGCCCCGTGACAACACAAGTCGCCCCATCATCATCATCCAATTCACGATGAGAAATTTCAGAAAGGAAATCTGGAAAGTCTCCCGTGAAATCTTGAAGGAAAAGAAGCTGATGCTCAAGGAGGATTTAACACACGCTGACAGGATAGAAAGAAACTGGCTGTGGTCACTCGTGGAAGCAGCTAGTAAACAAGGAAAACGTGCTGGTTTCCGTGGTCAGGTGTTCTGAAATTTTTCCTACCTGAAATATTTTCCTACCCGAGTGCACCGCGCATGCGTACTACGGCCAGATCCGTTGGTAGCATTATTATTATAGACTGCTACCACCCCTGAAGTGGAGGGTAGCAGGTATTTATGGGGGTCTGATGTCTATAATAATGTGCTACCACGCTGAACACGGAGGGTAGCAGGTATTTATGGGGGTCTGATGTCTATAATAATGTGCTACCACGCTGAACACGGAGGGTAGCAGGTATTTATGGGGGTCTGATGTCTATAATAATTTGCTACCACGCTGAACACAGAGGTAAAAAGATATGCGTGTTGGTAGTAGTTTTCACAAGGTAGGACCAAATATCAGATATGGCTATAAATTTCCGCTACGGGTAGGAAGAAATTTCAGAACACGGATCTGGCCGTAGTACGCATGCGCGGTGCACTCGGGTAGGAAAATATTTCAGGTAGGAAAAAATTTCAGAACACCGCAAATAAAGAAATGGTATTTATAGTTAAGGTTCGAAAGTATCTATTTCATTGATCTTTGATACAGTGTAAAGTTTGTATGTTTATCAGACAGCAGATAACTTTATGTTACATATGGGATGTTTTAGTTTTAAGGCACTGAATTTGAGTTCTATTAATGTAAGGGGTTGACGTGATAACGTAAAAAGGAAGGCAGTGTTTTTATTTTGCAGAAGTTGCAATACTGACGTTTTAGGTATTGAGACTCATTTAGGTATTGATGATGAAAATTCTGGAAATCACAATGGGGAGATGCAATGTATTTTTCTGATGACTCAAACTACTCAGCTGGAGTTGCAATATTGCTAAACAAATTTAATGGTGATATTCTGGAGTCCGCAGTTTCAAATGTAGGCCGGTGGATTATTTTAGTTTTGAAGGTAGACAATTTTCTGTTTATTATTTGCAATGTTTATGGACCAAACGGAGCAGCTCAAGCAAAGGACATGTTTTCTGAACTTTCTTTAAAGCTAGACATATTAAAGGAAAAATACAAGGACTCTACTATTATCAAGGGAGGTGATTTTAATGACGCTCCAGACGATTGCATGGACAGGCACCCTCCAAGGTCTGCATCGTTATCGGCCTTTAAACCTACCTCATTTATGAGTGATCATTTTCTATTGACAGATGTGTGGAGATTTATGAACCCCAATGTCACAGACTACACATGGTCTAATTCCAGCAGGAGCTTATGGTCAAGGATGGACTTTTGGTTAATGTCATCACAGACTTTGCAGTTTGTTTCAGATGTCTCTCATTCTCATGCTCCCTTTTCTGATCATAAACTTATAAGTCTATATAACAATGACATACTATAGGATAACAAATTTAAAGACGGTGTAAATTTACTTGCTAATGATATATTTAATAAAAAAGAAATGAATTTGATTCAAAAATGGGAATTCTTCAAATGTAAAATTAGAGAGGTTGCAATTAAACGCAGCAAAGAAATAAAAAAATGAAAAAAATAATGCCCTACTAAATCAGTTGCAATTAAGTTCCAGACAAGACTTATCTGAGGATGAATTAATAATACTTAAAACAGACTTCCGGTTATGGCGGCTTGCTGAGAAGACGCGTGTAAGACTGCTCTGCTACTAAACAGTTTAAATCCTTGCTAAAATAGGTCAATTCTGTGTGACATGCAGCCCAACTACAACGCCAGGGTTTAGGAAAATACCGATGGAAGCAAGAAAGTAAAATCGGAACAAGACACAACAAACCAAAGTAACTAATTTTGCAACTCTGACTGCCAAAACCAAGCTCACCGCTAACGACAAGGCTATGGAAACTAGCGCTGCTGCTAGCAGCGCCGGCAGCGCTAGCCCCGATAAACAGCTGGAGGGAAGCATTGCAACCGTCAGAGATGAGACCAATACCTCTCTGACAACAGTACTGGCAGCTATCAACACAATGAAGACTGAGTTCTCAGTCAAATTTGATGGCATCCTCTCCACGATGGAAAAGGCAAGGAAAGACATTACAGACTGCTTAGAAAGAGTAACGCAAGCGGAAACGAGAATCTCAACAACAGAAGACGACGTAACTACGCTTCAGAAGAAGGGGAAAAACAAAGATCTGGAAGAAAAGATGTTAGACCTGGAAGCTCGTTCACGTCGCTCCAATGCACAGCTTGTTAAATTACCCAAAGGCGTGGAAGGAGACGACACCTGTGGATTCCTGGAGACCTGGATACCGGAGGCGCTGGAGCTACAGCAGCTCCAGGGGGAAATTACGGTGGAGAGGGCGCACAGACGTGGACCAAGAAGACAACATAAGACTGACTCCGCACATAGGACCCTCATAATGAAGCTCCTAAATTACAAAGATAAAGAAGCGGTGATGAAAGCGACCAGGGCGAAAAAACAAGTCCACTACAAAAACCATCCGGTGAGATTCTATCATGACGTGACCGCAGAGACGCACAGGAAACTAAAAGAATTTGAGGAGGCGAGGAGACAACCGTACACTGGGGCTCCGGTACAGTATGATCCATCCTGCCCGGCTTATCGTCACCTACAAAGAGCGCTCACACATCTTCAGTAGCGCCGACGAAGCCGAGCGCTTCATTAAAAAGATCCAGTCGGACAATCATCCAGACTGTGGTAGTGAAGAACTCACGACATCATAGGAAAGGTAACATTTTGATGCTGTGCAGAGTTAGTAGGGGAGGACAGAATGAAAGTTAGTTACACTGAGTTCTGATCGCTCTCCCCCTGATCTATTGATAAAGAACAATTTTTGGATTTATGAGACTGGAGAAAATAATTCCAAATATTATTGCTTTACACTTTTGGCTTTGGAGACAACTTTAATAAATGGATAAAACTACTATATATAGAACCATTTGCTGAAGTAATGACTAACAATAATAAGTATAAGTAATATATCCAAAACCATTAAGATACAAAGAGGATGTAGGCAAGGAGATCCCCTATCCCCTCTCCTCTTTATTATGGCTATAGAACCACTGGCAATAGCAGTAAGAACACACAAAAATATAACAGGCATATCAATTGGACCACAGTAACACCGGCTGGCTCTGTTTGCAGATGACGTAATCATATTCCTAAGAAAGTTGGAAAAATCAATTCTTGAATTATTACAACTCCTTCACGTATTTGGGAAGACCTCAGAATATAAATTAAACAAATCAAAATCATCAATAATGCTTTTAAATCAGTTAGAAAGTAAAAACCCTCCTAGAACAGTCACTCAATTTAAAATTGTGGACTGTTTTACATATCTAGGAATTCAAATTGTCCCACAACTCAAACATGTTGTAGCCAGTAATTATGATCCTTTACTACAAGAAATCTCAAAATTATTGGAAAGGTGGACACCCTTACCCATGTCACTAATAGGAAAAATAAATGTCCTTAAAATGAATATAATGCCCAAATTGTTGTATTTGTTTCAAAACCTTCCACTTCCTCCTCCAAGCAACCTGTTTGTTCGGCTTAAAAGACTGTTTGTTAGATTTCTGTGGAATAATAGGCGTCCCCGGACACGACTATCACTACTGTACTTACCTTATGACAGGGGGGGACTCAAGTGTCCCTGCCCTCTCTGGTACTATTGGTCGGCTCAATTAAGAACAACCATGTTTTACTATGCAGAAAGAGATGTTCCTCTCTGGAAAGCAATGGAAGAACTACAGCTAGATCTGCCCCTCCCAGTATACCTATATTCAGCAAACACCAAAATCCTCAAAAAAAACACAAAAAACCCTATTGTGAAAAACATGATTGTAGTGTGGCATCAAGTTAAAAAATATCTGAGAGATACACCCCCCTCTCTATTTTCAGCCCTATATGGGGTAATTACTCCTTTCCTCCAGGTAAATCAGATGGGGGGTTTAAATCTTGGGCTACTAAAGGACTGACAAAAATAGGAGACCTTTACGACTCACAAAAAGTGCTGATGTCATTTGGAGAAATAGCTGATAAATTTAATTTATCCCGTAACCATTTTTTAAAATACCTACAGTTGAGGAATTTCATTAGAACACACCAAAACCAAACATTATGCTTCCCGGAAGAGTCTACGGTAGAAAGATTAATGAGTATGGATTGCCTAGGGAGGGGTCTAATATCCAAAATATATAAATGTTTAGTAGATGGAAGTACAGAAACATCAGCAGGGCGGCTTGGAGTGTGGAGACAAGATCTACAGGAGGACATCTCAATAGAAGAGTGGGGCGAAGCATGCTCTCGAGCACAATCAAGATCTACTAACACACGGCTGAAAATATTACAATACAACTGGTTGATGTGAACATATATCACTCCAGAAAAACTTATATACAAATATAACAGTGCTATACCTGATACTTGTGTTAAATGTGAGAGGGAAAAGGGTACATTTTTCCACTGTATCTGGCAAAGTATAAAAATACAAAAGTTCTGGCAAGAAATAAAACAATGTATTCAAAATATTTTACAAATTCGAATACCATTAGTTCCACACTTGGTTATATTAGGTTTATATCCAGATAATTTGAAGCTTAAAAAACATCAATGAATATTTGCAGATTTAAGTGTATTAATGGCAAAGAGAGTAATAGCCCTCTCATGGAAAAACACCCAATTGTGTTCAACTCTCCCTTTAGAGAAAATCACATATACAATAAAACACCAACAACATAACTTCCACCAGATCTGGGACCCCTTTATCAGCTATGTATCAAGGACTGACTTGTCTCATATGGTGGAAGCACCTGGGGACATGTAAACAGTAGTGCTTTGCAGTATTTAGTATCACAGAAATGTTTGTTTTAATATCATTTATTTTTTCTTATATAACTTAATCCCCAACCAGGAAATTGAAAGCCTGTAAAGACCGGGGGTGGGGCGTTGACATGTTCCTTCAAAACATGAAACTGTATTTCTTTGTAATTTTTTGTATTTCCTTGTTATATTGTGAAAACAATAAAAAGAATGTTGGTTTAAAAAAAAAGACTCAGTGAAGAGCTTGATCAAATGTATTTGAATTTAGCTAAAGGTGCTTTCATCAGATCTCGAGCCAAGTGGTTAGAAGAAGGGGAGAAAAACTCCAGTTACTTTTTTGCATTAGAGAAAAGAAATAGAAAAAGAAACAATGTTGCATCTCTTAAGGTAGATGATGTCATTTGTTCTGACCCTAATAACATCTCTAATTAGGCTACATCACCTCGTTTTACAACAAGCTATATACATCTGAATTTAATCAAGTAAAGTGTGATGCATTTATGAAACACATACAAAACTTTACACCCTTTGGTACCCTTTAAAGAAGAATGTGATGCTGAGCTGTGATGTTTGGAAATCACTGATGCTGTACACACAATGAAATTAAGGAAATCACCTGGTAGCAATGGCCTTGCAGTAGAATTTTACCTTTGTTTTTGGGACTTAATCAAAGATCATCTTATTTATGTATAATGAATGTAAACACAAACAAGAAATGACAACTACCATGAAGCAAGGTTAGATAACCTTAATTCCTAAACCAGGAAAAGATCCTTTAACAATAGAAAACTGGAGACCTGTTTCACTTTTAAATATAGACTAGAAAATCTTAGCACAAGCTTACGCTAAATGATTAAAAAGAATTTAGAAGAGATAATAAGTGAAAATCAAAATGGCTTTATGGCAAAGCGTCATATTAGCTCTAATATCAGATTAGTATTGGATCTAATTGACTTCTGATTATATAAACTCCAAAACATTAATGTTTTTTCTTGACTTCTACAAGGCATTTGATTCAATTGAACACTCATTCATTATACAAACACTGCAAATTCTTGGTTTTGGTGATAAATTTATTAGTAACATTGCCATGTTCTATAAGGACACAAATAGTTAGGTCATTCTGTATCCCAGAATGTCCAAAAGTTTTCCTGTTTCCAGAGGAGTATGACAAGGTTGCCCTATTTCCTGTTTCTTATTTGTGGTTGTTGACGAACTTCTTTTTTTTTTTATATCTTGTGTAACCCAAATATTCAAGGCATAACAATCTTTAATTGAGAGGTAAAGATTTCACAGCTGGCTGATGACATGGTTTTATTTCTCAAGGACAAATCGCAGATACAGAATGCACTACAAGTAATTGGTGAATTTTCAGAAGCCTCAGGCCATAAACTTAATATAAATAAAAGTGAAATTTTGTGTTTATATGAGACTGATGAACAACCTATATTTAATATTCCTGTTAAACAAACTGTTAAATATCTGAGAGTTCACATTACAAAAGATATCGATCTTAGGCAGCAACTTAATTTCCACCCAAAAATTAACAAAACCAAGTCAATTCTTAATATGTGGCTGCAGAGAGACCTCTCCAGTTTTGGAAGAGTGTTATTATCTAAAGCTGAGGGTGTATCAAGATTTGTTTATCCTGCTCCTTAGCTTAGAGAGGGCAGAAGGTGGTTTGGAGATTTTGAATTTTTTCACTTAAATACCACCTTTAAAATTAAATGGCTTAAAAACAACCAGAGTCACTATGGAATTGTATACCACATAATATATTTTTAAAAGTAGGGGACTTTTTTTTTATTGAGTTGCAACTTCACTTTCTCTAAATTACCACTGAAACTCTCAAAGTTTTATCAACAGGCTTTACTTTCTTGGAAATTATTTTCTGTCCACAACTTCTCTCCACACGAGGAATTGCTTAGGAACAATGGTCATATCACTGTTAAAAACAAAAGTGTATATAAAGAGAGCTGGACTGAGAGGGGCATAATATTTGTGACGGCCTTATTTGACGATAAAGAAAAAATAATTTGTTCAATGTACTTAATATAGTTATGTCAACAATTTCCACAAAACTGTGTTGTGTTCAAACTAATCTAATACTACTATTACAGAGAAAATAATAACCTTATGTGAAACCAACAAGACTGTATTAAGTAATTTCAATATTATCTGGTCAAGTTAGCCTTAATTGATCAGGCAGTGTTCAGCTAACTAAACAGGTATTCATAACACTGACCTAACTCACTAATGTAAATGTAACTCAGCTGCATTGAGTAACACTAATTGAACAACCCCTTGTAGTTCCAACTTAACTAACTTGAATAATCCGTACTTACATAGTTTTCATTGTTATCAAGCTAGTGAATAGCGTTGGACTTACTAAACCTAGTTATGTCAACAATTTCCACACAATGTAGTTAAGTAAATTCAAATTACAATACCTTAGTTCTGTAGAAAAATGTTATTTATTGCCAACAAGCACAAACAAGGCAAACAAACAAATTTAAAACCACAAACTTTGAATTTGCGAGAGTTATACCTTAAAAATGCTCCTGCATATCAAACAAACCATTTTTCAACATGTATAGCTTATTTTGATTTCCCCATTTCTAAATAAAAATGTTTATATTAAAATGTTTTTTTATGCTATAAAGTACTCTGTTTTGTTTACAGTTAAATTTGAAAACAAAAATCTCTTACAGGACCTACAAAACCAAACCAAACCTTAAAGCTATATTCTTTAAGAAGCAGGCTGAATAAACATGGCTTTTTTCCCCTCACAATTACTCAACACTGTACGATGAAACATTAGATACTGATTTTTTAAAGATGAACCATCTACATGAATAGGGTGAACAAATGTCAAGTAAAAATACTTCAAAATATTTTTTTCCTCCCTGCCACTTCAGCATTGTAGGGGTAAAAAAAAAACAAATCAGTGCAGTGTTTTCTAAAATTAAACCACAAAGGGAAAAAAAAGGAAAAAAAGTAGTCCAACATACATTTTCAACAGACAGTACCAAATCCTATGAACGGGAACTTGGTCAACATTTGATCACAGCACCATAAACACGATTTCCATTTGTTTCTCTCATCCTCCTTGCTACAACGTTCAATATTCACCTATCACTCTCCATTTCACATTGTTGATGTCCACTTCTGCAACTGACATGAATTCAAACTTCTCATTTGTGTTTTTCAATTTTGTTACTGTCTCTTCTATTTGTAAACATTTTCTTAACTCTGTTAAACATTTAGTGCATCTGATCCACTCTTCAATGTTCACAGTTCAACATGCAGATCCAAAAATCAGTTTTCTGCCAGATGGTCTGAGATGGAGTTTGTCCTCCAAGCTTCCTCTGTGCTGCTCAGGACTTGTCTAAAATGTTCCTTCAAATAGTTTGTTCTTTAGCACTTGGGCCTTTGTTGAGAGTTTGTTGCCATCTAGTTCCATCACAAGTTTTTGCAGAACCTCAAATGTGTACTTCAGGTTTGTTGGATAGCTCAGGTCCAGTGAGTACATGAGGCCAAACAAAATGGCGACTGCATTTGCAATGTTATCAAGGTCATGGAGCACTTCCACACCTTCAATGATCATCCCAACATCTGCCAGGCCATCTGTAGACTCTGCACCTTCCATCTTTATGGCAAAGATTCCCAGGACTGTCTGGTCCATAGCCTCCTGGTTGTCTTCAACATCCTCAAACACAAAACAAATACACCTTCAGTTACAACATACACACCATTTATTATCTATCCAGCCTCCAATAATACCTTAAGACTATTAATGTGATTTCAATGAAGGGATTTTTACTATGGAAGCATGCCCCAAATCTTTCTGTCTGTTAGAATGTCAGGCAATCTGATGCTTTTTTCTTGTTGTCCATAAATATCATATTTGGATCCAAGACACTAAGGAACTGCCTGCTAAGAAGTTTTGTGTGTGTACCCTAAGCCTGCATGGTATCTTATTCTTCTGTGTGATAGACTTGTCAAAAACTACTAAAATAACAATCACATTTTCAGTTTCTGGAGAGAAAGTACAGTAGAAATCAAAGGCCAAAATACTCACCATGTACTCTCTTATGAGATTTTCAGGGTCTTCATTGAGGTAAACCATTAGTGCTTTCAGTACACAGGCTCTTCTTGTTTCAACAGCATCATTCTACAGCAGAGAACAAGGGAAGTGTGTAAGAGAGGTTATATTGGTATTGCATTGTGCAGCAATTACCACTACAGATCATCACTGTTCAGCCAAACTGGTCAGACTACTAATTTTCAGACCTACAGTAGCCAGCTGGTTAATCTTCATCATAAAAAATAAATAAAATAAAAAGTACCTTATCCAAGTCTGCCATGATAGTCCTTATTTTCCGCCCTGCTGCTCCTCCTTTACTTTTGAAGATTGTCATCAGCCGTGTAGAATGATGATCCAGCTGTTGCATGAATTTCGATCTCAGTGGTACAGTGGTGATGCGAGTAAACTCTGCTTCTACCTACAGACATTTAAGAAAGTATAAAAACATCAACACAATACAGGTCAAAGAAAACAATAATCAAATTACCGGACCAACAAAATGTTGTTGTGACTTCCTAAGATTAAAATTTTGTCACATGATCAGGTACTGTGTGAATCATTTAATTAATGCAATATAGAACTACAACAAGGATATCCCTTAGTTATTTTTCTCAAAAGTTATAATTTTCACAGATATGATTCTGTTGCCCAGTTCCAATGACCACCACATGCTTGCAGTACAACAAATTTGACACAATGATTTTCTTTTAAATTCATAATTCTAATTTTCATCTTTGGGTGAAGATTAGAGCAGCAAATAATCTTGAGATTTTTTGCAGACAAAAAAAAAATGCCAAAATTGTCCAGTTTCCCTCTTACTCTGAGTGTCTGTGTTGCGAATAAACAGACATTTGAAGACATAATTTTTTATAATCAAATTGATGAAAATAATCTGTTGTTGCAGCCCTAGTGAAGATTCCTTTTAATGTCATCCCTTCACCCC
Organism: Psettodes erumei; assembly: GCA_016785225.1. NCBI lineage: Eukaryota > Metazoa > Chordata > Actinopteri > Pleuronectiformes > Psettodidae > Psettodes > Psettodes erumei. Next base: position 917,571 of record JAFBJZ010000647.1, read on the forward strand.
CTAAAATGTAAAAAACTTAGTTATGACTGACCTCATGCTCAGAGAAAAGAGCTGGCCACCTTCTTTTGAATTCAGCAATGAAAGGCTTTTCTTCAATCACTTCATGCCGCCTGTAAGCAAATGTTTTTTCCATTTTCTCCTTAACCACCTGTTGGTTGTTGCTCTTTCTCACTTCGGACAATAGTGCCAGTCTCTCTTCCTCAAAGCTCTCTTGGGATTGTCCTGTTGGATAATCTGGACAATAGTTCACCTCTGCTCTTCTAGCTTTCTTCACTTGATTTGGAGATGTGCGTGGATCACCTTGTTTACGCTTGAAGGAATTCACATTCAGCTCAGAACACCCAATATTGCGCAGTTTTGTGCGGTAGTTTGCCATTTTATATTTCAAGCTTATTTTCCACCCATAAAAGCCAGAAACAGAACCTTGCTCCTTTAAACATGGGTGTTTCTTCACGAGTGCTTCAGCTACTGCATCAAATTCAGCATTGCACGGATAAGCTTTATATTTGATTATCTGGGATGCCAAACTTTCAAGAATGTCTGACTTCATTCTTGGACTTGGACTGAAGAGGATACCATTATTTTGAAAGTCAGTATTAGCACGCTGGAGTTGGAGCTCGACATCATAGCCGAACTCAGGCACAGGGAAGACGTCTGGCCATGGCTCACATCTGAGGGACGATGATGATGAGCTAGAAGATGAGAGAATGTCAGTGTCCACAGATGAAATGGAAGCAGTCTCATCCCAACTGGGTTCCACTGAAGACAGGCAAGGGCTAGTAAGAGACGAAGCACTTGGGAGGTAAATCACTTTGAGAGTAGCTTTGTTTTGAATGTCTGAGGTGGACTTCAGGTTTATGAACTCATCAAAGTCACTGTCCTTGTATTGCAGTCTGAAGTCTCCTGACACCTCACATTGTCTCTTTATCTCACTTTTTAGTTCCTCAACAGAATCAGGTATTCCTGAAGGCAGGCTTATTTTGGAAGAGTCATTTTGTCCAAGGATGATGCGAAGCACTGCCGATGTAGCCATATTGCTTGACAGGTTATTCTGAAGAAAAGCAGAAAAAAATGATTAAAACCATATGTAACAGAAGTTTGAGCAGACAGCATTCATTCATCATCAGTATGACTATCATGGAGATTAAAAGCATAGGGATAGTGTAAAGAAAGCATCCCTCAGAATGACGCACAAAAGTCAGACACTTGCTTCTAAATTAGCTTACTGTTTATTATGAATCTTGATTTTATATAAATTTACAAAGTCGTCATCAACATTATTTTATGATGCAGTGTAGTGTCATTGTAGTGTTTATTCTGGCTCAAATAACCTCCTCCTGAAGCCACAAAAAGTCTTGTTCTACTTCTGACACATTAAAAGGCACTCATGTTCCTGTGTAAAAATAGCTGTCTTTGAAGAGTTATCTTGTGTATCATTTTAACTGTATTCCCATAAAAACGGTCAACATCAAAAATAATCAAGAATAATTACCAGACACGTGTATGTATCTTTTAAGGGTTACCATTCGGCGGGTTCCACACTTGTAGTCAACCAGGGGATAGTCGTCAATCAGTTCACTTAATTCAGCCAACACAATCTCTGTTGCTGAGGATGCTTGTATCTCAAAAGCGCTGTAGTGCTCTCTGTACCATGATGCCAATTTTCTGCATATGAAGATCAATGTGTTTTCCAATATACACATTTGAAGTATCTCCACAAATTCAGGCAATCCACCAACTGATCCATGCACAATAATCATTCCATTTCTATATTGTATGCCATTGGTAGAGACACTCTGTGCTAGAGTAACTGTTGTGAGCTCAGGGTATTTTTGACATAGATGAAGCGCCACATCCTCTTTCATGACATCTACAGGAATTGACGAGACATGTGTCACATCAAAGGCTGATCTTGCATAACTCCCTGTATAGATGTGATGGCCAATCATCAGCTGGTGCTTATTTGCCAAAGACAGTGTGATGTTCTTGAAACACTTTGTGTGTCTGACAACCTGTTTGAAAAAACTGTGTTTGGCCTCAAAACGCATTGTCCAAAACATTACAATGGGGCCAAACAGCTTTATCATTTCTGGGTAATGCTCCAGAAAGTGATGTTTTGGTAGGAGTCTGTGACCTGGAAATACCTCCTGGTATCGCTGTCTGTGCTCTGAGATTTTATACTCTAAATATGCCACAGACTCATCACAGTGGACAGGAGCAACCACCAGCTCAACAATATCTTTTAAGTCTAGAATCACTTTCCAGGCTGGCTCATCTTCAGGGATCAAATGACCAATCATAAATGGTAACAATCTTAACAAACACCAATTCTCGTGTGCGTTACCACCAATTGTTTTGCGAGATGCAAAAGTATGTGGCACCAAGTGAGGGCGATTTTTTTTGTCACCCCACCTGTATTGAAAGTTTTTAATGTGATTATTAAGGTCAACAAGTGAAAACAACTTCTTGGAAATGAGAAGTCCCAAGCACTGTGCAAGCTCAACAGGGACTATGCCCTCAAAAAGATCATGGACAACATCAGGGGGATACCCTGATGTGACACAGAAGTGGGCAAGTCTCTCTGTGAAAATACAAGCTTTCTTCACACCAAAAAAAGTACCTCCTTTTGCCTGTGCAGTATTAACATGTAACTGTTGAAGTTCTTTGTTTCTGAGGGTAAATGCACCTGATTTTACTTCTTTGACTTGAGTTTCTTCCCGCTGAGCCGTGCAAAATCTACAAAAATACTGGCCAGAGAAACTTTCCACAAACCCAGCTATTCCATGTGCTGCAAGGTTGTCTGCTACCACACTCTGAAGTGTCCCCTTCACAAATGTACCCAGATGTGAGACAAAAACACCCTGTTGCTCTAGGGTAACAAGATCTTGGAGTAGTGGCTCAAATATTCTGTGATAGCCAAAGATCTTTACATCATCAGATTTACATAGGAAAGCCAGGTATATTGAGGCCAAAGAGGAATGGCTGCCAGGGGGCAAATTTCCCAAAACCCAATAGACAGCACACAGTTTGTGTGTTTTCCGTGATGTACCGAGGGGGTTACAAACTTCGAAATCATCTATGTATAAACAGAGAGAGATTCTTAGTTCCTCTCCTGACAGAAATACATTATTCTTAAAGTGCTGGCCATCTTCAAAGAATCTGTAATGCTGCTGGTCACTCACTCTCTGTTGGAGTCTTCTCTTTTCAATAACTTTGCTAAGTACATCCTTTTGATTAAGTAGCTGCTGTAAAACCTTTAGCAAAGGGACATACTGAAAACTTCTATTAGCTTTTGCATCAAGTATAAACTCAACTGGATCAACAATATTAAAATGATTTCTATAATATTGCTTCCGCTTAAATGCAGTGGCTAATGGCCCTTCCTTTCCCAAAGCTTTTGACAAAGGGTTAGATGAAGAAAGTGTGCACTTTAACTCTTTGATGAGTAATTGGTCAACCTGCAAATTACGGTTCCTAAAGAAGTCAGCAAGAATGTTGTTAGCTACAGGCACCAGGGCAGAATTAACTAAATAATGCAACTCATTTAACAGCTCATCAACAGCCGAGGCTGGTACATGGAAACAATTCTCCAACTTTAATAAGACAGATGCCAATTTCTGTTCTATAACTTTTGGCACATCCTCAGGTTCTGGGATCAGTGCATCATCTTCAAGTTCAGCATCGTCAAGTGACTCATTACTATCTGTCAGACATGCTCCTCCAAAAGAACAATTTAATGAATCTGCTGTGGCATTTTTCACAATTCCAGCTTTTAAATCATTCAGTGTATATGTCCTATGTTTTCTGTTCTTGTGGGTTTGATATGTTCCGTAAATATTTGTTTTAAAGGAACAATTCTCAAAAATGCAACATATAGTTTCGTGTTTTTTTAGATGGCTATTAACATGAGTTAAAAATTCTTTCAATGAAGCAATGTGGCTATTTGAACAATGGTGGCAGTTGAATGTTGTGCAATCTACTGATTTTTGAGAGGTCTGATCAAAATGTGATCTACACAGGTGACTTCGCAGTGCATTCCAGGTTTTAAATGTGCACGGGCAATTTGAATATGTGCATGGATAAGGGTGTTTGCGGCCAAAGTGGCCATGTTTTAACCTATAGTGCTTCAATAACTGATACCTTGTCGTTTCCTCTGCAGCACACTCTTTACACTTCCACATTCATAATACTGGAAATGAAACACAACCAAAAAAAAATTACCATCCCATATAGAGTATTCGATTTGAACATCTGTGGATACTTAAAGGGTAAGTTTGGATGTATTACTTCGTAACTGTACTTACCACTACTGAAGAGCCACAAACAAATCCAGACTGTCCAGTCCTCAAGCTCAGAAATGAGGACCTGTAAAATACAAGTACAGTCTATTAAATATCAGTTACACTTGTGATAAGCAAACCATTATAACATATTGAGAGCAGGCACATGTTCAGTTTTACAGTTGGAATAGCACTGAAACCTGAAAGTGATATAGCATTCAACACATAACCAACTCTGGGTGTGGTAAAGAAAGCATTATTTGTTTTATATAAAATTGGTTATTAATTAGTAATATTATTATTTTCATGCATTTTGCACCATCATCCACATTTAGCTATGTATTATTAATGATACAGAATAACCTTTTGTATTCATAAACATATACATGCAGAAATAATAATATAATAATAATAATATAATAATATATTACATCAGTAATGTTTTCAAAACTCCTGCAGTACAATCATCTGACAGCCCCACGTGTGCAGGGATCCCTGCCTGGCTCATTCAAACAGCCTACCATATCCCTGTACGCTATGAGAGACAGACAGACAGCCAATCATTTAACAGCTATGTAGTTCAGTAGTACCAAAACGGCTGTCGTGAGAACATAAGGCTGAAGAAGCAGAATGGTAACCAGTAGACCTTTATGGTGCGTCTGCCCCAATTCTGAAGCACGCAGCAACAATTACGTAGTGGTGGAAAACTAATCATACTAGTATAAAATGTCCTTTGTATTTTGCTATCGTTCAGGCTAGGGGTAAAAAACGGTCCGAAAGTCATTTTTCTATCACAACATACAGCAACATCTGACGTATTTTTCAAACTCTGCTTTCCTCAAAGGCACTGCATAGTATATTTTATCACAAAATGAGGCTCTATACTTACACACAACGCTATATTCCTTTTCAAATGCTGACTCAGCTCTGAGTGAGCAGCGCAGTCTGTCCTGACCAGGTCCTGACGGAACTCCCTCACTCTTGGACGCCCACTCACTCACTCCGCTAGCATTAAAAAAAAAAAGTCACTCAACTATCTTACCATTAGCTGCTGGCTTGCAGCTAAAATACAAGCTAATGACACTGTTTTTAACCAAGCTGTTTAAAAAACTTACGGTCCCCAACTTGTAAACCACCAACACAGCTTTTAAGGTCGCCAAAAAAAATGCCATTAAAACTAAACCAATGTAATGTTGCATTTGGTGAGATGCTAAAACTAGAATTCCAGAGTTAAATTGTTATTTTAATGTATGTCTGTCATCTGGCATTTTGTTAATTGGCTAGCTTGTTAGCTAGCTAGCATGAGCTAACATGTGCTCATATATGCTAGATTTTAGCAAGACAAGTACAGTAGCACCAACAATATCACTCTCTAACCATTCACAAATGTTCCAACATCAAAAAATATACTTACTCAGACAGAGATAGATGTCAATGGATGAAAGCAGGGTAAGAACTTGACCGAGAACACATTCGCCCGCCAATTTGCACACAGCAACAGTGGAGTTTGTGGAATCAGCTTCTGAGCATGCGCAGAAAGCCATCTAGAACATTCTTAGTTTGATTGTGCAATTCACTCAACAGTGTTATGTTGAATTTACTTAACTGGCTTCTTTTGCTTTGAGAAGTTTTCATTTTAAGTTAGACTTATTAAAGTGGACTTGGTTTTAAAACCAAACACAGAAATGTTAATTAAATGTAATATATGATCATTTATTTAATTCAACAACCCACAGAGTTCACTTTTTGAGTGCTCTTCTCTTCACCTGCGGCAGAGGAGGGGGAGGAGGCGGCGGCTCGTTCGGCTCAGCCCGCGTCTGGACGACAAGAGGGAGTCCGCACACCACTCCTGCTGTCGGGACGAGAGGAGTCGAAGCAGAGACAGAGACATCATCCTACAGATGACTTCAGGATAAATGGACATGTTGGTGAGTCAACATCAAAAGACAGTTTGAGCTTTAGCAACCTTGAATACCAAATTGTAGGTGGTATAAGGAAAAGCTATCCAGATGTGGAAATTATGGAGGCTGTGGCACGTGCTGTAAATCTTGGCTTGAAACTGAGGAGCTATCGAGAGGGAAAGAAGGATCTCACCTTAGCCATTCTCAGATAAATACGAAGAGCTCACTATGCAGAAAAGGATGCAACTGTACTGTATCAACAACTGACAAAAGCTGTACAAGGACCTGGTGAAACTGCACTTGATTTTCTGGTCTGAGTACTTGATCTGCGTCAAAAGGTCCTGTTTGCATCTGAGCGTGCCCAATCTGGCCTGAAGTATAACAAAGAGCTAGTTCATAGGCAATTCATCTCAAGTTCGACTCAAGTGTTTAGTCCATCATGGCAGGCTTGTCAAATTATAACAACAGCAGAGATGAGGATGTGTCTGCAGGATGACAGTAGTGATGAGTTGCTTCTGCAAAAAAACGCGGATTGCCCAGTACAATGAAAATGGGAAGGCCCAAAATGTTAAAGCAACAAATAAAGTCACTCATAGGGCAAGTCTGAACGCAGTAGAGAGATGCGTAGAGTGATGAAAATGACCCTGAGACAACCACAGTTTCAGCAGAACCTAACAAACCAATTAAAGAGAACCCTCATATTTGCAAAAATAGATAGACAGTGACAGTGTGTAGCATGCCAGCAGGACAAAAAAGACTGCAACCACTGTTTTAAGTGCAGTAGTGACACACATTGGGCAAGAGGGTGCAGGGTAGGGGGCAGACAGCGGAACCCTCAAACAGAACCTGTAAATCTGTGTACAGTGAAAGGGAAAAAAAAGAACTGCCCACTCATAACTCCTCAACACCTTCAAAGGCAAATGTTAAACTTACAGGAGACAAATTGTCTGACTCACACAACCCTTGTACAAAACACAGGCGAGTTGCACAGTTGATAGGAAAAAGTGTCTTGTCTGGTGCAAAATGAACAGTGTAAAGACTCGAGCCTTGTGGGACACATGAGACATGGAAATCCCAAAACTTACCTGATGCAGGAATCCATCTCATCAGTTAAGCGATGATGAACTGCTGGACTTAAGAGCTGCAAGTGGCTCAGAAATCCCCTTTCACGGCTGGGTACCAGTTAGTTTCAGTCTGTGCGATCCAAAAGCTAAAGAGGTAATGTCTGATGAGATACTAGTTCTAGTGCTGGGCGGTATACCGGTTCATTCCGAATCCCGGTGTTTTTTTTCTCTTTGATATGAATTTTTCATATACCCCAATACCAGTGAGTGTGTAGCGTACAAAAGTTGGCAGTTGCACCAAACAAGGAGCATGTGAGAGCACAGCCTGCGCTGAGCGGTGAACAAAACAAACAACCCCGGTGAAATTAGAGAAACTGAAGTTTTAGAACGGACAGAAAATGAAACAGAAGAACTGGTACCAAAACGAGGGCCGTGTTTGTTGTATGGAGCCTCTCTGGCTATAAAAAAAATCTGACGTCAATCAAACTGTAATATTATGCAAATGTTGTCGGGCTAAAGTTGCAGCCACAGGAGGCAACACAAGCTATTTGCTCCACCACCTCAGCCAGCATCATGTCCTGGAGTATCAAGAGTGCATAAGTTCTGTATTTTGACTGCAACAGTGATGCATTCTTATTCCTTCATTTCATTAGAATTATGAGCGCCGCCTCTTTGTGAACAGCAGCAACTGTATTAATTATTGCTGTCAGTCGATTAAAAAATTAATCAAATTAATTACAGGATTTTGTCATTAATTAATCGAATTAATCACATTTTACTGTCATATCTGCTAAAGGTCTCCTGATAAAGAATTTGAATTCTAGGATATTAAAAAATTGTAGTGCATGACTAATAAATTGAATACAGTAAGACTTTGCACTTGCCTCATCCTCCCGAGTCTTGTCCATGTCTGTTATTGTTGCCCACTGCCTTGTTAATTTGCCGGGGCAGGTGACGTAGCACGGCGGAGAAGACTACGGGTCCTTCAATGGGCCAAAATTCAAATGCGCAAGCATTGGCTGATACTCATAATTAATTGCGTTAAATTTTTTTAACGCGTTAAATTGCGGCATAATTAATTAATCAAATTAACGCGTTAAAATGACAGCACTAGTATTAATACTAGTGTAAACATTAATGTTTTTCTACAATATTCACTCCTCATGACAGTAAAATAGGTCATTGTAAGCCAATTTACTGCAGTAATTATTCTCAAAACTATTAGAAAATTAGGTTAATTCCTGTGCAGGAAAAAAAAACAAAACATCAAATACCGTGAAACCGGTATAATTTTGAAAAATATTGTGATACAAATTTTTGGTCATACCGCCCAGCACTAACTAGTTCCATTACTAGTGAGTAGGGACCTAGTGCACAGGCCCATAATTGGGTTTAATTACATTGTGGAGATGTTGGTGAATAGAGAGGGTCAGATTCAACTGAGTGAGAACGTTAAAATGCTCGAAAAATCACTAAGACTAGGATCAGGAAAGGCAGAAGCATTGATAAATATCCTTCAGGGGTCTACAAATGAGAATGTTATTTACCCTGTCAGAACAGGACACACATCTGTTGTAGTTCCAGGGGGACAAATGAAGTGCATCACCTGTCCTGTCAAAACAGATTTGAAAGTGAAAACTGAAATACTCCTCGAACTTGAGGAAGACCTGTCATTGGATGATGGACTCAAAATTACCTGTCAGCTGATGTTTCCTGCTCCTCATGTAAAGTCAACATTTATGTGAGGAAATACTACATGTCATGTAGTACAACATGACATCACAATGATAAGTAAAACTGTGATTGGGAGCATACAGAGAATAAGAAACTGTCACCCAGTGCAGCCACAGGAGCACTAGGTAAATTCTGTAGTTGCTGAAATTTCTCAGACTCCACCATGCTCCGCCACAGAACTGTGTCATGGTAATCCCCATAACAAAATGTTTGATCCACCTGTCAATATGGACCACTTGACCAGTAAATAACAAGCAGAGGTCAAACAAATGCGCAGGGAGGAATCAGGAGCATTCGTGAGACAAAAAGATAATATAGGTTACATTAAAAACTTAAAAAAAGGACATTAAGCTAACTGATGAGTTGTGAAAACATATCAATGCCATACCTCAGCCATTGTATGATAAAGTGAAGAACAACATCCAGGACTTGTTAAATAAAGGTTTCATCCACAAATCCACCTCCCCATATGCAGCTTCAGTGGTTTGCATGAGAAAGAGAGACGGTAACTTAAGACTTTGTATTGATTACAGGGGGCTTAACAAAAAGACAATTACAAATAGGCACCCTATACCACGAATACTGGAGATACTTGATGGAAATGCGTGGTTCAGTGTACTGGACCAAGGTAAAGCTTACCATCAAGGGAGTGACAGTGAGAACCCAAAGAAATTCACAGCCTTCATCACCCCATGGGGACTGTATGAATGGAACAGGATACCATTTAGTCTCACAAATGCACCCTCTGCTTTCCAGCGTAGTATGGAAGAGAGCCTGGAAGGTCTCAGAGACAAAATATGTATTCCATACTTGGACGATATCTCAGTTTAGAGTAAAACATTTGTACAGAGGATGTAAGGTCTGTCCTAAAACAACACCAAGCTTGGGGAATTATACTAAGGCCAGACAAAAGTGACCTATGTAAAAATTAAGTCCACTATGTTGGTAAAGTTATCTCAGCTGAAGGCTACAGTATGGACAGTAAAGAAATAGCTGTGCAAGCACTAAAGACAAAACCACCTACAACATTAAAGAGCTGCGCAAACTTCTTTGTTTCTTGGGGTACTATAGAAGCTATGTGCAGGATTTTTCTCATCATGTAAAATGCTTGTATGACCTACTCTCAGCAGATGTAACCCCAAATCCTGAGTCAAAACCTACCTTTCAGTCTGCAGGAGTGGGGCAGCTCCCCCACATCAGAAAATAGTGTGGAATGACACTCACCAGAAAGCTCTGAACTATTTGGTTGATGTACTGACAAACCCAACTGTAATGTTGCTTATCCAAGGTTTGAAGATCCCTTCATTCTTCAGAACAGACCTGATCTTTATTTTTTGTTTTTTAAGAATCTGTTTATTGAGTTTTCCACATAAAAAAACAGTGGCTCTTACAATCAGTTCAATCAATAATCAGTTGTCAGTATAACACAAACAAAAAAACCCCTAATACACACACCCACCCATCCACCCCATGGCACCTATCCCTGTCAGATACATGCACAAAAATGAACAAACACAACAAAAAGAAACAAACATACAAAAAATAATGATAATAATTACACATATATGTAAAAACCTAGATGCAACAAGCAGACAAACAAAAATAAATAAACAAAAAACAACAATGAGAAATACAAAGAAGTTGATAGAGATCAAATAAGAATCATAGTAAGATGCCAAAGCACAGCACCGAAGCCTTCAGTTCAGTCCAAGGAGATCTGGCATCTTGTGCTATTCACATAAGACAAAAAGGGATCCCAGGTCTTGTCAAATGAAGCAGCCTTACCAGACAGGGTCAGTCTATTTTTTTTTCCAGTTTAAGAAAATAAAGCACCTCTTTAATCCAGTGTGTATAGGTGGGTGGACCTGGGGACTTCCATTTCAACAAAATTAACCTCCTGGCCAGCAGAGTCGTAAATGCTATCATGTCTTTCTTAGCAGGAGAGAGAGGAAACGAAGAAGGACACACACCAAACAGGCCAGTCAGTGCATTAGGAGCAATATCCCTCCTGATCACCTCAGACAATGTATCAAAAATGTCAAACCAGAATCTATACAGAGAGTGACAACTCCAGAATGTGTGAGTGTAGTTTGCTATGGCTTGTCGGCATTGATCACAAAGGGGGGACACAGTGCTGAAAATTTTCCGAATCTCCAAATCTGAAGGGGCAGGAAGAGCAGGGAATCCTGGAAACAAGCTATGAGTGAAGGGTCAAGCTTGAAGATACCTATTTTTTTTAAAAAAGGAAGCAAAAATTTGTCGACCAATTGTTGAAAAGAGGCAAGAACAGAATTAACGTACAATTTTAACGTACAAGTGCCACCCAGTACAGATGGATGGAAAGTACAGTCCCCGACAAACGTCTTGTCGCTTATCCAAGTTGTAGGAACAACAAATAATAACTTGACTTTCAGACTTTCAGTTGGAATTAGAAATGGCTTATATGAAAGGCAAAGGCCTGTAGATAATGCTTATTATCCCCCAAAAATTATTGTATTGTTGGGCCAGCGTAACACGCGGTCACCATTTGTTCTTTACCTCACAGGGGCACCATTTGTTTTAGCACCCTTTGTTGGGTTTGCCTACTAAGGGCACTAAATATTGGGGTTTGGCTATTTGAAATAATTAATAATTATTAAAATTATTATTATTATTATTATTAAATATTTGGATCTAATACATTAGATCACCTTGGGGCACCACCCTTTTGACAATTTAATAAATCAATCTCATAAATAGTACTAAATTGTCAATTTGGAACTTTGATTAATAATTAATTTAATAACTAGAACCGAAATTACCAGATTAACAACTAGTTTAGGTAGAAGGAATTTGGAGTTCTTGACTGTGTAGAGTTTGGCGGAATTCACTCTTGTGCAACATTAAACAGACAGCAGGTATGTTTAATACTCATTTATTAACAAGAATAAAAGAAAAGAAAAAATACAATCTATCTACAGTGTACTTTCTAAAGGTGTGTGTGTGTCTGGGTGCGTCAAAATGGCTGCTGAGGCCTGGAGGCCCTGAACAAAGAAGATCTGTGGAGGCACTCAGACCATGTGCTGGGTGAGTGCATGTGTGGAATGTGATGAGTGTGTGTGTGTGTGTGTGTGTGTGTTTTATGAGGTTAGAGGGAGGATGGTTAGTTAGCATGCAAGCATAACCTAACTAACATATACTTAACAATGTGGCAGAGCCAACTATACAATAACCTGTCTACCAAACTGATCACAACACTCAGTAAAACACAGATACATCAAATCACAGTTCTTGCTTTATCTTAGCTTAGCTTATCTTAGCTTGACTAGGCCAAGTTGGTGTTACCAATTCTGGTGTGAGAGACACTCTCTCTGGTGTGTTGCTCCTTTGGTTGGCAGTTCCTGATGGAAGGGCCAAGCTGAGCGAGTTGGAATTCCAGTGTTGGAAGGTAGTCTTTGCTGTGTGGTCCTGATGGCAGATGCTGGAGGGAAACTGGCCACTCCTTTGAAGTAGTTGGTGGACCCGAGTGAGTGTTAAAATCAGATGTGGTGCATTCTGTTCTGATGAGCAAGCAGCAGCGAAGCAGTGATTAACATATCATAAGGCTATGGCATGACATGGTGTGATGAGAAATAAGAACACTTTCATAATAATCCAACAAAGTGTATCTAACCTATAAAGGAACTGTGCCCCTTCCGGCTATCACGTGAGTGGATCCCCCAGCCCACTGCCATTTCTCCAGTGGATGACCTTCAGGTCTCACAGTTGTGTATGCAACAAAATGGAAATATCAATAACAGTTTCTATAATCAGTTAATATATTATGCTTACCAGCAAGCAACAAAGCAATTCTATTCTAACAACATGTGATCAGTTATTGTAGACCCTGTCCACTAAACGATGTCATCTTCTTCCAAGCCGTCCTCCTCTGACATCATCAGCTGTATCAGCATGTCCTCAGGAGGATCTTCTCCTTGTTCAGCCAACTCTCCATCTCCCTCATCCAGCGGAGGTCTTCTTTCAGCTACTGCTGTCATTTAATACTCTGGGGGAAATCCTTTTGCTTCGATGGACCCCACCGCCTTGTCGATGCACTTGATGATAAGGGCTCAGATACAGGGGATAAAACAACAACCACAGAGAGCAAAAAGCAAAATAGCAAGCAACAATGTCACATAACTGGCAAGGAGATTACCCCACTTGCCTTCCTCTGCTGCTGCCGAGCGGGGATTCTAGCTTTTTCCTATCATATCAAGCATTCTGTGATAATTTTTTTCTTTTTTTTTTCATAGTTTTTGTTTCTCTTTCTGTCTGGCTAGTTAAGCAGCTTAATTCACCTACATTAAACACATTTTATATTATTTCTTCCATCCTTATACCTACTTCCTTGTTGCCTCTGTTGGCTTCCTATTCTTTTCACATGTCCAGTTCTTCCTCTTTCTCCTTCCTTAACAATGTTTCGACCCCCTTGATTAACATTATTCATATTTTAATTATTCTCTATTTCCCCTCAACAACTGCTGCTCCTTATCTTGTTCTTCTTTTTGCGTTCTGTCCTCGTCTTGTTTCTCCTCCCGCGTTGGCTGAAGTTCACGCGTCAGCTTGCACTGCTTGTACAGGCAGACCAGAGCTGGAAAAACAGTTACTGAAATGCAGTTTTGTTAATTTCAGATGGTCAGAAAGCTCAGTTAGTTTCTTTTTCCAGTTCCCCTCGGTTCATTCTGGTTGCTATTTCAATTTTGGATTTCAACTTTACTTGTCTATTTTGCAGAGAGATGATGTAACATTTGCTTTGGTCGGCTGTTGGTGGGGGCCCCGTTAGCGCACCAAACAGTCCGTTATCTTTTAATTCTTTCACCCATTCGTCAAATTGTTGTAATTTGTTTTCAATTTCGCCTTCTGGAAAAGTGTGTCAAATTTTTATTTTTCCCACATACAAATAATGTCCCAAAACCCCTGGAGAATCGTTTTATTCTCCTCCTTTGCCTTCTTTTTTCTCTTTAGACATGTTTAAAGTTGTTAAGTACACACAAACTTTTAGGCTCACCCGGCATCCCTTCTGCTCCTGCACTCGCAACACACACACTCTTTTAACCAGGGCGCAGTATTTCATTCACTCAGACACTTTTTTTTGTTTTTTGTTTTGTTATACTTATCTTGAGACGTCTCGCGGGTTGGACACTTTTACAACTATAGCTGGGTTGTTAAGGCCTTTACAGTTCAGCTAGTTAATACAGAATATTAACAGCTATAACTGAGGGACCTTTAAACCCAAACCCTAATAAATATCCGGAGTTAGCTGCTTTTACTGTAGTAACAGAGGGACCTTAAAACCCAAACTTCTGACGGGTAGTTCTTTTGCAGCTATGGCTGTAAATTCGGAAATTAACAGTCATAACTGAGGGACCTTGAAACCCAAACCCTCATGGGCTAATCGGAGCTAGATGCTTTTACTGTTATTTTGTTTAACAGAAGAACCTTAAAACCCAAACTTCCGACAGTTAGGCATTTTTTAGGGAGTTCGATCAGGCTCCCATGGACATTTAAACCGTACTAACCACACCCGAATTCTTGTCTTTAAAAATAATAATAATAATAGTAATAAAAAAATGTTTTTTTCTTTTTTTTTCTTAATACTATTCTATACTCATTTTCCGTGTTTTATTTTACCAAAAACAGTATTACACTTTAGATCAGTCTAACACAGCCAACAAAACGTCCTAGTGGACGTGCAGAAATTTTGTTAAAAAGGTTTTCTGCTTACCTTTTGTTTAGGCGGCTGCCAGCTGTGAGAGACTTTTCCTCGGTGCAAAAAACCTCCTTCACTTAGGCCTGAAATCCCGGACGAGCCCCCAATTTGTGGGACCGGGCATTGCTGCGTCCTCTCGTCCGGGAACTTTATTCCAGGGGAAGGAAGTTAGTCAAACAGTACTAAGATAGAAGTCGCAACTATGGCGTATGGTTAAGAATTAATTTTAGAGTCACCAAAGATGAGTACAGAGTCAGCACTGAGGCTTCGATCCGTCCACTTTAAGAGTTGGAGAGACGAAGCCCTGAACTAAGGAAATCATAAGTTTTTATTCATCTTGACTCCTCTTGGGACCAGGCCGC
This sequence comes from Psettodes erumei, assembly GCA_016785225.1. NCBI lineage: Eukaryota > Metazoa > Chordata > Actinopteri > Pleuronectiformes > Psettodidae > Psettodes > Psettodes erumei. The sequence goes on from JAFBJZ010000647.1 coordinate 932,640, forward strand.
ATATCCTTGAGTGTTATCCTCCTGGCGCCAGGGAGTGCGACCCTGAGTGTTATCAGTGTCTTGCTATGTGTAGCCAACCGGCTCTAGCTGGACCCGAGCGAGTGTTAAAATCAGATGTGGTGCATTCTGTTCTGACAAGCAGCAGCGAAGCAGTGATTAACATAGCATAAGGCTATGGCATGTGTCAAGAAGAGTTGAGATTTCACCAATCGCAAAGTGATTTCACCAATTGCAAAGTGTTATTATAATTATCAAAAATAATGAACAATAAGAAGCAATGCAAAGTGTTGATTATACGAGATATTTTGATAAGAATATGTTGTGATAAATCTATGAAGTAAATAACCAATCAAGGTAATAATTATGAGGTTAAGAGTTGTAATGATGTTTCTCAGTAATAATATGTAATATGTAAAAGTAATGAACAAATGAATGATATATGATCGATGATTTCAACATAAAAATGAATCAATGAAATAACCTAGTAATTAAAATCATGATTGGTTTTTAAGGATGAATGACCTGAAAATGATGAAATAATCAGTATCATGATTGATTTTTAAATATAGGAATGAATGGCTGTGATTAATTCAATATCTACGGTGTGATTATGAATTGTTTTGATTTGAAGAAAACTGTTAAGTTGATCTTATAATGTGAACACTGTGAAAGCGACAAGAGGTTCAGTGGGGGTCAAGATGACCTGGGCAAAGCCTGGATTGCACCAGCCTAGGTTGTGAGGGTCAGAATGACCTAAGAACGGCCCAAAGTTACACCACTGAATAAAAAAGAGGAAGTGAAAGTATTGCTTAACTGATGTATGCTAGTGTGTATTGGAGAGAGGGAGTTAGGGCACTAGTGTGTATTGGAAAAAGAGATGTGGCAAGATAAGGAGAGGAGTATAAAGTACTGAAACGCAGAAGATTCGACGTTAATCATCGGAGGCTCATTCATTGACGTCTAATCGCTGAAACAAGTTTACCGAGACCTGTTTGGGTGATAGATGGATAGCCATTGAGGGAAGAGGTTTCCAGTGGATCATCACCATCACTGATCACAAGGAGAACAGAAGGTGTTCGTGAGTCAGCTTGGAGTTGACAAAGATCTTAAGGAAAAGAACTTTTACTGGATAATGACTCATGAACTCTGAATTGGATTATTAAGCCTCTCTTTCGTCTCCGCTGCTCATCGGAGGAATTGGACATTCTGGACTTCGGTTGAGCCTTGGACGGGGCTGCCGTTTGCCTAGGATAGTGTCTGGTTTCTGAGCAAGGATTGGAAACAGGATGATAGCAAAGGCCACGCAGTCGACCACTCTCTCTCACTCTCCTAAATAATTATGATTTCAAGGTTACAGTAAGTTTAAGTTTGAGATTTGGTTTATTATTTTAGTTTAATTGTAAGATGTATTAATCAAAATTCACGCTGTATGCTTTGCTCCTGCTAAAATGATAAAGAATAAAGATGAATCAATATTGCATTTAAAGTAGAAGTTATCATAGTCATCATTGAGTACTCTTTGCCGACATAAATAGAAGGTTGGATGTTAGAAATAATATTCTCACAGGTTGCACTAATCCCCAAGATTTTAAAACAAATCCTTTGGACCTAACAAGGTCTATAAACTGTTACCTAGCAATTAACAAGAGCCCGAAGCATAAGAAGAGAGCTGCCGTTAACGGACGTGACTGGGGTTGCGCAACACTCATCTAGTTGAGAACTGTTCCGGGTGTGGTTCAATCTTAGTGGAAGCAGGGTGGGCGTCTGGATGAAGGTAGTGAGTAGCTAGGTGAATCTCTTTGCTACAATCCAGTAAATATTCTTCCTCTCTCTCAAATCCTACAAAAGCGTCTGAGTAGAATCCCTCGAAGTAGACATTGGGCTTGGGGCTAAACAGGTTTGAGTAGACAATTAACCTAGGAAGAGGAGAAGAATCTTTTGATAGATTAAATGCTGGATCAGGATTAATAACCTCCTGTATTGGGGAAGTTAAGACCTGCGGTTTCGACACATGACATGGTGTGATGAGAAATAAGAACACTTAGTTTCATAATAATCCAACAGTAGGGAGGTTTAGCCTACAAACCTTGTGTTTGGGCTAATGGAATTTGTTTGCCGGATCTTGATCATTCCTCAGCAGGCTCTCGCGTCGCTGCTGTGAGGAAAGGCCTGAGGATCTGCTTTAGTCAGCAGGCTACCTCAGACAGCCAGCTGCAGCTGCACCGCTGGGGGTCCCTGGAGAGTGGTTCCAGGGTGGAGTTGAGTGAAGGAGAAGAGCATGAAGAGGAGTAGGAAGAGAGCGAACAAAGGCTGAGCAAAGCCTTTATAGGACTTGATGACCTCAGAAGTCACATGCCACAGTCATCCAGTGGTGGCTGCTGGATCGAATTTCCCACCTGGAGGATTGTGGGATTTTAAGATTCCGGGGCTTTCCTTTGTCTCCAAGCCAAAGAAAGCCATGTGGTCTAAACTTGGTTATGCGTGGTGAGCCTCCATTGCTCACCACCAGGTTCAGGTCCTAACAGTATCATTCATTGAGTTTTATCATTTAATTAAGACAGAAAGGTCAGATTCTGCTTGGACAAAAGTCTAATCTCATACAAAAAATAATGTATGGTAGAAATTATACTTTATTTTGAATACACAAACATGTTACAATAACATTAGAACATAAAGCCTTGGTGCCTTGGGAAAAATAATTAATATCGTATTGCTTGGAGGACTGCATCCATACATCTCAGCAATCACTCAAATAACTTATTGATGAAGTCATCTGGAATTGTAAAGAAAGCAATATTCTTTGGTTTCATCTTCCAAGCTTCCTCCTTCAGCTTACCTCAGACATGCTCAATAATGTTCATGTCTGGTGACTGGGCTGGCCAATCCTGGAGCACCTTGACCTTCTTCGCTTTCAGGAATTTTGATGTGGAGCGCCATCCTGCTGAAGAATTTGCCCACCAAATTTGACTTTTTCCTGGGTGAATCTTGGGTACACGCAGGTTCCAAGAGGTCTTCTTCAGTATTTGCAGCGATTGGGATTCAGTTCAATGGATGATTCATTCAGAAAACTCAACCCTATGCCTCTTTTCCACTGTCCATCTTTTCTGCAAGCTGTGGACCTTGGCAAATGCAACACCATTTTTTGTTGTTGTCTGTTTAATGCTGGTTTGTGAGCACTAATTCAGCCATGGACACCACTGCATGAGAGAATTTGACAAACTGTTCTTGTAGATACAGGGGTTTCTGGTGACCAATTCCCATATAGCTCTGCTGCAGCTCAAAAGGGCTAGCCCTGGACTGTTGATGCAACACACGCTCCTCTCGAACAGTTGTCTTACGGGGTCTGGCCTGGGCTTGTCATGAACGTCACCAGTTTCTTCAAATCTTTTTGTCATCCTCTCCACTTGACATTTGGATACACTGAAGATGTCTGCCACCTCAGCAGCAGACTTGGTCTTCAGGCTCTTTAGGATCAGCACTTTGGTCTGTGGTTGAATCTTTGGCATGTTGTCAGAGGTCAGGTTGCACTTTACATGAAGGTGCTGGGGTTCTTTTATACACACCTGGGAATGTGCTAATTACAGTATTTGTCACAGGTGAACAACTAATCTGTGATTGGTTGAATCATTTAAAGACAAGACAAGACTTTTGTCCTTGCAAAAACAGATGTTATGGGCTTTACCAAGCTGTAAACATCATTTTGAAAGTTTCATTTTGTACCCAGGTATTAATGTGAAAGCCCTTGACAATAAAATGAACCGTTTATTGTAACAATTCATTGATTTGAAATAAAGATATATGTAATTTTAAGTGACTATGTCCTTATGCGACAAGACTTTTGTCAGTAACTGTATGATAAGCTGCAAGTGGAGACTCGACATAGATTGTTTGCAGGCCGAAAATTTCGTCTAAACTGAGTCCATCTTTTAAGACATTAGGCCACAATCACATTTTTAGTATAAGCAGAAATGGAATAGTGGATGGGTGATTGCAATAAGACTTTCAATGATACCGGATAAGTGGAGTTAGCCTCCATGACCAGCCATGATGGCGAGACTTCAATATCCTCGTACCGGACTCAATAGTTCGAGTTTCTTATAGCTGTTGCCCAATAATAGTATAAGAAGTTTGGTAGCGCTATTCCACCTGAAGCCGAGGGTCTCTGTAACACTTGGCGGCTCAATCTAGGAGTTTTCTTGTTCGAAATAAAATCTAAAACAAGACTATCCAAGTAATGAAAGAATGAAAAAGGAAGAAAGATTGGAATACACTGAAATAAATACAACAAAAGTGGAAAAATATTAATTTTGACAGTATTAATCCTCGTGGCCACAGAAAGATTCAGGAGGTACCATAGTTCAAAATCACCTCTGATTCGTGTGAGCAGAGAGAGATAGTTTTTCTGATAAAGATCAATCACCATGTCAGCCACATGCACTCTGAGATAAACAAAATCAGAGTTTGAACCCTTAAATGGAATTAGATTATGCATTGAACACTCTTTAGCCTCCTTGTTAATAGCAAACACATCAAGCCATTCCTAATAATACCACAGATATCGGGGTGAAAACATAAAGCAATCGGTAGGGACTCTATCACAAGGTCAAATAAAGGGGGACTCAATGGGCATCCCTGTCTTGTTGATCGATACAAGCGAAAATATTCTGAGTTTGTACCATTTGTTCTGACAGGAGCCAATGGAGATGCATATAACAATTTAACCCGTGAAATAAATTTTTCCCCAAAGTAAAAAACAAATACCCCCACTCCACCCCGTTGAACGCCTTCTCCGTGTCCAGCACAACCAAGGCCTCAGGCAGGGATTAGAAATCACATCGAATACCCCCCTGAGATTAGAAAAGTAGTGCCCATTATGGATAAACTGAGTTTGATCTAAAAATATAATCGAGGGAAGAACAGTATCTAAGTTCTTGGCCAGCAACTTAGCAATCAGATTCAATAAACTAACAGGACGATATGAACCACACAGTAATGGATCTTTACCTTTCTTTAAGAGCAGCCAGATGCAAGCCTGATTAAGGGTTTGGGAGAGTGTGACCAATGCAAAGGATTCAGTGAACGTATCCAATAAATGGGGGGCGAGTTGCTTCCAGAATTTTTTATAAAAGTCAGTTGGAAAGTCATCTGGGCCTGGACTTTTACCTCTTTGTAGTGATTTAACTGCCGCCTCAAGGTCGATTGCTGTGTCAGGACGCTCCAATTCCATTGCCACCCTCCGAACCAGAGTAGGAATATTAATTTTATCGAAGAAGGAGTCCAGATGTTGAGCGACATCAGAGAAATCAGATTAATTTCCAATCAAATTAATTTCCAAATAGTTACTCCTATACCAGTTTCAATCTGAGGGATCACCTGAGATGCAGATATTTGTCAAAACCAGTGAGCCAAAGGTTTCCTAGTTTTATCTCCCTGTTAATAAAATTGGGCTCTTAAGTGAAATAAAAGTTCAGTGGTGTACTGTGACATGGCAAGATTGTATTCTGCTTGCAAAGTCATTTGTTCCTTATAAATATATTGAACTTTTGAGGAAGCACAAAGAGAGTCCAGAGATGCAATGCCTTGAGACAGCCTGGCCAGTCTCTCTCTCCTAGATTTATAAGAAACAATCTCCCCTCTTATGAAAGCTTTCATCGTTTCCCATAGTACTGAAGCTGTTACCTCTGGAGTTTTATTAACCTGAAAAAAGAAATCTATCCTTGTACGAACACAGTCAACGAAAGAGTTATCTAGCAGTGCATGTGTATCCGATCGCCAGGGCGGTCCTGCATTCGTGAACTTATGAAAATGAATATTCATAGATACGGAGGCATGGTCTGACACAATAATTGCATCATATTTACAGTTGGAGATAAATGTAAGCAACTTCTTGGGCAATAACAAAAAGTCAATGCGGGTATACGTACAATGAACATGTGAGAAAAACAAATACACTCTGTCACTTGGGTGAAGGAAGCACCACAGGTGAGCGACATTAAACCCTTTTATGAAGGCCTCAATCACTTTGGCTGAATTGCACTGCACAGCTGAGGTTAAGGAGGAGCGATCCAAAGAAGGATCCATCCAACAGTTAAAGTCTCCTCCCAGGATCAAGTCATATACAGATATATCCGGCAACATTGAAAAAAAACTGTCTGAAAAAGGACTCATCATCCCAATTGGGAACACATTTGCAAGAGCCACCTTAATGTCATAGATTTGTCCCATAACAATTATAATCCTGCCAGCAGGATCAGCGATTGTTTTAGCATGAACAAAAGGGATATCTCTGTGCAAAAGAATAGCCCCTCTCTTGATTTACTGGAAAAAGAGGCAGAATATATATTACCGAACCAGCTCACACTATCTATGCCTCTCAGATGGGTTTCTTGCAAGTAAATTATGTGAGCACCAAGATAATGTAAAACCTTACTTCATTTGATTGGGTTGTTAAGGCCTTTACAGTTCAAGCAAGCAAATTTAACATCCCCACCTACATAAGGTGGTGATCCCTTATGCTGGGCCATCTAGAGACAAAGGTTTGGGCATGTATAGTAAAAAAGCAGAAAATAAAAGAAAAAGCGGACAAAAATATATGAATACATCTGCATCCAGCAACACAGTAAATGTAAGATACATGTAGTTCTGAAAATGTAGGATAGGTGCCAACCAAGTCCCCGCAAAAGCAAAACAAACAACCTCCCAGTTTAGAACAGAACACCCCTCTTCCACCTCTCCAAGCAGAAGCATCCTAATGAAAATGCATGTAACCTCCTTCCACTCAAAAAAACCCACCGTCGTTACCTGTAATTTAACCATACTTCTAAACGACCACAGGGAATGTGTAAGTAAACTGTCCCACATAAAAATAGTGGAAAAAAGTGCAATAGATAGAGAACAAAAATAAAAATTTCTGTTCCAATTTTGCAGATAAAAACAGCAGCAGCACAGCACTCAGCTGATGCTATATGCTGGAGATGCAGTCACTAGCTGCAATGATACAAATCAGGCTAACCAGCCATCTGCAAAGTTAGTCACCTTCCGGAGCCAGATTCTTCTTGAGTCTCTTGTTAACAGGGCCTGGTCGGGGTCCTCAAACCTATGGGTTGACGTGGTGATGTGTAGTGTGGCTGGGTAGCGGAGGACGAATTTCACATCAGCACAGGTATGGAGCTCCTTTTTCACCTGGATAAAAGCCGCCCTCTGCTTGGCCACCGTTGGTGTGAAAGATGAATACCTTTTTCCTATTGTACAGCAGGGGGGAATCCTCACCAGCATGGTGCAGGATAATATTCCTGGTTTGAAACTGTGTCAACATGATGACCTTCAGACGGGGTGGAATCGCCCACCTTGGGTTTAGCATGCAGTGTCCGGTGGGCTCTATCCAGCCGGGATTTCTCCTCGAGTCTCAGCAAGTCCTTCAGAAGTCCAGACATAAACTCTGTGGGTCGGGGACCCTTGGTTCCCTCAGGCAGGCCCACAAAACGAGCATTGTGCCATCTGGAACGTGCCTCCAAATCTTCAAATTTCTTGCTCAAAGACTCCACCGAAGCAGACAGCTTTGCCATATCAGTCTGCATGCTAGTTAGCTGGTCGCTATGCTTGTTGGCCGAGCGCTCCAGGTTCTCCGATTGTTCCACTTTACATATGAGCTTTTTCCTCTAGTGGTTTCAGAGCGGTCGCCACTTCCTTCCTGACTGTCTCTGATATTATTGACTCGAACTTCGTAACAATTTCAGTCTGTAGGTCATCCATCATTTCCTTAATGGAACAAAGCATCTCATCATTTGCCGCCGGCTTCTACAGGGAATTTTGGGCCGGGGGCTGGGACGGCCTGCCCCAGCTCAACTTACCAAACTAGTTTTTTCGCCCGCAAACTCGACATTTACCCGGTTATAGCGCTGAAGATTTAGAATGCATGATGTCTGAGCAAGTACATCGTGGAAAAGCGCTGGACAGACTTTTCATTGTAATGAAAGTATATTAAAAACACATTCCCGAGGATCTACTGTAAACACGTCCTACATGGTGCGCATCCCAGAAGTCTCCCCTGACTTGATCTTTGGAATAAATGAGGAGGAAGGATGTAATTAACACCAGGAAGATGCTCAAATATGGCAGCAGCAAATGAAAGAAGCATATGAAATTGCATCCAAAACCATCAAAAAGATTACGGCAAGAGGAAAAACATTATGACCTAAAAAGACAAAGTTCAGTTTTTTCTCCAGGTGACACGGTCCTCCTGAGAAATATGTGAGCGCAGAGGACCAGGAAAGTTGCGCTCATATTGGGAGGGTCAGATACATATTGTGGTCTCTCAAAAGGGAAAAGACAGTCCAGTCTATGAAGTAAAACCTGAATGTGGCACAGGGAGAGGCAGAATCTTCCATCACAACATGTTAATGCTATGTAATGCTTTACAATAAATCTAATGAAACATCATGCCGTGTCTCGAGCTCTTCTGACATTGTTTCATTTTTCTTATTTATTTTTTATTTTTATACTGACTGTTTCACGACATACGAACTGCCCAAGCAAGCCAAGCCATACAATATGATAGAAAACAACTCCTTCATATCAGGTTGCTGGTGGACAACACTTTACCACTGCGACCTACAAACAACAGGGATCCACCATGGCTACCTGTTGTAGATTCACCTGGACAATGGAAGAGATGGAGGAAGTGAGGGTCGCGGGCTGGGGTCCTGGTCAGGCTGAGAAAATGAGAAAACCAGTCTCCTCTCCTGAGTATTCTTCTGGCGAATGTCCAGTCACTGCATAACAAGCTGGATGAACTCCTGTAATGTTTTGGTTTTCACAGAGACCTGGCATGACCCCTCGATCCTGGACTCTGCCATTGTCCCACACGGACTTTCCATCTACCGCCAGGACCGGACAATAACATTGGAGAAGAGCAAGTGGGGAGGTGTCTGCTTCATGGTAAACAACCAGTGGTGCTCAGATGTGGAGATTATTTCATCAGAATGTTCTCCTGACCTAGAGCACCTTGCGATCGGATGCCAGCCCTATTATCTGCCGAGGGAGTTTACATGCTGACACTAACCAAGTGCTGGATGAGCAGGACAAGCTGAGTTATTGACAGGATGGAGACCTTATGGCCCGAGGCTGACTATATTGTGGCCGGGGACTTTAACAAAGCCAACATGAGGAAAGTCCTGCAGAGATACCACCAACACATCAGCTGTCCTACACGAGGAGGCAACACACTGGAACTTGTTTACTCTCCCTTCTGCAATGGATATAAGGCCCTCCCCCGACCTCCTTTTGGCAAATCAGATCATGCCTCCATCCTGCTTCTGCCTTCCTATAGGCAGAAACTCAAGCAGGACAGACCGATAACGTGGACCATTTGGCGCTGGTCCAACCAATCACACTCAGCTCTATGGCACTGCTTCAGCACAACGGAGTGGTGTGTGTTCCAGGATGACAATATAAACACACACGGACATGGCTATTTGCTAGATCGGCAAATGCATCAACGGCGTAGTCCCGTGGATTACTGAACGGAAATTCCCAAATCAGAAGGCCTGGGTTAACGGAGAAGTCCGTGCCAAACTTAAAGTACGGACTGATGCCTACAACTCAGGTGATTTGGAGGAATACAGGAAGTCCAAGCACGCGCTCCGTTATTAGCAGTGCAAAGAGGCTGTGTTGCCTCTGCGGCATTTGTGTCATTTATCTTTGTTGTTTGCTTTGTAGTGGTTCATTTGTGCGTGTTCTGGTTGTGGATCGCAGTGGAAGAGTAAAACTGATTGAGAAGACTTAATTTTGAAGGTTGAGTTGCTAGCAACATCACTTCCTGGTGGATTACTTCCTGTTTACTTTCTGTTTTTTTTCCTGGGGAAAAAATGACATGCTGTTAATGCTTTGAGGCTTATCCACAGCCATCCTTTTGGAAGCATTGTTCAGGCAATGCCGTAAGTGCATATATTTCATGACGTAAATGTTAAAGACCATAAATAGCATTGTTAAAAAGTTATACTCCATTTGTAATTTAGAAAGATAATTTTGTACATGTTTAAAAAGCATTCCCTTGATGGTTATTACTGTTGCTCAAGGTACATATAAAGATGTTAATTGATATTTTGAGTGACTTTAAAATGCAATACTTATGTAAACAGAGACTTTGCATTTAGTACAAGAAATTTTGTATTTCTTTTAACTACAGTTTTCACCGCTTGTCAAGTGAAGATGCAGAGAATAAAAAGTCAACTCTATTCGGACTCCTTTGTTCATTGACAAAGACAAACACTAAACAAACACTAAAGAGGCAGTACAGAGGCAGTACAGAGACAGAGTGGAGTCCAACTTCCAGGGCTCCATCTCTAGAAGCATGTGGTCTTGACAATCACAGACTGTAAAAGGACAATGAACAGTGCTGGGGAGGTGTCTGCATCTCTCCCAGATGATCTGAACACTTTTTTTGCATGGATTCAGAGCCACTCCCTGGCTGCGAAGGTACAGAAGGCCCAGGATCCCTGTCCACTGATTCTAACTCAGGCAAATGTGTGCAGATCTTTAAAAAAGGATTAATCCACACAAGGCTCCTGGACCTGATGGCATCCCTGGCCAAGCTCTCTGGGTGTGTGCGGATCAGCTGGCAGATGTGTTTACTGACATTTTCAACATGTCACTGCTTCGGTCTGTGGTCCCCACCTGTTTTAAGAAATCCACCATCGTCCCTGTCCCAAAGAAGTCCAACATCTCCTGCCTAAATGACTACCGTCCAGTAGCAGTCAACCCCATCATCATGAAGTACTTTGAGTGGCTAGTTGAATCATTCTTCCTGACTCACTGGACCCCCTGCAGTTTGCCTACAGGGCAAACAGGTCCACAGATGACACCATCGCCTTCACCCTCCACACTGCCCTCTCCCAACTGGACCAGAGGAACACATATTTGAGAGTGCTGTTCATTGACTACAGCTCAGCATTTAACACCATTGTGCCCTCCAAGCTTGTTGTGAAGCTCAGGGGCCTCATGCTCAACACCGCCCTCTGTGACTGGATCCTGAACTTTTTGACGGGCAGACCCCAGGCAGTGCGGATAGGCACCACCACATCCTCCACCCTGACTCTCAACACCGGCACCCCCAGGGCTGCGTGCTGAACCCTGTGCTGTACTCCCTGTTCACGCACGACTGGGTGGCCACACACAGCTCCAACCATTGTCAAGTCTGCCAATGACATGACCATCATCGGCCTGATCACCAACAGCGATGAGACGGTGTACAGACAGGAAGTCAGAGCCCTGACATCTTGGTGCCAGGACAACCTCCACCTCAACGTCGGAAAAACTAGGGAGCTGATTGTGGATTACAGGAAGCAACAGAGAGAAAGACACGCCCCCACCAGCATCAACAGGACGATGGTGGAGAGAGTCAGCAGATTCAGGTTCCTCTGGTCCACATCAGTGAGGATCTGACCTGGACTCAACACACCGACACCATCACAAGGACGGCACGACAGCGGTTCTTCTTCCTTCGCAGGCTCTGCCCTCAACCGTCAGACTTTAGACCAGCCTACCAACCAACTAACCAACTCATCGTGTGGTGGGGCTACACACTGACCCAATCAGTATATGGACAATGTAGTGTGCCCCAGCTACCTCCACAGATGCTTGGAACACATCTGGTTCATCCTACTCTTGTTCCCGCAGGATACTGCTGATAAATCTGGACACAGTTTTTTTGACAGATTAAATGTAGTGTTACCTACTATGGTTTATTGGTTTGAGCAAACAAAATGTTATTGTCATGTTTGTATAGCTGAAGTAAGTTCTAGTTATAATATAGATAGTCAAGATTAAGTTATGGCATTTAAATAATGTAAATGGAATGGCTAAAGTATATGTATAAGTCTCTATAAGTCAGAAGTCTCCATGGAGTGTATAGTAAGATGACAGAAATGATTTTGCGTCAGAGCATTAATGAAGTACTGTACTATTGTTACAACTGCTCAGAGGTAGACTATTCTTATATCTAAACACTGTAGTGGTAATTAAAAGTGGAGTGTGATGAGGTCACATAGTATACAGTCGTGATGTATTCGTATGGTAAAATCCATTGAAATGCACTTGAACCCACCTCTTTCTAACTTTCAAAAGAAAGCTATTGCCATTATTTGACATGTCAAAATTAGTGTTACCTTTAAGATTGTAATTATAAGTTGAATACTAGTATTTCATTCCAGCATTGTAATGTAAATTCATGCTAATGCTGAGGACATATATTTCATAGGGGAGGATTGTCAAACCTGAAAGGATATTTTATTTTGTAGTATCTTGTTAATATCATTTATTCACATTTGATTCACTATTATCAGTATTATTTAGTTACTTTGATTTAGTATGTACATTATATATCTACCTGACAGCAGGGGGCAGAGTGAGGTTTCAAAGTACTGATAGCTAAGTAACCACAGAAGAAGAAGGTTTTTTTGAAGAAGAAAAAACTGAGCACTTATGCTGAGAAGTGAGAAGTGTTGCGTCGACAGCTTGTTGTTTTATGTTTTACCAGCCCTGTTGTGAACAATAAAAAGTTAACTTATTGTACACTGTACTGTTGTACGTCAAGTGGTGTAATAAATTGTCGGTCCAGAACTGGACCATGGAGCAACGGATAAAAGTTACCTGGTCTGATTAACACATATCTCAAGCTAATCCAGCATCTGTGGGATGTGCTACTGGAAAAACAGGTCCAATCCATGGAGGCCCCAATTTTCAATTTACCGGACATTGAAGGATCTGATGCTTAATGTCCTAGTCCCTGATACCTTAGAGGTCTTGTGGAATCCATGTCTCAGTGGGTCAGTGCTGTTTTGGCAGCAGGATGGGGACCTGCATTCTGATATCCAAGTCATAGCTAATTATGAAATACAAAGTGACATACTATTTGACATTCACTTGGGCTTCTAGAGATGACATTGTAGCCTGAACTAGCAACTATTTAATAGCTCAAAATGTAATAGCCAACTATTGTTAGTGTTGACACCTCTTGCTAGTAATATGGAAATCAGTCGAATATATGCAACTTCTTAGTTCAGGTTTAATGTTGTCTTATTCTTGTGCTGTCTCAGTCTTATTAAAGAAAATACATTTTTCTCTAATATCATGATTACATGGGTAGTTATACAGGCTAATGGGCTTCAACAATAACTGCAAGAAATGCACAATGTTTACATGCACAGTTTAGTTGATCTGTGGTTGTTGCTCAACCTTTTGATTTAATTGGACTACCGTTTTTGCATACATACACATCAGTAAATCCAGTTATTTGTGGAAGTATGCCCCATTGAAATTTTACATCACAGACCATACAACTGACAAACCAGGTGCTACTAGTAAACTGTTAGCATGACAAGCAGTAAAAACATGGAGGACTTTACAGGTCTGTACATGTTGTACGTGCTGTATGTTGTACTTTGTATTTAGATTTACGCTATTCCTTGTACTTTTGGTGTTATCCAGTGGCAGAGGGCACCGCCATTACTGCTGTTCAGCTTGACTAAGGTGTTTACATGCATTTTAAAAGTCTGGTTTTATCTTAGCTAATGCCAAGAGTTGGATTAATAAAGTGTCATGAAAACATACCATTGATTTGTTTTAAATACATTTGAATATGATTTAGCAGTGTCACAAAAATAGTCATTCCAGGAATATATTTATATATTTATATTTATCTGCAAAAAATGGCTTCTATGAATTTGGGCCCTTGTCCCTCTAATATTCTCTGCATATCCCTTGGTGTCAGTCAACAGAAAATTTAATAAATGCTTCATCTGACATTTAATTTGTTATTTGATTTGATCTTGTGTTTTCTCCTTTTGTCTGCTACAAGTAAGGTAAAGCAAGTTGTCATCTTACAAAGCTCGGAGGAGTAACATCGTCGGTGGAAATATAACTAACAAGGAAGAACAGCACCATTCAGTGGCCATGATCATACAATGGAAGTTACATTCACCTTTTTTACAGTGACTTGCGAAACAAGACTCAGACAGACCATATACAGTCCCACACTTCTCCATTATAATTGGTACACCAACGATACTGGCTCACCACACACTCATAACAATTTAGATACTTATTAGGAACATCACTGACATGCTATATCGGAACAAATATGTTAATACAAATACAAAATAGCTTTTTGGACAGTCCAAATGAACCTAGGCTAAGGCTGCATGATATTAGGAAAACATGCAATATTCAGTAATGTTATTCAGTGTTGCAATAGCAATATGACTCGCAATAAATCAACAAATACTTAAGTGGACAATGTTTATGTCTTTCTGCTTTGGATTTGCTGCTAACATAGACCCCATACAGTGAGTCGACTATGCAAACACTGAAAAGAGATGAAATGCAATATTTCAATGACATTGTTTTATTGAAAAATGGCGGGGGGCAGCAATTAGATGTTGAGTTCTTGTACCAGTTGCATGGACGACATAGTTGCCTAGTGATTTCTTTCCCTACTTCACAGTGGCAAAGGGGGGATCCATGCTCTAGGCCTCTGGGTCAATGGGGCCTCTCTCCTAGAACAGAGAGAAGGCTACATCAGGAAAACATTTTGCACTACATGTTCAGTTATATGTCATGTTCCATTCAAGATCATGCAATATCTGCTACCCTACACTAACACTTTACTCAAATTCATCATTCGTGTATGCTCCACTATAACCTCTCCTCTCCCTTCTCTCCCATCTTCCGTATCCTCTCTTCTCACAATTGAAACAAAAATTATGTGACAATAGGTGTCAAAATAGGCATATTATCTTCTTTTAGTAGTACCTCATTATCCGCTGTCATGTGAACAAATAATTCTAAAATAATAATACCACACTACAGACTACTGTGACAGTGACATGCACATCAGTTTATTTCCCCAATCATTTAAGCACTTATCGTTGGCCAGATGCATCCTGTTTCTTAAACATTGTAGTAATGTATCCACTTGTATGTGTCCTTCACAACGTTGGTACCATTGTCCGTGGTGATAGACATTTCCTGTTCTTCATGCAAATCTGAGGTGGCTAACACCTAACATAATCCAAGAGCTATATTTTCATCGGTGTGTGATTCTGGGAAATACACTGTCTGTTGACTGTGACTCACATTTTCCTCTCTCCCATCACACCACTCACTACGCTCTACCGCTTTACCACCTCAGGCACTTGCATCTACATGGGGAATTGGCATCTTGGGCAGTAGGGCTCCATCCAATTGGTCAAATTTATTGACATGCAGAGTCTGTATGCATAGTACATGGAAATACAGTATTTATTGCAGTTTAAGCAGTCTTTCATGATATGTATATCATGCATGTTGCTATAATGATGAAGGTCAATTTTAGATACAGTACATTATACGTAACTACTTCACCAAACTCACCTCTTTTACCTCTTTCTTGAAATACATAAGCCTCATGTGACATGGATGGTCTACTCTGTTGTTCCAGTCTGCAATGACTGCAGAACAGAATCCGATAGCATTACAGGATACATAAATACTTCATCAACCAGCTTTCCAAACTCCACCACTGCTACACAAAGGACACCAACAAATCTTTTCATAAAATAAAAAAAAATCTTCAAGTCCCAACTTACTTTCCCTTTTTTAAAAAGATGTAGATTCATACTATACAACGAGAAATACATCATATGGCCTTGCAGCCATTCAACATATTTTTGGTAAATAAGCGGACTCATCCAGACCACACAGTGAAATTTTACAGTTTCTCCACATCATACTCATCAGGTATAAATTTCAATTCAATAGTAATCACTATCTCCATTTTTGTGGATGTGCTATAGGCTGGAAATATTCACTGTCACATGCTGATATCTATGTGACCCACAAGTACCTATCAAACCACTTCTCTATTTCTGCTACTTGGACTAAATTTTCAGCCTCTGGGACACCACAGAACAAGAGTTTCTCACTCACCCCAAAATTAAACTCTTAATTTACAACCATTAACACTTGAGTTGAGGAACTTGAGTTCCTGGACACACGGGTCATCTTCTGTGACTTCCAGCGACTAGAAAAAATAGTGGCAACAGAAGTGTATTGTTAAGGCACAGAAAGACACACACTACATACATAAATCCAGCAATCACCCTACACAATACAAGCCAAATTAAATCTCAGCTCACTTCCACAGGATCTGCACCTCCAGAAGTATGTGGAGGAGGCCACCTTGCAATCTTTTTGGTGTGTTGAGGCTAAGGGGTTATTCAAAGTGGTGGCTTAGAAGTATAAAAGCAGAAGTCAGCAGCACCTTTAATGGAAACAAAGTTGTCCTCTAGCTTGTCCCTCAACCCCATGGTTAAAACCTACTATCAGTATTTAAAACCATTTTGTAAAGTCTTCAGGATTTATTGGTACATATAGCTCTCAGTAGAGACACCAAAAAAGGAACTCTTCAAGACTCAGAACTTGGTTTCATTCATCTCTGCCAGGTGTTTTATCCCTATTCTAAAATGATTTTAACCTGTGGCAGCCTTTAACCCCACAACAAAAAAACTAATCTATGCAATCAGGTACAAGGCCTATATATGGCAGAGACAAGGAATGTACTGAACATAAGAATCAAACAATATATATACAAAATGAACAGTTGTAATGGCAAAACTGTCCTATATGCACATTTGAAACTCAATAGCCCACATGACTTGCACATTTTGGGCCTGAAGAGTAACAGGGACTGGACCATAAAACAGCGATGAGCAGCAAAGAGGACATTGATCTATTTATAAAAAAACAAAACAAAACATAGATCCAAATGGATAAAATGAAATCAACTGAAAAGGAAAAATTAAAATAAAAATTAAATAAAAAAATACAAAAACAGATCCCTTCCATTTAAATATATAGATAATATTTTTTTTTATTTAGTACTCCTAACCCCTTGTGCTCCCAGGTCTTATAATATCTCACTGTGGGGTTTTTTTGACACATATTGATTTGCCATATAATTTTTGAAAGGCAAGCTTTAGTTCAGAATTCACTATATGGAGCATTACTGTTCCATATACTACTCCAAGGATGTGAAGAAAAATATAAAACTGAACTGAACAAAAAATGGTATAGACCATTTACATAATGAACCACAGATCAATAATCACCAATTCTCACTTTAAGTTAGATAAATAAGAAATAAAAATAGATATAAAGAACTAAGGAAATATACAATTATTTAAGAAAATAAAAACATTTTGTAAACATCCTGTAACACTGAAATTAGGATAATTTTCCTACCTGTAGAATTATTCTCAAAAAAGTGATAATATGACAAAAAAGAAATAAAAATTTTGTATCTGAGTATTGTACATTTAACTAAAAGCTTTATTTGCTGCACATTCAGGCTTTTGGCTGCCTCTGCTGGATAAAGGGCAGAACAAATAAGAACAATAATAAGAACTAATAAAATAAACAATAAAATCATGCCTTACATAAGCCTAAAATGTGTGCTTTAACCTCTAGAAATTTTTGGTCAACTACATTGCCCCCCTCAAAGTATACTTAATTTTCTCCAGGTTTAAGAAGAGCATGAGGTCTTTGAGCCATAGAAATGCTTTGGGGGCAAATGGTGACTTCCTCACCAATAGTATTGTATGTGCCCAAAAATAATCCAAAAATGGCTATATCTGCACATGGTCTTAATACATTGTTTAATGCCTGAGAAAGGTTTTTGAAAATAGCTGTCCAATAGCCTTGAAGCCAAGAAAAAGACCAAAACACGTGTGTCATGTTTGCTGGTGACATGTGACACTTAGTATCCTCCTCCACCCCCTCAAGTAGCTGAAGCCCAAGACAGAGGCACGGAGAGGGCAGTCGAGATGGACCCTCTTGCTCTCTACTCACCCACACAGCAGTGTGATTACACCGGTGCCGCCCTAAGAAGTCCAAGCCGGCCTGAGCTACTCAGACCACTGTACCAGAGCACTCCAGCAGACACTGCTGCATCTGCAATACTGGATGCGCTCAGACAGCTCCAAGAGGATAATCAGAAGCTACATCACACAGTCATTCAGATGCAAAGGCAAATAAACACACAGAGCTTCAGAACCCCATATGATGCCTCCTCCTCCTCCCCCACCTGCTGTGGACCACTATGCTCCCCCTCAACCACACGATACGCTGCCTCCTCCTCCTCTCCCACCTGCTATGGACCACTCTGCTCGCCCTCAACCACCATTAAGAGATATAAGCTTAACGTTGCCACCTCCACCATTACAGGCGCAGTACTCAGGTGCACAAGATGGCGTGTTTAAAGAGGAGAAGACAGGTGCCTTTCTTACCATCATCACAGCCTCTTGCTGGGCCATATGGTGCTATGAAAGAGGAGCCATACTTTCCACCCCTGCCACCACTGCCAGTTGTTGGGCCTGCTCAGCCCACTCACCCCTCAAAGAACTACAGTCATGTGGTAGATGAGCTCACAGAGCGCATGCAGAGGATGGGAATGCCACCACAGCGCCGACAACCTGTCATACCATAGTACTGTGAACCTGACTCAGGTTCTGAATGGGATTCAGTCAGCAATGCGCCGTCATACAGAGGACAGCCCATGCCTCGTTCGGTTAAAGCCCAGCACCCTAGAGATTACCAGCAAGAGCGGGTGTACCGTCAACCAAAGCCCAAGATCCCCCATTTCACAAAACCTGACCCCAGAGAGTTCAATAGGCTCAAGACGGCGCTGGATAACCTATTGCTTGATGATGCAACAGAGCGGTTTAAATATCAAATATTGGTGGATCATTTCAAATTTGAAGAAGCTCTGTTAATTGCAGATTCCTATACCAACTCCAAGAAGCCATATTCAGACACTATGGCATCCCTCACTGACCACTATGGACAGCCTCACCAATTAGCCCTGCGACATATCGCTGAAATGAGGGATGCTCCCAATGACCGTGCTAATGACACTGGTGCGTTCAAGAGGTTTGCACTTTGCGTCCGAGCTTTACATGGGATGCTTCACCAACTAGGTGACAGTGGTCATATCGAGATGCAATGTGGGTCTCACGTGACAAGATTGCTGCTGAAGCTGCCACAAGATCTGAGAGCACAGTTTAAGCGTTACCTGTACCCTAAGAACATCCGCATCCCCACCCTGCGCCATTTCGCTGAGTGGTTAGATTTCAAGCTGAAAATGCAGGAGACTGTGTTCCAGACACTCAGCGTGATTGGGGCTGCTGACGACTCCAAGAAGGAGAAGCGCAGGGAGCCAAAGTCCAACCGTGCCACCAGTGTTCTCCATGGGGCCGAACAGCAAGTCAGCACAGCTGTGAATGAGAAACCACTGGCACCCAGCAGCAAGCAAGGTGAGAGACAGGCCTACTGCCCTTACTGTTCCAATGATCAACATTACCTGGGTCAGTGCGCCAACTTCAGCCAGCTGACCACTGAACAGAAGAGCAGTTGGATAAAGGCAAACAAGAAGTGCTGGCGATGTGGGCGTGCCCACCAGGCCTCTCAGTGTCGCCTCAAGACCACCTGCAAGAAGTGTAAAGGGAGGCATCTGGAGGCTCTCCATGATGTCAACACCAGGTCACCCTCTGATGAGAGCACCAGTGCAGTCAGTAAACCAAGTGATGTGTTCTACCTCAATCGACGGTCAGGTGGCAGTCCAGTGATGCTGAAGGTGAGCAATGTAATCCTGCGCAGTGGAACGGAAAGTATGGAGGCATACGCAATATTGGACGATGGCTCTGAGCGCACGATTCTACTCGCTACAGCTGCATGAATGCTGAAGCTGCATGGCACACCAGAAGGCCTTGCCCTGAGAACAGTGCGTGAGGAGGTGAAAGTCATACAGGGTCATTCAGTATCATTATCCATATCCCCTGTCTGCCAGCCGAACAAGGTATTCCAGATACGTGGAGCCTTCACAGCAGAGCCATTAGGCCTAGCAGAGCATACTTACCCTGTGAAGGTGCTGCAGCAGAAGTACAAACACCTTAAAGGGCTGCCTCTCAGAGACCTCATCCATGTCCACCCGGTCATCCTGATTGGTTCAGACTACCCAGAGTTGATCACACCCATTGAGCCGGTGCGACTAGGTCCCCCTGGTGGACCAGCTGCAGTGAAGACCAAGCTTGGATGGACACTGCAGGGGCCAACCAAGTTAGTGTAGCAGCAGCTCCAGTCAAGCCAGTGTTTGCATGTGTCCACCTTTAAACCCTCCGCTGAGCTGTTCCAGCATGTTGAAAGGCTTTGGCAATTAGATGTACTACCGTACTGGAGTGAGAAGCTTGTGACTCGGTCACGCCAAGATAAGGAGGCCATTGCCCTACTGGAGCAAAAAACTGTGCAAGTGGAGGTGGAGGAGACACAGCGGTATGCCACACCGCTGCTGAGAGTCGAGAATATGCCCAAGCTGTAAGCTCATAAGGAGGCAGTACTCCCCCTACTGCGCAACACTGAGCGCCACTTGGCAAAGGACCCAGAGCGGGCAACTGCCTATCGTGAGGAGATGTCATTCCTCACTACACGTTCCAGAGTGGCTCCTAAGAAGCAGCAGTCCATGTCACGCTTGGAACTTTGTGCAGCACTAACAGGATCCCAGGTAGCTGTTCTACTCCGAAAGGAACTCACCTTGCCTCTCCATGATGTCAACCTCTGGTCAGACTCCACAACTGTCCTGACCTGGATCCAGTCGGGGTCATGCAGATTTAAAGTTTTCGTTGGCACAAGAGTGGCTGAGACAACCCTGCAGATGACATCACTCGTGGCAAGACCTTGATGGAAATAGCGGAGGATGGCAGATGGAAGGATGGCCCATCATTCTTGTTGCAGTCACCTTCGTCTTGGCCCACAAAGCCTGCAGTGGCTGTTGTAGACGACGAAGCAGAGACACGAAAAATGATGTTCTGTAGCCTGGTTACCACTACTGCGCCTCCAGCCTTCCCTGACTTAGACCAGTTCTCATCATTCTGAGATCTGGTTCATGCGGGCAAAGCAGTCCAACAGCAGATGATCATAGGGCAATAGAGCTGGAAATCCTGCAACGAACGCAGCAGGACAGCTTTGGAGAAGAGTACGCCCTCCTATCCGATTCTGGATATTACATGGCCGCGAGGCTGTTAAACGGCATCAACAATTCTGTCCAGAATGCAAGAGGTGGAGAGCTCAGCCCCGAGTGTCCCTGATGGCAGACCTCCCCGAAGCCAGAATGCACTTGTTGAAGCCCCCCTTTTACTCCACAGGAGCTGACTGTTTTGGGCCATTCACAATCAAAGTTGGACAGCGCTCCAAGGTGGGGAATACTGTTTAAGTGCTTGACAACAAGGGCAGTCCACATTGATGTTCTGACAAGTCTGGACTCTGACGCCTTCCTAATGGCCTTACGTCAATTTATCACCAGAAGGGGGAAGCCATCAGAAATCTTGTCAGATCAAGGCACAAATTTCAAGGGCAAGGAGCGAGAGCTCCGCAAAGCCTTCCAGGCATTGCACCCTGACCTGAAGGAGCAGTTGTCAAAGCACCAGATCAGCTTTAAGTTCAACCCCCCAAAGCCCCTGTGGGCCGGATCACCAAAGTGCTTCCTGGAGCCGACGGCCACATCCGGACAGTAGAGGTCAACGTCAAGGACAGGCACTACCTCAGGCCTGTTGCCCAACTCATCCCACTGCCTGCTGTCCCGGACATGGACTTGGTCCCGTCACGTCCTTCAGATGAGGACAAACTGGATGACACCAGTTTTGGGGCGGCTGTTGTGAAGGACTAGGGACTATGCATGTGACCAGGTAACCTCCTGCTGGCCGTCCATGCGTCCTGTGCATGCACCCCTCGTGGCGGCACTTGTGTATGTTAATTGGAGTGCGGGTCCAAGGGTGTGTGCACAGACGCTCGTGGATGGAGAGGGAGAAAGTACGAAGGGAACCCCCTTGTTTTTCCTGGACTGTTTGTGTCGTTCAACATCTGGTGTGTTCAGATACTGCAAGTTTTCGACATTCTTGTTGTGTGTGACCTGTTGAATGTTAGATTTAACTGTTATGAAGAATGTCCACATAATTGTCGAAGTTTCTGTTTATAGTGTGTAATGCGGTTGCCGCGGTAATCGCGTGTAGGAGTTTGAAGTTAATAACGTCATTACTGCCGTGTGAAACAGATATAATGCTTCTAATTCAGTAGTTTATAGTCTGTTATGGTGTAGTGTGTTAATATAACAATGTGTATGTGTAGATTTAGGTGTCTATTTTGTCGTTTCATGGAGTGTCTGGTTAGCTATTTTCATGTGTGCTAGGTTACAATTAGCCATGTTAAGACTGTATTACTATGTACAGATTTCTAAGGGCACTGCTGTATGTTTTATTTATAGAAACCACAACTTAAGGACACAACTTAAAGACACAACTTTACAACCTCTACAATAAATACTCTACATCTCGAGTTTTAATCAGATGCAACACGACTAGGAGTAATCAAAACATAGATATTCCCTGAAGTCCAAAAGCATATTTGAACTGGAGCCAGATTCTTAACGTGGAAATAACAATTGAGTTGTGTGAGTTGGAAATGGGTTGGTAGTTTAGACATGAGAAGAGCCAAGAGTGAGAGGTAGTGACAGGATTGTCTTCATATTTGCACCACTTTCGCATTGGTTCCTGAATCCACAAAATCACTTTGTTTTCATTGCCTACCCAAAAATAATGTCTTAGGTTAGGGAGTGACAATCCATCGACAGATACTCTTCCAGCTATAGTTACATGCAAATGATTCCATCTTTCCAGGTCCAAGCTTGTCAATTAAGGATGGAAAGCTATTCTTATAAAGATCCGATGGATGACAACAAATGTTTACACCTAAAACTGTTCTTAGTTATCTTAAAAGGGAGATACTTGTCAGGGACCCCCAGAGCTAGACTATTAACACGAAAGCATTCGCTCTTTAAGAAGTTCAGTTTTTAACCTGAGAAAAATCCAAACCAGTTTATCAGCTTGATCGTTTGGGAGATGGTATATCTTGGGTCAGAAATAAATATTAATAAATCCTCTGCATATACTGAATGTGTGTTGAAAACAATATCTGGGGATTCCTATGCTAAAAATGGCTGATTTAAGCATATACTTAAATAGAGGTTAGATAGAGGTTCAGTTGCCAAGGTGAATAGTGATGGGCTCAAGGGGCATCCCTGGTGAGTTCCTCTGCTGAGTGTGAAATATTGTGATTTTGTCACTCCATTATGATTTACCTTGTTATTACCTTAGGTGAACATAATAGTGTTATCCAGGATATGTAGTTAGAACCAATCCAAAACCTCTTGACAAGCTTGAATAGATATCTCCTAGGATGTGATTTATTGATGGCTTGTCCGTTATTATTTTATTGCATGTTTTTTTGTTAATCAGTACTTATAAATACACGCAGAGAGGAGATGCATATTTTAATAACCTAACTAGCATATAACTATGAACTAGGAATTAACAAAAATGTGGAAAAATGTCCAATCTCGCAATGTTTAAGACAATGATAAAAAGATTCTAGATCCACCCCTTTAGCTGTAAACATACCTGATTCTAATGGGTTCATCCTTTGACCATAACCCGGACTTTTCAGGTTTCAGTGAAATCCATTGAGTAATGTTTGTGTAATCCTGGTGAAACGGTTATGGATGAAATCATAACCTCTCTGATGGAGGTACTAAAACTGATGATAAAGAAAATCCCACAATACTCTTACACCAACTTCGCAAAATTTAATTAAAGAACAAACAACCTTAAGGCCAGGAAAATTACCACAGTGTACTTTATTTAATGAATATTTTAGTTTGTGTTGCATTAGATTCAAATAAAAATTTACAAAATCCAATATTTACAAAAATGTCATTGTAATGATGTTTATCACTCTTTATTTATTTTTACAATAAGATGTACTTTTCCCCACTGAACTTCATCACACAATGCAACTTACTGAAAAGACCTTTTTTGTCTTAAACATTTGTATCTTTTTAATACACCACATACACCACATTTAGCATTTTTTATTGTCATAGTTACAGCAATCATGGTTGCATCAAACCTTTAAATATACCCTTCACAGTCAGAAGTTAAAGGAATGTTCTTTTTTCACATTTACTTTGCATACATTTATTTACAGATAGGCTTTCACATCAATCAGTTTACTGTCTGTCTGTCTGTGGTATTCCATTATTAACCAACTCTGTAAAGAGACACCTGTACAGAATGATTATACACGTGTGAATGGAGCTTTATCATAATTCACCTATTGGTTACTGTGCTTGTACTCATGCTGAATTATATCATCTGTGAACTGTGGCTGTGGGACAGGTCTTGTCCTAAACATCCAAACCAAATACAGTCATTTTCTCTGGTTAAACATCAGTGAACTGAGTTACAGAGTCAATTTATCTGTTGTATTTGGCTCATACAATTCAACATACCTCAATGACAATGCAGGCATTTCAGTGCCTTTTAAAATGACACAGGACACATTGCCACTTCAAAATTATCCATATGAACCTAATCATAGGTCACGATATAGCTCAAAATATTTATAGAATATATTATATAACCCTGGCTCTCACCCATTTCTCCATAGGCAACTGACCGGTACAGCTTCAGCAAATGATATGCCCTCACCTGCGTCGCTCCTGGTAGCATCTCCCAAGGCAAAGTGGTCCCAGGGCAGGGGCCAGGCAAGGACAAATTCATATACCTAAGTGAACCAGCAGGATGGCAGGTGCAACATCTTGCTCAGAACAGAGAGACCAGGCACCCTGCTGCACTGTCTTGGATTTTCAAGAAGAGAAAGAGAGGGTGACTGGTGAGAGGGCTCTTACTGTCATCCATGCTTATGCATCAAACAGCTGCTCTAAATCCAGCCTTTGGGGAGTCTATGGGCAGTGTCCTGGAAAGTGGTTTGTCTGTGAATTCCTTAGTTCTGTTTAGGGTTTTCAACACTCATCTAGGCAACAGTGGTGTAGGGTGGTGTGGGAGGGTGATTGGGAAGAATGGCCTGCCTGATCTCAACCTCAGTGGTCCTTTGTTATTAGACTTCTGTGCTCAAAATGGCCTGGGCATAATGAGCACCATCTACAAGCATAAGGTGATTCATAAGTACATTTGGTATTAGACCACTTTAGGCCAAAGTTTAATGGTGGTGTCAACAGATCTGTGGCCATATGTCTTGGACACTCAGGTGAAAAGAAGAGCAGAGCTGTCAGTTGATCACTACCTGGTGATGAGTATGACAAGTGGTGAGAACATAGTGAGGGTAAACTGGGAAAGCCTTGTGAAGTCCCCTGTCCATGGGGGTTTTTAACCTCCTCCTCCACCTCCAGAAGAATTTCTTGTGCATCCTGGGGGCGACTGAGGACACAGAATCTGAGTGGGTCATGTGCAAAGTACAGGTATCAGCTGACCAGAAGGTGTGCTAATGCAGAAACCCAGGGAAGGTGTTCAAGGAGGTGATGAAGGACTTTTGTTTGGCCTCAAGGAAGTTCTGGCACCCTGTCACATGACTCAGGAAAGAGAAGTTTGTCTCAGGCTGTGCTCAGCAGGGATATTGTTGGTGGTTAAAAGAACAATTTTAGAATCATGGGAGACTTTAACATTAATATAATTGTGATATTCATGGACAGGATCTCAAGTCATAGCTGGGGAGAGCAATGTTGGTTTGGGGACCTTAAGTTTGCATTTCTAGTTTTTGCAGATGATGGGGTTCTTTGCTTTAGACTGTGACCTCCTTCGGAGTGAGGAGCTGGAAAACATTAATGGGGAGAAGGGCATTCGGAATACCCTGTTGAGCCTGCCTGGATAAGTGGAAGGAAATGTATGGATGGATGGAAAATGGCCTTTTGCATGACTATTACAATAATATACCATAAATTCTTTGCAGGTTTGTAACTCCCTACAATAGGTGAATTCAGTATGCTCTTGATTAATTTTTGAATAACCTTTACTGTGATTATCTTTTCCACAGAATAACAGCTAAGTTTGCAGGTAAATTTATAACAGGTAAGGTTGAAAAAGTAATGCAAAAAGAAGCTGAGGATGAAAAGAAAAAACTGAAAGTTTTTTTTTTTCATGGGACTGATAAACAAAGAACACAATGGGAGTCTTTTCAGCTTTATAGTACTGTCACAATTGATGTCTGGAGTTACAACAAGACAGAATCAACAGTCAGCCTAGTCTAGTTGTGTTTCCCACAACTAGATGGAGAACTGAGGTCAAAACAAGCCCCCCCCCTCAGTCATAGTACAAGCACAGTAACTGCTGTTGACACATTATGCTTTTGAATAGTGTATAAAGAATGCATATTCACACACCGAGCTAATCATGAAGGCCAAGCTGTGCTTTCAGTGTAGGCTGAACAAATGTCCTGGATAATGAGGTTGAAATTAAGATGAAAAATAGAAATATATTCTCTTTAAGGCAAACACAACATAGAAAGCAGCTTATCAAATTTATGGCCAGAGTGAGGGAGAAAATCTGCAGATGTGTGTTCTGTTTATGATACATTTCCTGCAGTGAGTAGGATACCCACCACCAGATATCAGACAATTTGAGCACCTGTGGATTTAATTAAGGATTTATGACAGTATCTATTTTTTAAACAGGGAGACTAAACAAGTTCCTGCTTGGTTAAATCCAGTGAAGGCAGGCCAAACCCTTCCTGTTGTCTTTATAAATTAACTTTAGTCTACTGAATTAAGTTTACTGAAGATGTCCAATTCTATTTTGAGATTGAAGACCAAATACCTATTTTTAATTTTAGGCAATCTATGAAGTTGGAAATTGTCAGTTTCATCTGGAAAACCAGCACATAATTCATATAAAAACTGCAATTTAACTTTGGCATGTGGTCTGCAACACTGAAAATGAGCAGTCCTTTTCTCATTCAATTTCATTAACATATGTTAATAATGAGCTCTGGATTACAGTGAATATAATAATAATAATGCAATTTTCAATTTAATTTTGACAATTCTTCCCAAATGAGTTCTTTACAGAAACAAGAAGTTGGGTGTAAAGTGTTGCCTGTGTTACAGAAGAAAATATATTGCAGATGAAAGAGTGGTCGGTATTCTGTCCATGAAACAAACTGAGGTAGCTTTATGTTCAGTATATGCCAGTGTACATGTCAATATATATGTTCATAAAATCGTGATGAGCTAACATAAACTACCCTGGATTTGGGAGATGGGGTAAATAAATGTTCTGTCCAGTTACTACTGCAACTCTTTTAACAACTGCCTGCCAAACACACAGGTCAAATAAAATCTTGTCTAATTTTATATAGTACTGGTAGTGCTTTCATCGTGTGTCCATTTTTTTTACATGAACCAGAACTGAAGTGAATTTTTTTAAGACTCCAATGTTAAATATAATAATAGAGAGGAATGAACTGCTATAGTTCCTCCACAAAAGTAAGGTCCAGCATGATACATCTAATCCTAACACTATCCTTGAGTCATCTGTAAAATATATAGTCCAGCATGTCAAAAATGAATTAATTCAAAATAAAAATTCATATATTTTTAGGTGTGGATTTGGTGGTTTGATGACTTCCTGAATAGGTTGAGAACAAGTAGAAGTTGATTTATCATCTCCTACAGTGCTGTTTAAGAACAGCCTTGTACAGTGTTTTCCATCCCCGACGTCTAACAATATTGTGCCATCCTGAAATCTGTGCTTTTTCTACTTGGACTGTTAAATAACAAAACAAACCAAAAAACCCTACTGAGTACTTTGCCCACAATGCTCAACCACCAAAAGTTCAATTCAGTTTAAGTTGTTTTAGTAAACTAAACGCTCAAAATTAATTGCAAAGTATAATACTGCTACTACTACTACTACTACTACTACTACTACCACTTTTACTTCTACTAATATTAATCTAATAATAATTATAATAATAATAATTATTATTATTTTAGCTCTGGTAAAGCAGTTAAAGCAGCCATCAACCAAAAATGTTCTCTGTTACAGTAAAACACTATACACACACATTGATGAGAACAAACACTCATACACACAGCGGAATGGAAGCAAAAAGGCAAATTAATAATTCTAAACGCTAAGTGTCAATCTACAAACTGCTTCAGTGTCACATGATGAACTGAAAGAAAACTTGACTTGAACGTGTGACCAGCTAATGACTTTAAGCTAATAATAACCTTGACAAACTTAAAGAACCAGGGAATAATATCATGGAACACACTCTCTTGCTTCTCTTTTTGCTCTACACAAGATTTTTTCAATTTCCTGTGTAGTATATAAAATGTTGAAATTACTGAAGACTTGGACATCAGCTGTAATGACGTGCAACAGAATTTGTATTTCATACACAGAATTATAAAACCATGAGGTCAGAGTAGCTTGGTCCACCTGGGGTTGGTTTGGTTGAGCAGAATGAAAAGGTTTACAATTTCATGCCATGATTATCCCATTGATTTCTTTTGTGCTTTTCTCTCCTCTTGTCATCCTTAGATAAAAAAGACATTGCTCTTGTGACATAACAAAACATGACAGAAAACCTGGAACTATCTTTTGTGCAGACATTTTAAAAAGACACACGGTTACCCTCTGAATGGCATTGCTGGGACGATGTAGTCATATAGTCATACACCAGGTGGATTTGAATGACAGCTCAACTAAGTGACGATGTCCCAGCATTCCCTGAAGTTAAGCTGTTTAGGTTCGGAGCATGGGGAATGGAGTGTTTTGTGTTTTCTCTCCTTAGTGATTCAGGTCAAGGGGGTCTGCCAATCTTTTCCACCTGTTGAGCACATTGATCAGAGCAAGGTATCTCAACACTACAGATATTCATGTGCCCCATAAGTTCACTTTCGCAACCCCCTAATCTTTGCTTTGTTGTCACCAATCAGTCAAAAATGTCCCCATACTAACATTCTGAACAATGAAAACTAATGTCCAGACTGTTACAAAATTTTCTGTTGAATTGAATTTTTAAAAATCACATGACATAACCTTGTCTCTGGGTATGACTAGTGAGGCTTTTAGATCTTTAGTGCCATTTCACCATTATATACTACCTTAATCTTGGACAACCATAACTCGCTGGTGAATGGTTGATCTGATGGAACCTGTACATTACAGTCACTCAGGTGTTCATAAAATTTATGAACAATGTATGTTGAAAATACCGAGTCACTGAATGGCAAGCAATCTTCCTTGAAACATTACAAGCATTGCAGCCAATTATAAATATAACTTGAGAGTTTCAAGGAGCAAACTATTGCATGTTCATCTGGATTTTAGTCAGACCTACAAGTGTGGTAAGACAGTCCTGAATGAAGTTTTCATAGGAGCACTTCAGTATTCCAAAGATCACCTTATTAATTTCTCATGCCAGTGAGTGGACACTACCAGTGCCATGTTAACTTGTGTTGTGTGGTTTGATGTAGCAATGCTAAAAGCTGGGTGACCTGTGGACAAACAGGAACAGTGTCACCAGAAGGTGTGTTTCTTAAATAAGAGGCAAATATTGAAACTGAAAATATCATGGTGTGTCTTCACTGATCAGTGACAGCACAGTGTTGATTCAGCATCCAACCACCTGTCCTCCTGAGCTGCCATGCACACACACACACATACACACACACACACACACACTTAAACACCAAACACAGAATTACAATGACTTTATGACTTCAGGACTACATCATCTCTCAAGTAAAAATGTTGCATGTTGTATCAGAATACTGTACATCGTGGTGGTTGATTTAGTTTGGCTGAGATGGCTGCTTGTCTGATTTCTCACTTCCCCTCAACTCATTTCCATTTCCTAAGTCATCTCCTCTTGTCATCTCCTTTCCATCACTGCTCACTTTGCTCATTTCTTCTGCGCTTGCCCCCCATGTTCTTCTTCATCTCTATCATTGTACAACCACATTTATGTGTCTTGGCTGGAAATAGTTGAGTTGAGCTGCCAGGAAGATTTTTTCTTGGCATTGTGTGATTTTGACATTTGTCCTTATGGGAGGAAAACCATGAGATCATGTCTGTCCAGTTTTCACCCCTTTGTCCTTAATTCCATGTCCTTCCTTCCAGTTAGGTTTGGTTGATTTTATCAAAACAAAAGACAATGACTGATTATAGATGCTTACCTTTTTCAAGTACAGCCATGGCAAAAGGTTTTGAGAATGACACAAGTATTGGTTTTAACAAAGTTTGCTGCTTCAGTGTCTTTAGATCTTTTTGTCAGTTACAATAATATACTGAAGCATAATTACAAGCATTTCATAAGGGTCAAAGGCTTTTATTGACAATTACATGAAGTTTATGCAAAGAGTCAATATTTACAGTGTTGACCCTTCTTTTTCAAGACCTCTGCAATTCGCCCTGGCATGCTGTCAATTAACTTCTGGGCCACATCCTGACTGATGGCAGCCTATTCTTGCATAATCAATGCTTGGAGTTTGTCAGAATTTGTGGGTTTTGTTCGTCCACCCGTCTTTTGAGGATTGACCACAAGTTCTCAATCGGAGTTATCACTTTTGCCTTATGACAATGTGCTCCATCATGCTGGAAAAGGCATTGTTTGTCACCAAGCTGTTCTTGGATGGTTGGGAGAAGTTGCTCTCGGAGGATGTTTTGGTGCCATTTTTTTTTCATGGCTGTGTTCTTAGGCAAAATTGTGAGTGAGCCCAGTCCCTTGGCTGAGAAGCAACCCCACACATGAATGGTCTCAGGATGCTTTACTGCTGACATGACACAGGACTGATGGTAGCGCTCACCTTTTCTTCTCTGGGCAAGCTTTTTTTCCTGAAGCCCCAAACAATCTGAAATTGGATTCATCAGAGAAAATGACTTTACCCCAGTCCTCAGCAGTCCAACTCATGTACCTTTTGCAGAATATCAGTCTCATCATCAGTCCCTGATGTTTTTCATGGAGAGAAGTGGCTTCTTTGTTGCCCTTCTTGACACCAGGCCATCCTCCAAAAGTCTTTGCCTCACTGTGCATACAGATGCACTCACAACTGCCAGCTGCCATTCCTGAGCAAGCTCTGCACTGGTGGTGCCCCAATCCCACAGCTGAATCAACTTTAGGAGACGGTCCTGGCATTTGTTGGACTTTCTTGGGCACCCTGAGGCCTTCTTCACCACAATTGAACCTCTCTCCTTGAAGTTCTTGACGATCCGATAAATTTCTAGGTAAAGACAAATTTAGGTGCAATCTTACTAGCAGCAATATCCTTGCCTGTAAAGCCCTTTTTGTATAAAGTGATGATGACTGCATGTGTTTCCTTGCAGGTAACCATGGTTAACAGAGGAAGAACAATGATTTCAAGCACCACCCTCCTTTTATAGCTTCCAGTCTGTTATTCTAACTCAATCAGCATGACAGAGGGATGCCCAGTCTTGTCCTCTTCAACACTCTCACCTGTGTTTAGAGAGAGAATCACTGACATGATGTCAGCTGGTCCTTCTGTGGCAGGACTGAAATTCAGTGGAAATGTTTTTTGGGGGGATTAAGTTCATTTTCATGGCAAAGAGGGGCTTTGCAATTAATTGCAATTCATCTGATCACTCTTCATAACATTCTGGAGTACATGCAAATTGCCATAATAAAAAATGAGGCAGTAGACTGTGAAAATTAATATTTGTGTCATTCTCAAAACTTTTGGCCATGGCTGTAGTTACCCAGTGTAGACCAGAATTATCAATGACGTAAATGTCAAGGCCAGAGAAGTTATGGAGTACCCAGCCATTTCTAAGGTGTCCCACATCCTCAGAAACTAAAGGCCATTTCCAGGGAATCTTTTTGGCACTGTGACAGGAGTGGCAAGCATTATCAGGTAGATGTCGATTGTACCTACCAAATTCTATCTACTATGGGATCACTGAATTGGAATTTCCAAACATGAGGAAACCAACATGTCAGCTTTTTTGATGAATGAGGGGTCCTTTCCTTTAATCATCACATTAGAGGGATTTCTGTGTAATTAAGGTTTCATTGTGGCTAAAAAAGACAATCTGGTGACTTAGACATGGACATATGCTAATTTTATCCCTTACTTTTGAAATTCAATCAAACATCATTATTATCATTATTATGTACCTATTGTAGGATTTCTAAAGTGTGTCAAAGCATTCTGTTGATTTGCATTTACTTTGTACCACACCGGATTTCCCTGATGAGACAGCCCCATAAAGAACCAAAATGCGTCCATTGAATGTGAGTGTGAACTTGTGTCCATTTGTTCCTCCAATCATTACCAGAGCCAAATGCTCCTAGGTGGGTGAGTGAGGGTAATGAATAATGGAAAAAAGGGGAATGAGAGATGAAAAGTGACATTATTGGTAGTAACAAATTGTTATTGCCACAGTTCATGTTGCTTGTTTTGTGATGATACACCTTTGTACAGGGTCTGAGAGCAGGATGCAACTATAAAGTGGTCTCATATTCCAACCTCTCCTGCACCAGAGCATCATCTTTATATTGCAGCCGTGGAGGAGTCAGGGAGCAGTCTATGGCCAGGATTGCCTTGCGTATGCTGCGGTCGAGGACATGACGCTCCCAGGCTGGGTAACGGTTCCTACAAAGGTCAATCTTGATGATGGTCTCTTCGAGATGTGGCGCACGAGACGATGGAGTGGATGGCACTGTGGGTCGAACCTGAAACACTGGCATGCAGCCATCCCGCTCAGAATACTTCACCATGTCATGCTCCAGAGTTGTGGTGGCACCTCTGTTGGAGCGCAATGAGTTAGTGGCACCTTCCGATGGTAGTGTGGAGAACTGAGCAGTAAGGTCCAGGTCAAGGCCCTGACCACTCGGTGAGCGTCCAAAGCGTGGCCCATTGGGATGGAAAAAGGCATAATACATGAGCATGAAAACCACTCCAGTGAGGAAACTGCTGAAGATGACACAGAGTGCTGGAACTGCAAAGGCGTCAGTGGTGTGAGGCGATCGGTAGAGATACCACAATGCACTGAGAGCAGCATTCTCTACCAAGATCACCAGGTAATAGATGAAAAGCCGACACCTGTATGAGATATATAATATATGAGACATGATAAAAAAAATCTTTATCAGATAAAGTGAAACTAAATCAGTTAGCAAGGCATGACAAAGTGTTTTCCAGTATTAGCAGGACAGGTAAATGTGTGGTTGGAAGTGCTTTAAATTGCAATTTTACATCAGGACACAAGGATGGCTATACTGATCAGTTGGTCCATCCGTCCAATACACACACCTCCACACCTGCTTACCGATACTTCACATCACAGTAAACAGAGTATAGGATGATTTCTCATGTTTTTGATGACCTCTTGATCTATCTCTCAGTGCTTCCATAATACGAGTTAAACTTAAAAATGATATAGAATTAATTTTCAAATAATCCATCTATATAAATATAAAGTTTATAAAAATATAAAACTTTTCACAACTTAACCTTTCTTTTTGTTGTACACTGAGGGCTCACCTTGTCCTTCCTTCCTTGACGTTAAACCAGGAAAAGATGTAGATTATTCCCACCACCATGTCAAACACAATCTCCTCCCACTTGCTGATGCAGAAATCTGTCTCACAGTGGACAATCCAGAAAGTCATGATGCACCAGTGCAGGACGATGAAGATGCCAAAGTAGAGTTGAAACACTGAAGCAAACAGGGCAAAGGTGATGACCCTGGCTGCAATAGTGAAGAAGTGCCAGCAGAACTGGATGATGACAGCCATGTAGCTGATTGGCTTCTTGTCATTCCGAGACTCTCGCAAAGCCTTCTGGTAGGAGGCCAGGGCCCAAGCCAAAGAGACAAGGGATGCTGCTGCTGTCATACCTGCAACAGAGAGATACACATACATTCAGTGGTTTTGGTTACATTAGAGAGACACTGGAAATATATTTATTTACTGCCCACAGATGAGATGATGAATATCTCTGTGCATCCAAGAAATAGACAGCTACAAGGTGTGAATAGCCTAGTTTAGTACAAATGCTGGAAGAAGGATGTAGTTGAACACACCTTGGAGACAGAATGGGAATTTAGTGGCTTTATTAAATAAGGTTAAAAAAAATCCTGAGTAGTAAGGGCTTCCACAACACCTGTACCCACCACAACACAACAGCAGGGGTCTTCACATTCTTCTTTGCATGATATTCTCCATAACTGCAGTGAGGTTTTTCTTTTACCTATTTCATAGACCAATTTCAGTGATTCATTTCAGTATTGGAGAGTTGAGATGCATCCAAACATCAGGTTTTCATAACATGCACAAATTTAATATTACTCACTACTGCAACTACTACTACTACTGCTATATAGATTGTTATAACATGGCCTTTTAAAGTGGACTAAGGATGAAACATAAATAAGAAACATACATTGACAGACAAAATCTAAGAATAAAAATGTCGTCTTGCTTTTTCCTACACAGTAATCTGCAAAATGTCAGTCAAAGCCTTGTATGTGTTATTATGTTTATGATCTTTATCTAATCCTTTACTATGAAGCACTTTGGTTGACAGGTGTCTGCTGCGATCCCCAAAGCAGGAACACAAGAAACTGGGACCCTTGATGCAGGAACTGGAGAGGCATCAGCAGGTATGCCAAACACCAGAACACATAGAAAATCTGTCGGCACTCCCAACACAGGAACAGGAGAGGCTTCAGCTGGGACCCCTGATGCCAGAACACACTGGGTGTCTGCTGGGACCTCCGATGCAGGAGCAGCCAGCTAGGATCCCAATGCAGGGACAAGAGAGTTGTCTGACGGGATCCCACATGCTGGAACAGAAACTAGAACTGCAGCACTGATCATTGCACAGGGCAGTGGAAGCTCTTGAAGCCAACTAAGGTTCTTGAAGGCTGGGCAGCTGAAGCTGTATAGAGCTGGGATGAAGGCTGTCACTGAACAGAACTGTTGCATGCTTACACACCCAGGTCAAACTGAGGGGCTGGTTGGAGGCTAGCAGGCCAGTGGTGAGCTCACTGGGAGGCTGGCTTAAGGGAAGGGGCAAAAATATAGAATACATCAGGGTACTCCAGCATGCAAGGACAGAATGTAATTAATCCCTACCCTAAATCCCAAAGCACCTCATTTTTGTCAAAAGTAAACTTCTGTTGCAAACACTTTATCACTACCAGTAAGCATATAAATTGAACTGAGGGAGGGTGGCTGCATGTCGATGTCTGCTACATCCATTCTGGTCAGTTTGTACTATTAAGACTTACATAACCTTTAGAAAAAAGTTTGTTAAAATGTAGACAGAACATGTTGGGTGGTTCAACTGAGGGGTTTATTAACAAAAGACTAACAACTAAAAACTAGGTTGACCCCTCAGTGGCCAGAAGAAAAACCTAACTACAACAAAAAAAACTAAAATCAAAAAAGGAAGGAACAAATCGTCAAACAAAAATTTAAAAAGGGAACAAAGTAAATCCAAATACAGCAAAGGCAAGAATACAGGAAACACAATGCAGGAATCACAGCAGAGCAAGACAGTGGGTAAAATCAGATGAACTGACAAAGACAAAAGAAAAGACCAAGACCAAGAATAATGAAACACAATTGGAACACATCAGGGTCGGGCAGACACAGGAAGTAAATACACATAAGATACACTAGTTTATAAATAACAAAATAAAAGAGGAAACAAAATACCAAAGTACAGTCCACAAAGAAAACTAGAGGTCAATCAAGCCAGGGTCAGAGTGACATCATCTGAATGATCTTCTAAATGATTAATAATAGTGACATCACCACTGATGAAGAGTTAACTTAATAAGGGAATTCTTTATATCACAAAACAAGTGTGTGTGTGTTACCTTGCACGGCCTGCAGCTTGTGTGTCTGTATGATGATGCACAGCTGTAGCACCAGTTGTGGAGCACTCTCCAGAAAGGTGACCAGCAGATGCAGCATGCTCACATCTGCAAATTCATAGACCATCCTCCAGTAGTAATGCCAGCGCTCTGTCTCAGCACTATGCCGGCTCCGAACACCCAGGTAGATGGTATGAAAATACCTGGAGGAAGTGGTGGAAAAATATCATGCTTCAACACTATCCAGAACGGATAAATCATTGCATTTAGTGGTGTATCAAGAAAGAGGAAGACACAACACAATGAAGGTGTGCACTTGTCATCCTCTCTTTGGGAAATATCTGAAAAAGTAATGGCAATATCCAAGAGTCAGACTGCACTGGTGCTGCTGCTTTTTAATGTAGTAAATCTATAGGCTACATACAAACTTTTAATACAGCATACACATAATTATTGTGTGTATGTACACCAGCCAGGTACACACAGATAGGGAGGCAGGACTAAGGAAATTCCTGGTTGTGATTTAACACAAGAACCAGAGCCTTGGCAGGTTTGATCACAATAACACTGCGGTTACTGTAAATATATGAACACCTTACCTCAATAACTCTTACACAGTTAACTGCACAATGTACCCTGTATACATACTTACTTTATACAAGGTATAAATTATCCATGAAAAAGTACCCGTAACATCACCAAAACTGATGTCACAGTGTATTGACATACTGGAGTGCACTCTATGCAGCAAAATGAGAAGTAAAACTTACTTATTTTAAAGATAACATCTGGAGGAAATGCACATAAAAAAATGATCTGTGATGGTCAGTACAGGAACCAGGCGCAAGACAGTGTGTGCTGGCAATGATCTTTATTTTACACGATCCAAGAGCCGCAAATCCAAGAAATCTGTGTCACAAATCCGTAAGTGGGGTCAGAAAACCAGGGCAGCAAAACCAGAGGTGAGGCCAAACAGTCCGAGTCCAAAACCAGAGAAACAGCAAACAAATTCCAATGGGCTAGGGCAAAATGTGTCTACAGAAACAGATCAGACTGCCGTACAGGATTCTTGGCTCAGGCATGAAATGGTCACGTTTCGACACCAGGGAAGTATAAGGCAGGGGTTTAAGTACACCGGGGAGTGACGAGCAAACAAGACACAGGTGCAGGGAATTAGCCAGGTGATTAACCAAAAAGGGAAGAACACCAGGGGGAGCCCTAACAGATAGTAACACCAGGAACCACCCAAAACGTGTGAGGAAGCAACCAGGGGAAAACACACCAGACAGAAACCCAAAAGGACACGGATCATAACAGTACCCCCTCCCTTAAGAAACACCTCTTGGTGTTTTAACAGGTGGCTTAGGATGAGTCCTGTGGAAGTCCCCTATCAAGTCTTTGTCCAGAATGAACTTGGCAGGTGTCCAGCTTCTCTCCCGTAGCCCTCCCAGTCAATAAGGTACTGAAGGCCCCGGCCCCGATGACGACAGTCCAGGATGCTCCGGACCATGTATGTCTCCCCATTCTGGATGATGCTGGGGGCGGGAGGGGGCTCAGGGGCAGAACACAAGGGGTGAGTGACCACCGGTTTAATACGCGAGACATGAAACGTGGGGTGTATTTTACTCATGGTGGCAGGAAGTCTAAGTCTGACTGCAGAGGGGCTGATAACTGATGATGGTAAATGGATCAATGTAAGAAGGAGCCAACTTACGCATGCCCCCCTTCAATGGAATGTCCTTGGCAGCCAGCCACACACGTTGCCCCACGTGGTAAACTGGAGCTGGAGCCGGAGTTTGCATCTGCAGATGAAGGCCTCAGCAGACGGAACCCCCACCTCTTTCTCCTGACTCGGGAACAGAGGAGGCTGGTACCCCAAACAGCACTTGAAGGGTGATAATTTGGAAGAGGAGGAGGTGTGGCTGTTTATGGCGTACTCGGCCCATGGCAACTGCTGGCTCCAGGAAGATGAGTTCTTGGCACACATGCACCTAAGGACAGTCTCAAGAATGTGGTTAGCCCGCTCAGTCTGGCCATTAGATGGGGGTGAAAACCAGATGATAAACTCACAGATGTACCTAAGAGAGTGCAAAAAGCTTTCCAAAAGCTAGCGGAGAATTGGGGACCACGGTCTGAGACAATGTCGGAGGCGATGCCATGTAATCTGACTACGTGTTCAATGAGTAGTGTGACTGTTTCCTGGGCAAAAGGTAACTTGGTGAGGGGAACAAAGTGTATGGCCTTAGAGAAACGGTCAACGATGGTAAGAGTGGTAGTGTAGTGGTTGGAAGTGGGTAAACCTGTTATGAAATCTAATGCTATACGTGACCAGGGGCGACTGGGAGTGGGTAGTGGTTGAAGGAGACCTTGTGGCGGTTGCTGAGTTACCTTGGCTTGGGCGCAGATCGAGCAGGCTGAGGCGTAGTCTTGAATGTCTTTTCTTAGATCTGGCCACCAGAACTTGCGCAGGATGAAGTTATATACGTGCGACTTCTCCCCGGGTGACAGGAGAGGTTGGAAGCGTGTCCCCACTCAAGGACCTGAGGCCATGCGCTGGCGGGTATGTAGAGGAATCTGCTAGGGCATTCACTTGGTGCCGCGGAACCCTCCTGGGCCCACCTCACACAATCCTCAATCTTGAGATCAACAGCATTAATAAAAATGTTGGATGGAAGAATAGTGTCAGGAACTAGAGCCTTCCCCGGTGGATCAAACCTTCTGGACAGTGCATCGGGTTTGACATTCTTGGTACCCGGGCAGTATGCCAGATGAAAGTCAAATCTGGCAAAAAACATGGCCTACCTGGCCTGGCGAGGATTTAACCATGTGTAAATATTCCAGGTTCTTGTGATCTGTCCAAAGGGACCCAGGCACCCTCCAGCCATTGCCTCCATTCCTCTAAGGCCAGCTTGACTGCCAGGAGCTCACGATTGCCTATGTCGTAATTCTGCTCTGATGGGGTTAAGCGATGGGAAAAGAATGCACAGGGGTGCACCTTTCCATCCTGTGACAATCTCTGGGACATGACGGCACCCACCCCAAGGCTAGAAGCATCAACCTCCACAATGAACTGTGCCTCTGGGTCTGGGTGAATGAGGATAGGCGCAGTAGTAAATAGTTCCTTCAAGCGATTGAACGCAGTTTCGGCTTCCTTGCCCCAGGAATACTTGGCCTTAGTGGAGGTCAGGGCGGTGAGAGGAGCGGCAACTGTGCTGTAGTTTCTAATGAATCTGCGATAGAAATTGGCAAATCCCAGGAAGCGCTGCAATGAATTTCGGTCTTCTGGCCGGGGCCACTCTGTGACAGCCTCAACCTTGGAGCGGTCCATGCCAATGCTTCCCGCTGAAATCTTGAACCCCAAAAAGGTGGTGCATGAGAATTCGCACTTCTCGGCCTTGACGAACAAACAATTCTCCAGCAACCGTTTAAGCACCTGCCGCACATGCTCCATGTGTTGCTCTGGGGAACGGGAGAAAATCAAAATGTCAAAGATAGGCAAAGACAAACTTGTTAATCACGTCGCTTAGCACATCATTGACCATTCCCTGGAAGACTGCTGGGGCATTGGTCAGACCGAAGGGCATCACCAGGTACTCCCAGTGACCTGTGGGAGTGTTAAAGGCCGTCTTCCACTCATCTCCCTCTCTTATGCGTATGAGGTGGTTAGCATTTCGCAAGTCCAACTTGGTAAAAATGGTGGCTCCCTGGAGAAGCTTGAACGCAGTGAACATGAGCGGAAGGGGATAACGGTTCTTGATAGTGATATCATTGAGACCTCGGTAATCAATACATGGACGAGGGGAACCATCCTTCTTGCTCACAAAAAAGAAACCCGCCCCAGCTGGCGGCGAGGATGGGCAGATGATACCTGCAGCCAGGAACTCGCTAAGGTATTTCTCCATAGCTTCAGTCTCGGGATGCGACAGGGAGAACAGCCTACCTCAAGGGGGCATCATCCCTGGCTTCAGATCGATGGGGCAATCGTACGGGCGATGGGGTGGCAGGCAAGTGGCACGTGCCTTACTGAAGACTTCTTTTAAAGTCTAGATACTCGGGGGGAACCTTCTCCGGGGGTAGGAATTGGCTCCATCTGTGTGACTGGAACAGGTGTGTGGGCTTGACGAAGGCATGTCTGCGAGCGGGCGGGGCTCCAGCCCATGATTTCGTGCCTTTCCCAGTCTGAGAAAGCACCACCCAGGGAATGCCCCAGCGCTTAGCCGCCCTGAAGTCCAGGAAGCTTTCCTCTGCTCCGGAGTCCACCAGTGCCCTAATTCCCTTAGAGCCCCCATTCCACTTTAAGATCACTGGTAGGCTGGTGCACTTCTTCGAGGAGGATTCTAATGACATTGTGCCCACGAGCTCTCCTCACTCGTGGGCGTTTCCCTTTACCGGGCACCTGATCTTGAAGTGTCCAACCCCCCCAACAGTATAGACACACTTGTTCTGGGATCTGTCTTTCACGTTCTTCCTTAGAAAGATGAGCTTGATTTATCTGCATTGGTTCTGCCTCCGGGGCGAGTGCGTGGGGGCGTGATGCCCCAGAAGGGGACCTTGATGGACGCAGGGGAGCAGGGGATGGCTGAAGGTGTGGGCTCGGGTGGACATGGCACCCACGTTCCTCCAGGCGTGCGCTGACACGGATAGCCAGTTCAATAACCCGATTCAGATCGTCAGGGAGGTCACGGGTCAGTAGCTCGTCCTTGATGCATTCAGCGAGACCGTGGAGGAATGCATCATACAGGGCACGTCCTCCCCAGCTGCTGTCGGTGGCGAGCGTCTGGAACTCACGGCAGTAGTCTGAAACTGACCTGCGCCCCTGATGTATCTGTAGCAGCTCTCTTCCTGCCTCCTGGCCGTGCTTGGACCGATCAAAAACTCCCTTCATCTCCTCAGCCAGCAGAGTAGAGTTCTGAACACACGGTAAGTCCGCTTCCCAGGCTGCTGTAGCCCACTGTTTGGCCCTCCCGGTAAGCTGGGTGATGATGTAGGCTACCCGGGATTGCTCGGTGAAAAAGGTGGCTGGTTGTAAACTAAAGATGAGCTTGCACTGGGTTAAGAAGGCCCGGCAGGACCCGAGCTCACTGTCGTACTTCTCTGGCAGTGGGAGATGTGGTTCCTATGTCGTCGGAGATGCGGTGGAGCTAGGAGCAGGGGGAGCAGATGGATGAAGAGCAGGGATGAGCTGGTTAGCTCTGACAGTAGCAGCCATGCTGTGGGTCAATGTCTGCAAATGTTGCGAGAGGGCCAGGAGTTGTTGTCCACTGCCGCTTGTAACTGCGCACTGCCTGCTGGTTCCATTGTGGTCAAACGTACTGTGATGGTCAGTACAGGAACCAGGCGCAAGACAGTGTGTGCTGGCAATGATCTTTATTTTACACAATCCAAGAGCCGCAAATCCAAGAAATCTGTGTCATAAATCCGTAAGCGGGGTAAGAAAACCAGGGCAGCAAAACCAGAGGCGAGACCAAACAGTCCGAGTCAAAAACCAGAGAAACAGCGAACAAATGGTGGTCGGGCAAAATGTGTCTACGGAAACAGATCAGACTGGCATACAGGATTCTCGGCTCAGGCATGAAATGGTCACG
This sequence comes from Psettodes erumei, assembly GCA_016785225.1. Lineage (NCBI taxonomy): Eukaryota > Metazoa > Chordata > Actinopteri > Pleuronectiformes > Psettodidae > Psettodes > Psettodes erumei. The sequence continues at coordinate 974,008 of JAFBJZ010000647.1, forward strand.
TTTCGACACCAGGGAAGTGTAAAGCAGGGGTTTAAGTACACCAGGGAGTAATGAGCAAACAAGACACAGGTGCAGGGAATTAGCCTTGTGATTAACCAAAAAGGGAAGAACACCAGGGGGAGCCCTAACAGAAAGCAACACCAGGAACCACCCAAAACATGTGAGGAAGCAACCAGGGGGAAACACACCAGACAGAAACCCAAAAGGACACGGATCATAACAGGATCAGGATCTTTGAACGTGTTCATTGATTACAGATCACCTAAACGTGGACTTCGTTTCATGATCACAAAACATTTAAAGAACTTTAAAAGTGGGCAAAATATCTTCAAGGGCAGAAAAATATGAACTTTGTACAGCCCCTCTGGAAAATAGTCTAAACACCAGTGTCATGCAGTTTCATGTGGGAAAGCTTGATTGGAACATAGAGATTCTCTGGACAGGACACACTGCAACTCCTGGCAATCCAACTCCAACTGCATCTCTCCAGACCTGAGGCAAGAGTTCATTTAATGAAGTGATTTTTTTTTACTCTGTGGCCTACATGTTTGTGTCTGTTTGTTAGTCTCCTTCATTAATTGCTAACATATCTCTCACTATGTGTATGTGTGTGTGTGTGTGTGTGTGTGTGTGTGTGTGTGTAGGTGCAGGTTTTTCAAAATCTACATTCAAAGACTTGCTAACCTGCCACTCCTGCTACATTCACACTGAAGATGAAGGTGAACTGAAGGTGTCCCAATTTGGACTGCTTCACTCAAATCCACTGAAAAGAAAATATGACTTTTAGTGTCATATTCATCCTTCACATGAGGCTATTATTATCATGGCACTATTACCTTTTATATATAGTACATATTCACTGCCAATATTTGTGTTAGACTGAGCAAATACACAAACACCTTGTCAGTCAGAAAATGTGCATTTATTAAACAATTATGTAATTTTAGCATTGATCCTAGATAATTCCAGAAAGTATGTTCATGGTAGAGGACCATTTGTCCATCCACTGAGGTTGAAAATGGTGGCAGATGTGCTAAAGAACCATCTGAACTACAATTTCATATGTTACTCTGACAAAAACAGTCACTCTAAACCAATGATTCACATATTTTATAGACAACAGTTTAATCTTTACCATTCAGCTTTTAGGTTTTAAAGTCCAGCAAAAACACCACAAGCAACTATGCGTTATTCCATACGTCAAACTTTTCTGACTTTCCTAACCTGTGTGTGACTCTTAGTCCGATGCCGACTGGTTCATAGTGAAATTGTCAGTCTTAAAAAATGGGTCAGGACACTGTGTACTAAAACATCACTATGACTTCTTTTCTACTATGCCTCATCTTTTTCTCTTCCTTTATCTATGGTCAGCTCTTGACCCCTCATATAGCTCTTCATTGCATTTTGTAGCTCGCTTGTTGCTACTTTCTTCCCAGATCACTCTCACCTGTGCTCCTCTCTGCCTCAGACTTGCCCACACCAATGCTGCTGCTAGCCGCTGAGAAGCGTCATTGGCTTGGTCAGTCTAAGCCCTCACACTGCCTCCACTTGGCACGCTTGCCTCTTCTCTGATCCAGGCTCCTCCAGACCCCATTCAAACTCTCTCTGCGATCACTCCTCATTAGCGATTCCCCCTTTGAGAAAGACTCTAACATTGCTTGCTACATCGTGGTGAAAACTGGCAGCTGCTCTGCCTGTATCTGCTCTGTGGTCCAACATTTTGTGACACAAGTTTATGGAATTCACCCTAACCAAACACAGCAAATGGAGAAGACACACAAATGCCCTGCAGAGTGACATTGTTTTCATGCCACAACACTACGACTCATTTGGAGGTGCTATTTAATAATCATTTCTACAAAGAAACCACATATATAGATAGGACTTAAAAGTAACATTCAGGTGTGAATTCTTCTCCACTCCTCTGATGAACTTTAGATTTATATCAGGAAAAAAACATATTAACCATTCAACCCTCTTTCCTGATCACATTGAGAGGTGGGGCCAAACTAAAGACCACAGACTCTTATTAGAAATTACCCTGCATCTGGATGTTTAACCAGTGTCCTTTTTTTTCATAAAATTTCAATTCCAACAATTCCAAGTTCATAGGAAATAATTCTCATCTCCATTTAAAACAAAAGAAGAAGACAAAAAATGTAATGAGTGGGGGGAAACCCAGAGCCTCGCCGTTGTGCTTATAACTTGGGCTCATCCTCTTCTCATTGTTCAATTTCTTATCTTACATACAGTTAAAAAGTAATAGAGAACTAAACCACTGGGGGTCAAAAACCAGTGTTTTCTAGTGCTGGTCTCAAGTCTGGGTAAATGAAGAGGGTTGTGCAGGAAGGGAATCTGCCATAAAACCTGTGTCAGATTAAATATGTGGATGACAAATTTTAGGACCGTCATACTGTATCAGTCGAGGCCTGGGTCAACAACGATCAACTCTGGTGCTGTTGGAAATGCAGCAAGAATGAAAGGAAGGTGAAGAAGATGGTAGTGAGACCTGCTATGATTGATTGAAAAGTGAAAAAACTGAAAATAAAGTCACTTAATGTGTAAATTCTGAATAACAGATATCATCAAACAATATTTTGTTAATCAACAACTGAAAATAAATTCTTCCCTGAGTAATTTCAAAATACTGTGAAGGATAACAAATAGAAATGGCTCTCACCCAACATATTACTCAATGGCAAATAAATAATTATCATTGAAATAGTTCTCAAAAGCAAATAATACTTCATCAATATTTTCAGGTACCCCATCACTTTTTTCGCCTTTAAGTCCACGAAGTCCTTTCAACATCCCATTGTTCTCTTTTTTAAGTCCTGTATATTCTCCCAATAGCCCCACAGTCATTGAGTCACATCAGTGACCCCATATCAGTGCGTATATTCCTGCAAGTACTTTGGCCTAACAACTGCTCAGCCAGATCTCGTAGTCACAGTCTGTTGTGTCATTCATGACTCCGTCCGGGGTTGCAACAGTGGCTGGTGTTGTGTGAGTGTCAACAGTCACTGTACGGGTTGCCACACAAGGTACTGTGCCCTCGTCCCATCTCAGGTGATGTTAATTCCTGTGAAGAACACCTTCACTGTCCAGCTGTAACAGGCTGCACCACAGTAGCTTTCCTTCAGGTTTGTTTGCAATTCAAAAGGCTGAATTGTAACACGGTCTCCCTGTTTGAGCATGTCCATATCCTCAGCTGTCCTGTTGTAGTCTTTGGCCTGCTTCTCCTGCATGACAATCTGCTGTTATTTTGTATGTTTTACCTCAGGTTGTAGAAGACTGCCCCGAGTTGGAAGTAGGGTTCTGGTTCTCCTGCTCAGCAGTCTCTGAGCCAAGCTTGTATTCAGGCCTTGAGTAGGTGTGTTGGGGTGATCCAATATAGCCAGGTCCTATCCTGCTGCCTTAGATTTCAGCATCAGTCCATTTGGCATTTGCACAGCAGACTCGGCCTTCCCGTTGCTCTGTGGGTATGGGAGGAGACAAAGTTTTGTGCTCAAACTCCCACAGCCTGTCTCTTTGTGTAGCAGAGCAGATTGTGCTCAGTCTCTCTTCCAAGATAGGCAAATAGGCCACCATATTGACCATCTCAATCTCATCCTCTACTGTTACTGCTCTCTGGTAAGGCTGCCCTGCTCAGTGTATCTGCAAGTAACATGTCACAACCTGGGACATAAATCACATCAAATTTGTATCTCTGAAGCCAGAGCAGCATACGTTGGTGTCTTTTTGGTACACTTAAAAGTGGCTTCTTGACAATGGCTAAATGGCTAAAAAGGCTTATGGTCATTCTGTACTGTCATTTTCCAGCCATAGGTGTATTGATGGAACTTTTCCATGCCATAGACAATAGCTAAACATTGTTTTTTGATTTGGGCATAGCCCCTTTCCGTTGGTGTCAATGCTCTGCACCGAATGCTACCAGTTTTCCTTTTTGTGTCAGTGCTGCTCCCAGCCCTGTTTCCGAAGCATCACACTGCAACGTTAATTCCTCTCATGGGTCATAGTACTTCAGAACTGGTGCTTTGGCTATATTGTCCTTGAGCCTGCTGAATGCTTCTCTGTGTATTTCTGTCCATGCCCATATATTGTACTTGTGTGTGAGCTGTCTCAGTATCTCACAGTCATCTGACAGGTGTTTGTAGAATTTAAAGAGATAATTTACCATGTCCATCAGTCTCTGTACACACTTCATGTCAGTTAGTCTTGCCATGCCTCTCACTGCTCTGATCTTCTTGGGGTTAATTTGCAGCCCATCTGCTGTCAGCAGGTGTCCAATGTATGGCACCTCCTGCTGCCTCAACTCGAACTTTTCTGTGTTCAGTTTAATATTATTTTCTCTGCATCTGCTGTCTCAATTTCTCATCATGGTCTTTGTAGGCCATCTATTGTGTATCACCTTCTCCTGTGATCAATACGTCATCAGCTATTGATATACTGTAGATGCCTGGCAGACTCTCCAGTGCTTGAGTCAGCATCCGCTGGAAAATCTCGGGTGCTCGGCTGATTCTCATAGGCATCTTGAGCCACCTAGATCTTCCAAATGGTGTAGCAAATGTAGTTAGATAGCTCAACTCCTCCTCTAATTTCACATGCCAAAATCCATGTTTGACATCACAGACTGTGAACACCTTTTGCTCTCTATAGGTCTGGGAAGATGTCATCAATTGTAGGAAGTGGAAAATGGCTCCACTTTAGAGCTTTGTTCAGTGGTGTTGGGTCAATACATATTCTTGGCTTGCCATTAGGTTTCTGCACTGTGACAAGACTACTAATCCAGTCTGTGCTTTTCTCTCAGGTGTGATGATCTCTCCTTTTGCAGCTCAAACTTGAGAGAAGTCATCATGGGAACCGGGACTCGCCATTTGGGGAGTTTCACTGGTTCCACCCTCTCATCGATCTTGATCCTGTACTCTCCTTCCAGGCAGCCGTCATCTGTGAACACATCACTGAACTCCTTTATTTGTTGCATGTTTAGCCCACCCCAGGCTGCTTCCTCTTCAGTGACAATACTGTGAATAGCTAGTATGTTCTCATACTGTACTTTAATGAGTTTCATGGCTTCATCGTGAGAGCGTTAATGTGGGTCATTAACCCTTGTCAGAGTGGTTTCGGTCATCTGACTCCATGTTGTGTGGATGTGGAAGGATTAGGTGAGAAAATGAGTCTTCTGGGTATTGTTCCTAAGAGTGCCTTGTAGGAGGCTGTCAATACTTGCCCAGGTGATCCTAACGGCCTAGGATCGGCCTAGGAGGATGATACTACAGTCCTCATTCACCACCTCAAACTCCAGACGGTACTGTTTTTGGTTCCTTGGATTTCTCACCTTCACCTTGAATTTTCCCAGTGGATGCAGTCTGGTCTGGTACATTACCAGCACTGTATTTGTACACTCCAGCTGAGTTTCAGGACTCCATAGATTCACGGGGATGACATTACAGCTTGCTCCACAGTCTATCTGAAACTTCAACAGCTCCTTGCTGATCAGCATCCCTATGAAAAGCTGGCTGTTCTTGGCTTTGTCCCCACTGGCCTCTTTACCATTCACTGTCAGTGTCTCTGTAGTGGTGGCACTCAAGATGTCCTCATATTCCTAACTGTCCTGTTCAGTCACATGGTGCGCTTGTTTTCCTTTCTTGTCTTTATCCTGTCTGGTTTTACATTTGACAGCAAAGTGATGTTCATTTTCGTTGCGCTTTCCAAAGGCTGGACACTTGTTCTTGTCCCTTTCATGTGTATTTCCACAGAATTTGCATGAAACTGTGTTTGTGTTTTTATCCTGCCTTGCTGTCTGTTTCATCATGTGCACTTCCTCCTGTGAGGGTTCTACTATTTTCATATGACAGTTCTGTAGCTCTACACAACTGTAGGTACTTATCCAATGTCAGGTTGTCCTCCCTGAACAATCATTCCCTCAGTCCAGAATCAATAATGCCACATACTATTCTATCACATATCAGTGAGTCTTTGATTTGTCCAAAGTTGCATATGCTGGACATCATTCTCAGATAAGTGACATATGTGTCAATATTTTCATCCTGTACCTGATTTCTCATGAAATGACTATAATGACTGTTTCATTTACCTTGGGGTTGCAATGCCCATCAAATCTCTCAATCATGTTCTTTACTGTCCTCCTGGCCACACTCACATCACTCATCAGAGTTTCACAAAATTCTCTACCTCTCTCCAATCAGGTAGTAGAACAGCTTCACTTTCACTGTTTCTTCTGCCTCTATCAAAGAAAGTAAAGTGTAAACTCTTTCCACGGTTTCCATGACTTTGCAAGATTGCCAGAGTCCAAACACAATGTTGATGGGGGTTTCAAACCTTCCATCGCCAACTGACGTGATGAGCGTCTTCTCCAGTACACTGCTTGTTATTAGCAACAGGCTAGATGGGTAGCTGCACAGCAACAGTTAGTTTTTCTTAATGTTCTTTTACTTTCCAAGTTATTTCCACTGCCTCTCCTACTAAGAATGTACGGTTAAAGCAATTGTAGCTGCTTACACTTTTATTTAATATATACACAAAGTACGTAGCACCTGCTACAGTAGACACTCTTGGCCTCTTGTCAGCTCGGCTGCACTGGTGACTCACAGTGAAAACGTTCTGTGTGGAAACACATAACAAACATAACAATCCTATTGTTACAGAGGTGTGTGAAAAACACCCCACTGGCCACTTTGAATACCTAGTAATGCTGTTTGGCTTGACCAGTTGTGATGGCCCAGGTTGGGCGTGGCTTTCCGGGTTGCCTCTCCCTCTTTTCTCCCTTGCCCCCAGGTGGTGGCAGGAGGTGTGGCTGGTCCCTGACAGGCAGACGAGGCACACCTGGAGCTCATCATCAGGCAATCAACACACCACCATAAAAGCCCTGCTTCCCCGACACTCAGTGCCAGATGATTGTTTGCAACATCCCGCATTCCTCGTTCGCCTTGACCACTTCTACGTCCTTGACCACGGTTCTGACCTCAGCTACGTCCTTGACCATGATCCCGACCACATCTACGTCCTTGACCACGATCTCGACCATGGCTACATTTTTGACCAAGATCTTGACCACGTCTACGACCTTGACCACAATCACAACCACGACCACGATCTCAACCACGTCCACGTCCCTGAAGAGTCGGGGCCAGCACACCACGCCAGCGACACCACGTGGGCAACTCTTCAGACATACCCTTGCACTGATTTCCTCGCTTGGAATCAATAAAAACTTGTACTGTGTGCCTCTGGTCTCCTGCACTTCTTGGTACACAACCAAGCTTGTGTCAGAATCATCAGAGTTCCTGCACCAGTGTGCCCTGGTTTTTAGCCAGCAGCTGGCTACCTATGCCACTGACCAGTCAAAGGTGGCGTTAATCATGAGTCTTTGTGCCGGCAAAGCCTCCTCATGGACATTAGCCCTCGCACGTCACAAGCCCTCTCTGTGCCTTGATTACCAAGAGTTCACGGCAGAGATGCTGAGGGTTTTTGATCACCCGGTCAGGGCAAAGGAGGCAGTGAGCCGGCTCTTGTTGCTCCGCCAGGGCATGGACTCCATCTCCCAGTATGCATTGGACTTCCGCATTTTAGCCACAAAATGCGGCTGGGATCAGGCAGCCCTGCAGGGCATTTTTCTGAGGGGGTTGTCGGATGAGCTCTGGGACGAGCTAGCAGCTAGAGATGAAACTAGCTCGCTAGAGGAGCTCATCCAGTTAGCCACCCGGCTGGACAACCGCCTCAGGGAGAGACGGAGGGAGAAGGCGGAGGAGCGGAAATCCCGTGGGTTTGCTACCACCGCCAGTCCTTCCCAACAGCCTGCTGAAACGACAAAGTGCGCCGGTGGTCACCCAGCGGAGACTACCCAACCACGACCCAGTGCAGATGAGCCCTTGCAGCTGGGACAAACCCGACTGTCGTCCGCCGAGCAACAACACCGCAGCTGCCTGGGACTATGCTTCTATTGCGGCCAGGGGGGACACCTCCGGGCTGGGTGTCTGGACTTACCACAGCAGCGGCGCTCTCCAACCAGCAAAGAGAGCCAGCCTCCCCAGTCCTCGTCCTCCCTGGAAAGTAAAAGGATCCACGCTGAAGGTATGTTGCGCTGGCCAGGTGCGGACCTGCCCGTTTGGGTACTGGTAGACTCGGGGGGCCAATGACAGTTTCATCAATGAGGAACTAGCCAATTATGCTCTCCGGTAACCATCACGAGCAGATAGACCTGTATGTCATTCCCGCGTCGTGGTAGGGTTACCTTGGTTGAAGAAATATAACCTGCTAATCGATTGGTCCGCCAGCTCCATAATTAGCTGGAGCTCTTTCTGCCTCCGTTCCGCTATCCCTCCTTCCTCTCCAGAGGAAATAGATCTGTCGGGGGTCCCTAGGGAATACCATGACCTCAAGTTGGTTTTTAGCTGCCTCCCCATAGACCCTATGATTGGACTCTCTGGCCACTGGCCTCATCCATCCCTCCTCATCTCCCCTGGGGGCGGGAGCCTTTTTCGTGGAAAAAAAGGATGGCTCCCTGCGCCCCTGCATAGACTATACCGGGCTGAACGACATCACCGTCAAAAATAGGTATCCACTGCTGGATTCGGCTTTCGCCCCCCTCCATGACGCCGCGATTTTCACCAAATTGGACCTTCGAAACGCCTACCATTTGGTGAGAATCAGAGAGGGGGACGAGTGGAAGACAGCTTTTAACACCCACCTAGGTCACTTTGAATATCAGATGATGCCATTCGGCCTGACCAATGCCCCAGCAGTGTTTCAGGCTCTGGTTAACGACATTCTCCGGGATATGCTGAATAGATTTGTCTTTATCTGGACGACATTTTAATTTTCTCGCAGAGCAAGGAGGCTCATGTAGCACATGTCAGGGCAGTCTTACAGAGACTCCTGGAGAATAAGCTATTTGTCAAGGCAGAGAAGTGTGACTTCAACGTCCCATCTGTCTCTTTCCTGGGGTTCGTCGTTAAGCGGGCCCAACTAGAGCCTGATCCGGCCAAAATCAAGCACCTCCAATGCTTCCTGGGGTTCACCAACTTCTACAGACGTTTCATTAAGAAGTATAGTAGGTTGGCAGCCCCACTCACCCAGCTCACATCAACCAAGGCGGCCTTCAAATGGTCCCCAGCAGCACAGGAGGCATTCAAGACCCTCAAGGAGAGGTTCTTGAGCGCCCCTGTGCTGGTGCCCCCAGATCCACATCTACAGTTCATAGTGGAGGTCGATGCCTCAGACTCTGGAGTGGGGGCAGTCCTGTCCCAACAGTCCCCAGACGACCAGAAACTCCACCCCTGCGCATTCTTCTCTCGATGCCTTTCCCTGGCCAAGCAGAATTATGATGTGGGAAACCAGAAGCTGCTGGCCATGGTATTGGCGTTGCAGGAGTGGAGATATGGGCTGGAGGGTGCAGGACACCCGTTCATTGTCTGGACGGACCACAAAAACCTGTCCTACCTGCGCTCCACCCAGAGGCTGAACCCACGTCAGGTGCGGTGGGCCCTATTCCTGGGTAGGTTCAATTACACCATTACCTACCACCCCGGCTCATGTAATACCAAGCCTGATGCGCTGTCCCGCCAGTTTTCGCTCACAGGGGAAACCATTGTCCCGTCATCCTGTGTGGTTGGGCCGGCCAGGTGAGAGATTGAGAAGGCAGTCCAGGAGGCCCTCCGGGGGCAGGCCGTTCCCACAGACTGCACAGAGGGCCGGCTCTTTGTCCCTGCCCCAGTGAGGTCCTCGGTGCTACAGTGGGCCCATGATTTGACGCCGTCTTGTCACCCCGGCTACCATAGGACTCTAGCCAAGCTTCGACAGAGGTTCTGGTGGCCGTCCATGTCTGCCGACACCCGTGAGTATGACCTGGCTTGCTCCATCTGCGCCCGCAGCAAGCCCTCTCACCAGGCCCCAGCCGATCTTCTCCGCCCATTATGATACCTCACCGTCCCTGCTCCGATGTTACCGTGGACTTTGTAACTGGCTTACCTCCATCAAGTGGGAACATGGTCGTTCTGACCACAGTCGACCGTTTCTCAAAATCTGTTCATTTTGTCGCCCTACCGAAACTCCCTTCCGCTCTAGAAACCGCTGATTTTCTCATCCACCATCTGTTTCACATTCACTGCATTCCCCAGGACATTGTGTCGGACTGGGGTCCTCAGTTCGCCTCAAGTGTGGAAGGCTTTCTGCCAAGCCCTGGGGGCGTCGACCAGTCACTCCTCCGGGTACCATCCACAGACCAACGGCCAAACGGAGCGGGCAAATCAGGACTTGGTCGGCCCTACGTTGCGTGGCTTTCCAGCTACCGATTTCTTGGTCCACGCACCTGCGCTGGGTCGAGTACACTCATAACTCCCTGGTCAGCTCCGCCACAGGTATGTCCTCTTTCATGGTCTCCCAGGGTTTTCAGCCTCCCCTGTTCCCGAGCCAGGAGTTCGAGGTTGCAGTACTCTCGGTACGAGACCACTTACGTCGTGCCCACTGAATCTGGCGGGAAGCACGGGCAGCCCTGACGCGAATGGCGGAGCGCAACCAACGCTTGGCGGACCGTCACAGAACCCCTGGTCCAGAGTACAAGGTGGGGCAAGAGGTTTGGCTCTTGTCACGCGACCTCCCGCTACAGACTGAGTCGTCACCATTGAGCGCATCATAAATCCTGTAGTGGTCAAATTAAAGCTCCCCCCAGCCCTGAAAGTCCACCCCACTTTCCACGTGTACCTGCTGAAACCAGTCAGGAAGAGCCCCCTGAGTCCCCCCCCAGCTCATCTAGGGTCACCCGGCATGTACCGTCTGCCGCCTGTTGGACGTACGCAGGCACAGCCGCGGGTTCCAGTACCTCGTGGACTGGGGGGGGTACTGTGATGGCCCAGGTTGGGCGTGGCTTTCCAGGTTGCCTTTCCCCCTCCTCCCTTGCCCCCAGGCGGTGACAGGAGGCGTGGCTGGTCCCTGACAGGCAGATGAGGCACACCTGGAGCTCATCAGGCAATCAACACACCACCATAAAAGCCCTGCTTCCCCGACACTCGGTGCCTTGCTTGCAACATCCCACAATCCTTGTTCGCCTCGACCACTTCTATGTCCTTGACCACAGTTCTGACCTCAGCTATGTTTTTGACCACAATCCCAACCACAGCTACGTCTTTGACCATGATCTCGACCACATCTACGACCTTGACCACGACCATGATCTCGACCACGTCCCTGAAGAGTCGGCACCAGCGACACCATGTGGGCGACTCTTCGGAAATACCCTTGCGCTGATTTCCTCACTTGGAATCAATAAAAACTTGTACAGTGTGCCTCTGGTCTCCTGCACTTCTTGGTCCACAACCAAGCTTGTGTCACCAGTGCCCCATCTGTTTTCCAAGCTCTGGCATGTTTGAGGAAATGCTAAAACATTTTGTGTTTGTGTATCTTGATGATATTGTCATCTTCTCAAAACACATGACTGAGCAAGGTTCTTTTGTCCACCAGATGCTCCCAAAGCTACTAGAAAATGAGCTGTCCATCAAGGCCCAGAAACTGCAAGTTCACCTTCAATGCAGTAAACTTTCCTCAGCATCCTCACCTAGACTGAGGAGGGTAAAGACAGACCCTTAAAAGATTAAGGCATTATATTAGTGGCATCAACCCCATGCTAACAGCTAGAGCAGATTCCAGGGTTCACCATTTTTTTTAATGTTGATCCATCAAGAACTTCTGCAGAGTCTTTGCTACAGTGTTTCCACTACATTCGTTTGGCCTCTGCTTCAGAATTTCATTAAATTTCATGAAGTCACAGTTACACAAAAGTGTTCTGATTTGAAATAATGTGTACAGGAAGTTGAGACACATTCTAAAATTCTCCAATTTCTGTTTTTCTGCATCACTGTAGATAGGGCATGTGCCCAAACTGCATTTCTGCACTCTGAACTCTGCACCAGTCTCTGTGAGTGGGGAAGCTATGGACTAATAAAAGCCCACTGCTGGCAAAAATTTAGAATTCTGTGAGGGAGGAGATTTGGCCTGCAAATAGTGAAATAAACTCTGCCACCATTCTAGGGTTAAAGCATCATCATCATTGTGTGTGCATAAAATGATGCCTGAAAGATGCGCATGTCACTTCCCACATAAAAAACAAACTTGATGAGAAAATGTGGTGTGAAACTCTTTGGAGACAGGGGAAATTTGAGACACAGAAGGTGAGGTCGTGAACTAAAGCCAGACGTTAGAAATTACAATGATGCTTGTCACATTCACTTTCACTTCATAACCCACCTTACTCCTACGTCAATTCACTTCACCATAATGACTCACACCAGCAGTGTTTTTTGTGCTTTTACTGAGCAATAACTATTTCATATGCACCTTTCAGTTCAAATCACAAATTTAAAAAGAGCTCAATATTTCATCAGCACTGTCCGACTATCACATTCTCCACCCCCACAGAGGAGAGGGTCAGTCTAAACTACACATAGTGAGTGTGGAGCCACTGCAGCTGTTGAAATATGAAGGTAGTGAAGGTAAGTGTGAGTCTTTTTCACCTTAACCACCTGAATAAATTATCATCCATCATCATCAATTATCATGATATCTTCTCATACTGCGAATATATCAGTGTAAAATTTTTGTTTTCTTATGCATTTTTTTGTGGCTGCAGTGAACACAGAGCTCATTGGAGACACTACTGTGGCTGTCACACACACTCTGCCTTCTCCACCTCACATGATCTTTGCCACCTGCATATAATGACTGTGGAGACCAGAATCTGGAAATTAATCCAGTGACAGCTCTCACCCAACCACAAAACTCAATTTTGGTATCAGGAGAAAAAACTTTCTTGGTCGTCCTCTGGTTGTTGCCATGATTCACCATTAAAACCATTGAGGCGCTTTACAATAACAAATCCTTGTTTGGTTTCAGCTTCTAAAAGTGAGACTTTGCTGTAGCACATTTAGCAGATTCCATATCCACCCTATTCATTCTATATATCATTCATGAGCCATGCACATCCATATGTCCAGACAACATGGCATGAAGTAATGAAACACATATTCTTAGATTAAATATTACATGTAAACATGTTTTGAATCTCCTCTCTCAAACTCTACAATCATGTTTTTAAAAAAGTTTCAAAGTCAACTCAAGTCTTAATAATCATTCAAGACAAACTCAGCAAAGATGGAACATTTACCATAAAGTATTTACATTTAACTTCATTTCTGATTCATTCAATGCAAATCCCAAAGACAATCAGTTGACAGTGATATAAAACTGAGAAAAGCAGCAAATCCACACATTGTAGGAACTGTGGACAGGTTTAAATGACTTAAATGATTATTTGATTATTAAAAAATGTTGGTGAATAATTTTCTAATCAACTAACTGTTGTAGCATTACCCAAGCACAACACAAGGTCTATATGTATGAAACAATAATTTAGATGTGCACTTTAAGTTTGTACCAAACATCAACTGATGGTCCTATTCATAGAGAATACTATGAATGTACTATGAAAATAACAGTAAATTAATCATAAAAAATATTCATGTCGTGGGTTCCAAATATGATGCTTGGAATTTTCCATTATGTATCACTTCTGATTGACAAAACTGGGTTTTAACTGTTGAACAGTTTTGGTACAATATTACTATATATAAAAAATAAATAAATAATATATATATATATATATATATATATATACCTACTACAGTATTTGCAGCCTAAAACAGGCCAAGCTGACAGTAATACTCTTGCTGCTGACCAGGCTATAGTTATAACTGAGGACCCAGAGATCCTGTGGCCCGGTTTTGGGGATGTGTGAAAATATTTTTGCCCTGCATGGTACATTTATATTTTGGTATTTATTATTTTGAAATTTAGGGTTCGTGCTCCTTTATGTATGATGTATAGATATATATACATCATTAATTATTTACGTGATGTATATATTCAGTTAACTTATAGTACATATATCCATGCATATAGTCAGTATATCATCTTGATCTATGCTCTAACTATATATGACATAATCAATTAATTATAAAATCAAATTAATATTCTCCCCTTGCATCCTTATGAAGCATCCTATGAGTTCCCAATTTTTCTGAACATTTGAGGGAAGTTTATCCTTCCACAACATGAACACCAGTCCCAAACAGTGTTGGTTGTCACATTTTGAATGCTATGATAGTGACAAGAAGAAATACATTGAATCAAGAACCAGAAAAACATAAACATCCAACAGAATTTCTGGCCATTTAAAAAATATATTTTTGTAATTGGACTTGATATTAAGGTTGTGCTCAAAACAAAAAAAAGAACACATTATCATTTTTGCTTTTGGTCTCATCCTGGCTGATCTTGTGGCACTATCTGGCTAATGTGCAGAATGCTATATTGAACTATATTGAATAATTTATAATAATAACATAATAATATAATTATACATTGACTTTACATTGGTAAAAGCAATAATTGTATATATGCAACATATAATGGGGTTGTTATACTATTCTGTGTGTGTGTATATATATATATATACACACACACACACACACACACACACACACACACACACACACACACACACACACACACACACACACACGTACATACATATATACAAATACATATCTACACACATAAAATTATGTTTAATGTTAATATGCAAAATACACAGTATTTGTAACCAAATGGTTATTGGTTTACACATGTGCAAACCAACCCCACTGACATTTGGTCACACTTGCGTACTGAAATGCTGTTAAAAATATAAAAACAAAATTCTGAATTCAGTTACAGAAAAACTCAATCCTCTCTTAAGGTTCATTCAAATTCATGACTGTGTCCAGAAGCTGTTTGGCCAACAGTGGACAATCTTTCAAGTTGCACCAAGAGGGAAAACATCAAGAGCATTACAGCAGAGTTCACTGCATGACATAAGGCATAACTGACAGGCTTGGGAGAGACTCCCTTTTTTTAATTCAAGATGGGAAGTATCATTCCTGTTTATCTTGTATCTTTCACCTCCAGTTGGTTTGGGTGTTGAAGAAAAGCAACCTGAAAACCTCCCACAGTGAAGTTTCCATATGTGTTGGCTCTATAGAGGAGGGCACTGTAAAGATAGCGACTGGTAGCTATCCTTCATGCCAAGAATGCCAAGCTGGTAGCCACCATGGTGCCAAGAGTGCCAACTGCTGTAAGCTGTAGTCCTCTGCTCATTCATTACTTTATTCCACACACACAGCCACACACATAAACAACCACATCACTGTTACCCGCCCAAAGGCCTCCATCCCACCCTCCATCCTACCTCCATATCTGGCCTAGCTGCAGGATGTGGATGATGGACTGGCCCAACCAGACGCAGAAGGAGTAGGAGGCCGAACGTTTCCTACTCCTGCTTCCTACCGCGGTGCTCATGGTGCTGGTCGTGGTGTTCTTGCTGGCGGTAGACGCCTGTCTCTGCGGCGTGGCCGGGTGGTGATGAGCAGTAACGTCGCCATGTGAGGCCGAGCCGCTTAGTAGCTTATTACCATCCATGTGGGAGCAATCGGTGGCGGATTCGACGCCGTCATCTGTGCTGAAGTCATGGACGAACCATCTGAAGCTAAAGAGCTGGACCGAGAAGGAGCCCAGCACCACAAAGAAGAGCGTCAGGCCGAACCACCAATAATCGCGGCGGAGGTAGTAGTCGACCGACAACCACACATCGGTGCCCACATCAGCCAGATACACGGTCACTGCGGCTACGATCCACAGGCAGTCCCACACCGTGTATTTCTGCTGCTCCCTGCCCAGGCGAAGGCACGCCGAGTTGGTGCCTCCCCCACCACAGCACCGCGACTCTCCGTTGGCGAAGTCCCCGTCCGTGCAGCCCGCAGTGTCGGGATGGCCACCCGTGGGGAGCCCCTGCACCGAGCCGGAGTGCTCCGAGTTCTGCAGGGGGGTGAAGGCCACATCACTCTTCTTCATCTTCAGGACCCCGTCCGATTTAGCCGCCATTATAAGAAGCTTGTATTACTACTCTATTATTTTTCTTCTGTTCCTCCCCTCCTGTTCTCGTGTACCCCTTTCTTTCTTCGTCGACACCCTTCTGCTGACTCTCCTACTCCTCCTCCTTTCTGGGCAGGACTAGCTCCTCCACACTGCCGCCCGGTCATAATACAGAATAAAGACAAAAAAGGAAGACTGGACGCCGCCCTGTGCTTGCTCTGATATTTTAGTTCATATCACGTCTTCACCAGGCTCCCCCATTCGGTTAATGGTCCGCTCACCACCAGTCGACAGGAGTGATTTTCCGTTTTGTTTCCTCCAGCCAACCTGAACGTATTTTCCTTCTGCGGCTTGTCACTATTTGCCTTCCAAGAGTCCCGATGCTGAGGCTGATGTTGAGGATGGAGATGGAAACAGGAGCGAAGGAAAAGATGGAAGGCTGCGGCCATCTGCTTCTTCTATGGCACGGACAAAAAACTATGACATCACCCGATGCCCCACCCCCCACCTGGCTCTCTGCCTCCCTCTCTTCCTTTTGCATACATTGAGCTCTGTTACAGCACAAAGTAAAGAATCCTCTCGTTATAATTCTCTGCTAATGTCGAATCCCTGTCATTCTGTTAGCATGCAGCCTGAATAACCTGAGGTAAAGCAGCCTTTCAGCCTGAGGTGCCAGACAGGTTTTCAGCACCATGGACAGAGTCTATTACCCAGCCACTTCTGCAGTAACTTCATATCCTCAGTTTTAATTTATCAAGTGCTGAAGCACTCCTCAAAACATTAAGAGCAATCACCACATACATTTTTTCTGTTTATTTGACCTGCAAAGGGGCATCTCTCACTCATATCCTTCTCCAGACTATTACCACAGAGATGGGTGAACTCAGTGTCTAAAATAGCTTTGCATACTGTGGTATTATACCAGGTAAACAGACCAAAAGCAAAGTATACTAAAGTTTAGGGGCAAGACTGGCCTTAAACAACCTTGAAAGGAAATGTATAGAGTGTTCATTGTCTTTACTGTTTTCGTTAACTTCTCACCAGAAGACTTAAAAAAACAAACTCTCCACTATTAATTTGTTGGAAAAGGTTGTAAGAGGCAAGAAACTAGTTTCATTCTTTTTTGATGAGCATGCAGATTGCCATAACTCAAAAAAACATTGAAGCAAACTATTTATTCATTCATTTATTGATTTATTGTTGCACCAAAGTATTTATTTTTAGAGTGCAGAAAATCCTATGATTAGAAGCTTAATTTGATATCCCTCAGTATTAAGGAAGAAACGCTTTCGAGATAGTATTTAAAGTTTGGGACTAATTGCTGGATCAAAAATATATTTTTCTCTGGTGTTTAGTGTTGGGACATTCATCTTCAAGTGTTTCACTACTTTGTAATACTTAATAAAAGCACATGGCACAGTTGAAGATGAACAGAAAGATGAGAAATGAAGTCTCTACACATTTAAGCATTTCACAACAAAATAAATCTTCTATGGGCCTGATCAAGTGCTCATTAGAAATTAATTTCACAATTGTAGTTCTCACTGTTGAAATACAGTGGCAAGAGAAAGTATTTGAATCCTTTTGAATCATCTGTTTTTCTGCATTCATTGACAATGTGTTCAATAAAGGCATGGAAAAACCGAAATTGTTTGTGTGTTCTTAGCTTCAGCACTTTGTGTTTGTCCATTCTTATGACTTAAATGAAGATCAGATCATATTTGCTGGACAGTTAATGCAGAAAACCACATAATTGGGAAATTGTGAAGCAGCGATGGGGGGCGGGGGGGGGGGGGGGCGGCATTGGAGGTGCCTGAGGGATTCACCACTTGGGTGGTTGGCTCTGTCTGGGCAGGGTGCTTGGGTGCTGCTGGGGACTCGCGGCTCAGTGGAGCTCGTACCGGGCTGGGTGCCAGTTGGCTCATTGGCAGTCGGTAGCTGGGGGGGATGGATGGGCACTGTTCTGCCTCCCGTGGGGGTTTGGTCCTTGTGGGGGCGGTCCTCCCTACTGGACACAGTGCCCCCTGCTGGGGGTATGGGGCAGGCACCAGGTGTCTGGGGTTGTGGGGCTCTGGACCCAGCTTGTTCCACCATCAACCACCAACACCAACACAAACACCGAATACATGCACAGACACATGCCACACACACACGCACACCTACACACACATTCTAGATTGCACCTTATCTGATCATACTGTTGATAACATTGTATGTGTTGCTTGTACAGCTGCTATAGTCATCAATGTTATTGTTATTATTGTTTGTATTGTTTATATTATTTGTTGTCTTCTCACTTCCTTCTCTCTGTCTTTCTTTCCCCCTGTGGAGTCCATTTCCATCACTCATTTCAACATTCCAATAAGGTACATAATAACTATAATACATAATAAAGATTAATCATGCAATAAGTGGAGTATGGTACACTACACCTCTTGTAGAGAAAATCTGCCTGCCCTATCCAGATCTCTCTCTGCATACCTAAACTGCTGGACAGGACAGGTTCAAAAAACAAAGAAAGCCACCTAATTCCAAAGGTTTCACATACTTTTTTTTCTTGCCACTGTAAAAGCAAAATACTGAATTAATCAATACAGAGAGCAACTAGTAAGAGAAAATAATAGAAATGCATCTCATAAGTTACTGATATGGCAGTGACCCGCATATGTTATTTGTGATCTGTAGGCATGCATTGGGTGGAATCGTAGGTGGAGTTTGAAAAAGAGAAGAAAGAAAACACTGTTAAAGGGCCCACATGCCTACAACACAGTATCTATACTCATAAACTGCTATGCACAGAATTGGAGGAAATAAATTAACCAAAGTGGGGATTATGTTTGTAAACATTAATCAATATAAACTCATTAATAACTGATATTTTTAATTGCCAAGTCCTCCCCAGTGTCATAGATGACCCCCTGCTTTAGCAAAACTGGTTCAGATTAACCTGACACCTACAGTAAGTCACTTTTAGATTTCCTCTGACCAAATACATCTGCTTCTTTAAAAAGGCACATGCCAACTTACCCACACTAATGGTAGAGGTCTAGGCATGGCACTCTCCATTGGCTGTTTTGTCTCTGTGTGTACATTTGCTCTTTTAGTTCAGAATAAGGTATCCCTACACAACTGGAAATATGGACATAGCATTCTGTAACTTCAATACTACTGGATGAAGGACCATGGAATTTGGTACTCTATTGCTGTTTATAATCAATTGCCTGAATCAAAATCCAGATCTTTCAACAGTTTAACATTAAGGTTGTCAGAATGGGCCTTTGGGCATCATATCCTACTGCTAACACTTGTTAGAATATCTAAAGACAGGCAGGGGTGGAATAGTAATTCAGACCAGGAATCTCCATACTCTCATAACAAGGTATACTGCTTTGTTTGCTTTTTCCCTTAGTGTTTCTGCCACTAACATAACTTTTAGCTTTGTTACTACACACAAAATTGCCTCACAACATTCAAAATAGTTAAAACAGCCAAGTGTCTTTGCTATCAAGAGTTTGTTAGATAATGTTTGTGAACTTTTGGAATCTTTGTTTGGACATTTCCTCAGAGCTCTGACTGGCATTGAATTGGTCATCATGAAGTTTAGGTAGGTCTGAGTAACTGTCTCCACCTGACAGAAAAGATTTACACAGGTCTTTATTTTTTCACTACTATTTTACTACTCTAACATACTTTCCTACAATACATAGCATGGCTAAATGTTGATTTCATTCATTTGTTCTTGGTGAATATATTATTATATTTTGATATAATGGCAAAATGCTCTAGCTGGTAGTTGCAGTATACTCGTGTCCAATCAAGGCGTTTTTAATAATCCACTTGACGTCCATTGTACAGATGAAAAAGTGCAAACGTTTTTTTCTAAAAGCAGATATTATTCACAATTGCCATTGTTCTTGCATAAAAAAAACTTAGTATGACTAGACACTGTATGAAAACCATGTGACTCCAAACTAGTCTTGCATCCACAGACTGATTGAGATGGAGATTTGTCCAATAAAATATGAATATTTTTGAATTTAAAAAAAACTTTAAGTGTACTTCTTACAAAATAACATTACACGAAATGAAAACAATAATAAGCCTCATTTAGGGCAAACAAAAAATCTTTGGAAACATGTAATGTGGGTGGACACAGTAACAGCAACACTTACACAACACAGTCCAGTAAAATGAAACACCTTGGCCATTAACATTACATTTGTATAGTTTTCAGAATGACACTTAGCAATACTGTGTCTATTGCAATTACTGTAAGTAATTAGTAGGTTTTTAAATTTTTGGTGTAATTTACTTATGTTGACATGTTGATAGGAAAACTTTCTGATAAAATTGAGTCATATAAGCACACCACCACAAATTATGACCTCATCACTAACATTTATGTTGATATAGTACAGAACACAGTATACTCTGACTTGGCTCTACAGCTGTGAGTTGTGACCATACGATACAGTGGATTAGATAGAAAAGAACACTCTCGTCAAATGAGCAAGTTATTAAAAGCACTTGCAGATTTTGATATCATCAGCAACTTACAAAACTGTTCAGTGAAAATTCACATTCATCAAGCTGGGCATATTGCTGCATAGTAATAGCACTATCACAGCCTCCTTCGCAATGCAAGCTAAAAATCATAAGTAAATACTATTGATATCCCAAAAGTGATTCCAAGACAATGTTCTTGTCCAGTGTAAGCATGCATTTTAGTCTACACATGATACATAAAACACAACAGAGTCAAATGTGCAGTAAACACATAATCCAATGATGATCCAAAGCAGAACTCCTCAATGGAGGAGCCACAGCCTCTGCTGACCGGGGGTGGGCGAACGACCTGAACCTGTTTTTCAACAGATTCGACTCTGGGTCACCCAACACCTCCCCCACCCCCCAGCTTCCTGCCCCCTCCTCTCCCAGTGCAGCACCATCGCTACCTGCACTCACACCTCCCTGCTTCACCCCCACATCCACACACATACCCATCCACAACAAAGCCGGCCACATCCCCTCCCCCAGCCCAGCTCAGCCTCCACCTCACAGCGAATCAGGTGAGGAGTCAGCTCAGGAGGACTAAGATCAGGAAGGCAGCAGGTCCAGACGGAATCAGCCCCAGACTGCTCAGGGACTGTGCAGACCAGCTCTGTCAGGTGGTCCTGCATATCTTCAACCTGAGCCTGAGTCTGGAGAGGGTTCCTGAACTGTGGAAGACTTCCTGCGTGGTTCCTGTGCCCAAGATCACGCATCCCATGGAGCCCAACCACTTCAGACCTGTGGCCCTGACTTCGCACCTGATGAAGGCCATGGAGAGGCTCATCCTCCATCACCTCCGCCTACTGGTGAGCTCAGCGCTGGATCCCCTGCAGTTTGCCTACCGGCCCGGCATTGGGGTGGATGACGCCGTCATCTACCTGCTACACCGATCCCTCTCTCACCTGGAGCAGGTAGGGAGCACTGTGAGGGTCATGTTCTTTGACTTCTCCAGTGCTTTCAACACCATCCAGCCTGCACTGTTGAGAGGGAAGCTGGAGGCAGCTGGAGTGGACGAGCAGCTGACTACATGGACCCATTGACTACCTCACCAACAGACCACAGTACGTGAGGCTCCAGAACTGTGTGTCCTCTCACCCTTCCTGTTCAGTCTGTACACTTTGGACTTCAGATATAACTCAGACCACTGCCACCTACAGAAGTTCTCGGATGATACGGCCATCATTGGATGTGTATCGGACGAGAACGACTGGGAATACAGGGGGGTCATCAGGGACTTTGTTAACTGGTGTGAGGTCAGTGCTCTGCAGATCAACGCCAGCAAGACAAAGGAGATGGTGATAGACTTCAGGAGGAAGTCACCCCTACCACACCGGTGAACATCCAGGGAAGAGACATCGAGACAGTGGACTCATACAAGTACCTGGGCGTTCATCTCAATAACAAACTGGACTGGTCCACAAACACGAATGTCCTGTACAAGAGGGGCCAGAGTCAACTCCACCTGTTGAGGAGACTGAGGTCCTTTCGGAGTCTGCAGGACTCTGCTGAAAACTTTTTATGACTCTGTTGTGGCATCCGCCATTTTCTATGCAGTAGCATGCTGGGGGGGTGGATCCACCGACAGAGACAGGAACAGGATCGACAAACTAGTGCGGAGGTCGAGCTCCGTGCTGGGATGTCCCCTAGAGTCTGTGGTTGTGGTGGGTGAGAGGAGGATGTTAACGAAGCTGACATCCATCATGGACAACCCCCATCACCCTCTGCATGAGACTGTGGGTGCGCTGAGCAGCTCCTTCAGTCAGAGACTGAAACACCCTCGTTGCAGGAAGGAGCGCTTTCGCAGGTCATTCATCCCAACAGCAGTTAGACTCTACAACGCATCATGACACTGAGAGTCACTCGGTCACTTCACTGCCACCCTACAGCTGACACACATATTTATTTATCTATTTACCCAACACCTCTACAAGCCTCCACCCGAATTGCATACCGTGTATGCTCTGTTGTTTGTACATAGTGTTTTTTTTGTATAAATTTCTCAATGCCCTATACTATATATACCGTTCCCTTTAAATGCTGTTAATTTATGTGACACATTTAACTGCCGTGTTTCCTTTCCTGTAATGGAGCTGAGGTAAACGCACAAATTTCCCCATCGTGGGATCAATAAAAAGTTTTCTATTCTATTTCTATTCTATTTTCTATTCTAAACGCCTCAAAAAACACGGAGCCGAAGCTTTTGGAACAAGCTCTCACACTCTTGTGACCTGTGAGACCTTAAATAATGTGATCTTAAATAAGATGTGCATGCGAGAGAAACTGAAAGGAAGAACTTGAGGAGATCTGTAGGAATGAGCTGGAATTTCATCATTAAGACAAGAATTCCTCTTAGTTACTAAAGTGTTTGCAAGATGTGTGTTTGCTCTTGGGGAAGAGGGGATAGTGCACAGATATGTCTTGTATCCAGTTCTGGGACTGTGCTAACTTTCTCCCATTTCCTATTTCCTGTCCATGTTAGATTGGACACCTTTTGCAACTTATTGATTCTCAATCACTTTTAACACTACAGCTCAGGATGACACAAAGCAATTTAGTGACTACTACATGATATAGGGCTCACTGAGATAATGATTGTAGAAAAAACTATTTCAACTCTTCATTAATATCAACCTCATTGAGTATGATTTGCTTTATTTTGCATTCACAACTGTGAATGTTTATGCCTTCTCCAGCTTTGTCTGCTCACTTCATTTTTAACTGTTTTGAAGTGTGTTGCACTGAGGTGCAATGGCTGTTTCATTATCTTGAAAACCAGCCAAAAAAGAAAGAAACAGCAACAACCTAATATCTTCTGTTCCTCCATAATTTATACTAGTTGTGTAATTATTCTGTCATGCCGAATATTCCTTTATGTGGCTGAATAATTCCTGTGGTTTCAATTTGTCTCATCTGCCTTATTGTGTTGGATTCTATGTGCTTATTATTAAGAGTGCTGCCTCTTTAATGTGAATCTGCAAGCTGGATCAGTAAATTAGAATTAACGGAGTCAATTGATAACAAATTTATTGATAGCAGTGATTAGAATCACTGAAATTAAGACACACTGGACACAGGTAACCCAACAAGAGCAAGACTAAATTGATACAGGCCCCTGTTGGTGTGGAGGAAAGTTTTCCTTACAGATTTGAATTCAGAATTGAAACATAATGCTCTGCTCTCTTCAACAAAATGCAGTTAAGATATGGCACACAAAAACACTTTCCAAAGGAAACGGCTTTTGTTATCTTAGAGATAACACTAACATCATAACTCGAAGATGAGCTAAAATTTATAGATCCAAAATTTAACAATTAAAAAAAAGTCTTGTAGCTCAGTGATCCCCAACCCCCGGGCCGTGGGTCATTTGGTACCGGGCCGCACAGAAAGAAAAAATAATTTCCATTATTTATTTATTTTTTCGAAAATGATGTTTTATTTTGAAAAGTGGCCGGATTCTCTCTGTTACATCCGTCACACTTGACGCACGTCAAGACCGCGAAACCACGAACTGTCAAGGAATGGATCCGCGACCCATTTGTCAACAAACCGGGTGAATCCAGCATGTCGATGTGTGAAGAAGATCAACAGCTGGAGATCGCAAATGACGGGGGCCTCAAACGTCGGTTCGAGACATCAACTCTGCCGTTGTTCTGGATTAAAGTCATGGCAGAATACCTCGAGATCGCCACAACAGCACTGAAAACCCTGCTGCGACATCGTTCTGACATCGTATCTGTGTGAAGCAGGGTTTTCTGCAGTGACGGCAACCAAAACCAAATTACGGAGCAGACTGGACCTAAGTAGCACACTTCGGGTTTCATTGACTCCCATAACCCCAAGATGGGACTGTCTCGTTGCAGCAAAACAAGCTCAGGGCTCCCACTGATTCAGTGCTGCTGTGAATAGCGAGTATTTTCATGCACTTTGTTTTTGTGTTGTGTCTTATTTTGAAGGTATGTTTAAACGTTACCATAGCGACCAGAGTGTGTTGCATTGTGTTGAGGCAGAAAGGATGTTGCTCATGTGATGTTCTGTTGTTGGTGTGACGTTACGAGGACGCCGCTAATAAAGTTGCACATGATTACACAGTGGATTTACATTCATAATAATAATAATAATAATAATAAATAATAATAATAATAAATTATCATTATTATTATTATTATTGTTGTTGTTGTTATTAATTACTTATTAATTATTAATACTCAAGTTCTACAAATAGAGGCAATGTCCATAATCTGAGTCCAACAGGCTTGGCACTGGCTTGGATCTATTTGTTGGAGGAGATGTAGACAGTGATGAGCTCACACCAGACCAATAATAATAATAATTATTATTATTATTATTACCACAGTTTTTAATGCCAATCTTGTAATTTCATTTTGTTTTTATCTGCAACACCTTTAGATTGGGCCGTGAAAATATTGTCAGACATTAAACCGTGGTACAGAAAAGGTTGGGGACCACTGTTGTAGCTGATTTTAATTTGAAAGGGTGACATGATCACAACTGCAGGAAAAACAATTAATAGGAAGAATGGCATTCATTATTTTTTGCGTGGCACCTTGTCGCCAAGTGGTACTTCCTCCATCAGTTTCTGCAGAGAGACCAAAGAGGGATGTTAGTGGCTGCTTTTCAAAATTATATAAAGTATATAAAAAAGTTACATAACAGATTAGTTCATGCACTTGCAAGAAATAGTACATGAACACTTTTGAACTATCTCAACTTTTGTGTAAATTATAATGATCTTACACTAAGCTACAATTATGAACAAACACTATCTGTATTTATTGATTACACACATCATTGTGTTCTTATCAATATTGAAAACATTATGTCAAATTTCACAATGTAGGCTGGAAAAAGTATGTGAACCCCTCATCCTTTGATATCAACAAAAGCTAACTGGTGTTAGTAGTTAGCAAACATAGAGTCCAATCAACTGGAGATGTAAGTTTCAGCTACATTGACTCAAAACACTCAAATATTTTGAGTTTGTCATTCACAAGAAGCATCTGCTAATGTCACCCATGCCTTACAAACAAGAAAATTTGAAGTGACAAGAATTGTTTATTTGCATGAAACTGGAAAGTGTTACAGGGGTGAGGCAACCTGTTAATAAATAGAGGTGATTTTGTTTTGTGACTGCTCTCCTTTTAGAGGAATCATTTGGGCTGGTTAACATGTCTGACCATGAGTCAGCCATACAAAAATCATTGTGTGGGGGTTTCACTGGGCTCATGAAGCTGTACTGATGGTGAAGAACACTTTACACTGTGTATGCTATAAAAAAGACCCTGTTTATTAACATGAAACATCATTCCAGCAGTGAAGTACTGAGGAAGGAGCATCATGATTTGGGCTTTTGCTGTTTCTGGGGTGGGACACATTTCGTGGTCCTGGACAACATTTACCAAGGGCTGTGACACCAAGTCAGCAGGTGTCACAGCCCCCCATCTACTTGTGATACATATGTGTCAGTTACTGAGTATATGCTCTCTTTGAAGTGGAGGTGAGTTGCAGTGTCCAACCAGATCAGGAGCACCTGGGCCCATGCTCTACAGGATATAAAAGCCCAATATCCACTACACCTTAAGGCCAGTTTACAGCAAATGGCATAACAGTCGAGGCATTTCAGTGTAGCTGAACACTTTGTAGTGGGGCAGGGCAGGGGCACAGAGTAGGGCTGCAAGACAGAGGAAGAGAGAGCAGGGCAAATAGCACTGCATTCACACAGATGTACAGTGAAGGGACTGGGCAATACACTACGTATTTTATTGTATTATGAGAAGTGTAAAGAATGCAGTTAATTATGAAGCTTTGATAACTGCTACAGTTTAGATAGGTCTAATTAATATGCAAGTTACTTGCTACAGTTGCAGTTGGCATATTGATGAAATAAGAATAACTATACGGGACTGTCAAGAACTGATCAGCTGATACGGACTTTCCTCCGACCAAAACTCAATCATCTCAACCCACAGACTGTTTGTATCTCATTGGCTGATTTTGCTAGGAGCTGATTGGCGGTTTAAACAGATGGCCTCCTGTTCTAAAAACGGTGGCTTCAAATTGATGTGTTGAATCATCTTGTCAAGACAAGTCTTGTCAGACAAGATGGTCCAATTTACACTGCTGCAACCTAACCCTGCAGTGTTCTAATACAGTATTGTCTCATTGTGAATCTGTGGTGTAAACTGGCCTTTACACTTCATTAGCCAAACTAAGCCATATGAACACTAGTGATGTTACTGACCAAACATATCCTTCTTCTTCCTCTTCTGGCTGCTCCCTTCAGGGGTCGCCACAGCGAATCATCTGCCTCCATTTAATCCTATCATCTACATCCTCTTCTCTCACACCAACTAACTTCATGTCCTCCTTCACCACTTCCATAAACCTCCTCTTTGGTCTTCTTCTAGACCTTCTGCCTTGCAGTTCTAAACTCAGCATCCTTCTACCGATATATTCACTTTCCCTCCACCACACATGTCCAAACCATCTTAGTCTAGCCACGCTAACCTTGTCTCCAAAACATGTCACATGTGCTGTCCCTCTGATGTACTCATTCCTGATCCTGTCCAGCCTGGTCACTCCCAAAGAGAACCTCAACATTTTAGTTTCTGCTACCTCCAGCTCTGCCTCCTGTCTTTTCCTCAGTGCAACTGTCTCTACAACATCTCACAACTGGTCTCACTACTGTCTTGTACACCTTCCCTTTCATTTTGGCTGATACTCTCCTATCATACATCACACCTGATACTTTTCTCCATCCATTCCAGCCTGCTTGCACATGTTTCTTCACCTCTCTTCCACACTCTCCATTGCTCTGGACTGCTGACCCTGAGTACCTAAAATTGTCCACCTTCTCCACCTTGTCTCCCTGTAACCTCACTGTTCCACTTGGGTTCTTGTCATTCACACACATGTATTCGTTTCCAGTGCATACCTCCACCTCTCTAGACTTTCCTCCACTTGCTGCCTGCTCTCACTACAGATCACAATGTCATCTGCAAACATCATAGTCCAAGGGGATTCCTGTCTAACTTCATCTGTCAGCCTGTCCATCACAATGGCAAACAAAAAGGGGCTCAGTGCCGATCCTTGATGCAGTCCCACCTGCACCTTGAACTCTTCTGTAACACCTACAACACACCTCACCACTGCCTTGCAGTTCTCATACATGTCCCATACAACTCGAACAAACTTCTCTGCTACTCCAGACTCAGACTCATATAGTACCGCATATAGTACCACAGTTATTCTCTCGGTAGCCTGTCATAAGCTTTCTTTAAATCTACAAAGACACAATGAAGCTCCTGACCTTCTCTGTACTTCTCTATCAACATTCTAAAGGCTAACACTGCATCTGTGGTACTCTTCCTTGGCATGAAACCATACTGCTCACAAATGCTCACTTCTGTCCTTCACCTAGCTTCCACAACTCTTCCCCATAACTTAATTGTATGGCTCCTCAACTTTATAGGAGCCATACAATTAAACCTATCCTATAGAGGATAGGTGCCTACTTGCCTTGTCTGCATTCCTCCCAGATGACACACCTCCCAGATGACCCACAAGTACTCTTCTACCTGTCTCCCTGATAATGATAGCTGTGGTTGTCCAGTTATCTGGGAGCACCTCCTGACCACCCAAGGCCTGTCTCAACTCCTTTGTGAAATACACACAACACTCCTTCTCTCTCAGCTTCCACCACTTCGTCTTCCTACACACTACCATCCTATGCTGTCTTGCTACATTCTCACCTGCCACTACTTTGAAGTCACTAATCTCCTTAAGTTTACATCATCTGTACAAGATGTAGTCTACCTGTGTGTTCCTACCTCCACTCTTATAAGAGACGTGAATCCTGTGTTCAAGTCTCTTCTCAAAAAAGGTATTCACTGAAGTCATTTCCATCCTTTTTGCAAAATCAACTACCATCTGTCCTTCTTCATTCCTCATCATTCCTCATTCTGCATCAATACCAAACCTGCCCATCACTTCCTCCTCTCCTCTGTTTCCTTCACGAATATTTCCATTGAGGTCTGCACTCAGGACAATGATCATAAATGTGGAAGTAAATTTATGTGTACTGTGATAAGTACACAGCTGAAGCAGTGGCTTGGAATGCCATGATGCCTAAGTTCCATCAGACTGTACGAGAATGGCAAACTGGAACTACCAATAACAGGTCTTGTGGAAGAATTCAAATGCACCAAAGCAACACTGGTCATGACCCTTACTGAATCTGAAGATGCAGTCATTCGAACAGCACCACTCCATGTGGCAATGGGAAGGAAGTGGACTCCATCAGAAGCTGTTCAGAGTAGTTCAAGTCTGCTCTTCACTTCAGGGATGTGGTTGGTAAAGTCCAACATGGAAGAGCAGGGCTCGGGCTCCACCCAAAAGCTCCTCTGTGGCACAAATTAACATCTGTGCAGAAGAAACTACTGGTAGTAGAGGAAATCTGGAGACAAGAGGAGGCAGAGAGACATGCCAAAGCTGTCTCAATGGCCAGGCAGGGAGGATGGACCAACTGGAGAAGAAAAAGCTCAGTTGGCATGACATCTGGCAGATGGAAGGAGTGCGGCTAGGTTTCATCATCAGAGCCACCTTCCCCCCAAAATCTGAAACTGTGGTACGGAAAGGATCCCATCTGTTCTCTGTGTCGAGCACCAGCATCCCTAAAGCACATTCTATCAGGATACAATACTAGTCTCACCCAAGGGTTCTACGCTTGGTGGCATAAGCAGGTACTCAGAGAGTTGGTGTCAACACTGGAAGAGAAGCAAACCACCATAAATGCTCTCCCACAAACATCATCAGACAAGGTCCACTTCACACAGTTTATACCAGCTGGCAATCCTCAAGAGCACCAAACAAAACCAAAAGAGACAAGCATTCTGCAGGCTGCTTGAGATTGGAGATTTGGAAGTGGACCTGGATAAAAAGCTGGTGTTTCCCCTCAAGATAGTGACAACAACACTCTGGCCAGACATGGTACTGGGGTCTCCAACAGCAAAGCTGGCTTATGTTGTGGAGCTCACAGTACCATGGGAAGATGGAGTTGAAGAAGTTTTTGAGATGAAGAAAGAAATATTTTGACCCAGCAGCAGAAGCATCCCAGAATGGCTGGAAGACCATCATCTTCCCAGCAGAAGTGGGATGCAGGGGATTTGTTGCTACATCCATCACCAGTCTGCTGAGGAAAATGGGAGTGGAAGGTCGCTTCCTCCAAAGCCATAGCAAGCAGTACCTAGAAAAGCAGCAATTGGCTCTGGAAATGGCAGAATGTCAACACCTTGGTAAAAAAATAGATACAGACAGTATGCAGCCAGGCATACACCTGGCTCATTGAGAAGGATGCCCTTGCCATGCAAAGTCCATTGAGGGACATGGAGGGTATGGCATGGGGGGGTGTACCTGGGATGCTTGGTACACCGTTAGGCCCTCTGGAGACGTTGTGGGCTTCAACGAACAAAATTTTGATGAAGCAGGGTGCCCACCTG
The DNA here is from genome assembly GCA_016785225.1 of Psettodes erumei. Classification (NCBI taxonomy): domain Eukaryota; kingdom Metazoa; phylum Chordata; class Actinopteri; order Pleuronectiformes; family Psettodidae; genus Psettodes; species Psettodes erumei. Next base: position 1,004,055 of record JAFBJZ010000647.1, read on the forward strand.
ATGACCCCAATGATATACCTACCTTCCCTTTCACCACTCAACTCCAACGGCCAACATCAAGAGCACTTACTATCCAAAGGGTTTGAAACACCTAGTTGTATTTGCTTTACTAAAGAATAACTTCTAACGAGAAAAATCCACCTGGAGTGGTCCAGTCAGAGCCCAGACCTTAACCCAACAGAGGTGCTGTGGAATGGGCTCATTCACACAAACCTCCTAAAAACATGCAGTCACATTTATCAAAGAAACACACACCTCAAGTAGTCTGCTGTAGTAAGTGAAGCCATCTTCTCCGTCCCTTCGGGTGTCATCCACCTTGTACCTCCTGCAGGCCAACAGCAGCTCATTGGAGCTGTAGAGGGGAGCAGGGTCGATAGAGTGGCTGTTGATAAGGCTCACCAGATACTCCCGGTAATGCTTCCTGGAGACCAGAATGCCACTGTGTTAGGATATTCACATAGCAGAGCATCGTATTTTCCTGCAGGCACTGATAATAAAACTATTGACTGATGGTGTAACATATGAAAGGTCTGCATGAAATATTCTGATATTACCTATGAAAAGAGTTTATTTTACAACGTGGGTCAATTTTGTAGTGTTTACTGCACTTTACTGTTTCCATTTATTGACAGAACATCTTGAATCTTTGACAGCAGCTTAACAGGAACTGAAAATTTAAAAAAATAGAAGTGACTGGTAAACAGTGAAAGCAGCTCATTGGTGCAAAGGTCATGACTCTGTTTTACAGAAAGAATTGATGCAGTTTAAATGTACGTTATTCTTAATTTGCAGTACAGGTAATTCCATTTATCAGTAACTAGCTAAGAAGTTTATTGGTATAACATGATTTGTTTCATGTTAAAACATGATGACATACAGTCAAATTATTAGACCACACTTGTTTTCTTCAATTTCTTGTTCATTTTAATGCCTGGTACCACTAAAGGTACATTTGTTTGGACAAATATAATGATAACAACAAAAATAGTTCATTAGAGTTGAATTTAAGAGCTGATATCTCGCCATTTTCCATGGTTTTCTTGATAATAACCAAAATCACTTAAGTTCTTACATCAATCGCTATGGCGTTGTACTGCCAAAAACAGTGCTTTTAGGCATTCCATGTTTTCTTTTGTCTCTTTTAGTCACATGATTCACATAGGAGATAGTACTTGATTGGATAACCATTGTTTTTGATGACTGCAGCCATGCGTCTTGGCATGCTCTCCTCCAGCTTCTGACATTGTTCTGCTGTCACAGCAGCCCATTCCTGCTGCACAAATTCAAACAAATTTGCTTTGTTTTTGGGCTTGTGGTTCTCCATTTTGAGTTTGATGATTTTCCACAGGTTTTCCATTGGATTTAGATCTGGTGATTGAGCAGGCCAAGGCATGGTTTGAATGTTCTGGTTCTCCATCCAGGCTTTAACTGACCTTGCTGTGTGGCAAGGGGCATTGTCTTGTTGGAAAATCCAGTCATTCGAGGCAGGAAAGATTTTTCCAGCTGATGGAAGAAGACTGTTTTGAAGAGTAGCCCTGTACATGACCTGGTTCATTCGCCCTTCACACAATTGCATTTGCCCTGTTCCACCCATACTGAAACAACCCCAGATCATCACTGATCCACCCCCATGTTTTACTGTAGGGGCAAGACAGTCTGGTTTGTAAGCTTCTCCAGGCTTCCTGCTAACCAGTAAGTTGGCTGGAGTGGGCATCAACTCAAAATTGGATTCATCACTGAAGAGAACCTTAGCCCAGTCATCAACAGTCCAATCCTTGTGATCCCTAGCAAAGAGTAACTGGGCCTTCCGCTGCCTCTCGTTGATGAAAGCCTTCTTCCGTGCCCTGTGTGACTTCAGACAAGCTTCAAGAAGTCGGTTTCGAACTGTCCTTGCCGAACAAGTCACATTTCTCGACAGTGCCCACTCATTTTTAAGGTCCCTGGAGGTCTGACAACGATTCCTGACACAGGAACGGATGAGTGCACGGTCATCTCGTGGGGTAGAAAGACGTTTCCTGCCTCGACCAGCTAGCAATTTGGTAGTACCATGTTCAGCTTGTTTTTTCTTGGTGTAATGAACGGCTGTCTTGGAGATCTTCAGTTTTTTGGCTACCTCTCTCTCACTCATGCCACTTTCCAGCAGTGCCAAGATGGCACATTTAATTCTTCACATAATTCTTTTGTTTTAGGCATTATGTGAGAACTGACAACTTCTGAGTTGTGCTGCGGCTTGAATGTAAGCAGGAAACCACTCCAGGCCTTTGCATGTGCAGTGCTGCTTATGACATGAAATGGCCTCTTATATACCCTGGGAATACAATTCAGCTTAAGCATGTCAAATAGGACATAAAGTATTATGTAATCAGCTGCATTTTTTGTCGTGTTCATTGTATTCTTCAGGTAATATACCTTTAGTGGTACCACTCATTGAAATGAACAAGAAATTGAAGAAAACAAGGGTGGTCTAATAATTTTTTCCATGACTGTATATTGTTTAGATATTCATTAATGCACAATGAAACAGTATTAATAAATGGAGATGATTTTGTTTTGTGACTACTCTCCTGAGAGGTGTGGACAAAGCTAAGATGACTACAGCAGCACAATGTAGCTACAGATTGCTAAAGGCCTAAAGGAATCAATGGAGCTGGTTAACATTTCTGTTCATGAAGTCACACAAAAGTCATGGTGCATGGACTATGGTGTCTATGGTAGGACACCATGGAGGAAGCTGCTGCTCTTATAAAAGACAAGAAAGAATAAAACAGAGTAGCTTGACTCAAACCAACCATATTGAGAAAATGTCTTGTGGACTGTTGAATACAAAGTTGAACTATTTGGAAAGAGAAAACAGCACTGTGCACTGTATACCAACATCATCCCAACACTGAGGAACTGTAGAGGGTGCGTCATGATTTGGCACTTTGCTGCCTCGGGACCTGGAGAGTTAAGGGGAGGTTCAAGGTTCAAGGTTCTTTATTGTCATGTGCACAACAATTACAGTAGTAGTCACTGGCAATGAAATTCTTGGGTCTCAGGCTACTCCTGTCATGATCCATGTCCTTTCGGGTTTCTGTCGGTGTCTTCTCCTGGTGTTATCTGTTAGGGCTCCCCCTGGTGTTCTTTCCCCTTTTTTGGTTAATCACCTGACGAACTCCCGGCACCTGTGCCTCGTTTGATCATCACTCCCCAGTGTATTTAAACCCTGCCTCACACTTCCCTGGTGTCGAATCGTGACCATTTCATGCCTGAGCCAAGAACCCTGTACGCTAAGCCTGATTTGTTTTCATCGACACAGTTTTGCCTGACCACCGTTTCTTGCCCTAGCCCTTTGGACTTGTTTGCCGTTCCTCTGGTTTTTCTTACTCGGACTGTTTGACTACGCCTCTGGTTTTGCCGCCCTGGTTTTCTGACCTTGATTACGGACTTGTTACACGGATTTTGGGATTTGCGGATTTTGGACTGTCGATAATAAAGATCATTGCCAGCACACACTGTCTTGCGCCTGGTTCCTGTACTGATCCTCACAACTTCAGCATTTCAGTATAAAAGAAAGGAAGATTAAAAGAAAGGAAAGAGTAAAATGCAGAATAAACACAGTAGTGCAATAAATGCAAGTAGTGCAAATGAACAAATAAACATAAGTAGCAGATTGACTTTTATAGTGCAGATAAAATTTAAGGTGTATATAAAATGTAATAAATAATAAAATTGACAACTCAAGAGTTTAACATTCTTATGGCCTGTGGAATGAAACTGTCCCTGAGTCTGGTGGTGCGAGACCAGATGCTGCAGTACTGTCTGCCAGACGGCAGCAGCCGGCACAGTTTGTTGCTGGGGTGGTGGGGGTCTTTAATGGTCCGGTTGGCCTTCTACCTACACCGCTGGTTGTAGAGGTCCTCCATGGATGGCAGCTCTGTCCTGGTGATGTGTTGTACAGTTTTCACCACCCTCTGTAAAGTCTTATGGTTGAGGGCGGAGCAACTGCCGTACCAGGCGGTAATGCCGCCGGTCAGGATACTCTCAATGGTGCACCTGTAGAAGCTGCAGAGTATCCTGGTGTCCATGTTGAGTCTCCGCAGCCTGTGAAGGAAGAAGAGCCGCTGTCGTGCCATTCTTGTGATGGTGTCGGTGTGTTGAGTCCAGGTCAGATCCTCGCTGATGTGGACCCCCGAACTTGAAGCTACTGACTCTCTGCACCATCGTCCCGTTGATGCTGATGGGGGCGTGTCCTTCTCTCTGCCGCTTCCTGTAATCCACAATCAGCTCCTCCAGTTTTTCTGACGTTGAGGTGGAGGTTGTTGTCCTGGCACCAAGATGTCAGGGTTCTGACCACCTCTCTCACCAAACTTGACGATGGTGTTGGAGCTGTGTGTGGCCACCCAGTTGTGCGTGAACAGGGAGTACAGCAAAGGGCTCAGCACGCAGCCCTGGGGGTTGCCGGTGTTGAGAGTCAGGGTGGAGGATGTGGTGGTGTCTATCCGCACTGCCTGGTGTCTGCCCATCAAAAAATTCAGGATCCAGTCACAGAGGGTGGTGTTGAGCCCGAGGCCCCTGAGCTTCATGACGAGCTTGGAGGGCACAATGGTGTTAAATGCTGAGGTGTAGTCAATGAACAGCATTCTCACATGTGTTCCTCTGGTCCAGGTGGGAGAGGGCAGTGTGGAGGGTGAGGGTGATGGCATCATCTGTGGACCTGTTTGCCCTGTAGGCAAACTGCAGGGGGTCCGGTGAGTCAGGAAGGGAGGATGTGATGAATGATTTGACTAGCCGCTCAAATCACTTCATGGCGGTGAGTGCTACTGGGCGGTAGACATTTAGGCAGGAGATGTTGGACTTCTTTGGGACAGGGACAATGGTGGACTTCTTGAAGTATGGGGCCCACAGACCAGAGCAATGACATGTTGAAAATGTCTGTAAACACATCTGCCAGCTGATCTGCACACACCCTAAGAGCTGGACCAGGGATGCCATCAGGTCCAGGAGCCTTGTGTGGATTGATCCTTTTTAAAGATCTGCACACATCTGCCCAAGTTAGAATCAGTGGGCAGGGATCCTGGGCCTTCTATACCTCCTCAGCCAGGGAGCAGCTCTCAAACCATGCAAAGAAAGTGTTCAGATCATCTGGGAGAGATGCAGATGCCTCTTCAGCACCACTTATTGTCCTTTTACAGTCTGTGATTGTCCTTAGTCCAGACCACATGCTTCTAGAGTTGGAGCACTGGAAGTTGGACTCCACTCTGTCCCTGTACTGTCTCTTTGCGCGTACCTGAACTTCCTGTACTCCTCCAAATCACCTGAGCTGTAGGGGTCAGTCCATGCTTTAAGTTTGGCACAGACCTCTCCGTTATCCCAGGGCTTCTGGTTTGGGAATGTCCTACAGTAATCCACGGGACTACGCCATTGATGCATTTGCCGATGTAGCAAATGACTGCGTCTGTGTGTGTGTGTTTATGTTGTCATCCTGGAACACACACCACTCCGTTGTGCTGAAGCAGTGCTGTAGAGCCGTGTCTGATGGGTCGGACCAGCGCCGAATGGTCCGCGTCATCGGTCTGTCCCGCTTGAGTTTCTGCCTGTGAAACGCACAAGTAGGATGGAGGAGTGATCTGATTTGCCGAAAGGAGGTCGGTGGAAGCGCCCTATATCCATTGCAGAAGGGAGAGTAAACATGGTTCAACATGATCCTCCTCACGTAGGACAGCTGATGTGTTGGTATCTCGGCAGGACTTTCCTCATGTTGGCTTTGTTAAAGTCCCCGGCCACAATAAAAGCAGCCTCGGGCCATAAGGTCTCCATCCTGTGTATAACTCCAACGTCCAGCGCTTGGTTAGTGTAAGCGTGGGGTGGAATGTACACCACTGGTAGCATGACTGATGTAAACTCCCTCGACAGATAATAGGGCCGGCATCCGATCGCGAGGTGCTCTAGGTCAGGTGAACAGTCTGATGAAATAATCTCCACATCTGAGCACCACTGGTTGTTGACCATGAAGCAGACACCTCCCCCTGGCTCTTCCCCAATGTTATTGTCTGGTCCTGGCGGTAGATGGAAAGTCCGTGTGGGACAATGGCGGAGACCGGGATCGGAAAAGGAATTCCCAGTTTTATCAAGACATCCCACAGGAAGATGTGAGAATGGCTGTGACCAAGAAGAAAACATTTTGGAGCGGCCCAGTCAGGGCCCAGAGTATATTTTTGAGCTGCAGCAGTTTGGCAGAAAGAGTGGTCTAAAATTCCTCCTGAACATTGTGCAGGTTTGATCCACAACTAGTGGAAATGCTTGCCTGAAATTATCATTTCCCAAGGAGGTTTAAACAAACTATTAAACACAAGGGTTCACTTACGTTTTTCACCTGCACCGTGAATGTTTGATAGATGTGTTAAATAAAGACATAAAAAGTGATACTTGTTTGTGTGTTTTAGCTTTGGCAGATTGTTACAGGGAGTTTGGATGATCCACTACATGTGAGGTAAAACTGTGAGGAATTAACCATGAAAAACCTTGGATGAAACTGTTTCCTGATTCCAATGGACTGTCTGACACCCAAATTTTGACTGTGGACTGTTCTTCTTGCTCCTTTGATCCACCTCAACCTCCACTGACTAAGGAAGACACAGACTCAAACAATCACACCATTCGATTTATCAGCATCCTGTTGAGCTCACAAATGGATCAGACCTATGTTGTAAACATGCACTTGCATTCCAAAGTTAAGTGATACTCAGATTCTTATGTGTACTTATATATTTATATAAGAATCTTTAAATGTGTCCATCATGCTTGTAACCTAGTAATCGACAATTTAATATTGTTTAACTCATGTTGCAGTTATGATTAATCTGACTTTTATCTCTGTACCACAAGGACTGCTTAAGTGAACAATGTTAAGAATTTAACCAACTTTTAGGATGAAGGCACAGTGCCTTCTAAAGATGGGATTTTCTTAGCTTAGTTATCTTTTATTGTGTTAGTGTGTTAATTAGTACTTTTAACTGGTCACTAAGATTCATTTTGAGTTTATCTGGGCAAGTGTCATTAAATCAACAACATAACCAAAGTGAATATCAGAAAAGCAGTGCACTCTAAATTCCATCAGTGCATTAAATGTGCTACTAGGGGAGCAAACACACTGGATAGAGTCTACTCCAACATCAAACAGGCCTTCAGGGCTAGTTTGACCACACATGCCTGCTCCTAATTCCAGTACCAACCCCCCTTAGGATAAGTGCATCTGTGACATCTAAGACTGTTAAAATATGGCGTGAAGGTGCCTCTCATCAGCTGCAGGACTACGCCAAAAGAAAAAAGAAAAAGGGATATCACTGAACATCAGGACCTGGAGGAGTAGACAACAACTGTCTTCTGTTAAATTAAGTATTGCATGGACACTGTCACTTTGGACAAGCATATCCAGGTCTATCCCAACCAGAAGCCCTGGATAACAAAAGAAGTCCAGTGCCTGCTAGGAGACAGGAACACTGCATTCAGGTCTGGTGATGGGGACAATACAGTGCTGCAAGAGCCAACCTTTAAAAGAGGCATCAGATCAAGGCTGCCTACAAGAGGAAGATTGAGGACTCCACAGCAATAAAACACAGCAGGTGTGGTAGGGGATCCAGCACATCACTAACTACAAACCCAGTACCCTCTTGGCTGCTGATGGTGACACTTCACTGGCGGAGTAGCTGATCCACTTCTTTGCCTGCTCTGAGGTGGACCCACTGCAGGCAGCTAACTTACATTCACCAGCCAACAGCAGCCACATCCTCTCAGCGGAGGAGCATGAATTGAGGTGCACGCTGAGAGTGGCAGACCCGATGAAGGTGGCAGGACACAATTGTGTCTGTGGACAGGTGCTGCTGGATTCAGCAGTTCGAACAGTGTGTGTCGAATCGCTGATCTCTGTCCAGAGTGTGATGGATCCTTTAATATCGCCTGTGCTCTTTTGAGGCAGTAGGAACTGCAAAGCTCTTCCATGGAGGGGAGGAGGCAACCAATGATCCTCACGACGTGCAGAGGGGATGACCCACTGGAGTGTCTTCCTCCCTGCTGCTGTGCAGCTGGCAAACCACACAAACCACTCAGCGCGTGCCTCAACTAGAGCAGCTGGGGAACTATGCTAGGCTGCCCTTTATGGACTTCAGCTCAGCATTTAACGCCATCCTCCCTTACAACTGGTGTCTGGCCTGGGTTTGTCTCACTCCATTTGATGCTCGATCATGGACTTCCTGTCCAATTGCTCCCTGAAGGTGAGAGTCGGCCCCTACATCTCTTCAGTTCTCTCATTCTCTCATTCAAGTTTATTCAATTTTGTTGTACAGAGCAATGTACACTGACAATAAAGATATTCTATTCTGTCTATTCTGCAAGACTACTTTAATACTTGAGCAACCCCGTCCAGTGCCAGCTGCCCTGCTGTTAAATTAATCAGTGCAGCAAACATTGAGGAAGACAAACCCTCGCCCTTCCCAATAACATACTCATCTGAGAATGCCAGAGACCTTGCTGCCTTTGCCTAATGGACATCTGTGCTAATACAGGGCCATGGATGTACTGGAGTTGGTATTTGGGAGAGTCCATGTCCTCCCCCAGATGTGTAAGAGAGCCTGGGCTGTTACACAGAGTAGGCAAACCACCCTGGGCCTAATTTACCAAGATCCCAAATAAAGTTACGTTTGCCGCCCAACAGTTTGCACATTTGGTTAGTGTGCATTTTGCAGGTAATCAACTAAGAATAACTGTGTAAATGACAACAGGTGAAGTAGAGTGGATACAGTGAATTCAAATGAGGTTGTGTTCATCGTAATGGCTTCTGTCATGGAGGGTTTGGACCTCAAGTGTTAAAAGAAATGACCCAGACACAAGTTGCCAAAATCTTGTCATGGTGTTGTGCGACTCATTCTAGTGACTGACTCTAAATCATTTCATCTCAGAGCTCCAATATGGCCTTTCTGGATAGGTGATATGTTTGTATTATCTTCCTTTCTGTCATTCCAAAATATTAACACAGGAGGGAAAAACCCATTCTCTGCGTATTCTGTCATTGTGCCTCCATCTCCTCCTCACCACAATAACAGCAGCCCTCTGTGTGCAACATGTAGCTGATTGACACATTCCCTTCAAATGTATTATATAGAGATGTAGTCACCATCACTGTATTACCTTCAGGTGTGTGCTCAATCAACATATTTACAATTTGTCCTCCCTGTATTTTGCAAACTGGGTTAAAGACACCCCATGCAAATTATTTTGCAGATTTGAAAGATGCAATGCACCCTGTTAGTTGATCTGCTTGCACATTGCACATTTTTTTGCGGGCAATATCAAGTTTACATAGGTTATTACACACACACACAATCAGGCCCTTTATCTGTTGCTGAGTGATAAGAGCTGATGTCAGTCAATTCAGTTCACTTTCCTCTGATAAATAATTAAGACTGTTCATTCATAACAAGCCACCTACTCTCATCATCTGGGCATTAATCTCTCTTCTAACATTCATATTTCATGTAGTATATTCATTTGTTTGATTACATATAATTAACCTGCATTATAATTGTCATCTTAATTAATCACCTGCTATAATCTGTTGTTAATAAATGCATCATTAATAACCCAGTCATTGTTATGAGCAGAAACTACAATCAGTGCATCAATGATTGACTCCTTGGAGAATCTGATCTATTTTTGATTAATTAAATTGTTCCTATATTTTCCTTCTGAGGAATGGTATCACACTTAGAAATGTAAATTTAACAACAAAGTGGTCATTACCTTTACACCGTGTTTGTCTATGTCTTATTGCTTAGATCGAGACCACATCACATTTTATAGTCAATTAATGCAGAAAACCACATAATTCCAAAGGGTTCACATACTTATTGTTGCCACTGTACAATATGATGCCTTAGTTGGAGATGATGATAGTGAATAAAGTCATCATACTCGCAGAGTCCAGCGTGTCCAGGTTGGGTCTGAGCTCCACAAGCTGAATCTGGCTGCTGCCCCCCCTCATCCTTCTGCTCTATCACTCCACACAGACCTGAGAAAATGAAGGGTGGATAAAGTAAGTGAGACAAAGAGCAGAAGTGGTAAAACACAACATGCAGATATTTTACACATTTCAAGTGACACTTGACACTCGCCGTTTATCCTAGTTTTTGTTGTTGTTGTTGTTGTTTTTTCCAGTTGTTGGTCATTACACAAATAACCCACTACAAGTTCTTTAGCTGATTCTAGCTTTTTAGCCACAGTTTAATATTGGTGCATTCATTTGGAATGGAAAGCAATCACCTACATCATGTGTTTGAACTATCCTGTTTTCATCCAATCAGAATCTAGATCCACTTATCATTTTCACCATATATTTATTTTCACTGTTATTGTCTAGACTCCAGTTAAGATTGAAATTAAACTTAATTTTAAAAGTCAAAAGTGTCACAACTCGGGCAAATTGAGGCAGCATTTAAATGTCAGCTTCAAGATTTGATCATATCTCTCAAATCAAGATCAAACCTTTGGGCCTCGCCTTCTTTTATCAGCAGGCAATTGGTTTTGATTCTAATCTGGCTGTCATGATTGGATCAGTGATTGTCACTCATTCCTACTGTCACATTGAAATTTTGAAGATGGCAAGTTTGAGTGGACCAGTGGAAGAAAGTTCTGTCCTTTGCAAAGATATCATTTTGCTCGTCGTATACCTAAAGAGAAAAAGAGGCTGAAGCAGTCGAGGCAAGCAGTTCCTATTATGGCAAAATGTGTGAGTAATGCTTTCCACTGCTTTCCCTATCAGAAAAGTAAGTTCATCTCCCAGGCATGTGATGGAGCCAGTGTGATGAGGGGTGCCACTGCAGGTGTTCAAAGGAAAATACATGATGTGTACCCAAATACCCACCACATCCACTGCTATGCACATCAACTAAACCCGATTATGCAACAGCCAAACTGTAACATATAAAAAGTCAGAATTTTGCTTCTGGTCTTGGTGGATCTGCCAGCTTTTTTCAAGATCACCCAAGCAGACAATCTTGATAGGCCATGGCCCACAGACTGCCTACATCCAGCAACATCAGATGGAACTTCTACAGCTGAGCCATGTACACTGTTTATGAGCCCAGAGAGGACCTCATGCACTGTTTCCAGTGCATACGAGGTTCGGACCAGAGGCTGTCACTCTCTTAAAGATCCTCATCACCACACTGATGACCAGAGCAGAGGCTGAGAGGTGCGTCTCATCCTTGAATAGGGTTAAAACCTTTCTCAGAAACACCATGACCAGAGGCCAAACACACTGACCATGCAATCAATGGAAAAGACACTCATTACTGAGATGACTGACTTTAATCAGAAAGTCATTGAGAAGTTTTCTGGCCAGAAGGAAATGAGGGCAACATTTATGTTAAAGTCGTGCTTCTGGCCTGTTACTTAATTTAACTGTTTATGCCAACCCCATGTTGCAAAAATCTCCTGTGTTTTTTGTATAACTAAAAGTAGTTCTTCAAAATGTAAAACTACTTATGCACTCCTAAAAACAGTTTGAAATTAGAAACTGAAATATCGCCCCCCCCAAAATTAATTTTTAGCACCAGCCGTCACTGCATCAGACACATTCAATGCACTTAGGAGATCTCCATGTCACTAACTGTGAGACGACAAGCACCTCTGTTGAATTACACCTGTTATTTTAAAGGGGTTGAATATTAACTTCTAATTCCAAAAAGAAAATACCAGATTCAAAGTTGGCACAAGTTCAGAAGTATAAATGTGTGTATGGAATCCTGCCCACCTGTCTGCGTTCCAGGAGGCAGTTCAATGTTGAAGGCCACTGTATTATTCTGAGTCAAAAAGAGAAGAAGAGTAGTTACTCATATTAGACTGTTTTACCCAGTTCTGTGCAGTGACCCTGACATAAGAAAAGAGAAAACCGTTTTACAAAACAGTAAGGGCAGGGACACCACTCCTTGTTTGTGATTTGATAGAAATAAATTTGGAGTTAAATCAAGATTGGTTAGCGATGCTATACAGAACTCCCCCTAATGTGCCGCTTCACCATGGATGTATAGTAGGATGCTGCTAGGCCCTTCAGTTCCACCTTTGTCTTCACAGGTGTGCGTCTGGAAGTAAAATGCTATGAATTTTGCAACTTGAATTTTTCCAAGCAACAATTGAATTATATTACAGTATAAAACAAATACCACCTTAAAAAGAGAATTCATCAATACAATTTTCAGCTACTTCTTCCAGCAGAAATGTCACAGTCAGTTTTGCAATTTACCAAGACTATTAGGGACACAATGTCTAAAAATAGTACACTGCTCAAAAAATAAAGGGAACACATAAACAACACAATGTAACTCCAAGTCAATCACACTTCTGTGAAATAAACTGTCCCCTTAGGAAGCAACACTGATTGACAATCAATTTCACCTGCTGTTGTGCAGATGGAATAGACAACAGGTGGATTATTATAGGCAATTAGCAAGACACCCCCAATAAAGGAGTGGTTCTGCAGGTGGTGATCACAAACCACTTCTCAGCTCCTTTGCTGCCTGGCTGATGTTTTGGTCACTTTTGAATGCTGGCGGTGCTTTCACTCTAGTGGTAGCATGAGACAGAGTCTACAACCCACACAAGTGGCTCAAGGAAGTGCAGCTCATCCAGGATGGCACATCAATGCGAGCTGTGGCAAGAAGGTTTCCTGTGTCTGTCAGCGTAGTGTCCAGAGCATGGAGGTGCTACCAGGAGACAGGCCAGTACATCAGGAGACATGGAGGAGGCCATAGGAGGGCAACAACCCAGCAGCAGGACCGCTACCTCCGGCTTTGTACAAGGAGGAACAGGAGGAGCACTGCCAGAGCCCTGCAAAATGACCTCCAGCAGGCCAGCAGACACATGCTCAAACGGTCAGAAATAGACTCCATGAGGGTGGTATGAGGGCCCGACGTCCACAGGTGGGGGTTGTGCTTACAGCCCGTGCAAGACGTTTGGCATTTGCCAGAGAACACCAAGATTGGCAAATTTGCCACTGGCGCCCTGTGCTCTTCACAGATGAAAGCAGGTTCACACTGAGCAGACGTGACAGAGTCTGGAGACGCTGTGGAGAACGTTCTGCTGCCAGCAACATGCCCCCGCATGACCAGTTTGGCAGTGGGTCAGTAAGGGTGTGGGGTGGCATATCTTTGGGGCTGGCCACACAGCCCTCCATGTGCTTGCCAGAGGTAGCCTGACTGCCATTAGGTACCGAGATGAGATCCTCAGACCCTTGTGAGACCATATGCTGATACGGTTGGCCTTGGGTGTGTGTCAGCAGTTCCTGCAAGACGAAGGCATTGATGCTATGGACTGGCCCGCTCGTTTCCCAGACCTGAATCCAATTGAGCATATCTGGGACATCATGTCTCGCTCCATCCACCACTGTTGCGCCACAGACTGTCCAGGAGTTGGCAGATGCTTTAGTCCAGGTCTGGGAGGAGATCCCTCAGGAAACCATCCGCCACCTCATTAGGAGCATGCCCAGGTGTTGTAGGGAGGTCATACAGGCACGTGGAGGCCACACACACTACTGAGCCTCATTTTGACTTGTTTTAAACAACTTGTCCTTTACTTGTTCAAAGTTGGATCAGTCTGTAGTGTGATTTTTCCACTTTAATTTTGAGTGTGACTCCAAATCCAGACCTCCCATGGGTTAATGAATTTGATTTTTTTGTGATTTTGTTGTCAGCACATTCAACTATGTAAAGGACAAAGTATTTAATAAGAATATTTCATTCATTCAGATCTAGGATGTTATTTTAGTGTTCCCTTTATTTTTTTGAGCAGTGTATATGTCAATGCTAGGAGCACCGCAAAAAAGTCCAATCCCTTCCATTTCACAGTACTCAGATGTGAATGATAAAGTAGGTACTTTCATTACATGCATCCCAGGTTAATATCAACACATATTTCTGACTTGCTAAAAGTAGCCCTTCCTGTTCTACAGAAATGTCTGCCGTTTCCTTTTGGCTTAGTCAAATTTTGAAAAGATAAGCTGTTATTTCTGTGTATGTGTGCACAGCCTTGAAAGTAATTGTTACGTATTATCTGATGTGTGTGTGTGTGTACCTGTAGTAAAGCCTGCAGTCTGGAAGGTTCCCAGTCTCTCAGATAGAAGAGGCAGTCTCTGGGATGATGAGCATGTAGTCCAGACACGCTGCACTCGTCCACTGCACAGGTCTGATGTGAAGTGACATAAGAAGAGACCACACATGTCAAATGTTCATCCCCTCTGCACTAACCTTAGGGTGCATCCATACCAAAGTTGTTTGAAGCAGTTATCTCCTTGCATGTGTGGTCAGTTATGGATAGACAGTTATGGGTCATTCCAGGCAGCACAGTATTTATATTATTAGCAAAGTATTTCAACTTTAAAGACAGTTAATTCCCAATTATTTTGAAGAAGCAGTTTGTAGCATGAACATGGGAATTTTGTCTTTGTGAATGTGTATTTAATTTATTTATTTTTGTCTACTATTCTTAAAAGAAGTATAAATAAAAATGCATGTGTTTATTTATTCCATGAATCCATAAATTTGTATGTAATTGAGTTACAGATGAAAAACTTCACTTGTTACCCAGTCACCTTAACTGTAAAAAGTGTATTTGAGCTACTGATAAATGCAATGTCCCAGCAAAAGGCACAGAAAAAGACTGCCAGCTGGTTAACAAGGTTGGACACTGTAGAGCTCATTGGCAAGCGTCAATCTTACGGCCTATCATCGAATCAACTTCAGTCGGGCGTCTCAACAGCATCACAGAACTGAGTTGTTTTCATCACAGCCCAGCATCTGACTGTGACTGATTACAATATTTGCTTCTACTTTTACTATCTTATGAAGATCGAGTAGGGATACTGCAACATGTTAATCTCATGAATTGCCACAAAACTAACATAACTTTAGAATGTGATGGGTCAATTCCTCAGTTTCCTTAACCTGGAATAAACTGATGATTTTTCTTCCAGATATATGGCTAAAAAACTTAAAATTAAAATCTAAACAAAACATTCACATCAGGGTTTGAACAGGTTAAAGAATTGTGTGATTACAGTCAAGTTACAGGTTTACATCAGTGTAGAAAGCTCCATTTCTCTGTGAGAGATGGAGCCCAGAGTTTAGAGATTCAAAAACAATGGACAGATACACATGAATTCAAACAAAATCATCATATTTAACATTTTATGGAAAATACTTTTCAGGGTTTTTTTGATGCAGTGAATAATGAAATGCCATCTTTTGCTTTAATGCATTTAAAAATCTGAGCAAACAATACTGCAGCACCAAGACATCAGACTTCAGTCAGCTGCTTCAGTCTTCAGTAAAACCCAGTGTACCAGTTCCACTGGAGCACCATGTATAACAGATGAGGTGGTGGCTTTGGGCCATCACACGTTTCTCTACACTTCCTTCAATCCTTTCTGTTTCTGAGGATTACCTGGGGTTTGCACTTGTGGTGAATCCTCTGAGGTTTTTGGGATGAAGCCTTCTCTTGATCCTTAACATGGAAACACGTCTGCCTACATCTTGGAGAGCATTCCTGATTAGCTGTGCAGTGATATGTTCTTCTTCACCACAAGACTTGTATTCCTTGATCTGCAAGTTCCTCTGACATTTGTACACCTGCCAACGGTTGAGTCTGGCAAACCAAAAATTTTAATATCCCTATGATAGATTTTTTTTAAGCCTCATAATTTTCTTTTTCATTTGTTTTGTCACCTTGACACTACACATATTGAAAGACAACTTCCCCTAAATCCAAATAGCAGCTCTCAACAACACACAGCCAAGAAATTTTTAGTTGGTAAATGTCCAATTATTGAACATTTCTCTCTACACTGATGTATGCATGTTGAATGTGATGACGCTAAGAGCCTAAAGAACAGAATCTGTGTAACTGTCAATATGCTTTAAGTCTGGGCTGTATCTGTATTAGGTGAACCATAGACTGACAGAAATTCCGTTTCTCCGTTTGTTCAGATAAATTCCATCAATTTCTGGAGAAATTATGGTGGAATTGCTGGCTTCTGTAAAAGCTGATATCAAACTGCTTTGGTGGCTGCTAAAGTAAGGCAGAAGTTAGGCTTCACTGCTGGAAACTAATCTGAACTGTTGTCCTTGATTTGTGTAAAAGTAGAGGAACATAATCAGGGACACTCTGCAATTCTGGCATTAAATCCAGGAAATTGGACTTAGGCCAAATGTGGTCTTTTAATTAAGATACTATATATTTTCACAATTACCATCATATACCACTACTGTAGTTACAGTTTATATTCAGCAAACAGTATGTTTCAATTTGTCAGTTTTCCCTCTATTGCCTTTTTTTCGAGGGCGCTTTCTTTAAAAGTAGAAAAAAAATGTAATTTAACATAAAATACATTGCCAAAAATGTATCCTGATAAGTAAGAGTGATATGTGGACTAATAAAAATACAATACTGTCTCTATTACTGTTTGTTTATAATTGCACAATCCTGAGGACAACAGTATATGTCAGACTTACAGTGTGGAAAGGGTTGTTGCAGCCACTGCAGAACTGGTAACGACACTGTGAGCAGCAGAAATGCATGCAGCCTCCTTTAGACAGCGCATACTGAAAGCGGCAGTTAGGACAGGCTGAAGCAGGGGAGGACAGTAAGGTTGTGAATGGAGAGTCAGAGGAAGAGGGAAAACAAAGAGAAGAGGGAAGTGTCATTACATTTAGGGTAATTACAAATAGGTAATGTAGAACACAGTACAAATATAATATGAATATACAAGTAAGCAGACAGTGCATAGATAAGACCTTCATATTTCACCTGAGCACCACGTCTCTGTTATGATCTGTATCAGTCTGGTTTCTGTTTTGTTAGTATATTTTCCCTGGGGGTTACAGCTCCCTCTTGTGTTCTCCCACATTGTTAATCATGTAGTTAACTCCCTGCACCTGTGTCCTGTTTGCTCGTTACCTTCCTCATGTGTATTTATACCCCAACACTTCAGTTCACCAGCTGTCAGAATGTGACCAGTTAATTCTGTGATGACAGTCCTGTATGCCAGCTTGTTCTGTTTTTGTGGGACACACTTTGACTGACCACTGTTTCTTGCCTTAGCCCTTTTGGATTTGTCTGTGATTTCCCTGGTTTTGACCTTGCCTGTCCGACTACGATTTTGGTTTTTACTTCCCTGGTTTTTCGACTGTGCTTACGGACCTCGACTCTGTTTTTGGGATCTTGGGTTTTGGAATTGTTTACTGTGGATTTTGGACTTGAATCAGGACTGAATATAGGTTATTGCTTTCTACGACACTGACTTGTGACTGGTTGCTGTACTGATCCTTACAGTTTCAAGCTTCAACTGACCTGACCTACCCTACCCACTGAATTACTAAATTACTTGACTGACTACTGACTATAATGCCCAAACTGACAAAACAATATCTGATATGAAATGTCTAATGACAGCACATGCTTATAACCTGCCTGGGTCTTAATCTACCTGGGCAGGCCACCTAAAGAGAGAATAGAGTTTTATATGGAAGCTTTACTCTATCTCAAACTGTATAAACAATATAGTATAATAATATTTAAACCCTGGTATGGTATGAATATGTCTATAATCAAGTACTTCTTGGTCCTACAAGCTGAAAGAGTCTGCTCCGTCCCTTTTTAGACATGAAGAACATTCACCTTTCTGCCACTCTCTCAACAGAACAGAT
This sequence comes from Psettodes erumei, assembly GCA_016785225.1. NCBI lineage: Eukaryota > Metazoa > Chordata > Actinopteri > Pleuronectiformes > Psettodidae > Psettodes > Psettodes erumei. The sequence continues at coordinate 1,021,787 of JAFBJZ010000647.1, forward strand.
GCAGAGAGAAGTGTGCCGCAAGATCAAGGAACAGTGCAACAGAATAACTTTTGTGGTTAAAGTATCTAAGTTTTTACAACAAATTGGCAGATCTGGTGGGTGGATGAAGAAGTGGCAACCCACCACGTCGTCACCCATTGGTTTGTGAACTGCAGTTTTAAAACCTTGTGTTTCGCAATTCGGCCGACACCATCTTGGCATTTTGTAACCATATTTGGAATGCAGGGTGGAGATGGAGAGGAGCGAGGGGTTGATCTGACTGCTGACCTATCTGTCTGACTAGCTCACCCTAGTCAGACCAGCATGAACTGATGAAGCCTTTTGGATAACAGACAAAACATCTTCAAAGTTCTACAAAGTAAGTCCAGTTGAGTTCAACTGAGCACCTGTGTTTCATCACCCAATCAAGAATACAAATCCGGGCAGTACTTAAGAACAGTGATTTCATCTAGACTCCAAGAGATCGTTCTCTTGTCTTGTGAGCTAATTCTGGATCTGCTGGTCTGTCTCCATATTCAGTTCTCTAAAAAGGACTACAGTTATATAGTCAGCTGTGTGTGCGTTTTGCTCACTGATGCCGTTGTCTCTGAGGTATCCAGCCAGTCCCTGCCTCTGATACTCTGGATCATTTTCTCTCTTCCATGACTGGTACTGTTCACAAGACAGCCCTGCATGCTGAGACTCCCACTGCAGAGACAATACAGAAACATACATATGTTGTGTCTTTTTCTCTCATGAACTCTCAACACTATAATCAGGCTACAATCCAACTAAAGGTAAGCACATTTCTATCCGTAACTTTTTAGGGTAATTTAAATTTGCTCACTAAGTTTATTATGAACTATACGTTACTAGTTCAGTTACCCTAAAATTTTAGAAGGTGTCGCACACTTTGATTGTATGTTCATTAAAATTGCAAAGATTAATTGAGATAGATAGGCACACGTGCTTGTGTAAGGCATGTTTAAAAGTCCAAAGCCCTTCAAGCAAATTAGTCAATTATGAGTTGAGTTTGTAATGACATGCAGTGTATTCAGTTTAACTAATCTGAGGATTATGTGACACTCTGAGTCCTGGCTGTTTGTATTGATGCAGAAAATTCTACTCCTGTCAGCAGTCAAGAACATTTATCAAACATTTTATACAAAGCCAAATTATTGGATATTTAGATGTCTGTTATTTTGCCCATCCCATTATACCAGCGCAGATAGGCTAAATAACAGAAACACCTCTCTGTATAATGCAACACAGTTCAACAGCACTACTACAACAACAGTAGATCCTCCAAAAGAAACCATATAGTTGAATCAACATCACATTTAAACATTTTGGAAAAAAAACTGAACATCAGAAATGTCATGAAAGGAGGATTTATTATTTTCAATGAGGGTGGACTGTATTTGTTTTAACTAAGGGGACTTAAAATATTGTACTGAATTTATCAAAACAAGAAGATAACATTCTTCCGTTGAATTCAGAAGAATGGCACACTAAAAGATCCTTTTAGTGTACACTCCAATCAAATGAAACTTTTGTCCAAGTCTGAAATGTCTCTATTTTTGTCCATTTCTTTTTTTGTGTGTGTGTGTGTTTTAGTAGGTTTGTGTCTGTATATTGTCAAAGTATGTATCATAGTTGTCGTCATTACTAATACCATCTCATTCAAAAGGGTTTGAGGCTTTCTTTTATTTCTGTCAATTTTATATGAAATTATCTTAGATGTCAATTCTATAATTCTCTATTTGCTATATAGAACAATGTTTAATCACACTTATTGGACACAACTAATGAATTAAGATTGTGTGTGAGGTCTGTTAAACCCTATTACAATTGTAGTTCCTCTAATCTTCAAGCTTCAGTTATAGTTTTATTTTTGAAAAATTCAAAACATTTGGCTATACCTTTTTTTTAATGACTGGGGGAGAAGAAGGATACAAACAGAGCAAAATCAATAAGATTTGTGAGAGATTAAACACCAAAGATATGAAACAGAAAGAGAGGGAGATCAAGATGACATCAGAGAGACAGCATACTTACAATACTTACAGGCTTTTTACAATGAGCGCAGAAACTGTTGCGACACTGAAAACAGGTAACCTTCAGCTGCTCTCCATCATAGATAAACCCATATGAACACTGAGGAGAGCAGTGGAGGAGAGGAAAGAAGAAGCAAAGAAAGGAACCCTTTATAAAAGAAAGTTATTAACTTATGAATACATATATTGTGTTTAAGTGTCATTTAGCCACATTCAATTTTTCAAAAAAATTACTTGAATATTAAAAATAAACCAGTACTGTTTCTGCCAATGTTAACACTTTCAGGTCAAGAAAATTCTTCCTTGTGTTTAAGTGAGTTGTGCTTGTTTAAAGAAATAGAGAAGTGTTGGATATGCAGCTATTCATTTATTAAGTCAAATTTTATATCCCTTTTGAAACTGAATCCAGTACTATTTTAAATGTAAAAGCGCCAAAGGGCCAAGTAGTAGGCTTTGGGAGGACAGACTATGTGGGCATCCTCAACTGCTACTTTGGTTCATGTAGCTGCAGTGTTGCAAAAGGGATGACAGTCAGTATAGATATTAAGGTGTGACTCAAAACATTCTTCAGGAGGTCATATAGTTGTCTGGACGGCTCAGAGTGATGCCCATGCACCATGGTACATCGATTTTTGAATCATCATTAAACATCATGGGGAAAAAAGAGATTGTTGAAGCAAATAATTGCATTGGTGTGACATCTATAGGGTCCTAATTACTTGGAGGATGTTTAGTTAAAGTAGTATCAAAGAGTGACATGCCAGAAAAGTTCTGACATGTCTATTCCCCCCACAATGTCTAAGGCCCAATATCAACCAGAACACTAACAACTCTCTTTGCATTGCCTCATCTGAAGCACCCTCAACCTTTCTGTGTGTTCGCTGCCGTGCACCAGAATACCACTGCTTGCACTGGTTGTTGCGTTGCCAAGAAAATAGAGCCCTTACTGCTACTAAAGTAGTACTTCAAGCACTGTTTTAAATATTGCACTATATTTTCTTTACCATCATTTTTTTGGCAAGAGTTACCCATTTTGTACTCACATGACAGCACCAGAGGAACTTGGGGTCCTTGATTAGTGCTTGCTCTGTTAGCTTCTTATGGAAAAGCTCATAGACCTCTGGCTCCAGACACTCTCGCAGCTAAAGCATAAAATACAACAATGCAACCTGGGAATAAGAATTTCAGCACCTGCTGCTTCTAGTTCTCTGAAAGTCCAATATTAAATCACTGAAGTGTTCTTTTCTAAGTCATAAAAGAGCCTACATACCAGGGATCTGATCTGAGTCCACAGAGATGAATGGGCTTATGGCAACACATTTATTATTTTTTTCCCCATTTTTCTACAGATAAAATACCTACATATACATACCATACCAGGGTCACATAAAAATCTACAAATAGTGGCTTTAATTACAACCTATGCAGTGAATAGGTTGAACAGGCCACATTTCTGTACTACTTTACGACACAAATCAATGACAAAAATATAAGCAAATGTTCACAACAATAGGTTAATTTTCTAAGAAAAAATATGTCTTAATTATGAAAAAGTTATGGAAAACCTGATTTGGAATTGTCTGTCTTCCAGAACTATATAGGAATACATGCCATGTATTTATTTGATGTTACTGACAACTAGTGTTGGACAGTATTGGTAATTAGTATTAGTTAATATTAGTATTAGTAATACCAGAAAAGTACTGCAATACCCTCCTGTTAAAAACCAGTATAGTACCCAATTTTATTTGTACTGGTACTTCTTGATGACAATGATGGAATATGTGCTGAATTGCATTAATGTGTAACCAGGCATAGTGGGTGTGCCAACCGTTTCTAGCTCTCATGTTGAAAAGCAATAACAGGGCTCTTGCCAACTAACTCCTAACCCTAACCCTAACTGTCCACAGGTTGTTGACAAAGGACATGCAAGCTACCAATAATTATACAATGATATAACTTTGATAATGTTAAAAGCAAGCTGTGTACTCCAACAGCTGTAAGATTAAAATATGTAGAGTGTATATACTGACAAGCCACAATACCAAAACCACCTGCCTAATATTGTGTAGGCCCCCCTTATACAATCAAAACACCTCTGATCCAACAAGGTATGGACTCCATAAGACCTCTGATAGAGTCCTGAAACTTTGCTCTGCTGCAGAATAAACTGCTCCATAAAAGAGACACGGTCTGCAGACAGTCCTCAGCAGAGGATGGTACAAATACAATTGTGTCACTGAATGTCAATAAACAGACTGTGTGGTAGGTGATTGAAAGGGTTAGTTGTCATTGTATCACCAAACGTCCAACAGCACCTGTCTCATAAGGACAAGCTGAATTTTGCTATGCCTGTTTCTGGTGTGACTTGACAACAACATTATTCTGCCACTGTAAACTGATATTACATTCATATCTACTACTTTTTGTTAATCTGCTTCCCTACCTGGATGTCCAGGGTGGAGAAGTAGCTGTTGAGGTGTTCAGGGTCATTGATGTTGGGCTCCCAGCAGACAGGACAAACCATATCTCTAATGTGTTTGTCCCTTACAGCAATGGTGAAGTGCTGCTGGAAACAACTACAGCACACTGAACACTGGCAAGATGTCAGAGACTGCATCTGAGAGAGAAGGTGAGGAAGTAGGACATGACTGAAGTATGCTTTAGTGCTACAGAAGTGATGGAAGCATTCACTGTTACTGTACCTTGCTGTGGGGGAAGACAGAGAGGCAGATGGGACACTCTTTAGCCAGCACTCTCTTGATAAACTCTCTGTCATGGGACTCTCGTACAGTCTGCACTACATCATCCAGTGAGTAGGGGGCACTGTGCTCTAGAAGCAGTGACAGTGCCAGCTCACAGCGACCCCAGCTTGGAAGATCATACACTGCTAGTAGCCTTCGACATATCCGCTGGAAGAGAGGAATGGAATTATATAGAAGAGGAAAGAGTTCAAATAACCACCCAGCAATCAGCCACAGCATCAAAAAACAGTGATCGGTGTACATCCATGATCTCTTTTGAAAGAAGAAGCATGGATCAACCCTGCTGTTTACTTAACATGTTGCATGATACTGCATAACTAACTTTTTTTCTCCTGTCTGCAGTGGATTACTTCCTGTATACTTCCATTCAAACATAGTTCTACAGAAACACCTTCTGACATCAAGAATTGCAGTGGACTCAACATTAGCACTGATAACTCCAATATTCACTTTGCTTTATGCCCTGGATGGTCTTCACCAACTCATGAGTTTATAAATGCACCCCTCTGTTAGCTGGTCTCCAACTGTTTCTGGCTTATCACAACCTCTGTCTGTTTACAGACAGAAGTTGTGATAAGGAGATGGAGAGACTTAGAGACAGAGCTGGAAGGAACTGTTCCAGCAACTGTCTAAGCAATGAGACTTTGAGAACTTTTCTCACCTGTTTGTCAGGGTGATGGATGTCTATAGGAGGTTCAGCCCTCTCGCTCCAAATGTGGTCATGGAAGGGCTCCAGAAAGGGCCGCTGCAGCAGGGCCAGGGCCCCTCTCACATCACCACCACTCTGTCTCAAAACCTCATGACAATGTGCTTCACCGCTAAAGCCCAAAGCATGCAGCTCCTTTACCTGAGACAGTAGGGTGAAGAAAAACAACATTGGGGAAAAAAAACACATTGAATATTATTGTGCATCTATAAACCTTTTATGGAAACATATCTGTCACCTTGTTGAGTCTGTCTCTCAGAGCTTGTCTGGCAGCTCTATCAGTTTCACCCTCCGCTGTCAGCCAGGCTTGCTTGGCCTCTGCTCCAGATAGCTGGACCACATGACTGTCTGTTTCTGCAAGGTACACCTTTTTCCAAGCATCCTCAGCAGGAGCTTCAGATGACCTATTCTGTGTTAAAGGACAGTTAATCAGTAAAAAAAACTTAACTGACAGCGACAGTCAGAGGAACATAAAGGCCTGATTTTTTATGATTAAACAGACTTTGATTAGTACAGAGTGAAGAATACTGACTGTGTGCTTTGTTGTGGTCTTGCCAGAAACAGAATAGAGAGAGGATGTTGCTACCAACATCTTGATCTGGTCTAACAACAGAGGAAGCTCTGTCTTTAACCAGTTGCAGGGCAGGATACTGCTGTTCCCAGCTACCCTTCTGCTTATGTACACCTCCTCTGGGCTCACTCCTTTCTTCTCCCCATCCTGACACAGACATAAAAGACTGATACATCAGAATACAGGCGACAAATGTAGTCTAGATCACAAGACAATGAAAGGTGATGCAAGCAACTTGCTCTAATCAGCTGAGTCAGCTTCAGCCCCTCCTCCTTCATCAGCCTCTGCCTCCAGGACTCCAGGTTCTCAGGGGCGGGCCCTTTTGGTTTAATCGGCAGAGCGGGGACCCGTCTGACGGGAGAGGGAGGGCGGAGCTTCACAGGCAGGGGTGCGGGCTCTGGACGAGCCAGGTCACACATATCACACACTGTGGCAGGAGAGTAGTTCAGATAGGTACAGAATTGACACACCCACTGGTTAGAGAAATAGAGAGAGAGAGAAAGTTAGAGAGACAGAGGGCACTCTCACAGACAAAGACTTCCTGCTGGCCAGGCTGACACACCCACTCCAACTTCACGCACTGAACCAGCCAAGCAAAAGCCAGAGGTGGAACTGCAGTGTACCAACACTGTCCCAAAAATATGGATCGATCAGCAGCATGGGTATCATGCAACTGTTGTGGAAATTGTCTGAAAAAGATAGCACTCTGGACACATAAAAGAAACTAGAAAGGGTTAAAGTATTAGAGTATATTGTAATTACAATAGGAGATCAACAATACCTCAGCACATGTGGTGGAAAGGAGGATCTCAAACTCACAACAGCAAAACATTCAACCTTTATAGCATCTTTAAAGGTCATGGTCTTTCATACTATTGGCTAGTTTCCCCAAAGTTAAAAAACATTCTTGTCCACTTGGCAAAATCCCAATCTGTGATGACCATAAATGCTCACACAGTTGTCCAACCTACACATGCATATGTAAGTAAGAACAGTGGCCTCATGCTGTGGTGCCAGTCAAATATGCAGCGTCTTCCTTTCGTGGTAACTCTGAGACACTGGTGTCACCTAAATCACAGGGAGGAGAAAGTGATCCCCTCAACAGAAACACTATTGTTGTGACTAGAAGTAACTCAGTAAGCAAGTTGAACAACTGACCATTATGAATTAATGATCAACTAATAATTTTCCTTCCACACAACAGCTACCGAAGTTAGAGCAGGCATGTCAAAACATTTTCAGGACACTGTAGATGGGCAGCACCAAGCAATACAAAGAGACAAGCAATAGCAAAGTGTTTAAATTATTCCTCAGAGTAAGAGTTTATAGATTACCCCTTCCTTCCTACAATTGAAATTATGTAAGGCATTTTATTTAAAATTGAAATTATGCCTACAAGAGATCTATAAATAAAGCTAAACTGAAACCACTGACAAACAATAAGAACCACTGGTTTGGCAAAGAAGTTAAAACATGAAGAAAACATGCTGGATAATGACATACAGTGGGGGAAATAAGTATTTGATACACTGCTGATCTTGCAAGTTTTCCCACTTACACAGAATGGAGAGGTCTGGAATTTTTATGGGGGTGGCACCACAATCAGGTACTGAGGTGCTTGGCACCAGCACTGGAGGACAGGAGAATTCAGTCAATGCTATTCCTCCATCTGCTCAGTCTACCCTCCTACATTTCTCACCTTTTGTCCATGGAGGGACAAAAAAGCAACCCAAGTCCTCACACCCTCCTGCATGCCTGCTGACAATAGCTAAGGACTGGGAAATGTGTGTCAACCTACATCAGAGACTCACCTTCCCACCTGAAATAGCACAGACCAACCTGTGTCCTGACCTTGTCCTATGGTCCAACTCCTGCCGCCATGTCCTCATTGTGGAGCTCACAGTCCCATGGGAAGACTCCATTGATGAGGCTTTTGAAAGGAAAAATCTGCAATATGCTGACCTAGCAGCTGAGGCAAAGGAACAGGGATGGAAAGTTAGGGTGTGTCCAGTGGAAGTGGGCTGCAGGGGATTTGTGGCGAGGTCCACCACAATGCTCCTCAAGGAGGTTGGCATTAGAGGGCAGGCCCAGTGTAAGGTCATCAAAGATCTAGCCACCACCGCTGAAAGAAGCAGCCACTGGCTGAAGCGGAAGGATGCTGCATGGGCTGCTAAATGACCTTTTCTCACTATGCGACACACACCCTAGTCTTATCAGCCAATGGTGGGCATGCCTTGGCTGAGAGTGTATTGTGATAAACGGCCAAAACACAAAGCTGGGGTACACAACTGATTTATGTATCGCATGAGTGAAGAACATCATGGTCTTTAGGAAGCCACCCCACCAAGAGGCTGTGCGGATGTCACCGCCAATATAAAGCAATTGCTGACTTAGTGCTGACCAAGCAGGGACTGTAATACCCAGTGTTTTTGATTTGATTTTTAAATTATTGATTTGCATTTTATTGCATGAAATAAGGATTTGATTACCTCCCAACCAGCAAGAATTCTGGCTCTCACAGACCAGTTAGTTTGTCTTTAAGTTGTCTCCTATTCTCCACTCATTACCTGTTTCAATTTGTTATCTGCATAAAAGACACCTGTATATATATATATATATATATATATATATATATATATATATATATATATATATATATATCAATAAGACTCTGACCTCTCCAACATGGGCAAGGATTTAAAATCCTGCAACTCAGGCAAGGTCCCGCTGCTCAAGCCAGCACAGATCCAGGCCCATCTGAAGTTTGCCAATGACCATCTGGATGATCCAGAGGAGACATGGGAGAAGGTAGATGAGACCAAAATAGAGCTTTTTGGTTAAAACTCCACTTGATGTGTTTGGAGGAAGAAGAAGGATGAGTACAACCCCGAGAACACCATCCCAACCATGAAGCATGGGGGTGGAAACATTGTACTTTGGCGGTACTTTTCTGCAAGGGGACAGGATGACTGCATCTGATTTGAGGGGAGGATGGATGGGGCCATGTATCGTGAGATTTTGGGCAACAACCTCCTTCCCTCAGTAAGAGCATTAAAGATGGGTTGTGGCTGGGTCTTCCAACATGACAATGACCCAAATCACACAGCCAGGGCAACTAAGGAATAGCTCCGTAAGAAGCATTTCAAGGTCCTGGAGTGGCCTAGCCAGTCTCCAGACTTGAACCCAATAGAAAATATTTGGAGGGAGCTGAAACTTTGTGTTGCCCATTGACAGCCCCAAAACCTGAAAGATCTCGAGAAGATCTGTATGGAACAGTGGGCCAAAATGCAACCCTGCTGCAGTGGAAACGTCTGACCTCTGTAATTGTAATTGTTTACAATTACAGATGTTTCCTGCTTTGTTTCTGTGCCAAATATTAAGTTCTCTTTTTCTATTGTATCAAATACTTATTTGATACAAAAATGCAAATTGATAATTTAAAAATCATACAATGTGTTTTTCTGGATTTTTTGTGTACCTGTGTACCTAGTGTACCTATGATAAAAAAATTAGACCTCTCCATTCTTTGTACGTGAGAAAACTTGCAAGATCAGCAGTGCACCAAATACTTATTTTGCCCACTGTAACCTGAAACACAAAAGACACCTTCAGTCTTGTAAAACATTTATGATTTATGGTAAAAAACAAAACAAAACCTTTTAGAACCAAAAAGGCAAACCATACACTTAAACAATTATGCGTACATGCATACACCTTGTATAATCTAACTCTTTTGGAACCAGTGGAACTCTGTCAGTTTAAACCTACGAACCTGGTCACAAGGTGGAGACCACCAGGAATGGATGCGCAAATTGAGCAAATACTTGGAAAAACTACAAAATAAGGAGCTGACCATCAAAGACAATCTTGGCTCTTTGATCTTCCCAATTCTATTGCTAATTTGAAAACAAAATTGAAGACCCTTTTAGTGCATAAAAAGCATAAAAGGCCTGATGGAATTCTAAATGAATATTGGAATACAGCACAGAAAAATTCCATTTGGCTATTCTTCAAAGTTTATAAAGCAAGTAAATTAGATATAGCCACTTAAAGAACTGACTGGTATTCAGCATTCAGACTGGAAGTCCAGCTCTAATTAGTGTCAAACTTCCTCCAAATTTAGCTGCATAACAGCTCCTATCAAGGCAATTATTGGGAAGGTATGGAACCTATAAAATTACTTGTTGCAAATATTCCTAAAACCTACAGCTGCAAGAACCGGTTTGTGTGGGTGAGGGGAAACAGCAGACATGGCTGAGATATATCTGTTTCTATACTAGGAGGAGGAGCAAAGAAGAATGTTTGCACATGATACTTAACAATAAAGACACTGCAACAAAGTCATTTTTGTGTATTTACCATGCTTAAAGCCGGTTGGCAGTGTTCTAGTGTTACTAATGTTGAAACCCTTGATGTTCCAAATAATTAAGTTAAAGCGTAATCTAAAACTAACAAAACAAACAGCACCTTTCATGTTAAATTACCATAGAATGTGTTTCACTGTCCTTTAAATGAGAGGATTCTGTGTGTAATATCTGTCTGAGACCTGCTGTGATGTTATAGCCCCTGAAATTTAGTTTTGCTAAATGAAACTTACCTAACTATATAAGCAACAATCAAAGCACATCATCCTTAGGAGTGGGTGTTATTTAATGAAAGAAGTTCATATAGGACCTTGTCCCTCACAATATGAGGGGAGTGAGAAAAAAAGACAAGAGGAAGGCACACAGTGGGAAGAAAAAAAATCTCTATAATCAGTTATAATATCTATGAAGATTCTCAGTCATTGTCAAGGCTGAAAGAGTTCTGTAAGGCAACTGGCAACAAATCTCAACTCCAGTTGCCTTACAGAACTCTTTCAACCCATCAGTTATAATATTTTTGGTTAGCCCGTCCCTCTTCTCTCCATGAAAGTTAAGAAGGCTTTTCCTAATTGAGTGAAATATTTTGTTCCATTCCCTGTTCTCCAGCTATTACTATATGTTGCTGATAAGGTTGTCCATCTCCTGCTGCCTCTCTAACATAACCGACAACAATGTAAATGAAAATGAAAATGAAAAAATGTACACCCTGAATGAAAGGCCTTTCCACTTTCACAGTCCAAATTTATAACACTGCATTATTTCCTAATCATTTCTCCATAAGGTTCCTGGAAAGTATTATTTGTTTTGGTATTAATTCAAATATAAAGACTGAATGGGGTTAGGGTTAGATAAATGACTATAAGAAAAACTAAGGTTTGATCACTCCAAAATAAGGTATTGTAACTTTCTTGAATTGCCCTCTCTGTAGTGGATGCAACTAAATTGTGTTTTTTTTGTCTTTTAATTAAGATGCATTACTTCTCAATATGATTTTCAAGATTCTTCATCAATGAATTTGGGTTAGAAATGCTTAACTGTAGACATTCTGCAGACTCAGACACCGTCTCTTTACGGCCTTATTTGACTTGTCTGGGAGGTGTAGCGAAATTGACTGCAAAATACAAAACTGGGATAATAAGGTGCGGTAAAGGTGATTAAACTGAAACACTGGAACTTAAAAACAAAGTATTTCAATTATAATTAATTAGTTTTGGGCATTTACTTGATTGGATTAAGATAGAAATCATTGGCTAACAAGATTAACAGTCTACCACCATAGTAGCACTGCTGGAAGGCTGTAAATAGTTTTCACCTGATAATGGAAGCAATGGAAAAGCACTTCCAATTTATCCAATTTATTAAATGTCACTACAAACCACTCTACAGCTGTTGAGACATTCATGGTGAACTAGTCTGACTCACCCAATGTAGAATGTGGGTATGGCCACGGCTTTCTCCTCCACTACTGTTATTTGCCTGTTATTGTCTCCCACATGCTGAAACCTTTTAGGTTTAGAAATGAAGAATTGTTTCTCATGGTGTGACTGTTCACAATGATGGGACATAATATTCATTTCATATTGTTGATATGATATGTCTAAACTATACAAACTAAATGTAATTTAGTTAAAGGCGTTTTTGAATGTAGGCTGCATATGGTCAGCTTGTTTTGACAGCATTTAACTTTCTATATATAATTTAATTCTATATTTCTTAGATTTACTACATGTTGAAACACAATTATGAAATGCTTTTTTTAAATTTAAAGTCAGTTTTAACCTTTTTTCAACTGTAAATCACCAAAATCACATGGCTGTTACAGGACTGTGAGGTTACAATCATAGCCATATAAATGTGTTGGATTTATATTTTCATCCTCTGCTGCCAACAGCACTTTGTCTGCATCAGTTTAGAGCTAAATAAATTAATCTAACAAACTAGATTTCAGCTTAAGTATTTATTAAGAAAAGAGTATTTTCTGTAAGTCAGACTGCTGCTATTGTTGTTTACAGATGAATTTGCATTGCCAAAAATAAACTTTCTGCTCCACTGGATTAAAATGAAGGCTCTGCTCTTTTTTATCTGTTTCCATGTGAATCGTAGTATCGGAGCTCCATTGATGATGGCTTTTTTATTCACCATGCACGTGCTGAATTCAAGAGTTATTTGAACTAACTCAGATTACCTGTTCCAGAACTGAAAACTTTGAGTTTCCCATCTCAGGGTTCAGCTTGTTGATCAGAGTTTGATAAACTTGGTTTCTGGAATACCCGGTGCTGGATAAGCATTGTGTGTGCGCGCGCACACACACACACACACACACACACACATACAGTTAACTGACCTGGCTGTCGGGGTCACCTGGCATGCCCAGCACTGGTGCTGTGGGTCTTGGGGGGGTGATGGGTGGGTGTGATGGTGTCACTGGAGGTCGTGTGGCCAAACGAGGTCTTTCACACACCTCACATAGAATGCTGCTGACTGCATTCACCATGGTACAGCTCTTACACTGCCACTCTGAGAAGGATACATTGACACACATAATTTTTTTAAATAATAATGTTCAGGCTGTTAATAATTCCGCTGTCACAGGTTCCAGAATGGGAGGATCCAAAATGCGGACAGAGGCAGACAGGCTCTGATGTGCAGTGCAAATAACCGTGAGCCCAAATAAAGGCAAAGGCAAAGCACAAAAACTTACTTTTCATAAAGAAACAACAACATCCAAAGTTGAAATATTAAGTGCACTGGACAGGAACAAAAGGACAGCAGAGCAAAAACAGAGAAACTGAAATGGACCAGCAGGGTCCATTACACCAATCAAGTCTATAAAATAAAAATACAGTTGCAAGAAAAAGTATGTGAACCCTTTGGGATTACTTGGATTTCTGCATAAATTGGTCATAAAATATGTTCTGATCTTCATCTAAGTCACATCACTAGACAAACACAGTCTGCTTAAACTAATACCGCACAAAAATGACAAGTTTTCATGTTTTTATTGAACACAACATGTAAACAGTCACAGTGCAGGGTGGAAAAAGTATGTGAACCCCTAGGCTAATGACTTCTCCAAGAGCTAATTGGAGCCAGGAGTCAGCCAACCTGGAGTCCAATCAATGTGATGAGATTGGATGTGTTTGTTAAAGCTGCCCTGCCCTTTAAAAAACAAACACCAGTTTTGAGTTTGCTGTTCTCAAGAGGCATTGCCTGATGTGAACCATGCCTCGCACAAAAGAGTTCTCAGAAGATCTACGATCAAGAATTGTTGACTTGCATGAAGTTGGAAAGGGTTACAAAAGTATCTCTAAAAGCCTTGATGTCTTGATGACTGTCTACAAATGGAGAAATTTCAGCACTGTTGCTACTCTCCCTAGGTGTGGTCATCCTGTAAAGATGTGAGAGCACAGCACAGAATGCTCAATGAGGTGAAGAAGAATCCTAGAGTGTTAGCTAAAGACTTACAGAAATCTCTGGCACATCCTAACATCGTTGTTGACAAATCTACAATAAGTAAAACATTAAACAAGAATGGAGTTCATGGGAGGACACCATGGAGGAAGCCATTGCTGTCCAAAAAAACATTGCTGCATGTTTGAAGTTTACAAAAGAGAACCTGAATATTCCACAGCACGACTGGCAAAATATTCTGTGGACAGATGAAACCAAAATTGAGTTGTTTGGAAGGAACACACAATGCTATGTGTGGAGAAAAAAAGGCACAGCACACCAACATCAAAACCTATATGGTGGAGGGGGCATCATGGTTTGGGGCTGCGTTGCTGCCTCAGGGCCTGGACGGTTTGCTGTCATCGACGGAAAAATGGAGGAGGGTCAAAGGAGGGTCAACCAGTTATTAAATCCAAAGGTTCACATACTTTTTCCACCCTGCACTGTGAATGTTTACATGTTGTGTTTAATAAAAACATTAAAACATGTAATTTTTTGTGTGGCATTAGTTTAAGCACACTGTGTTTGTCTAGTGATGTGACTTAGATGAAGATAAGAACATATTTTTTGATCAATTTATGCACAAATCCAAGTAATCCCAAAGGGTTCACATACTTTTTCTTGCAACTGTATACACCATTACACATTAAATATTATAATCAAATATCCATTTATCCATCCATTTGCTATACTAGTTATCGACTATCGAGTTGAATTGTGGGGATGCTGGAACCAACCCCAGCATACATTGGGTGAGGGTGAGACCTGTGACCTGTCCAGGGTGAATACACCCTGGACAGGTCACAGGTCTGTCACAGGGCTGACACACAGAGACACACAACCACTCATACTCAGTCACAGCTACAGGCAATTTAAAGTCTCCATTCAAGCTAATCTGCATGTTACTGATTAGGAGAGCCCCCTGGAAAAAACCCACACAAGCATAAGAAGAATGTGACCCTCCTGAACTGGGGATCAAACCAAAAACCTTCTTGCTGTGAAGCAATAGTGCTAACCACTGCACAACCAAATATTGCTGTCACGATTTAAGTTACAAACCACATTGAAAATCACCATAATATACTGCACACAAAGCAACCTCTGAGAATGAATTGTTTGACATCAGGAATATTCAGTGAAGAGTCGATGCCACCAATTTATACATGTATTTGCCTTTTTTACACTTTAAATGTCAAGGAGGAGGAAAATAGAAAGTAGTAGAAAAAAGGAGGGGAGATTACTGGAGCTGTGAGATGCAGCAACACTGACCTGTGATGGTAGCAGCCTGAGAGCCATCTATTTTAGAGCTGATGGATTCCAAGCGAGGGCGTTCACATTCCTCACACAGCACACCCTGAATAGAGTTGACTTTGGTGCAATGAAGGCAACACCAGGTGGAGGAACTGAAACAGGGAAACAGGGAGTGACTATTACAGGGAGTGACTATGTGACACACCATAGGTAGGTTGGGAAAGAGAGCAGCTGTGCAGTGAATACGGTGACTCCTCCTGCATACTGCACAGGTGCTGAGACCTTATACCTCAAAAGTTGAAGGTCCAATTGTTCAATGAACCTCGGAATGAGGTGTAACTTGAAATTGACTGAGAGGTAATCAGACTGAATACAGACTGTTGTCCAGTGGGATTAGATGATTCCCAGTTCACGTCAACCCAGAATTACTGATCCTGACCTGTGACCTCTGCTCCTGTTTTTGGATGCTGATGAGGATGATGAGGGTACTGAGACAGCTGTTCGAAGGTGGCTGGTCCTTCCAGGATAGGAATGTAACAGTCTGTCACATTCTGAGCAGAGGCCCTGGAGGCAGGTGAGGCAGTGGGCAGAAATTCGGAATATTCCACAGATAGTGCAATTCTCTGAAAAAGAGATAACAATACACTGTACCAAACACTGTCACATTATTTGGACCTGGTCACTGCAAAATAAGCTGTATTTTGCTTTAATATATTTGCACTTGTCAAATTTGTAACTTTAATATACCATTCGCAAATCCAATGTACCAAAACAGTGTGTTGTTTCATATCATGTATATTCTTCTCTAGTCCATTGTGGTTTTATGTGTCTTGATGCATCAGGATTTACCAATGTCAATTTTCCCAAAATAGCAGCCATTTTTATAATATTACATTTGTGGATTGGCATATCCAGGCTGCTCTACATCAGTTTTCACTTGTTTTGCTATGGATAATCAAATGACTTGAAGCTGTGTAACACCGCCCTTGTGAGCCTTCTTAACTGGAAAAATATTCCAAAAAACAGCTTTCCTTTTATTTTTCCTTTTCAGCCCAATGTGGCTGTTGTAAAGCTGCACAAGTTTGGATTTTCCAAAAAAAGATCTAATGAAAAGTCTCTGTACATATACTGTAGGTTCAACACACAGTATAGCTTAAGAAGGCTATACTGTCTATAGAATACATCATTATTGATTTTAAAATAAGGAGGAGGAGAATGAAATTTAAATTAAACACACTCTGCCCATGCATCATTTGATATGCATCAAGTGAAGGCCATGGCATGAACGGACAAGTGTTCCGGACAATGTGCAAGAGAGTTGTCATGTATCAGTCCTGGGAAATAGAACAGTGGATGCCCTGATGTCAATACATGGCGAGTCGTTGGGCCTGTAAGAAAAAAATAAGGGTTCTATTCTCCTCAACCCAGCAGTGTGCTGCAGAGCACAGTCAAATGGATCCTGCCAGTGTGCCAGAACTCAAATATACTGATGAATCCTGAAGACTGAAACACAGAAGGAAACTCATTTTTAAGATGAATTAATTTTTGATTGCAATTTAAATAGGCAGTGGTCCTTTGCTCAAGTTTTCCATGTGGAACTTTGCTCTAGATGTGTCATACAATGATCCTTAACCATCTGCCATTAAATACTTTGAATGCCCTGAATGTAGAGTGAAAGTAAAAATTAAAATGCTGTTTATTAATGTTGTATTTCTCTATTTCTAAATTTATTGATAAGATTTCCTTTGTTTACCTGTTCTACATGGAAGACTAACAGTTTACAATATGTTAATCTTGTATCTTATCTTCATATTACAACATGGCCTAAATCCTTGTATGAGCTGCAAATAAATAAGAGTTTTCAGAAACACCCTTTTGTCTTTGGAGACCTGAACAGTTTCCATCATATCATATTGATCAACACAGTCACAGTTCTACCTGCATTCTAATTGAATTTGTAGAGCTCCAAGTGTTACTTTGGCCAGACTAGTTAAAAAGATGATCAAATGCAGACATTGCCCTGGGTGCCTGGTGTTTTGGATTGTGTTGTTGTTGTTGTTGTTGTTGTTACAGCAGAAACTGTAGATTCAGTAACAATTAAAATGAAATGGTTAAAGAGCACATGCATGCATGTTTCTAATTGCTAAAGTCAAGAAGTTTCAGTGTGTTGGAACAAAAAAACAAACTGCTAAGACTAAACCAAGTAGTCACTGCAGTAACACTGTTATTTCCCTCCTCACCTGGGTGTTTGGTTGATGAGGTGGAAAAGACCTGAATGGACCTGAGATGATGGCGGTTGGAGGACAGAGAGTGACCATGGTTGCTCTCCCTGGAGGAGTGGCGGTGGATGGGGAAGGCTAGAGACTTGGCATGACCATCTGAGTGGCATGAAGTAGAGGAGGAGTAGTAATCGACAGCATCAGTGTTGAGACCTACATCCTAAGAGGAGAAAAGAGTGGCTGAAAGCTGCCTTTAAGAACCAGCAGAGATCACAATAAACTTTAGAATAAGAAATGGTTCATTCAGTTTACACAGTACCAGGACAACAGCATTAACAGCATAATTATATGACTGGTCTTAGCATTAATTCCATGTTAAAAGCAGCGGTTACTGTGATTAAATAATGCATCTGATATAAATGTACAGACTTCACCACAAGAAAGAAATTAAATTTTTTTATTTTAAAACTGACAAAATTAATAAAGGTGGAGGTGGAACTCTTTCCTGAGTGCCTGGTTTCTTTCTTATGATGAATTTTGGATGAATGTCTGGTGAGCTGGACTACATTAAGTTTGGATGGTGAGGTTAGACTAAATTAGTAGCAGGACAATATATTAAAATTTTCTGTCTTACAGGAAACAAATTACCATGTTTGAGGTAAGAAAGTTGCCTGTGCTAGCATGTACTGTATGAATGAAAAAAAGGAAAGATGTTCAAATTATTATTTATCCCTGCAGGGCAATTGTGTCTCATGTCTCATGTATAGTAAACCATCCTGGTATCCGTCTATAGAGAGCAGTGCAGCATGTGATTCAGTGTTGATTTAGACCATACTATAGTCTTTAAAATCAATCATATCAAACGTGTAACAGAAGAGATAAGTGGTATTACAGACTCTACCTTGTGCCTGAGTGTAGGAATGACTCTCTCATAGAACTCAGGGTGAGGGTGAGCCTCCTGGAATCAAACCAAATAATAGGTTTTTATCAATGATCTTTATTTGGGGCCTGTACCTATGTATATACATGTACAAGAGCAGTCCTGCAGAATAAAGAAAATTACTTTATGACCACTAAAATCATCCTCTGTAATGATTACAAAAACATTTACTGTTTCACACTGACATCAGATTTCATTTGCACTGTTTTGTAATGTCAAAGCTCCAAACAAACTAACTTGTGTCAAGATAGTTAGAATAGCTATTTTGAAGCTGCAGCTGCACACACACCTCAGATAACCTATGTACTTCAAAGTGTATTGGGTCTGTCTGTTTCATTTTATACATTTTTCTCCCTGTAATAATTTAAACACATAATATTTAGAGTTTGTGCTTGCCCCCCCCAACACCACCTCTTTCTCCTGTCTCTCATGTCTCTCACCCCCTTCGTTCCCCTCTCTCCTCATTTCTGTCCTCCAAACCCAAGATGATGGGATGAGGCATATGGCCGCCCACTCTGAATCCAGTTCTGTTGGGTTTCTCACTATAATATTGTAGGGTGTTCACCTTACTGTCTAAAGTGCCTTGAAATAATATCAGTTGTAAATTGGTTCTATTAAAATAACACTGAACTGGATTGAATTGGTCATAGTCCAGATTTGAGTTTCACTAATGTCATGCATTCCTATTTTTGAAGATTTATATGGGCCTGTCCTTTCAGTTGACTTAATACCAGCTGCTATGATACAACAGCAGTCCTTTGATTCTGACATGGAAAAAGAAACAATCATACCTCAATATTACCCGCCCTACCCTGAATCAGAGTCTATTTCCACTTTGAGTGGTCTGTTACATATTATACAATACAGAATGCCTACATATGTATAATAAAGCCTCCTTTGGCTCAAGGCAAACTGGAGAAAGTCTGACAAGAAGTAAGACTGCACTGAAGCAAACATAAAGCCAAGGACATTACTAAAGT
Organism: Psettodes erumei; assembly: GCA_016785225.1. NCBI lineage: Eukaryota > Metazoa > Chordata > Actinopteri > Pleuronectiformes > Psettodidae > Psettodes > Psettodes erumei. The sequence goes on from JAFBJZ010000647.1 coordinate 1,041,069, forward strand.
GTAACTAGCTATTAGACTCACACACACACCTTGATAAGCATTTCAAGTTCCATCCTCAGGCTCATCACTTCTAGTGTTACTGCAGCAACTCGGCCCACATCAGGATCTGTGACATCATCAGGGAAACTGAGCCCATCTGGCTGTTGATTGGAATAACCATATAGACAGAGCACTGTTCGTCCTCCCTGTGAAAAGAATAAACCAGTATAATGTGAACTTAATTGTTAATTTTGTTTACTCCCCAAAGATTACTTTTATCTCAGACAGTAGAACAAGTCATTAGCTTTAAAAGAACTGCCCTAGGCTGGTTCAAGTCTTATTGACACCTGACTCCTTTCATTTACTAAAAGCACTGAAAAAATTGGTGATCATCAACAGTAACTCCTTACTGTTGGGCAGCCTTTTATTCTAGACTTAGAAATACAGGTTATTTATAGGCATGCCATCAGTCATTATAGGGGCTTGCGCATAATGATGTATTCAGTCATTGGTTCTTCACATTATTCATGTTTTTTTTATCCCTACAGTAGTATGTTTTATTGTGGCATCTGTAACACATTACAATATGTTTTTGTTTACCTGAATACCATCAACAGTCGCCCTGAACACTGGGTTATTGTGTTTCACAGTCCTCCAGTACTTTGGCCTGTTGGGATTTGTCAAGTTACAGCCATACTTTTCCAGGATGTTCAGAGCTGTTGACAAGCGCTGGAGAGATGCAAGGGTCTGAAGAAGCAGAGTCAACAGTAAATTTAGTCATATGTTATCCTAAATAGTTTTAAGTTCCAAGTTTATTATGAAATAGGGAACTAACCTCACATCCATTCACATCCACTCCACTTTTTTGATTTGTCAGGTTGTTTCTTCCAACAGAGATTGGATTTAATATTGTCTGAAGAGATGGCATATCTATCTGTCCAGTGTTCACATTCAAATCTAAAAGGATATCTTTCTGGGGGTTTTTTTCTATCATTTCTTCCTCTAACTTCTCATCTAATTATCAGAAAACAAGCACATTTCCAAGAATGTCAAACTATTCCTTTAACCATAGTAATCTGTTTAACATATGATATATTAAATGTGGTATATGTGTCTCTTATTTTCCCAAACTTGTCACATCTAACTGAGAGATAGGCGAGGTTTCAGTTAGGTCTGGTTAGGATTTAAGGTAGCTTAATCAACCTAATCTCTGTACTGTATTCCTTTTAGAGGATATAAACAATGGAGTTATTCCTGCACTTTCAACTTATTTCAGACCCCAATTGATATAAATGAGCTCTATTTCTTGATGTCTGCATTTGACAAATTCACAGAAAAAAAGGAATCAATATAAAATGTGTTGTGGAGGTGGAGTGTGGATTATCTTGGCTTCATCTATGTAGCCTTTAACCCCCCAAAATATATTTTTATTATTATTATTTGACAAAAGTTTATTTTTAGTCTCTGCACTGTACTTTACATTTTTAAGTGTCTTTAATGGAATATTGTGTTTAAATGGTACAATAAAGTTCTATAAATGGCATATATATTGTAGTCAGCATATTGTCAGACTTGACACTGTCAAGGTACAGTTATTAAAACAGATTGTTCTTGACTTTGCTGAAGATCTGACCATATTTAAAGACATATTTATTCATAAATGCAAATAATTACATTGGGTTCACTTCCTTCCATGACACTGCATGTTGCTGTCAATAATGGCAATTATTGACAGCACTGATAAAGCTTCCCAAATGTATTTTATTTTCTTTTTAATGAGGAAATTTGTCAGCATAATCCAAATGTAACCTACAATCGTGGTTTACCCAGCTTTGGATTTAGTCTGGATGGATATTATATATGTATGTGCACTTGTTCTCTCTCACCTCCTTTCTATTGCTGCCAAAGCTGTTTTCTATGACCATGGTCTCTGCAGCAATGTGGCAATATTTGGAGCAGGGCGGTAAAGGCAGATTGGCCATAACCATTACCCCAGCTCGCACTTCCACCACCCTGCCTCCAGAGTACAAACACACTTCAGCCCGACTCCGCACCTCCTGCAGCTGCTCCGACAGAGATGGCATTCTACACACACACACACAGTGTCAGTGACATTACCATGTAATTAATAAACCAAAACATACAGCCATGTATTTACAATAAATATGAGAACAAACCACAGTGTCTGGTCTGCGGGGCACAATAACAACACAGTTCCTCAGTTCCAATGGTTACCATGACCAAACCCTTAGTTAGGTGTCTTAACATGTTAACCTTGTGACCATGAGACAAAACTGATGCTACAGGCATCATGGGAATATCTTTTGGCATACTGGACAAACTGAAATGTTGACCTGATGGTGGCACCAGAGGAAAAGTTAACGGATCATTGTGGCAGGGACATGAATGTGTGGACTGAATGTTGCTGAGATGTTGTAGTCTGGATCAAAGTGGAGGTGAGTGGAGGTTCAATGAAAGGTTTTCTTATTAATCATTTTTGATGATGTATTCATATTCTAGTCTGTAAAGTGACTACAATAATATTAAAGTGCTCAACACTCCAATGTAACATCTTTAGATATTTTAATTTGTCTGACCAGCAGTCCAAAACCCAAAAACATTGGTTTACAGTGATATGAAACAAAGAAAAGCAGCAAATCCTTCAACTGGAAAAGCTGCAAAAAGAGAGTGATTAGCATGTTTTATCTCATTTGTAGTTTAGCAACCATTCTTTTCTATAATGCACATTCTTGGAAGCTGAAAAATTTTAGTATAGCTTCCATGTCATTTTACTTTCACCCTGAATTTTAAATTATTTAATTATACCATCAACCAGTATTTTCTTTTTCTTTTTCGCTCCAAAAAAGGTTAGGTCAGGGTTGCACACCCAGTCAGCTGGGTGGAGGTAACACAGGGCAGCACTGTACTTCTGTGCATTACTTCATCATTTCAGCTGCAATTTGATGCAGTTTGACACTTTGTATTACACTGATCTGTTGGCTGCAGTGTCGTCGATAATCTTTCATAGACCGATAAGCCACCTGGGACAGCACAGTGATGTATTCATAATTTCACACACAATGGACCATATTTATGAATACAGCATATGTAGAATGTGTAAAATTTGGTCGACAATACATGTGGGTGCCATTACGTTACTGCCATATCACTTCAGTGCGTTGAAACGATCATGAACCCATCATACAACGACGATTACAGGGTGTCATTACGGAGCTCTGCGGTGTGAGAGAGAACGTGACAGCGGCAGTGTCGTTGCTTACCTCCGCTCACCTGGAACAGTAGTGAAATCCTCCTTCAACACACTCTCCTAATCACCGTCATGTCATGAGGTCTGCCGCAAAATGGTTCAGAATGTGGACCATCATACACTGCCGTGTTGTCTCCTCACAATCCAGCAAAACATGGACGCAGCGTTGGTGACGTCACCTATAGGTTTCTGAGCGGACGTCATTTCTGTGTCAGATTTAGCTGCGTAATTGCCATACACGTGTACGAGTACATTACATATACGGGTCATTCAGATATAAATTGTCAATATATTTATGATATTAAGTTATAAGTCTGGCTCCTATAAAAATATAGACATAGACATAGCTGCTCTTATATATTTACCATAGTAAACTACCTATTATTCAGGTTTGAATACTAGTCATTATTTTTATTGGCTTTTTTACTTCAATTGAAAATATTTACAATTCTTTCTACTTTAAGAAATACAATATGTAGTAGGTCATTTTAACTCTATAGGTCAAGTGGAAGGGCTGTATTTTTTTTAATAACTCAGATTTTGCATGTCTAGGTTTAAACTGTAGAAACTAATCTTCCCCTAAGTCCCTGACACCTACACATTCTAAGACAAATTAAAGAGGACATCCTTAGTGGTGGTTTTGTTCCTTGCCAAGACCTGATGTTCACTCAGATCTTGGTAATCGTTAATTCAAAAGAAATACAACTTTTTTATTTAAAACATTTGTAGAGACAGGCTAATATACAAGGTGTATGAAGTGAGTAAGCTTATGTAACAACATCCACATTATTTTTAAAGAGGTTTTTGAAATGGATGCAGACGATGTAGAGTTCTTGTCATCAGATGGAGTGACTCTGGTAGTAATCACTGGTATATGGTGTGGTATGGTTGTATGAGTCCACAGACATACACATAGCATAAAAATTCACAATACAAAAAAGGTTTCATGAACACATTTATTTGTTTTGTATATTGGTAACTGAATCAAAACTCCCTATAATTCACAATAATTATGCTAACTTAGAAATAATAAATGAGACTAATAATCACACAGGCTACTATTAAATAAAGTAGATGAAAGAGTGGAGCATTAAAGAAACAATAAGAGAGAGCAGGTGGGAGGGATAAAGGAACAGGATCTGTAGTGTCTGGTTGATTGTATTTTTATCAAACTGTACAAATCCTAATTAATTTCAAGGAGAAATATAAATAGAGTTGGTGTGACATCATTCAGATGTGGAGATAAGGTTGCGCACAGGAGAGCCAAAGCAGTGTTCAAGTGATCCATGGCCATCCATGGTTCCTACACATCAAGTGGACAGCATGGTGTATCGTTTTCTTTGTAGTGAAGAACTTTTATGTAATCACCAGCCCTGAATGGCTTGTTTAGAGACTGGCTCCCAGATAAAGGAAGGGCATAATTAGAAATTAGTGCCCCATCACTTCCAGCTACAAAGCCTACAAAAATGAAGCCATGTCTTTATCTCACACTGCGTTTCTAAAGTTTCAGCAAAGAGGTTGATGTTGCTTGCCAAATGTGCCTATTATGATAATGTTCATGTACATGCTTTGTTATTGTTAACCAACCCCTACTGAATGTCTGCTGCAGCTTATACAGTATAGTGCTGCAGAACCAAAGAAATCCAAGCTGAACTCATTACTGAACATGAAGCCACTGCTTTCCACAAAAGGTTTCTTTTGCTGGAATTAAATGACACTGTGGCAAAGTAAGTTGAGAACTGTAAGCTGTGTGCATGAAAACTAAGTGACTGACACAACAACACATGCTATAAAGGTATGCAAACCCTCAGAACCTGAGGTATTGAATGTCAAAACAGCTGCTAAAACAAGAACAAAATTCAACCAAAATTCTGGCCATACTGTACAGTTTTTTTCACCTTCTCATAAATTGTCTATTTATGAAAAGGCACACTTTTTTAATTTACTGAGATGTTAACAACACATAGCTCCAAGTTCCTCTTTTAGAAAATGCAATAAAATAGTTTTAACTGGCAACAAAAACATGATATTTTCATCTAGAAAGAGTAAGTATATTCAGTCACAGAACACAGTCAAGTACAGTTAAAATTTATGTTTCAGTCCTTGATCCCAACACTGCACTCCGTGTCTGGGTAATCAGTTGTGCACACATTTCAATGTGTGAATGAATGCATTTAAATTAATGCACATATGATCTAATTGAAAATAATAATGCCTCTATACTGAATAAGATTTCACTGAGTCACTGAAGAGGCAACAGGTTGTGTCATTCAAGTGTCTTGAACACCTCCAGAGGTCACCGTTATACTACCTTTACAACACAGTTTGCCTCCATGCAAAATAATTCGCAAAGACACAAGCTTTCATTATCTTTTCCAGTCATCATACACTAATGTGCATGGGTTAGGACAGTTGAAACAGTGTGCAGAGTGACATAAACTGAGGCTCCATCTTCTTTATGGGGCTTCACAGGTGCAGTTTTTTGCATGACTGAGGGACAGATGGTAAACATGCACCTCTTCCATTATACAAAAGTTTGTTTATCACCACTTGGGCTTATGTCAGTTGTTTTGTCCCTCTTTTTTATTGGCTAAAATGACACATTCCCCATGTTAATTTCTGAGGTCTGGGAGCATGGCAACATCACTACAACAAAGTCCAAGGCGTCAGGACACACCCACTCAAATGACCAGACAAGCCAACGGTTTATCAAGATAATCTAATTCATTAGGAGGTAAAACGAAAAGTGAACACACCTGAAGTATTGCAAATATTCAGGGTTTTTTGCACAAGAAATCTGTGTGCACACAGCTGGAGTAAAGGGTGTAGTATTTTTAAAATAAACTAGTAGGTATACAAGAAGTGAATGATGAAGTAAATCAAATGAGAGGGCATAATGCTTCTCCTCTCCTTGAAATCAATGTTTCTCTTTTTAAAATGATTTAGGGATAGAGCAAGGATTTTATACCAGGTCTGTTCTTACACCTGTTGATAACTGTGTAAGGGATTGTCATGTTGTCTCTTTGCAAAAAAAATTAGGATGCAGCCCCCTTGCCACTTTAAATCAGACAGGTACTTTGTTTGAGGGATTGTGGGTCTTTAATCTGCAAACTGGATGTTTGGGTAATATTCTTACAGTTTTGCCAAACAAAGTTGACTGACCTTTTTTCCAACCTGTCTGACTGCCCATGTTTCTTGGTCATATCTTTATTCATGTAGTCATCACCAGCAAGTAATTTGAGTTCTTAGAATTCTGAGTACATTATTGTTCTGTCTGCTAGCAGAAATGGTGTTCAATAATCTCAGTGATCGGAACAGATGCTATGTTTGGTGCCCTTTTTGTTTTGCTGTCAACTCTAGCATTTTATGCTAAATTGATAACGCTGAATTTAGGAGTGCTGCTTGAACACAACTTTAAGAAAGTAACTTGTCAGTTGTTTTGATAAAGGATGGGGAAAATGTGTCAGCCACATTTGAGGGTCATTTGGATTGGGATCTTTGGCTTACACATTCAGCATATAAATGCATTATACTGAAGAAGGAGCCCCTAAACTGGGACAGGCAGGGTATTTTCAAGACCCTGCTTTCATTTCATGTATCATAGAAAAAGGAGAAAAAAATAGCTAAAACAAATAGAAAGATAGATAAAACAGAAGATCTTTTGGTGAGGGACTTTTGGTCCTGTACCATGTACTTGTGTTGATCTGGGTCTAATTACAAGAACATAATATCTGCAATGAGAAAATTACGAGTAAGCAAGATCCATGATAGACAATAATGATTATACATTGGCGTTAACAGCAAGCAATAGGAAACTGTAAATAATATCTGTTGAGCTGTACATGGAAACCCGACAGGATAGTTAAATATTCTAATTCGCACTGCTCACATGCTCACATCTGAGCCCTAAAAAACAATCAGTGGTCACTATTTTTCTCTGCAGCATATAAGTCTGTCCGTCAAAGAATAAGTCAGTGACCATTGACATGAGACATTGCATTTCAGATGTACCACACAGTAGGCATGTGCCTCTGACATCCCATTGTGTCCAGTAATAACAACACTGCAGCAATATCTGTTTCGACAGCAGTGCTTGAGAGAGACGACAGTCCAAACATCATGTGTCCCTGGGATAGGAGTATCACTCCAGAAGAACTGGAACATTTCTCTAAATTGGTGTGTAACACTTTAATGTGCTTCCAAAGTGTCTTTGTCAATATATGCAGAGCCCACATCTTTTCTTCATCCTGGCCTTTCTTGGCATCTCTGTAACCTGTACTTTTGGCTTACATGCTCATTTCACAGGGCGGTGTCATGCTTCCATCTGGAACAATGTGGTTTTCTCGTTTGTCTCCACTCTGTTCTGCTCCTTCCCCTCCTCCTCTTTCATCCCCTCCTTCCACAGTGACTTGCTCCTGGGTGCAGTTGTGTGAACTTCCTTTAGACAACAGTGGGCTGGCACTGCTACCTGAGCTAACAGACCTCCCCATGTGATTCCTTCCCTTGTGGCTTAAGCCTGTGAGCTGCCCTTCACCTTCTGAGCTCATGGCTGCTGAACCCTTATCTACTCCAAGGGAGTGGCTTGGACTGACAGATGGCTGGGCCAGGGAAGGAGATTGCAGAATTGTCAGTGGAGACTTAGCTTCCTGTGTTGCAGAGCTAGGAGTTGCAGAAAACCTGGAAACCATGTTGTCAGAAAGTAGTTGACCAAGTTTGGCTGAGCCAGCAGAGGCCGGGGTTGCCATAGGTGTCATCACAGCCATTAGCACATCATCTTGGGATCCAATGAAGTCAACCTTGAGGGTTCTTGTACTTTGAGGGCTGCTATAACCTTGCAAGGACATGCAGACGCTGTCATAGGTACCTCCAAAGTTTTCCAAACTCTGTGGTACCAAAGCCATATCTCCAGTCCCACTTAATATAGGGCTAGACACAAACTCATACAAACCTTCTTTGATGATGGTCCCTGTCTGGTTGCTGTCAGGGCCCCTGTTCACCTCTATGGTGTTGATCTGACTTAGATCCAAGGGGGGGGGGATTCGGTGATGTCTTGTACCAGACTGGCCTCCTTCAGCACTCTGGAGAAGAGGGCTTCTTTCTTGTCTTTCCACTGAAAAATCACCAGCTCCACTTGAGAATTTCCCAGTAATGCTGACCTCAGGCGAATTTTTCAGGGCTTCTGTGGAGGTCAGTGTTTTCAACTCCATTTGATCCTGTATATTTTTTTCCTGCTGTTCCTGGATGGTTGATGTCTTGGTGTAATTTTCTTCCAGCCTCTTCACATTGAGATGCTGAGGAGTAGTTTTGTTGGGTGAGAGCTTTACTCGTTCAGGAGAGCCAAACTGAGCCACTTCCTGGTATTGAGAATGTTGAGACTTTCCTGCGCTACCCACCTCTGCATTGGAGTAGTGTTTGTGGTAGCTCCAGCGGCTTGGTGACAAGTGATTATCCAGGGGACATTTACTGTCCTCTTTCTTTTCCACCAACACATCGGTGAGTTCCATACTACGTGCAAAAGCATCCTTTAAGTTAATAGAAACAATGCTCCCACTCCGTTTGGCTCTTTCAAGGGCTTCCCTCCTCTTGATTGCCTTCTCCTGCCTCTTCTGCTCTCGGTAGAACTCAGAGAAGTTATTGACAATGATTGGGATGGGAAGGGCAATGACCAACACACCAGCTATGCAGCAAAGTCCTCCTACAATCTTGCCCAGCAGTGTTTGAGGGTAGATATCTCCATAACCAACAGTGGTCATAGTAATGGTAGCCCACCAAAAGGAGGCAGGGATGCTGGTGAATTTGGTAGCATCCTCATCCTTTTCAGCAAAGAACACCAAGCTAGAGAATATCATAATACCCATGGCTAAAAAGAGGATCAGAAGCCCCAACTCATTGTAGCTCCTTCGCAAAGTGAAGCCTAAAGACTGGAGTCCTGTTGAGTGCCTGGCCAGTTTCAGGATCCGCAGGATCCTCATAATTCTGAAGATCTGGACCACACGCCGCACATTCTGGAACTGCATCACACTCTTGTTAGACTCAGTTAGGCAGAGGGTCACATAGTAAGGCATTATAGCCAGCAAATCAATAATGTTCAATGGTGCTTTGATGAAATTCCACTTGTTGGGTGCTGAGAGCAGGCGCAGCATATACTCCATGGTGAACCAGGCAATGCAGATAGCTTCCACATGGGCTAGGCTGGGGTTGTCATTGAACTGACCAAATTCATCTACTACTTGCAGCTCTGGCAGGGTGTTGAGAGACAATGAGATGGTGGAAATGATGATGAATAGGATGGAGACCATGGCCAGGATCTACAAGACAAAGGGTTACTGTATTAGCTGAGCATTTTGTTGCATACATATATCTGGGCATAGACAGATCAGGGGATACAAGGGTTGTGATGCATGACTACATTCAGTTTGAACAAACAGAAAGTTGGCCCTAATATTGTTTCTAGCCAGCCTAGTTGCATGGCTCTAGGGATGACAGTGTCACCTTGTCTGTCTGTCCCACACAACTGTTTGATTTGTCATGTTGTCCAAGGGATGAATCCTAATGACTGACTATTGATCCCCTGGCTTTTCTTCCCATGAAATTAAGCAGTTTACATGTTGGTTGTGAGTAAGAAATCTTTCTTTGATGTTCCACAGAAGATGAATTTCTATGACTTTGGTCAGCCCCTGACCTTTCACCTTGTACTTGTACAAGCAACCTTGTACAGCAAACTGTATACATCCTCACTCTACTGGTCCTACGACACACCTGTTTGCTTATGGTTTATTTTTCAGATTACATGAATTACGTGTGATTAGGTGTTTATTTGCAGAAAGGCACCATGCTACACGTGTAATTGAAAATATGTTCAAACAAATAAACAGTTAAATTGGCTTAACTGACCAGAACATCAGTGTACACTGATGTGCCTCCTACCATAGCCCAAGACTAACTGCTTATATAGTCTGTTAACTGGAGTCAAGCTAGGCAGCACCATCTTCCCAGGTACAGCCCAGCACTTCCCTGAAAATCAAGTAACACAGTCATTTTCCAATCACCCTTCATGCTCAGACACCACAAAAGTACCAAATACATTTGTACATTTGTAACCCTACTTGCATACATAACCTTTAACCTCAATGATTCATTAAATCAAATTTAACTCCCACCCATCACACTTAGTTTCTGGGTGACATCACCAATGATGTCACCCAGAAACTAATAAATACAGGGCCTGATGGACTGCCCCCCCATCCTTGGGGCACCTGGTGGGTATGGTGAGTAACAAAGACATGACTGAATTAACTGAATTAAGGAAACATAAAAATTAAACCAATAAAGAATGATTAACTTCATGATTACTTGTGTATGTGTTTCACTTTAACCAGAAATATTGATGGAAATGTGGCTAATGCAAACAATTAAAAACCAAGGAAATTATTGTAAGAAATTAAATTAATGAAAAATGGGACAAATAGTGTGTTCTCACCCACTTTGTCACAGAGGTGATTATTGATAATGTGTGACTGTCACTGAGTGACTGTGCGTTATCTAGTTACATAGCAGTCAGCCGAATGCCGCATAAGTGACTAAAGATGCACCATCTTTCATCCATCTTTCAAAATGAATTAGTGCAAACAGACAGTGGAGGATCAGCAGTTTGCTACCCAGACGGAGGCTGTGTGCTGTCTAAAAGGCAAAATAGGAGAGAGGTTGTCTCACTTCTATATGTCAGTGTGATAGCCCTTGTTTTTAACTCCTGTATATGGTGATTTTGTCAAAAACATTGCAGTTGAGGATCAATGGTTAATGGCCCCATTGCAGTCAGTATTTCATACTCATATGTATTTTGTCTGACAACTGGAACAGAAAAACAAGTATATAAGAAGTTTTTCATTGGGAATTGGACTGTATAAGAATACTGTATACGTGAGCACAGAGAGTAGGAGAGAACCAGATTAAGAGCCGAAATCAGATGATACTAGGCAGAATGCAAATATGACACAAGAGGTCATGAATATTCTATGTAGCATATTGCAGTTTCACAGTTACACCCTCCGTTTTACACATTGATCATACACAGTTCAGTCCATCCATATAATACGTTTTTTCTAGTTTTGTTTTGAGGGAAGAGGTTTATGCTTAGTTGTAATGAACTTAAATGTTTTGGGATTCAGTTTGATATACAATATCTCTGATTTATAAATATTATTTTATTGTTATTTATTACTCTGTAATTATATATTATCAATAATTATCTATTTTTGCTTCTTTTATCCATGAGTATTCACAACCTTAACCACACATTAGTTATTGTTACCATGATAATCAACATGAAGGAAACACTTATTTTTTCTTTTCCTTGCACATTTAACCCAAACCACAATCAAGTGTTCCACTTCTACTACTACTACTACTACTACTACTACTACTATGTGTGTTATTGCCATGACAAAGGTCCAGTACTGCTGCTGCTTTTTCACAGAGTTGCTATTAATGAAGTTTTCCATTGCGAAATAAATCCTTATCAACATCTAGGATTAATGAATACCATAAATTCATCTGTTAATTAGCACAATGGGTCAAAGCCATAGATTTTAGATGCCACCATGCCAGATGGCCTGATGCATCTTGCACAGAGCAAGCCATTATGGAAATAAACAGATAATAATTCTTATCAGGTAATAATTACTTTTGTTTTTGAGTAAACATACTTAGTTAAGTCAACTTATTTAGTTACTTTCCACCACTGTCTATAGTTGGTTGTTGGTAACTTTACCACACTGACACCCAGCAAGTGAGCTTTTCTGCGTTTTCTTTGTATTACGTACGTACTTGGTAAATGGGTATAGTGTCATTATTTTACTAATTGGTCCATTTTTATCCATGAGAAAGGATTGGTTGCCAGGACCAGTGAACATTCAAGAATTTACCATTTGCTGAGTAAAATGTGAACAGTTATTTTTTCCCCCTGCATATTTAAGTTTACAGATGATTTATGAAAATTTGACACACTTATTGCCACTTGCTCTTGTTCATTCCTCCTCCTGGCTGATTTTAAGCTACAGAGGTCCTACTTTTCACATGCATGGCTCACCAAGAAAACACCACTACCCCAACAATCTCAGTCCAAAAACACTAACAGGGAAGTCTAATGTCCAGGCTGAGTGAGGTAGCTGAAGCATATGTGGTAAGTCTTTACTCTGTAGCACTTGCTAGGACATTTCAGGATAATTGTAATAGGATTGTGTTGCTATCTATAGAATGTGGCTAGAAGTGGTTACTCATTCTTTCCTCCCCTATAGGATGAATCAGACACTTGTCTGATACCCCAACAAAAGCCTAATGCCAAATAAAAGAAACAGAAAAATGAAAAATATAATTCCATGAAACCTGGAAAGAGCTCAGTAATAAATGATACTGTGAACAGAAGCTGTGAGGCCTCCTGCTGTCCAGCCTCCAAGTGTCCAGTTAATTGCAGAAATAAAAATCTCTGGGTGGTGGTTACAGTGGCACTGGACCTGATACTGAGTGAGGTCACACTGCAGTGTGTAAGATGAATGTAATGTAAGATGAAATCATTCAAACTGAAAATATAAAACTAATGTTAAGATATGGTTTTCAGTTGATGATGGTGATGATTCGCTTCCATACAATGCCACAAATGCATTTATAACTATTAACTACTGTATCTTTCTGTTAATGTGCAATGTAACCATGCTGTGGATGATACAGCACATAGTACATTATTTGTATTTGGGGCTGACCTGGTTTAATGTGGATGGAGGGCAAATAGATGTATTTTCAAACATTAAAGATATTCATGTAATGACAACAACATTACAACAACAACAATAAGTGATAAGCAACAACTGACTTTGTAATAAAGACAAATTATTGCTATGGCATGACTTCTCTTCTACTTGACTGCATATTATGTAACATCAATTTGAATATGGTCTGAATGATCTGGTTTGAATATGAGATTCCCTAACCCCAGGAATAATTATTGACTCATTATTCAAATAAAAACCATAAACATTAACAACCTACAAAAAAGCTAATTAAAACATTTTCAATTATTATTATCAATTATGTAATTAGATTATATATTACAATTGTCATTATAATACAACATAAGAATTTAAATTAAAAATTGAATAGCAAATGTAATTTATGTTTTACAATTCCACATGCTCATTCATCTTATAATAATCCATACTCCATTTCAATGCTACTACTTTCACATTTAGTTTTCATTTCATGATCACTTTAATATAAACAGGGCTCTATTTTATTTAAAATTGTGTAACTACTGTATCAAACAAAATGTGATCCAAAACCAATTTGATTATGAATCATTCAGCTACAAAATAAGAACAAAATTCATTTTATGCAATAATTGTTATATTTGTCAGACAATACCGCACAATACCAACAGCACATTAAATAGTGGTTAATTACAATCAGTTCTACATAAAGAAGTGTAAATAATGTGCCACTCCAAAATAAATAAATAAATAAATAAATAAATAAATCCTGTTATTTATTTCAATGTTGGTGGGATGGGTTGAGCAGCACCAACAGCTAATATTGTGTTTGATTTGGTATGCAAAAATATTATCTGTTGAAAATTAATTTTGGTTTCTGTACTTTATTCATTGAGCTATGACAACTGTCCCTGTGACTCAAGAAAGTCCTTAAGAAGGCTTGTGTTGGTAGTTTCTGGTGAGGGATCATCTGACCCATCAAAGCATCAGCATGTCAAAGGAAACTGAACATTACTGCAGTACAAAGTGAACATTGAATTTCAGACTCATTCAAGAAAAAGCCAAGCATGAAACAGAGAAAAGACAGCTTGAAAGCAAAGAGAAATAGGACATGGGGAAGCAGAGGGCAGGTGTATCAAAGTGTGTCCATGATGCGGCTTCTTAATGGCTTAATGGCTGTCAAATGCTGTGACCTTGGCACCCAGGGTGGATTTAAATTAGTACCAGGAACACACAAGCTGCTTTAGAAGCTCTACACTGAAGTTAGAATTAATGGGGGTTTCACATTTAAGATTCAGGGGGTCAATAATGCTTTAAGTTTTTTTTTTATCACAGTCACTAAAAACAAAACTAACTTGACCCTGAAAAACATGTTGTCACCGTAAAAGATAGTAGTAGTAGTAGTAGTTAACGTAAAAGTAAAAGCTGAGGAAAGTCAGTGCTAATGATGCTGCATTCCTCACACTGTTTTGTTCATAATCAATATATATATATATATGTATATTTGGGGACCAAAGAGAACTACCCATACTCACACTCACCCATAACAGTTGTGCCTTCAGTAAAATATAATACAAATGTGCTTTGCATGCAAACCTCATTTACATCATTCATCTCACATGCAGTCTCTCTTTCTATGTCTCCATATCTCTATATACATGACCATGGTCATGCAAAGGGTTGGGGACTACACAAACATCAAGAGCAATTTCTTGAGCTACAGTATCTGCCTCTGAAGCATACTTCAGACTACTCAAACCAATGAAGCAAATTCTATCAGGGTCAAATCAACTTGTCTGCTAATCCTAATCATTACTCACACTATAGAGAGAGAGAGAGATGTCAGACAGATGGCAGAGACAGGAAGCACACCAAGAAATGGAAGAGTGAAGAAGTGACTGGGCAGAGAAACACAATCCCCTGCTCAATGTGTGGAGATATATCTAGAACAACAGCACAGAATCTGTTGGACAAGGTCAGTGTGGTTCATTTATAAAGACGCTTCTTTCACCAGTCCCATAGTATTCATTTGCTGTTACTGAGATCATTCTGATATTAACTTACACCTGATTGACCTCAACATTCAAACCAGGAACTGGCTTGAATGTTGTGGCTGATCAGTGTGTTTTTGACTTAGTGAAGAAATGATACCATGGATACTTCAAAATATGTTTTAATTCACTTCACTAATGGTTCAGAATTAACTCTTTCAAAACAGCCGACGGATATACACGGATCAAAACCAATGTTGCAACTAATCATGTTTTTAACCAGTCAGAATGTTAGTGACATTTACCCAGATAGACTCTCTTTCGTTAATATAATGCTAAAGATATGTGCTGACTTTTTAACCTAAAAGCATCAAAAAGCCCAAATCAACGCTCCTTCCAGCTAACTGTTGATGCACCTGTGTATACAGCAGATTTTTTTTTTCAAGGCAACATATATGATGTGGGCTGGGCAACCCTCACCTTAACACAGTGCATACACAAACAATGTTCAGTACGGGCATGAAATGTCAGCTGTCCTCTGGACTGGAAGTGAAAAACAACCAACTCTGTGTACCAATAGGATCTGAATGCCACTGTGGTATTCACAGCCTTGCTTTTTGCATATCACACAAAACACACAAATCCACAAAGATACAGCTTCTTCCCTAAAGCACTGCAGGGGGAATAGAGACAGAATCACAGAGTAAGAATTATACTAATTACTCCAAAGACAAACCTCTTGCCAGATCATGTCAAACACTGAGCTGTAATCAGTCAAATGTGATAGGCTATTAGCCATCTAAGGGTCAACATTAACAAGCCATCTAACTGTCCCTACAGCACCTGTAATGAACCACAACAGAAGCTGCTCTACTGTAGAGCTGTAGGTTTAAGATTGTTGATGTGGCACAGAGGCACTTTTTTGTGATCTTTGAAATCACCTGTTATTCCACGGACAAATCAAATTGATTTACACTGCAATAAGCGATGGTGAAATGAGGGTGAACTGCTTTGCAGAAAATGCATACACATACTTCCCTAAACCCAACACTTCCTGAGATTTCATGTTCTGATAAATAGACGACAGTATCAGAATCAAACCTGCAATAAAATATATATATATATATATAAAAATCTCCCTCTCACCCACCTGGGCGGTGTCTCCTTCAGACTCGGGTCCTCTACCAGAGGCCTGGGAGTCTGAGGGTTCTGCGCAGGATCTTAGCTGTTCCTAGCATTGCGCTCTTTTGGACAAAGATCTCTGATTTTGTTCCTGGTATCTGTTGGAGCCATCCTTCCAGCTTGGGGGTCACCGCCCCTAGTTCCCCGATCACTATTGGTACCACTGTTGCATTCACACCCAACATTTTCTCTATCTCCTCTTTCAGCCCTTGGTATTTCTCGAGCTTCTCATGTTCTTTCTTTCTGATGTTGCTGTCGCTGGGGATTGCTACATCTATCACTACCACTGTCTTCAGATGTTTTTCCACCACCACTATGTCAGGATGGCTGATTGGCCATCACTATCTTGTCAATCTGGATCTGGAAGTCCCACAGGATCATGGCCTGTTTGTTCTCTGTCACCTTTGGGGGTGTCTCCCATCTGGACCCTGGGACCTCCAGTCCATACTCTGTACAGATGTTCCTGTATACTATGCCCACTACCTGGTTATGCTGCTCCATGTATGCCTTGCCTGCCAGCATCTTACACCCTACTGTGATGTGTTGGACTGTCTCAGGGCCTTCTCTGCACAGCCTACACCTGGGGTCTTGTCTGGTGTGGTAGATCCCGGCCTCTATTGCTCTGGTGTTTAGGGCCATATAAAAAATCTCCTTCTCGCCCACCTGGGCGGTGTCTCCTTCAGACTCGTGTCCTCTACCAGAGGCCTGGGAGTCTGAGGGTTCTGCGCAGGATCTTAGCTGTTCCCAGCATTGCGCTCTTTTGGACAGAGATCTCCGATGTTGTTCTTGGTATCTGTTGGAGCCATCCTTCCAGCTTGGGGGTCACCGCCCCTAGTGCCCCGATCACTATTGGTACCACAGTTGCCTTCACACCCCACATTTTCTCTATCTCCTCTTTCAGCCCTTGGTATTTCTCGAGCTTCTCGTGTTCTTTCTTTCTGATGTTGCTATCGCTGGGGATTGCTACATCTATCACTACCACTGTCTTCCGATGTTTATCCACCACCACTATGTCAGGCTGGTTGGCCATCACCATCTTGTCAGTCTGGATCTGGAAGTCCCACAGGATCTTGGCCTGTTTGTTCTTTGGGGGTGTCTCCCATCTGGACCCTGGGACCTCCAGTCCATACTCTGTACAGATGTTCCTGTATACTATGCCCGCTACCTGGTTATGCCGCTCCATGTATGTCTTGCCTGCCAGCATCTTACACCCTGCTGTGATGTGTTGGGCTGTCTCAGGGCCTTCTCTGCACAGCCTGCACCTGGGATCTTGTCTGGTGTGGTAGATCCCGGCCTCTATTGCTCTGGTGTTTAGGGCCTGTTCCTGTGCTGCCATGATTAGTGCCTCTGTGCTGTCTTTCAGTCCAGCCTTTTCCAGCCACTGGTATGTTTTGTCCATATCAGCCACTTCTTCAATTTGTCGGTGGTACATGCCATGCAAGGGCTTGTCCTTCCATGATGGGCCCAGTGGTTCCTCATCCCTTCTGGGCTTTTGTTGCCTGAGGCATTCACTTAGGAGTTGGTCCTTGGGGGCCATTTTCTCGATGTATTCCTGGAGGTTCGCTGTTTCCTCCTGGACAGTAGTTCTGACACTTACTAGTCCTCGGCCCCCCTCCTTTCGCTTTGTGTACAGCCTCAGGACGCTGGACTTAGGGTGAAACCCACCATGCATGGTAAGGAGCTTCCTTGTCTTGATATCAGTGGCTTGTATCTCTTCCAGTGGCCAGGATATTACCCCGGCCGGGTATCTGATCACTGGCATGGCATAGGTGTTAATGGCTTGGATCTTATTTTTGCCGTTCAGCTGACTTTTCAGGACCTGCCTTACCCTCTGGAGGTATTTGGCTGTGGCTGACCTTCGAGCTGCCTCCTCATGATTACCATTTGCCTGTGGGATCCCCAGGTATTTGTAACTGTCCTGCACATCTGCAATGTTCCCTTCCGGTAGGTCAACCCCCTCGGTTGACATCACCTTTTCTCTTCTAGATATCATCCGCCCACATTTATCTAGTCCGAATGACATCCCGATGTCTTTGCTGTAGATCCAAGTGAGGTGAATCAGGGAATCAATGTCATGCTCATTCTTCGCATACAGCTTGATGTCATCCATGTAGAGGAGGTGGCTGATGGTTGTTCTGCTTCGGAACTGGTATCCATAGCCACTCTTTGAGATGATCTGGCTGAGGGGGTTTAGGCTTATGCAGAACAGCAGGGGGGACAGAGCATCTCCTTGGTATATGCCGCATCTGATGCTCACCTGTGTAATTGGTTTTGAGTTGGCCTCCAGAGTCGTGTTCCACAGCCTCATTGAGTTCTGGATGAACTCTCTTAGGGTCCTATTGATGTTGTACAGCTTTAGGCACTCCAGTATCCATGTGTGCGGCATCGAATCATAGGCCTTCTTGTAGTCAATCCAGGCAGTGCACAGGTTGGGGTTCCTCGTCTTGCAATCTCGGGCAATCGCCCTGTCCACCAGTAGCTGGTGTTTGGCTCCTCTGGTGTTACTGCCTACACCTTTCTGTGCTCTGCTCATGTATTGCTCCATGTGCCTACTCATCTTAGCCACTATGATGCCTGATAGGAGCTTCCATGTGGAGCTGAGGCAGGTTATAGGCCGGTAATTGGATGGTATTGTTCCCTTCTGGGGGTCCTTCATTATGAGGATTGTCCACATTATAAAGTGAAAGGTTTATGACTATATGGTGACTATATAGGACCATATGGTACTATAAGGTTTATGACTATACTATGACTATTTTCATACAAACTTATCAACCAACAATACACTTTTAGAACTAAATGTGAACCATTTCCTTTGTAATGTGATAATTATTATAATAACATGAAATGCATCTCTTGTTTGATTGAGGAAATGATGTGAAGAGGACAGCTTGACTGAGGAATATGGTTAATTTACATGGTTTACTACAACTTTATGACTTAATTTAAATCCCAGTGGGTGGCTGCATTGGTGGCCTGGACTACCATATATAAAAGTTTTACCAGCCATATTTTTGACTTTGCTTTCTGCATGCTGGATGTACATGAGGCCAAGCCCACTGTTCAATCACAACTAAATTTCAACCCTCACTGACTGCTGACAAACTAGCCAGAGGGACAGTCTGGCATTTATTAAGCTGCTATACATTGTATACAATATTTTGACAATAAAAGATTCATAGTCAACGGGATGAGTTTTGCTGTAGATGGCAAAGCACTTTGGGTCATCCTCTTTCCTGCTGGAAGGATAAATTATTGTCATTTGAATGAACACATTCAACACTGGAAAGCTATAGTACATTATTGGGTATACATCATTCTGCTGCTCCTCTCTGATGGCATAGGGCCAGTTAACTGTAGACCTCAGTTACCACTTAGCCATTTATTGCTGTTTGTGAAAACATGCTGCTGAAGGAGACAATTTATATGCACACCGTGACTGTGACGTGAATTTAGTACAGTGCATCAATGGATCAACACCTGCCAACACTCTCTGACAAAGTATGCCTAACAACAGAAGAGAATTTATTTAAGAATGTAAAAAAAACCCACACAACTCTAATGCTAGATTTCCACCCTCAACCCAATATCACCACAGTTTAATAAGCAAGTGAGTCAGGCAGTCACATTAATTGTGAAAGAATTTAGCTGAGATTTATCATAATGCCAACCTAAAATATATAGGAATTTTATTTAAATATAAATATCTAATCTTTACTGTAAAACCTCATCTTCAAAAAGCATGCAAAGAAGTAGAAAAGTGAACTTCTCACACGTCCCTGAGTGAGAAGAGCCATCATGTTTGTGGATAGAGAAAAAACCATTACTTGCAGGCACAGAGCCAGCATGAGTTTACAGAGGAAAACAACATGCAAGCATGGAGCTTTAGGTGGAAGACAGAGTCTGACTATTCTGTCAGCTGTGGACCAGTGGCTCATTAGAGAAACACTGCGTGTGTGTGTGTGTGTGTGTGTGCATGCTCTCTGGATAAACAAATAAAGAAGTTGTTGCAGCAGTGTGAAGCATACAGTATGTACCACCAAATCTTCAGGTAATATCTCTTTAATTATTCATTAATGATTTAATGTCTTTGTTTGAAAATTCACCACTTTGAATTAACATGTATGAAATGTCAATAATTAATAAAGAACAGGGGTATCAAGCTTGGGATATTTTTAACAACTGTCTCATTTTATCAGCTTTGTTTACAAACATCAGAATTTTTCAAATTAGGCTAACAATGTTTGACTGATGACCACCCTGTGGGATGGCGCAGTCTGTGACTGAATTAAACACTTTGCATATTTGCATACTTGATTATGTTTTTATTGCACTGTCATCTTATATTTTATCTTATCTTATAGGTGAATGAGGTAACAGTTACTTCAGTCCTGTTACACGTACTCCGTCCCTCCATCAGGTCAGAGAGTGGACAGGACAGACTATCTAACCTGCCAACAGTGAAGTCTATTTGCAGCAGAAGCAGTCCTTCCCAGTGGAGATTATGCCAAACTCCTAAATCATACTGTGTGTGTGTGTGTGTGTGTGTGTGTGTGTGTGATTGTGCGTGTGCATGCATGTGTGTGTGTTCAGTTCAAGTTTTCCAAATGACAAGGTAATGCTTCTGTTCAATCACTGTAATCAACAGTAGCACTGAGCTGTAGGAAGGGCCACTCCTATTAGTTAAGAACCAAGTTGCATCACTGCGGCCAAAGAGTAGCTCATGGCAGGTCTCAGTGTGGCATGAACAAGAACAAAGAACAAGTTCAGGAGAAGGTTGTCCCTATGCACCACTGTACAGTAGTTCATTATTCATTCAGTGTATCCTGTAGACTGGCTTATATGTGGCAGCCCACCACAGTATCAACATTGAGTGCCGCTTGTTTCAGTTAAGATGTAGCATATTGTTCAGTTCATTAATCTCCCTGTCCACCCTGCTCTCTCTCTCTCTCTCTCTCACATACATGAACACAGACACAGCTGTATAATGACTGAAACTGAGAGTAATTTTCAAGGAAATGGCTATGTTGTAATGACAAAGGCTGGGGCTTAACAAGCAGAGGGGAGCAGCATTTTTGGACGTTTGATGGGTGACCAGCTGTAGCCAAAGTGAGCTTCCCTTAGCTTCCCTTAACTGAGCATTTATGATGTGGCATGCATTATTTTACTTTTGTAAGGATGTGGGTGGAAAATGTAATTGTGCACTATAAAATTACCTCAACAGCTATGCTAAGAGGAAGCAGTCACAACTAAATGAAAAATTGCGATGTGTGGTTTGGATGATGAGCCAAGAAAGGTTAACAATATAGAGGCAGGAAAATACAAGATTCTGCATTGTTACTGCAGTGTGTCATTGTCAATTAACTGTAAATATTTTGAAGATTTACATAGAAGTGACATTTACCCCCACACTAAATGTGGATATGTTTGCTCCCAAATCAAAGGAATAATTCTAATACTTCCTCAGCCAGGAGGAAGTGTGGAAAGTTGATGATGTTCCAGCAAAGTGTAGCAACATGCAGGAGAGAAACTTTCAGAACTGCAAAGCCAGGCAGCACAATGTCATGACACAGGCCTGAAATTCAAAAGTGGGGGTTACCACTAGCAAGATCCATATTTCGTTTTTCTTGTTGGGATATTAGCTATAAAGCTGAATCATTAAAAAAATGTTCCAAAGATTGTAAGTTGGTTCTATTTCTGTGTATAAGGATTAAGGTGGCCCAGCCAGAGTCATGGAGAATACCATTATGTTTTAAATGTGTGTCTCAAGGTGTAGTGTCTTTGAGTTAAATAGTGAATTAAAAACGTGATTCATATTGTCTTTTGAAAAGCATAATTTGAATTTATGTCTGATTTGACCCTCATGGGTTGTCCATGTTAGGGTTAGTGCCTCTATTTCCATGATAGTTAGTGGGACAGTAAGTAGTAGTGAAAGTAGTGAAAGACAAACTTTGTGGAATGATGCCTTCACATTTCCTTTTACACCACCACCCTCTACCAAAGAAAGCAGTCAGGCTGTGTTTATATTTTTTAGCAGGATTACATGAAAACTAATTTACAGTGATTCAGAACAGTATAAGTAGGATTTTTTTTTTTGAAAGATTATTCACAAATTACGTAGGTAGTGCCAAATTTCACACTGAGAGTCATATCTCCATAAAAAATTTAAATTAAGTGGGGTGATCCAGATGACTTTCTGGTTTTAGGGAGATGGTCAAGTCAAGGATAGTTAGGGCCCGAGCACCTTCAGTGCGAAGGCCCTATTGTAATTCGAAAGATTATTATTATTATTATTATTATTATTAGGGCCCGAGCACCTTCAGTGCCTTGAGACATGGTAGATGCGGGATTCAGAAGATGGCATGCTCCTGCATTATGGTGGCCCCGTGGTGGCGCGGCGAAGTTGGATCCTTCGCCATCACCATCAAAGTGCTCTAATTTGCACATACCTTGTCCATTGTGCCTCAAATTACACACGTACAATCAGAGTGGCGGCCTGAAGAGATCTATGGGACACTATGGTCATATTGTCATAGCGCCACCTATTGGAAACAGGAAGAAAATTTCAAAAACCCCTCCCCATTGAGGTTATTTTGACCTGGGCGGATGAAATTCGGTAGGTATCTGGAACGTCCCACAACCTTCGAAATAGTCTCTTGTGGCAATGACTCAAACCTTACAGGAAGTCAGCCATTTGATTTGAATGTAAAAATTTGGCGTATTTTTCACCATTTGCACGTGTTATATTTGAACAAACTCCTCCTAGAGATTTCATCGTATCAGCTTCAAACTTGGTGTGCTGACTGTCCAGGCCTTGGTGATCAAAACTTGTTAAAGGTTTTTATGGCTCGCGAAAAATGTGGGCGTGGCGGTGCGGCGAGTTTTGATGTTTTGCCAGAAAGCACGAAACTGCCATAACTTCAGCGTATGTGGTCTGATCTCCATCAAACTTCACATGTATGATAATAATCCCCTCCCTGAGACATCTGCATGTTCATATTCCATAAAAGTGACAGCGCCACCTATTGGCAACAGGAAATCACATGTTTTGTACTTTGACGTTCAACATCAAGTATCTTAATCCGATGAAGCTGAATTTTACTGTGGTAAGCCTGGAGACATGGTAGATGCTCAGTTCTGAAGATGACATTCTCCCGCCTCCTGGGGTTCCGGTGGCGGGTCAGCGAAGTTGGAACCCTCGCCATCGCCATCTAAAGCGTTGTAAGTCTCAAATGCCTCATCCGATCTGCTTCAAATTACACACGTACAATTGGGGCGGCGTCCTGAAGAGACCTGAGGGACTATGTTGTCGCATTGTTGTAGCGCCACCTATTGGCGACAGGAGGAAATGTTCAAAAATGCCTCCCCATCTGGGTTTTCGGGGAAATTCGGGGAATTCAGCGTCAGCCGGTTCCCCCGAGTTGGCGCAGGGGTGCGAGGGCCCGTTATCACTGCTTGCAGTTTTAATTTTAATTGAACTTCATGTATGTTTGTTTTATCCAACTTGTTGGGTGTACTTGATATATTGATTCATTACAGTCAAGATCTGGGCTCTCAAGATAATCAGGTCCTGACTCCAGCTGATTAAACTCAGCCTCTGCTGCTGCTAAGAGTAAACTTGGCCTGGACTGCTCTGAAGTCAGTCAGCTGGAAAGAGGGGATCAATTAACAATATCAGCCCCCGCTTTCTGGTCTTCCTCTACCACCTGCTACCACCTTTTTAAAGTAAATGTTACCATATGTGTATTTGGCTTCAACAGACAAATATCCATTTTTGTCACCTCATTAGTAATGTACTAATGCTCTGGTTGAATTGTGTTCCACTGTCACATGGCATGTCTAATCTTGCAGCATGAACTACACACAGTTTGGAGAAAAAAACATTTGATAGACAATGTGCAGGGTGATGTACAAACTGCACACACACAGACAGCTTAGGTCACTGGAAACCCAATCATTGACCCCCAACATTCATTTTTGTATGATATGATATAAACATTTGGACTTTAAAGAAGCCCACACACACACCTACACCTTGTCGAACCAAAAACAGTAATGTGTAAGTGGGAATAGGCTGGTGTAGTGAAACTACATTTAATTTGGAATTTATACTCATTGAAGGGCACCAGCTTCAAATGGAACAAACAGACAGTTGGAATTTATTTATCAGTTTCATATACCAGAAACAGTGACTCCTCCATTTTAATTGATCAGTTTATTTAATTGATCATCATTCCATTTCCTATACTGCTTATCCTTTGAGGGTACCAGCTGATATTGGGCAAGGGCGGGGTCACCCTGGGCAGTGTCACCAGGTCACTAATCTATCACAGAGGCACACAACCAATCATACTCACAGTCACACTGGGCACATGTGCAATTTAGAGTCTCCAGTCAACCTAATCTGCATGTCTTTGGTGGAGTGAGAGGAAACAGGACTACCCAGAGAAGAGAACATTCAAACTCCACACATTAAGGCCCTATTGAAGTCGGGTTTAAACCATGAAAGTTCTTGCTGTGAGGCGACATTGCTAACCACTGAAACACTGTGTTGCCCTGCTGTGTAAATTGTGAATAAAAACATAATGTGATGATTTGCTAATTATTTAAACCCAATATTTAATTGAAACAAGTATAAAAAAAACAAATGTTGAAACTAAAATCATATATTTTTGGAAAAATATATTCTCAGCTTGAATTGGATACCAGTGACATTAATGGTGCATTCTTTGATATAAGCCATGCCATGTGCACTAACGCATCCCCCTCCCACCACAGATGCTGGATTTTGAACTGTGCACTGTAAAACAAGCCAGATAGTCTGTGTCCTCTTTACATGATGAGTTTACTCATCATGGTTACTCCCTCTAAGCCTGTGAAAACACTTGTATTATGTATTATGTATTCTGTTTATTAAGTCTAAAAAAAAGACACTGGTAAGGTCATAGTGATGTCATCAGGGTTTTCGCAGGTTGAATTTTACTACAAATATATATATAATTCTTATCTTTATGCATATATATATATATATTTGTAGTAAAATTCAACCTGCGAAAACCCTGGGAGTAACAAGGCACTCTTTCCATGAACCACAGTGCAGAACCTGAACCTGAAAATGCTTTCAAGATGAGCCAATTCTGCAAAGTCTCCTGGTAATTCGTTCAGAGATTTTATCTTATATACCAGTGGATAATAGAATGGGGTTCTGTTGTCAAGTGCAACTTCCTTGTTCCAACATTGTTATACAGTGTGTGCAGCTGTTATTACCTTTGCAGCCACAGATGAACTGGGTTTCTCCAGTAGATCCCAGAGCTTCTGTCTCTTGTCAGGGCAGCAGCCCTGTTCCTCCTCCTCCCCCTCCTTCTCCCTTAGCGTCTCTGCTTCCCTCCTCAGCTCTTCATTCATCTGCTCTTTCTTCTGGTGGTACCGCGCCTGGCAGCATGACTCAAGATAAATTTCATCGATACCCCAGTAGTCCAGCTCCTGGCCAAAGGACAGGGCGCACATCTCCTCCATCATGTGCAGTTTCCCCGTTCGATAGAAGTTGAGGATGGAGGAGAAGGCCACTGGGTGACGGTCAAAGAAGTACTCATTCTCAGTGAGGCTGTAGTCATCACATATCTCCAGCAAGGATTCATGGGTGTTGCAGTCCCTTAGCCGTCCCAGTCGGGTTCTGGGGAGCCGGTCCAGTGTTCTCCATAAGACTTCATGTGTGAGGCCTCCGACATTGAGCCTGACCCGCCGGGAGCGGGCCTTTATGCGGATGATGTCAATTGGCTCAGGTGGGAGTACAGGGACCACTGTGGGGCGGGGGGTGACTTTGGGTGTGCTGAAACTCACTCTGTCTGTCATGTTCACTGATGTCTCACAAGGGGAGTCAAACGGTTGCTGTGCTGCTGTGTGTGTGTGTGAATGTCTGGGGCTCAGGGGGCTCAACTAGATGATGGTAGTTGCTTGGGGAAAGGTTGTCATGGCCCACCACGATGACCTGGCTGTGTTCAGACCACTAAGCTCTTGGTTAGATCCATGTCTGGAAAAACAAGAGAACACATGGTACAAGTCTGAGCAGTACATTAAATTACCTTTCACCTTTTACCTTTGCCTTCAGAATGTTTGGAAGAGAGTGGACAGGACAAATCTACTTATCTACTGCAATATCATTATAAGTGTCATGAGAGCACAGTCTGCAAGTTCAAAGTGTGAAATTTTTATATTATTTAGACTGATGTAATTAACGTGTCACTATTTTATTTTACTGTAAATTGTAGTTGGCCTGAAAAGAAAATACAGTATATATAATATAGGACAATACAAACACTATTAGATGAGTCTTGCTGTTCCATATCAAATATCTCCAGAAGGAACACACAGCACAATTTTACACCAAATCAAAACAGCAAATTTGAGTGTTTATGTTGGAGAGCCATATTCAGGAGATACTGGAGATACTTGACAGTTAAACTCTGCAGACTCAAAAGCCTGGATCTATTAGTATTATAATTACATTGAATCCTCTAATATAAATCACAGAATAAAGACACATTTTAATGTAATGATTAAAAATGTTGATCAACTCCCAGAGAATTGATTGACTCTGAAACTAAACTGTTCTCGCTGTCTCATTTTTTTTTTCTCAGAAGTTTTTCTCCTGTTGGTCTATAAAGGCTTATGTTTCCTCTTAGTCCTCTTACTTTATCTGATTGTGTAATGGAGTTCCACAAATCCCCAGTAGTGGCATTAGGCTCCCCGGGCTCAAGTCTGCCTTAGTTAATTATAGACTGTCTATCTCCTCCTGGGACACTCATAGGACACAGGCTACGTCAGGAACCAAGCTGCTACATGACAATAAAAAAAAACAATATTATGCAGTCCTTTCCCTACAAATAACTTGTTTAACATTGGCATTTAGATGAATAGACTGCCTGAGTTTATATGCTGGGTTATTTACTTAACTGTCACTAATAATTGTGTAATAGGTTACATAGCTCTCCACCTGCTTTATCAAACCAGATCAAATCAACTGCAGAGACAAGTTGACTGCTGGAAACAGAGTCCAGAAGTAGAATCCAAAGTAAATGTGTTCATTCCTAATTCACTGTCAAGAAATTAGCGAGACTCAAACTATGAATTAAAGAGGTACAAGGTAGAAAGGAAATGCATAGAAATAAAAAATGGACTGATATAAATGACATTCAGGTCAGTTCTATTCCATTTTCTTTCATTAATATCCTCTTAAGTTATCAACAACTGCTATTAAAAACATATTTATAAATAGCTCTAATTCTCCATGAGAAAAATTGAGTAAAAACTCTCTGTAGCCTACCTCTGTGAAAACGGCGGATATTTTGGAAAAAAGCCAAGCTCGAACCCTTCCAGGAGGTCCCACCATAGCACCTTGTTAGTTATCCTCACTGCTTCGCCTCACCTCCCCTCTATTCATTGAATCTTGAAGCCCCCCAACAGCACATAGACTGCTGGAGATCCACATTTTGGTGTTGGTGTCTCAGCAATGGGTGCCATGAGGAGACACACGCACAGCAGATATAGAGAAAGAAGTGTGAACCGGCTGGCCTGTAGAGCTACCAGCCCCTGTGGGGTGGGGGGGTGGCAATCACAGACAGAAAGAGGGGGAGAGGGAGAGATAGACAGGGACAGAGAGACAAAGAGGGGGAGGGAGAGGTTGACAGAGAGGAAGAGAGGGGAGTGAGAGGATAGGGGTAGGGGGTAGAGAGAGAAGTAATTGGATTGAGGCATTCAGCACCAAGGACAGCTCCAGATCAACAGCTTCTTTCAACTTCAACTCCTGCTCACTTTTATTTTATTTTCATTTTTCTTTTCAAATGAAGTCTATATAACATCACTTTCATATGGAAGGCACTGTCCATATTGACTATTGTCAGCAGCTTACTGTAAACTGTCC
The DNA here is from genome assembly GCA_016785225.1 of Psettodes erumei. Taxonomy (NCBI): domain Eukaryota; kingdom Metazoa; phylum Chordata; class Actinopteri; order Pleuronectiformes; family Psettodidae; genus Psettodes; species Psettodes erumei. Next base: position 1,069,170 of record JAFBJZ010000647.1, read on the forward strand.
ATTCTTTGTGCTGGGAGGTGTTTCAGCAAAGAGCGCCATGAGGAGACATGCATAAGCAGAGATACAGAGAGAGAAGTGTGAACTACCTGGCCTGGACAGCTACTGAAGAGCAAGATGAGAGCATGAGAGGGGGGGGGCAGAGAGGACAGAGACAGACAGAGGGAGAGAGGAATAGGGGAGAAGGATATAGTGTATTGTATTGTAGGAATGTCTGCTTAGATAAACTATTGTACCATGAAAAGTCTTAAGCCACCATTTGTTGGTTAAGCAGCACTTTATTATTAGAATGCATGCAGAAAATAAGGAAATATATATGTATGTTTATTAACACATAATTGTGTTTGCCCTTTCTTAATCATAAAAATAACTGATAATAATAGATAACTGAATCCAAATGACCTGAGTCAAAAGTTTACATAAATTTGAATGTTTGGCCTAATGATATACACCTATATACAGTATAATATGTATATAAAAGTTTATTACAATTTATGTAATTTCCACAAAAGACAAAGTCTTGCACACAGCTATATGTGAAATGATTAATACTTCTATTCAAACATTCCAAGAAATCATAACATTTGCATTGCGTTTTAATCATCCATTACTTAGTGATTGGTTATATATGTACTTTGTGGTTGATGAAATCTCAATTCTCCTTGACATAATACAAAAACTGCTGATATACCTCACAGAAAACTAATGGAGCAAATAGGAGCCAACATTTTTGCATCCTGAAAACAGAATGAAACTCAGATTTATTGGTTTACAAAGTACACAAAATTCTTTCTATATTCATATACCATTTATAGAATGCCTTCCATTATCTGTGCATCATATTGCAGTTTTAACATTAAGACTCAACATCAACAGTTGTACATGCATAATTAAATAAACAAAAACACAATGGTATTAGAACATATAAAATTGCATAACTCATCCTAACAGGATTATATTTTTTCTGAATAAAAAATTATTATTACTAAGAAGAAGTTTGACAAACAGTAAACAATGATGGGGAAGATGCTTCAAATATTCCTTTTGACTTTGTAAAATCAAATTCAACATCTTCTTTTACGATGAAAAAGCATGTTTTATAGTATTTTCTTTTCGGAACACAGTGCGTGTCCTGCTGGCACACAAATTGACAAATAGTGGAGTGCATATAGAAAGTACGGGGGGTTGGTCATATACATAAAAACAATACTGTGGTCCCACTTAAACAATAACACCACCCTGAGCCAAAATATATTGGCAGCACCAACCCAGAAATGCATTAACAAAATGCATAGAACAGTCTGCATCCAAATCCTCTGATCTGAATTGTTACAAACAAAAGAGAGTCAGCAGGGAGAGGACATGAGAGGACATAAACACAACCTAAATATGTACATCAAAACAAAAGCAGAGAACTAGTATTAGATAATTTTGTTGCTTTTTATCCTCCTGTTTCAAGCTCAAGTTTGTTGGTATGTTTGTGCTGAGGTAACACTTCTCCAGCAGAGGATGTTTCGGTCTTTACTTGTGTTCCAGTCGTAGCAGCTGCTCCTTACCATTAATGGTTAATGACCGCAGCTGTCCATCCTCCTCCACCTCCACCCGCTCCTGACCATTCTCTACAATTCTGGAAGCAGAGAGAACACAATGAAGAGAGGTTGAGGAAGGGGGGAGAAAGATTTTACTGACATACAAGCTTTCCCCCAACAAAACAGTAATTGGAAACTGTAACATGATCATTCATTTCATTCATCTGGTGAAAACTATTCCAGTGACTTTATTCAACCGTATCAGGACTTTTGCAGGAAGAGTCATTAGGTGCACGAAAGGAATGATGTCACTGCTGTAAAACAGCCGGACATTGCCTCCGATTGTTACAAATTACTAATAAACCCAGCACTTCCAGTGACTGCACTGATTCTAATCAGACACCAAGTGGTGAGGCAACTGTCCAGATCAGTGTAAACGGTAACTTGGCTTACTGTCATACTGAGCAGCTTGTTAATGTTGTTAATTTATTTATCACTAAATGAATAAGCTTGCTTTATGTTTTTTGTTAAAAGAAAGCAGGATAAATGTCTGTCTACTCAAGCAGGGAGTATATTTTTTTACTAAACTTGGATTATAATTTTCCAGTGGTGTGTGTAGGATAGTAAGAAATAACAGGTTATCAACAGTTGAAATGCAGAAGCAAAACTTGAAAACTTAGATGTAAAATCTGAACTGAGGTGCATGAGCTGAAGAAGCTGAAACCTGAAACATGTTGTTGAAACAGCTGCAAGGCAAATGATATACTGCTGGAAAGAGAAATACAATGCCTTCAAAATGGCAACACAAGGACATCTTTTTTTTTTAATGAATGCTAAGCAGATAAGGTGTATCCTGAAAAAAGTTGAATATCTGAATTCCTCAACAGTTTAAATTGAAAAAAAATAGAACTTAGCTGTTTGTGTGTCTCAGTACAATAGGTGACTACCACTGGGCCTCCAGAGAGCTCCTCTTACCTGGTTGGGACTGTTATATTGAAGTTGAACCCACAAGGTGAAGATGATGTTTGTTTGTTTGCATCTGTCAGTGTGTATGTGTGTGTGCCAATTTGTGTGTGCATGTAGGCAGAAACTCCTTACAGTGTTTTCAGCCAGCTGTGGGTTAATGAAAGGAGGGCGCTTCAAACGATTTATGGTTAGGCTTTAGGATTTATGATCACTTAAAGGGGATTTTAAAAAGTTACCAACTGCCAAACACTGCTTAAAAGGTAATCCAGCAATCAGAATCAAGCCTGTGTTGATGTATTTTGACTCATCTTTTGACTCCATGAATCATTTATTAAATCCGGTGAAAAGTCATGGTTAGGCAGAAGCATAGACCACACTGAACAAGATGCCTTAACTCAAAATCTATAGCCCATATATCTAATATTTTTTCTCAATGAGGGTCAGAAGACTTGGCTGAACAAACGTGTCAGTGTTCAGAGAACAGAAAAAATTCAGTCTATTTATTTCAGTGACTAAGGCTGCAACTTAGAAATCATTTGGTAGAACACTAATCTGTTCATTATTTTTCAATCAGTGGACTAGTCAGTAATTTTTTTTTGTGACCTCTGTTTCTGAGCTCGAAGCTACAGTGCCGACCTGCTCTGAGGGCTGATGGGCTTGATGTCAGGATACACTCACAGATGCACCTTTTGCACACATACACACGCCAGTGGCCATTCCAGGTGTTGGTCTGACCATCAGTATCTTGCTCAAGGATGCTTTGACATGTGGACAGGGGCAAATGGGGATAGAACCACCAATCCTGTGAGACCTGAGCCACAGCTACCCTGTATGAACTTTCAGATAGGTCAGAGTTTACCTTTTAGTAGTGATCTTCCTGCCATTGACAATTTTGGTGGAGGTGGACACAGAGCGGAAGTTACCCATGCCTCCTCCACCTCCTCCACCAAAGGATGTGGAAGAGAAAGAGGTGAAGCCTCCACCTCCAAGGCTTCCCACTGTTGTCATGTGACCCATGTGACCCATATGACCCATGGTGCTCATGGAGCCAAAAGAGCCAAAGCCTGAGATGAACAGGTCAGACAAAAAGTTTCATTTAAATGGCTGACAAATGTTTTGCAACAATGAATTTGCATTTCTGAGGTTGTGGCAAAACATATAATGTTAAATATAATGTTATTCGATGGTGCATTTCTTACCTGGGTCAAAAGGTGAGAAGCCAGCACCAAAGGGAGGAAAACCAACAAAGCCCCCAAAAAACGAGCCACCCGGTCTGCTGCGACTGGTGCGACTTTGGTGCTGCCGGCTGCTGCTGAAAAAAGGATCATCACTAAAAGGATCTGCACCTGATAGAAGAAGACAGAAAAGAAAGGAGATTATGCTTTAGGTTGAAACTCTTCAAATCTGTAAAAGTAGATTTAGTGATGTACCTTCTTTACACTTACCAAAAAAGTCTGCGAATGGATCTCTGCCACCAAAGAATTCCCTGAAGACATCTTCCGGGTTGCGGAATGTGAACTGTTCTTGGAAATGCTCTCCGTTGTGGAAATGGCTCCCTGAAACATAATGTCAATAAATTTAAAACACAAAAACTCCAAAATAACCAAAGGAATGAAGGAATTACTACTTTGTCAGTGTTTCACTTTCTACCACCCCAGCCTCCTTTATCTCTTCCATTCCACGTCAAAGTCTTTGTTGAATTACCCAGTCAACTCTGCTCTACACTATGCTAGTATTATGCTTATGAACAAGTTCTTTGCAACTTCTTTGCTAATGTCAGTGGGAAGATGGGAGGAGTCAGACAGACGTCTGGTGGATAGATGGTCTTTCTCTGGAACATGCCACAATTTGAACACTAACTATTCCACTGTCAGAAAAAGAAATACACAGTTTATTGAGCTATAATGGTGTTTCCTCTGTCTTGCTGTGACTACATTTTTATTTTTCTGTGCAGTGATTAACCACTTATCAAAGTGAACTCTGAAAAAGTGATTACCTGAATATAGAGATATAGTTACAGTTACAGTATGTCTTGCGTTGTTACAAAGTTTTCCTCCAGACCAGGGGTCCATGGTCCCCTGGTGGTCTGTGACCATGAATTCAGTAATGTAGTTTTGAATCTTTTTTGCATATTTCAATGTATTATTGTTTAAACATATACATGCACATATATAAAATAGAGAGTGGTTGAGAATGTTTTTTCCACACTGGCATACCTAAATAACAAGTACAGGGCAAGGCTGTCCCTATGCACCACTGTACAGTAGTCCACTATTCAGTCAGTGTATCCCATACACTGGCTTATATGTGGCAGCCCACCATAGTATCAATATTGGGTGCCACTTGTTCCTTGTTATTTTTTTACACTAGTTAAATTGCAGGGTACTTCATTTTCTTACCTCTTCCTCCATTACTCCCCGTAAGTCCCTCTTTTCCATAGCGATCATATATGCTCCTCTTGTTGGCTGAAGAGGACAGGGAAAAATCTCAGAGTAGAACAACAACACTGAGAACAGAACAAACAAGTCAGACAAAAGGATTGGTACTGCTGCTTCATTCACTGCTGAAATCTGGTGTTTACAGGCTTATACAGACAGTTGGGATACAAACCATCTGACAGGACTTCATAAGCCTCTGACAGCTCCTTGAACTTCTTCTCAGCCTCCTCCTTGTTCTCTGGGTTTTTATCCGGATGCCACCTCAGGGCCAGCTTTCTGTACCTGCACAAGGACAGAAGCATGATACTGCTGATAAGGAAAAAAAACTAACTCTTCCACACTGTACATTCTTATGGTCTTAAGTACATTTTTCTTTTCGTTTGCGGTAGGATATGTCATATGTCATTGTGGTTCCATGTCTTTAATATTTAAATGTATGATGTCAAACATTTTAATTCAACAAGGATCTAACTGCAACAGGTACTGCAGCACTCCTGTCTTGAACTTCACATCATTGTTACTGAAGACTCTTTTTTGATCTCATCAGTCTCTAAAGGTGTATTATAGCTGTATCAAGTTACCGTTAATGCAAAACCAATGTTTCACACTCACAATGAACTACAATGAACACAGTGAACTACAGGGTAGCCTTTATTTCAAAGCCAAGGAAGAAATGCTGTGTATTGGTCCCAAATTAAGGAGTGTTGGCAGGAGAGTTGTATCTCTGTTTGCAGTTGGTGTGCTGGCTTTGGAAAAATGTCTGCACGGTAGCTTTGCAGCAGCAACAATGTCTTTAGGGTTTAAAGCCACAAAGACCAAAATAACACAGGTTAATTTAGCCGAGTGGATTTATTTGGATTAATGCGTAAGTGGAAATGAGTGGAAATAGAATAGAATAGAATAGACACTTTATTGATCCCACGATGGGGAAATTTGAGTGTTTCCTCAGCTCCATTACAGAAAGAACAAAGCAATTAAAATGTACTACGTAATTTACACAGCAGAAAAAAATTTAAAAAAGGAACAGTATATACAGCGGGGCATTGTCTACAAAAAACACTATATACAAACAGCAGAGCACACACAGTATGCAGTTATGGGTGGAGGGTTGTGGAGGTGTTTGGGTAATAAATAAATAAATAAATAAATAAATAAATAAGTATGTGTGTCGGTTGTAAGGTGGCAGTGAAGTGACCGGGTGACTCTCAGCGTCATGATGCGTTGTAGAGTCTAACTGCTGCTGGGATGAATGACCTGCGAAAGCGCTCCTTCTTACAACGAGGGTGTTTCAGTCTCTGACTGAAGGAGCTGCTCAGCGCACCCACGGTCTCATGCAGAGGGTGATGGGGGTTGTCCATGATGGATGTCAGCTTCGCCAACATCCTCCTCTCACCCACCACAACCACAGACTCTAGGGGACATCCCAGCACGGAGCTCGACCTCCGCACTAGTTTGTCGATCATGCTCCTGTCTCTGTCGGTGCATCCACCCCCCCCAGCAGGCTACTGCGTAGAAAATGGCGGATGCCACAACAGAGTCATAAAAGGTTCTCAGCAGTGTCCTGCAGACTCCGAAGGACCTCAGTCTCCTCAACAGGTGGAGTCGACTCTGGCCCCTCTTGTACAGGACATTTGTGTTTGTAGACCAGTCCAGTTTGTTATTGAGATGAACACCCAGGTACTTGTATGAGTCCACTGTCTCGATGTCTCTTCCCTGGATGTTCACCGGTGTGGTAGGGGTGACTTCCTCCTGAAGTCTATCACCATCTCCTTTGTCTTGCTGGCGTTGATCTGCAGAGCACTGACCTCACACCAGTTAACAAAGTCCCTGATGACCCCCTGTATTCCCAGTCGTTCCCGTCTGATACGCATCCGATGATGGCCGTATCATCCGAGAATGCTATGGCAGATTAACTTTCGTCATTAGGTAAGCGACAAACCTATGGTCCTCTATTTTATAGCTTTGTCTCTGTTGTGTCGTGGATGTGTTGGTGTTCATGTCATTTGTTTGATGCTTTATATAATAAGGTTTTTTCTGCCTCAGCTATGGGAAATAGCCACTTCCAAGCATATAAGATACTCTGGTTTCCACCACTGTGTTGTGTACTTGGCAATTTGTGTGCAAGGAGAACTGGAGGGAGGGTTTTTTTGCTGTTAAGCACACTGTACAGATGTCTGCTGAACTCTTGTAAGAGCGGCTAAGATACAAACTGGAAAACTTGATCAACTCACGCTTTCTTTATGTCATCCGCAGAAGCATCCTTCCGCACTCCTAAAACCTGGTAGTAGTCCACCATGCTGAGTGGATGAGGGCAGACACTTAAACAAGCTTGATGAACCTGAAAAGACATATATAACTGTTAACACTGAGTCCCTCCTGTCAGTGTCCTGGTTTTCACAGTCAAAACAGCTAGACGAGAACAACACAGATGTATGTAGTCATACTGCTTTGACCTATTTCCCAGCATCTTTGGGATGAAACATTTTACCTACATACAGTGTACTATGAAGTTTGCTTGGGCTTCCTCCACACATACGCAGTTTAGGTTAAAGGGATAGTTCTGGTTATTTGAAGTGGGGTTGTATGATGCACTGATATATTGTCAGTGCACTCCCACTTTGAAGAAGCAGAGTGGAGCAGCACGGATCAGTGAACTGCTGTGCACACAGGGAAGAGAAGAATTGTTTTTTAACCATCTAAAACAATGCTTCAAAAATTCAATCAGTTTAAGTTCGTGCTATGTTGAGAAAATGTAGTTCTGAAGGAAAGGACCAATATATTTAAATGTTCTTAACAGTGCAGCGCACACTGTATTATTTTGCAGATCAGCTGTATAAAACAGCAATAGTGATTCAAAGACAGTTCATCAGTTGAGAAAATGTAATGGTGGAGGAAAGGGCTGTTTCACAGTAAGATAAAGAGGTTAAAATCTCCAAATATAGCATATACATTGATTTAGGTGGTTTTGCTACTATGTACTGCTGCACAGATCGCCATAGCAGTGTTTCTGCTCTGCTCTGCTTCTCCTGAGTGGGAACACACAGACCAAACTCAACTGCTCTACGTTACATCAGTACCTCATACAACCCCACTGCAGATGACCGAAACCGAAACAGGGTGTGACTGTGAATGTGACCTTCAAAAGATAAGTGGTATGCCATAATTAACATCATCATATTAAAGGTTTGCCACACGATAACTAATATTTGGTGGCCTGCCACGACATCAACACTGACTACCAGGAATAAACGACCAGTTGAACAGTGATCAAAAGTGAAAGTACCTGTATTATGTGTGCCCTGCCCCCTCACACATACCGTTCAATGACAAAATGGAAAGATGACACACAACAAAGTTTGTGAAGTAAGCAACATTTCTTTGTCACTCTTTATACTTAAGCAGTGTTGACTTGTGCTGCCTTATCAAAGGATGTGTGTGTCTGTGAGCCATGAGCAGTCTTCATGTCTTCTCACACAGTTTCATTTAAATGTGCAAAGACTGAAATGCACATGGTTATGTGTTTAACAAAGGGTCCTTTGCAGCTACAGGCATACCATTTTTCATCTTCAAATCATGTAGACTTTTTCTGTACATGAGTGCTATGACTTTTCACATTTGTAATATGTTACTTTTAGTGTTGCCACAAACATAGAGTATTATTTTTGTATCAGTCAATGTGTACAGTAAAGTCTCTATTCCATGTTCTCATTTTGATCATTGGTCATGTGTGCGTAACTCCATAATGGCAAATCATATCATTTATGAGTTGTTATGAATGTTGTGCTGTTCATGTTACCCATCCTTCGTGATCTCACAGTGCAAAAATCCATGATGTCATAGAACCCTCTGTTAGGTGATGGTTTTGCAAATTCCACACTGTATATCTTATTTTTATCCATATTTTCTCAACAACTGCTCATCCAAAACACTTCACAATTCACACTGCACTTCCTCAGGTCCCTGGAAATACAAGTGTATTGGATAAGCCGTTGTCAACAAAATAGAAAAGCAGACAATGATTCCAGTATTTATTATACGCATCTTAATGTATAAATACACACACAAGTATATAATCTTGCTTTTCATTGTATAGAAAATTCTCCCCTGCAAGCTTTGATGCACCACGCAGCAAGGGCTGTGGTAGCTGTCTGTCACTACTCAGTCAGTACATCTTGAAACATGTCAAATGTATGTGAATGACGTATGCACCCCGTCTGTGCTTAATGAGGGAAGCTAGCTTGTTTATCTCACTGTGACCCTGAATGGCTGGTGCTACCTGGCTAACGTTAATGGATATAGCCAGGGATGGTGTCGTTACCGGGGTTTGTTCACAGCCTAACTTTAAGATACAGTGTGAACAGAAATTGCCAATGAAGACTATAGCCACAGTGAAATGGTTTGGTTTGTGGCGGTAGCTGGTGTTTGCTGCTCATTTTATCGAACTTAACACAAGCTGGTTATAGCGTTAGCTTGGCAGTAAACATCATTAGCCACATTAGCTGTGCTATCAAACACGCTTACCCAATTCAAGTCCAGCTGTCCTTGATCTCAGCAGATACGTAGAACAAAGACGCAGTCTGTTATTTAGGCTGTGATATAAGCTAAACAGGTTTATTCATGTTCAGCAGTAAGCAGGTTCTTAAACGCAGCGTCCTGCTTCTTACTTCTTCTTCACCCTCTGCTTGATTATGGAGGAGGCTTATAACAGCTTACAAGCGAATTACCGCCACCAACTGGACACAACAAGGAATATACATTAAACTATCAATAAATAACTAAAAATCGATAGTGCCCACAGACAACGTCTATATCCTGGACTGTCCCAGGATCAGCAGCCTGGACGGCGATCGTTACACATTGTAATGTGGACTGATTGTGTGAGCTCACTATTCTCAAAAAGCATCTGCTGATGTGAACATGCCTCACAAAAAGGAGATCTCAGAAGACTTCCGATCAAGAGCATTTGGTTGTTATAAAGGTGGAAAGGGTTACAGAGCAATATCAAAGACTTTAGACATCCATTCACAGTTAAGACAAATTGTCTATAAACGGAGCAGTGGTTATTCTCACTAGAAGCGGGCACCCAGCCAAGATTATTCTAAAAGCACAGTGAGGTAAAAACCATAGAATAACAGCTAAAGGCTAAAATGAATCACTAGCCCTTGGACGTCTATATTCACATGTCAAACATATTCACATGTTGCATGATTGCATGGAGCAAAGCTTCCATGTCAGGACACCATAGAGGAAGGTGTTGCCCTCCAAAAAAAGGTCTGATTTGCAGCTACTGGAAATGCTTGCTCGAGCTTAGCGTCGCCACATTAGATGACCAACCAACTATTAATTTTGTGGCTCAGGAGGTAGAATGGATCAGCCACCAGTTGTCAATATATATATGCAAGACCATTTAATACAAGGATTCGCTTACTTTTTCCACCAGCACTGTGAATGTTTGATGGATCTGTTCAATATGTCTATACTTATGAGTTATCTGAAGATTAGATTACATTTGGTCAACAGTTTTTGCAGAAAACCAATTGCTTCCAAAGGGTTCACTCTAAATGTTGTCATTTTGTGTGCCGTGTAAGATGAAAAACACATCAAACAAGGAAGAGAGAGAGAGAAGAGAAGAGAAGAGAAGAAGCGAAAGCATTTTGGCAATTCTGGTAATGCTTTAATAGTCATACAACAGGTCATTTTTATAACTACAATTTTATTAATTTGTTGAAGCAGAAATGGGATCAGGATGTAAAATTGAAAAAAAAACCAAACCCAGCAACTAATGGGTGGGGACAGAAATTAAGAATAACTCAGCATCTGGAAAGAGACAAAATTTCCATATCATGTCTGAAGGTGGTGAAGGTAGAAATGGTGTCATGGTGACTTTATTTGAGCAGCTTTGCAGTTGCCATGGAGGTCATGGTAGTCATGGTTGTCATGGTGATGGTGGGCACGGTGATGTCTTTGAAGATGGGCTGTGTTACACCAGAGTAGGACACTTTGTTCTCACTGAGAGTTCCGATGATCATCTGGCGCATTTCCCTGCTGGCATCGCCACGCACCGCCAGCAACGCCTGGATGTGCTCCTCCCTAGAGAGAGGACAAAAAACCTTAGCAACCGTGACGTCATATGAAATCACCCTGCTCTCTTATCACCATTTTATCACCCAGAAATCAAAGTGCAAAATAACTTTCAAATCTCATCCAAGAAACTTGTAAGGTTTGGTGACTCAAAAGCCCAATAATGGTTCATTCCATTTAGGTGTCCCATTTTACATTGACAAAACTGAATGGCTTCAATACAAAAACAATCAATGTTCAATGTTTCAAAGTCCAGACCTCATCAAAGCCCAGACCGCAAGTATTGGCACACAGTGATTTCAATAATATCTTTTTTTTGACACAAGCACTAGGAGTCAGAAATGTTCCAATCCCACATAAATAGGTGAATGGGTACATAAGTGGGGACATAACATTGTATTTGTATTGGCTTGATGTGTTCAGTATCATCCAGGTGTGTGTGTGTTTTTGTATCAGTGAAAGGGAGAAAGTGTGGGAATGAAAAATTCAGGGGATAGAAGAAGATTTGATGTTATTTGATTAAAATATTTTTTCATTATCTTTAGATAATGAAATAATTTAAATATTTGTATTAATTATATTACATTATATCACATTTAATACAATTAATACAAACACAATATAGGTTACACTACATGAATCACATTAGTGCCAGGTGAAATGACTGTCAAAGTGTGTGTGTGTGTGTGTGTGTGTGTGTGTATGTGTCACAGTTTATACCTGATGTCTGGATATTTGGACACCAGAGTGGTGACTTCCAGGAACAGCAGTGTGGGGTCAGTCAGCTTAAAGACTTCCGCAATGGCAGCGATGGCACCACAAAGCCACTCTGTGTCTGATTAGATTAGATTAACTTTATTAATCCCACAACGGGAAATTTACACGTTGCAGCAGCAGAGGAAAGGTGAAAAGAAACAAAAGAAGAAAGACATAGTGAGCATAATTTACAGATATTGCCAGCATTGCTGACAGGAGAAATAAGAAGTCAATTGTACAACAATTGTAAAGAATAAAAAATTAAAAAATTATGGACTGATATATTATATGATAGCAAGTATGGTGATGTGACCTCAGTTCCATTAACAGATTTCAGGTAGTGGATGTGTTGTAGAGCCTGACAGCGGTTGGGATGAAGGACCTCATGGAACCTCTCCTTCTTACACCGTGGGTGTAACAGTCTGCTGCTGAAGGAGCTGCTCAGGGACCCCACCGTGTCATGTAGGGGGTGAGAGGTGTTATCCATGATGGATGTCAGCTTAGCTAACATCCTTCTCTCCCCCACATCCTCTACAGAGTCCAGGGTACAGTCCAGGACAGAGCTTGCTCTCCTGATCAGTCTATTGATCCTGCTCCTGTCTCTGTCCGTACTGCCTCCTCTCCAGCAGGCCACAGCAAAGAAAATGGCTGAGGCCACCACAGAATCGTAGAAGGTCCTTAACAGGGTCCTGCCCACCCCGAAAGACCTCAGTCTCCTCAGCAGGTGGAGGCGACTCTGGCCCTTCTTGTAGAGGGCTTGGGTGTTTTCAGTCCAGTCCAGTTTATTGTTCAGGTGAACACCCAGGAATTTGTAGCTTACCACCACCTCTATGTCCGATCCCTGGATGTTTACTGGCGTTAATGGTGATGCTTTCCTCTGAAGTTGACTATCATCTCTTTTGTCTTGCTGGTGTTGAGCTGAAGCTGGTTGAGCTCACTCCAGCTGACAAAGTCCCTGATGACAGTCCTGTATTCCATGTCGTTCCCCTCAGAAACACAGCCGGCAATGACTGTGTCATCGGAGAACTTCTGGATGTGGCACTGTGTGGTGTTGTGGGTGAAGTCCGACGTGTAGAGGGTGAAGAGGAAGGGGAGAGCACTGTACCCTGAGGGGCACCTGTGCTGCTGAGCACCACGTCAGACACACATTGATGTATCCTCACATACTGTGGTCTGTTGGTGAGATAGTCAGTAATCCAAGCAGCCAGGTGTTGGTCTACTCCCACACTTTCCATCTTCCCTCTAAGCAGTGCTGGCTGGATTGTGTTAAAAGCGCTGGAGAAGTCAAAAACATGATCCTCACAGCGCCCCGCTGTCCTCCAGGTGTAGCAGTGATCTATGCAGCAGGTAGATCACTGCATCGTCCACCCCAATCCCAGGACGGTAAGCAAACTGCAGGGGGTCCAGCTGAGTGCCCACCAGGGATCGTGCAGGTGTCGAAGGATGATCCTCTCCATGGTCTTCATCAGGTGAGAAGTCAAGGCAACAGGTCTAAAGTGGTTAGGCTCCTTGGGGCGCGGTGTCTTTGGTACTGGTACCACGCAGGAGGTCTTCCACAGGGCTGGGACTTTCTCCAGGCTCAGGCTCAAATTGAACAGGTGCCTGAGCACACCACAGAGCTGGTCAGCACAGTCCTTGAGTAGTCTTGGGCTGATGCCGCCTGGTCCCGGGCCTTCCTAGCCTTGATCTTTTTAAGTTGACTTCTCACCTGATCATCTGTTATTGAGAGGTGTGTGGAGAAAGACTGGGGTGAGGGGTGTGGGGATGATGGGTGGTGAGAGACTCAGAGGGGGGGGGTGGCCTGGTTGATTGATGTTGAGGGTGGCAGGCTGAGGAGCTGCTGGGGGGGGGGGGCGGGGCAGGGGAGGTGTGGTGAGGGGGCCGCGCAGGTGAGGGAGAGAGCTGAGGAAGGGTCAAATCTATTGAAAAACAGATTTAGCTTGTCAGCCCAGTCCTTGTCCCCACTGGCCTGGTCTCTCCTCCCTCCTTTCCCATTTCCAGCAATGGTCTGCAGCCCTCTCCAGACATCTCTTGTGTTATTCTGCTCCAGCCGTTCTTCCAGTTTCCTCCTGTAGCAGTCCTTCCCTGCCTGATCTTAAGCCGGAGCTCCTTCTGGACTCTGCGCAGCTCCTCCTTGTCCCCAGAGCTGAAGACCCTCTTCTTCTCGCTCAGTAGGGCCTTAATCTCAGAAGTCACCCAGGGTTTGTTATTCGGGAAACACAGCACCGACTTGGAAGGTACAGTGTTATCCACACAGAAATTGATATAATCCGTGATGCAGTGGGTCATGCTGTCGATATCACTGCCGTGGGGGCTGCAGAGTGCATCCCAGTCAGTCGTCTGGAGACAGTCTCTGAGCCTAGCCCTGCTCTCCTCGGACCACTGCTTCACGAGCCTCTCCACAGGGGGGTTGTTTCTTCACCATGGGGGTGTAGTCAGTGGTTAGGTGGACGAGGTTGTGATCTGAACGACCCAGCGGGGGGAGGGGGGATGATGTGTATGCATTGTTGATGTTGGCATACAGGAGGTCCAGAGTCTTATTGTCTCTAGTGTGACATTTCACATACTGGGTGAGGGTGGGAAGAGAAGTGGACAGGGAAGTGTGATTAAAGTCACCGGAGATGAGGAGGAAGGATTGGGGTGCTGGTTTTGTAGTTGAGAGACAGTAGTGTGGATCAGGTCTGTAGCTGTAGCAGCATCCGCTGAGGGGGGGATGTACACAGTCACAGCGATGACATGTGAAAACTCCCTCGGGAGGTAGTATGGCTGCATGCTAACCGCTAACAGCTCCAAGTCTCTGGTGCAGAGTTGCTCTTTAACTGTTATGTGTCCCGGATGGCACCATCTCTCATTCACAAACACAGCAATTCCCCTCCCTTCTTCTTACCGCTCTCCATTGCATTCCTGTCTGCCCGAAGTAGTTGAAAACCGTCCAGAGTGACGTGTGAGTCCGGAGAAAGTTCACTCAGCCACGTCTCCGTGAAGCACATGAGGCTGCATTCCCGGTACTCCCTCTGCAGCCGGGTCAGCGCCGCTACTCTTCTTCCATCTTGTTGGGGAGAGATCTTACGTTCCCCATGATTACAGATGGTAGACATGGCTTATACCGTTTTTTTTCTGCTCCCTGCGCGCTTCACTCCCGATCTGCAGCCTCTTCTCCTCCTCCGTAGCTCCTTGGGTATCGCCGGCCTCTCCGCGCCGAGGAGGGGGGTGTGTGGCGCAGGGCGAACAGCTGATCCCGGTGTAAACAATAGAGCCGTGGTTGAATGGGGAGCCATGGTTGAGTGTGTTTCCTTCAGCCACACCAAAAAGTTCCATAAACAGCAAGGCGCAAACTACAATAATAACAAAGTGAACATCCATAGTTGCGCACTCGCTTAAAGTGCCGACGTAAGTAGAAAAAAAAAAATTAAAGAAATATACTAAAAACGTTACAAAAACTAAGAAATAGGTGAGAAAGTACGGAGCTGCTGTAACAAGCTGCCGCTCACTTGCCCAGTGACAGCTCCAAAAACTGAAAGATCTGGAGGAGATCTGTATGGAGAAGTGGGCCAAAATCCTTGCTGCAGTGTGTGCAAGAGCTACAGGAAACATCTGACCTCTGTAATTGTAAACAAAGGTTTCTGGATCAAAGTTCTCTTTTTCTATTCTATCTAATACTTATTTCATCATCATCATTAAATTATGTCTCTCACAGTTGAAGTGTACCTATGATAAAAATTACACTTCTCCATTCTTTGTAAGTGTGAAAACTTGCAAGATCGTCAGTGTATCAGATTTTTCCCACTGTATTAGCTACAGCTGTTGTTAACAGGCAGCTCATTTTCGCTGGCTTTGTGCATATGCTGTTCATGTAAAATTGATATTATGCTTATCATTACAGTTTTGTATTGCTCTGGAAAGTAGCACCGTGTTAACTATTATCCTTAGAAAATTCTTTTTAAGCCCTGAAACTCAAGCCATTTTCTGTTGACCCCAAAAACCATATATCAAAATAACTCAAATTATCATATATAACTACAAGTCAGCTAGTAAATTCTTTGGTGGGGCAGCCATACATGGTTGTTAAGTGTTAGTGAAAGTGAATAATGTTGCAGTGTAAAAAAATCATGAACTCACGGCAGCCAGTTTTTTGAAGAGAAACTTGAACTGATCAGCCTCTTTGATCATCCTCTCAGCTCCCTCCCTCCTCTCATCAGCGTTCCGAAAGGTGATTCTCTTTTGCATCACTGCTTTAATGTACTCCACCACCACCCTGCGCAGGGCCTCACTTGTCATCTCCTGCACACACCACAGACAACATGTCAGAAGCTGACATGTCAAATCTCTATATTTTTCCCCACAGCTATGGATCTGTGAGAATATGACACTTGATCCATCTATTAGATTCAATTCAAGTCAGTCAGCTCCACAACCTTACCCCCATGCCAAACACTTCATATAAGTTTCCAAGGAATTTCTTAAGACCTCATGGAGAGACCTACATTCTGCTGGATTCCTACCTGATTGAAGGGTTTCTTGATCTTGTTGAAGTCATTAAAGTAGTCCTCCACTGTTACACAGATGGTGTCCACAGCATGAGAGCCCATCAGCCACTTCCTGGTCAGCAGTTCGTTCAGATGGTTCTGATCAAAATCAAAGCAATTAAATGTTTTTAATCTGTCCAAAAAGCAAAGTGACTTGATCTGTTTTCAGCTATTTATGCATTAGTAATTCAGCACTTACATGTGAACATACTGTCTTTGAAACATAAATAAGTGACATTAATATGAACAGCATGTGTTAAATCAGTGCAAAGGTTTTGCAGCATTAAGGTAGTGTTTTTACTTTGTAGCAAATGTTTGCAAATGCTCAAAAATCTTATTTGAGGATTTTTTGATTATTAACATTAATTATTAAATGTGATATGAGGCACTATTTACAACTAGGCATCTTGTTTTACTTTGACTGGGACAAAATTTACTCAATTTATTAGGTAGAAACTGCGTGGTAATTTTTCTTTAATTCATATTTAAGATTTAAGGCATACACTATTTCGAAAGTAAAGAATAAAAGGCAAACATAACCATTAACAATTTAGGTCATAGCAAGAAAGACAGGCTCAGAGATAGACTGGCTACATTTGAGGCCACTGAGGAATCAATGGCCTATAGATCAATCTGATCCTTCGCTGCTCTCAGTGTCTCAACTCTGTCTCTGAGTGTCTAACAGACTCAATATGCTGAATTGTTCCAACATTTTTTAACTTTGACACTAGCTCTCTAACTTTAAATATGTCTGATGTCACTGACTATGAGACTGATATTGCAAGTTTAGCCTTCACTGTGGGATGTGAAGCCTCACTAAAATGAAATGGAACAAAACCTCTTGGTCTGGAAAATATTTTTATGCTTCTTAAAGTTTGCTGGAGATCGTATTACTTTCCTTCTTGCATACATCTATATGTATGTGAGAGCCTAAGAAATTTTTATCCTTAGCCCAAGCATTTTTTTTTGCTTTGGTATGGAAATTCTCTTTTGCTACACTTTCTACACTTGCTACAAAGGGTGGAAATGCTTTCTCTTTAAATAATTACAGGCCCATTTTCCAGAAAAAAACAGCTTAGAGAGAATGTGCATGCTAACTTTGAGTGTCAGTCTTGAAGGAGTACATCACAATTCTTGATACAGTAAATATTATTAATGATACTGTTGCCTGGACAAGAAGCAGAGCTGCTCAGTAAATGGTCTAAAGCATTTAATACTATGGATTATGCCCTGCAGCCACCCCTGAGGCAAAGGTTGCTTAAAATAAGATCACTTCATAGCCTCAGTGAATTAAATGTATGGCCAATAGAATATCAGAGGAATACTTAGGACCTCAAGCAAATTTACAAACAGACAGTATCTGGAGAAAAATATTCATCACATTTCACAGTTATTGATGGATGTGTGCAAATATTTGATAAAGATACAGATTGCTTTGTGTAACAGAACAGAGACATTGCTGCAAATACATCAAACATGCTTTAAATACAGAGTAGTTCAGTCCAATAGCCCTTCTTACATCAAGGTCAAGGAAGACTTCATCCAATAGGAACTGACATCCCTCTTTTACCACCTCATTGAGTGTCCTCTCTATGGCAGCATCACTGTCAGTGGCCTCTGACCACCGAGAATGCTTCTTCTTCAGACTGTCAATGGACTCTCTGAAGAACATACAGAATAATGTCATGCAATCTAAATATGGTACCCCAAAATGCTCAATATTAAGTATTTACTACAGACAGTATAAAAATATTTTATGAATAAATTCAGTTACATAAAAGAAATTGTTTGCATTATCACAACTTTTCATAACAGTTTTATTTGATACAATCTCATTAAATTCTATACACTATTTCAAAATTCCCCCTTCATTTCTCATAAGCATAGATTGATTCTTATTCGCATATGCCACCTGTGATATGACATTGTATGTTTCTAAAATTTCACTGGCAGATATCATTGTCCATTGGCATTACAGTGTTGTGTTGATCTTGTTTGACTGTCATAGATAACTAGTGGGTATGTCAGTGCTGTTAAACCTACATATCATGCATGCAAACTGTATGTCTGTCCTCTTGTACTATCTTTTACCACTCCGCCATGGTTTATGTAAATTAATTTACTGGCATATCCCACAGCTGACTTCTGGTATCATTGAATGCAAACAGTTTCATCCTCTTTCTTTGAAATGACAAAATGATGAAAACTATTTTTTCCATCTAAACAATATTTGATGCACATTCAGCTATTGAAAATGTTGCTTCATCTTCAAAAGTAAGAAAAATTGTAAGAGTATATAAAATGTAAAAGAAGAAAAAGGAAAAAAAATACCCTCTTGGTAATATGTGTAATCAGGTGTCTGATGTTTAAAAAACATTGTCAACACTTAATGCTTGATGAGCAGAATGGTATGTTTAACTCCGCTTGCGACTAGGAAACTCAACTTACTCAAGGGGCCAGTTAATAAACGGTCTGTAAATTAATGCCCCATTGTACATATTGTTGTATAGCGTGCATAAATATCTGACATAATTGTGTGTAGTCGCCATTACATAGTGCACTGGTATGGCTGTAGGCTTGTATTTGTTCTTCATTATGGGAAGTGTCATTTGATAGCACTGTTGTTGTGTTCATTTGCTATTATTATCTAAACTGAATCATTACATTAGTACATATTGATGATTATTTAGATTTTTCTGATGCTGTTGCAAAAACTCTACTCACAAAAACTTAGGGATATTTGGCTTTTGGGTGAAATTTATGTAGTTCACACTACAATGATATTATATCATGAAAGTAGGGCATTTAAGTAGAAGCATGCAATGGCGATTTCCTCATCTCAAACCATGTATTGAAACAAAAGCCAACAATAGCAGTGGGTATACCACAACAAAAAGGCCCTTTCTGTGACTCTTCCAGTCTCTTTCTATCTCTGTTGCAACCTGCTAATGTCACTCTGTGACATCTGAGAACATCATGTTTGAAGCCTTGCAATGGCGAGGTACTGTTAATCAGTTGTCAGGTGTTGTCTTGGTCTCATGATGTCAAAATGTGAACAGCAAGATGAGGAGGACTGTTTAAATACCAATTCTGATTGAACCAGGAAATTCATTGGTTGATTCATTTATTAGATGCCTGTTGTGAATTTTCCCATTAAGTCCCTTGTTAGAGAACAGCAAGTTGTTGAAAAGGTACTGAAACACTGAACAGTTGGACGTGTGCATCCAAAAGTTTAGAGTTTACAGGTCACATTAAGTTCACCTGTAAAGGTTATGGTGCATTTTAGGTTCATCCTGAAATTTCACCCGAAAGCTGAATATCCCTAACTTTCTGTGAGTAGTGTAACCTAGTGTACAAAATGGTAATTCATATTTTGTATTATTGACTGCAAATCACACTTTGGTGAGGTGCCTTAATAAATGCACAGGACCACCCAGTTTTGAGATGACCCTTCATCTCCGCATCTTATTCCTGTATCCTGATCAATGCACCTTCCTGGATATTCCATCAATATTACAAACCAGTCCTAGAAGATCTCATAAATAAGATGCTTGTAAGTGCTGTCACTAGGCCTG
Source organism: Psettodes erumei (assembly GCA_016785225.1). Lineage (NCBI taxonomy): Eukaryota > Metazoa > Chordata > Actinopteri > Pleuronectiformes > Psettodidae > Psettodes > Psettodes erumei. The sequence continues at coordinate 1,089,038 of JAFBJZ010000647.1, forward strand.
CACATTCTTTGTATGTTACTTTACTTTGCATTATATGCGTGTAACTGTGTATTACATGTGATTTTGTCCACCTATCCTTCTTGCTTTCTTCTTACCTTTGAATTTAACTGTTAACAGGGTGCTGTTATAGAAGATCATGTACTGTAATCTCAGGCAAGCTACTCTGTACAAATACAGGTTAAATAAATGCAAATGAATAATAAGAGAATATGATACACCCAAGACAATAATCTCAGGCTTAAACTCTCACCTGAAACAGAATCGAGATTCACTTGGCATTATGACCAAAGTTGTCAATGATTTGAAGTAAAAACACGACTTCATATACAAAATTATATCTTACTTGAATGTCTGGCAGTTGTTAATGATGGCTATCATGTACTGTACGTAACACTGTGGCAGCTGTCTGTCTCTCAGGTGGTCATCTTTGTAGGCCACTGCCTCCTCTCTGTACCTACAGACATCACACACATCTGTTAGGTTAACGCAGGCATATATAGAAATATTGCAGCAGTTTATTCATTTGATCTCTAATATTTAAAGGGTAACTCTCGTATTTTGGACATCAGAATCCATTGGTACCACACAAGTGAGATCAACCAACTACCTAGGCTACTATATATGTTGTTGAAGATATTTTCAAACTTTTTTTAAATAGAACAAATCCCATAAATGATGTTTATCACATCAGAAAGAAAGTCAAAAAGTCAGAAAAAAATTACCTGACAAGGAATGTGTTCATCTGTTTCAGGCATAGCTTCAGAACTTGCTCTTTGAAATCCCCATCAATCTGCGCCGCAACTTGCAGGTTCTGCTCGAACATCTGATGAAAGAGAAAATATGTGAGCGCAGCCTCTGACTTGTTAAATTATCTCCAGCAGTGCCCAGATTGTGGTCTACCATCCTTGAAGTAATAAAAAGCAAACTTCTCACAAAATTCTCTCCACTGGTCAGATCTGGAGGAGGTAGTGACTGTGTTATACATGTCTTACCACTTCCTTTGTCAGGATGACATTTGCTTCCTACTCCAAATTACCTTTAACATATCAGGAGAATGGTTCTCAGAAGATTGTATACAAAATGAGACTTTTCATCATTACAGTTTCTTGTGGATGTTACTCTTAAAAGGCATCAATAAAAGCATTAATAAGACTTATCAGGTGCTGCAGCAATGTTAGTAGTTCTGGTTAGCGGGTTAGTTTCTTTTCCTTGGCTTAGTAATATGCAGCTCCTGAAATTGCACAGATTGTTTAGCATCTTATGTGAATAGTGAGTCTACTTTTGACAGTGTTATTAATCCTACACAGCAGCACAAGAATGTTATTACACCTATCCCTAAATCCTCAAAACATTATGCCAAGCTACAACTTGGCAATAGGGGTATAGGTCTTATTAGCTGTGTGTAAAAAAGGCATCCCTCACTTTAATATTGCAGAGATTGGTAGTGGATGAACAAAATGGATTTAGAGAAGTCAGAGCATGTACAGTGGATATAAAAAGTCTACACACTACAGTTCAAATGCCAGTTTTTTGTGACATAAAAAATGAGACCAAGATAAATGATTTCAAAACTTTTTCCACCATTAACGTGACAAAAAATAAATGACTAAAATAAATACTCATGTTAAATGGGAGTCAGCACATACCTGCAAAAATTTGAAGTGCCTCTGATTAACCCCCAAACATTTCAGCTGTTCTAGCAAGCTTTTCCTGACATTTTTCTTATAGCACAGGAGGTATCAGTCAGGAGAAAGCTACAAAAGAATTTCCAAGGCATTGAATATACCATGGAACACAGTGAAGACAGTCATTATCAAGTGGAGAAAATATGGCACTGTTGGGACCTGAACCTGGTGGTGAGCCATGGAGGCTCACCACGCATAACCAAGTTTCGACCACACGGCTTTCTTTGTCTTGGAGACAAAGGAAAGCACCGGAACCTTAAAGTCCCACAATCCTCCAGGTGTGAAATCCAATCCAGCAGCCACCACTGGATGGCCAGTTTCCTTCCAGCATCTGCCATCGGGACCGCACAGCAAAGACTGCCTTCCAACATCAGCATTCCAACTCTCTCAGCTTGGCCAGTCAGGAACCGCCAGCCAAAGGAGAAACACACCAGAGACAGTTCCTCTCACACCAGAACTGGTAAAACCACCTGGGCCTAGTCAAGCTAAAATAAGCTAAGGTAAGATAAAGCAAGCACTGTGATTTGATGTATTTGTGTTTTTTTTTTTGTTGTGATCAGTTTGGCAGACAGGTTATTGTATAGTTGGCTCTGCCACATTGTTAAGTAGATGTTAGTTAGGTTATGCTTGCATGCTAACTAACCATCCTTCCTCTAACCTGGCACCTCATAAAACACACACACACACACACACACACACACACTCACCCACCCAGCACATGGTCTGAGTGCCTCCACAGATCTTCTTTGCTAAGGGCCTGCAGGCCTCACTGTAGATACATTGTAGCTTTCCTTTTTCTTTTATTCTTGTTAATAAATGAGTATTAAACATACCTGCTGTCTGTTCAATGTTGCACAAGAATGAATTCTGCCAACCTCTACACAGTCAAGAACTCCAAATTCCTTCTACCTAAACTAGTTGTTAATCTGGTAATTTTGGTTGTAGTTATTAAATTAATAATTAATCAGAGTTCCAAATTGACAATTTAGCACTATCCATGAGATTGATTTAATAAATTGGCTATCTTTCCCTTGTCAAAAGGGTGGTGCTCCGAGGTGATCTAATGTATTAGATCCAATTACTTAATAATGAAATTATTATTCTAATAATTATTAATTATTTTGGATAGCCAAACCCCAATAATTAGTGCCCTTAGTTCATCAGATTGTGGGTTTATTATCATATATAATACAGGAAAAAGATCATGCTGAAGTCTGTTGCAGAATGGTGCTGGAAATTGAGACTGATGATCAAGACAAAACACAAACGGCACATTTTAGGTAAAAATCAATGACGAGAAGTTTCGCCGTTTTAATTTTGGTTCAGTAATGCTTCATACTGGTCAGTATCAATATCTAGGCTTGAAATTGGATGAGTACATGGCATTTAAAAAAAGCTGTTAGTCTCCTTGCTGGGTCAGCTGCTACAGCATTGGGATCTATACTAAAAAAATTTCAACAATATGGTAAACTGGAACTTAATGTTGATGAACTCTACACTACATTTTAGAGCTATGCAATCTCTTTTGGGAGTCCATAAATTTACTTTTGTTCTGGCCATTAGTGGAGAAATAGGATGAGCACCTCTAAACATCAGATATACAGTCATGGAAAAAATTATTAGACCACCCTTGTTTTCTTCAATTTCTTGTTCATTTTAATGCCTGGTACCACTGAAGGTATATTACCTGAAGAATACAATGAACACGACAAAAAATGCAGCTGATTACATAATACTTTATGTCCTATTTGACATGCTTAAACTGAATCATATTCCCAGGGTATATAAGAGGCCATTTCATGTCATAAGCAGCACTGCACATGCAAAGGCCTGGAGTGGTTTCCTGCTTACATTCAAGCGGCAGCACAATTCAGAAGATGTGAGCTCTCACATCATACCTAAAACAAAAGAATTATGTGAAGCCACAAAGGCAGCCATCTTGGCACTGCTGGAAAGTGGCATGAGTGAGAAACAGGTAGCCAAAAAACTGAAGATCTCCAAGACAGCCGTTCATTACACCAAGAAAAAACAAGCCGAACATGGTACTACCAAATTGCTAGCTGGTCGAGGCAGGAAACGTCTTTCTACCCCACCAGATGACCGTGCACTCATCCGTTCCTGTGTCAGGAATCATCGTCAGACCTCCGGGGACCTTAAAAATGAGTGGGCACTGTTGAGAAATGTGACTTGTTCGACAAGGGCAGTTCGAAACCGACTTCTTGAAGCTGGTCTGAAGTCACACAGGGCATGGAAGAAGCCCTTCATCAACGAAAGGCAGCGGAAGGCCCGGTTACTCTTTGTTAGGGATCACAAGGATTGGACTGTTGATGAGTGGGCTAAGGTTCTCTTCAGTGATGAATCCAATTTTGAGTTGATGCCCACTCCAGTCAACTTACTGGTTACGAGGAAGCCTGGAGAAGCTTACAAACCAGACTGTCTTGCCCCTACAGTAAAACATGGGGGTGGATCAGTGATGATCTGTGGTTGTTTCAGTATGGGTGGAACAGGGCAAATGCCATTGTGTGAAGGGTGAATGAACCAGGTCATGTACAGGGCTACTCTTGAAAACAGTCTTCTTCCATCAGCTGGAAAACTCTCCTGCCTCGAATGACTGGATTTTCCAACAAGACAATGCCCCTTGCCACATGGCAAGGTCAGCTAAAGCCTGGATGGAGAACCAGAACATTCAAACCATGCCTTGCCAGATCTAAATCCAATGGAAATCCTGTGGAAAATCATCAAACTCAAAATGGAGAACCACAAGCCCAAAAACAAAGCAAATTTGTTTGAAATTGTGCAACAGGAATGGGCTGCTGTGACAGCAGAACAATGTCAGAAGCTGGTGGAGAGCGTGTCAAGACACATGGCTGCAGTCATCAAAACAATGGTTATCCAATCAAGTACTAACTCCTGTGTGTATCATGTGACTAAAAGAGACCGAAAAGAAAACATGGAATGCCTAAAAGCACTGTTTTTGGCAGTACAATGCCATAGCTATTAATCTAAGAACTTAAGTCATTTTGGTAATTATCAAGAAAACCATGGAAAATGGCGAGATATCAGCTCTTAAATTAAACTCTTATGAGCTATTTTTGTTGTTATCATTATATTTGTCCAAACAAATGTACCTTTAGTGGTGCTAGGCATTACAATGAACAAGAAATTGAAGAAAACAAGGGTGGTCTAATAATTTTTTCCATGGCTATATGTGTGAAATGCTTGAGCTTTAAAATAGAATCATGATGAAAATGATTTTATAAACCACTTATTCGTACAGGGTCACAGGAAGGCTGGAACTAATCCCAGCTGACGTTGTGTGAGGGTCGGGTGTGGGGTAGTCTATCACAGGGCTTACAAATAGAGACAAGCATTCACACTCACAGTCACACCTACAGGGAATTTAGAGTCTCCAATCAGCTTAACCTGCATGCTTTTGGTGAAGTGAGAGGAAATTGGAGTACCTGGAGAAAAACCACACAGACACAGGGAGAACAAGCAAACTCCACATAGAAAGGATCTGCCCGAACTGGGGTTCAAACTGAGAACCTGACACCCAAGAGCAATTTGTGGACCAGGGGGTGGGGTGGGGTACTTTCACTTTACACAATTCAGCTCAGTGTAAGGGAGAGAGAGCAGGGCAGGCAGGGGAATGAAGGAACTGATATTGTGGTGGGTTGCCACATTAGTCACCATATGAGAAGCCCTGGCTTTTATCTCAGTATGTATGGTGCAGATGCTAGCTTGCTTGCTATCCATGACCAGTGTCTTTTTCTGCTCTCTCTTTCACTTTTTAGTGAGTCTTGATGAATCCAGTATTCTTTTTTTTATTAATTCCCCCAAGGACGTTATGTCTTTGGTTCACTGTTTCTTTTGATTGCACCAAAGGAAATTGAGGGATTTTCACCATTTTTTAACCAGAGGTTGCTCTTCATCTAACTTCAAACTATTAAATTTTGAGAGAAATGGATAATTTCAGTAATATCTCCATAAATACATCAATATTTTAGATAAGCAGAGCAACTTGAAAGCAGAGTGATCAGGGCACCTAACACATGGGCTTAAGTTCCTTAGCAGCAGGTCCCCAGTTCAATTCTCAGTCAGCTGCAGACAGGCCGGTAGCCTGGGAGGTCCACTGCTGAATCTGGTAAAAACCCAGTAGAGTTTGTCACTTGGCTAATAAAATTCCTATTCCTATAATTCTTCATAGCAGTCATGTGTGATGGGGATGTTTATCAGTAGAAGGACAAGAAAACCAGCCCTTAAGTAGCCACAAGCGATAGTTTTGCAGGAGTGCATATTCTTTAGATCTGCATATTTCTATGGAGTGCCAGGAATACTTCAGAGATCTGGAGTGGCTCTGTGTGTGTATGTTTGTGGTACCTGGAAGACAATTGCAGGCAGTGTGGTCTGGTAATATCCATCTTGGTCAGCCTCAGGCTCTGTTTCTTTTTGCCAGTCTTTCTTATCCGTTTCCAGGGCCTTCCGTAGCCAACCTGTGATATTAGACTGAAGACACCGACAGTCAGAGTCTGTGTCCACACCTACGGACATGGTTCCTAACATTGTTTTTGTGCCACTGTACTTTGGTTGTACTTTGATCAATATAGCATGTTGAAATTTTTTGTAATGTGAATGTTTACTTCACACTTGCAATGGTGCAGCAGGAAGAGTAGGGGTATGACACAGACAGGCAGCCCACAGCAAAATGTTAATCATTTTTTATTAATGAAGTTAATGAGACTGTTCATCCAAGGAGCCTGTATGTTGTCACTGCAGCTTTCACAGTTATGCTGTGATTCCACCAGCAGAGTCAAATCAAATACAGGCATGGATAATGTGGATAAAAGACTGCAGACTCATTGACTTGAATGGTGAGATTCATGTCAATGAACACTGTGTGTGTGTGTCGCTTACTGTAAAAGTCTTGACATATTTGCTGAGCAGGTCATCCACCACATCCTGAGGCAGCAGAGGCTCCAACTGGTTGATGTCAAACTCTGAGTGGAGCTCCCGATGCCCCATCATCTCCACACTACAACATACACATGCACAAATACATAGATTGTAGCACTATAAATAAGTTCCATCTCTACAAGTCTGCAAGTTTGTGAAAACACATTGACACTTAATACATAATGTCTTTTCTTATATTCTTATTTGTGCTAGGTGGACAACATTGCATAACAACAACATAAACAACAGACTGTGATTCAGACACTAGATGTGCGAGCGAAATCAACTAGGTTTGAACATGCGATTTCATTATCTAATACCATTGAAATGTCACAATTCAAGTGTTGACTACAGACTACACTTGTTGGATCCCAATTTTTAAAAATTCACAGGATTAATTTGGACAGCTGCAGCCAAACCAGTATGCAACAAAACACACAACCCCTGCTGTTGGTGCAAACCTATCTTCGTCTATGTGGCGAAGCTTTGAACTATACACCATAGAAAACAGAGCTTCTAGAAGTGTGTACTTCTGCACCTCTTATATGTGTTGAGGACCCAGGTTAATAGCGACACAGTCTCATTAGCCTCCAAGTCCTCAGCAGCCAGTTCTTTGACACGACTGGACACAGCGTTGTGGTAGAGACTGAAAAATCTTAAAAACACATACATACATGTGAGCTAACACTTATGTAGGTAATTTAATAATCTCTGACCTTGTGAAAGTTTTCTTTCTTCTGAACAAGACTGATGAATTCATTTAATACACAAGACTGATTTACCAAGATCCCAAATAAAGAGTACTAAGTTGTGTTTGCAGTGCAACAGTCCAGATGCATATGGCCTTTCTGGATAGGTGATATGTTTGTATTATTTTCATCTCTGTCATTCCAAAAATATTAACACAGGAGGGAAAAACCCATTCTCTGCATATTCTGTCATTGTGCCTCCATCTCCTCCTCACCACAATAACAGCAGCCCTCTATGTGCAACATGTAGCTGATTGACATGTTCCCTTCAAATGTATTATATAGAGATGCAGTCACCATCATTGTATTACCTTCAGATGTGTGCTAACATATTTGATTTTGTCCTCCCTGTATTTTGCACACTGGGGTAAAGACACCCCATGTTGCATATTAATTATGGACAAATTATTTTGCACATTTGAAAGACACAGTGTACCCTGTTAATTGATTAGCTTGCACATCACATTTTTAGCAGGTGATATCAAGTTGTCACAAAGGCACACCTTCAGTAAATTAGGCCCAATGTGTAATAGTTCTTCCATCTTCAACTGATTCTAACATTTGACTGTAAAAATGTAGTTTAGAGGTGTTTTTAAAAGGCCGGGTAAAACTGTTCTTCTATTCTGAATGTTTTCTGTTCTCTTACCATTTGGTTGGCTCCAGTTCTGTGCTGAGTGATAAACAGCGTGATTCATTACCTGTGGAAAGTGTCGTAGTGTGGGGGAAAGCACTGCACCATGAGGTTCTTGACAATGATGAGATCATCCAGAACATATTTCCTGGTTATTTCCAGAAGACGAACCAGCCACATCTTATCAGCCTCTCTTGTAACTGCCTGTGTGCCCTCAATGCGAGTGCACACTGTACGCTCTAACACCTGCAACAGAAACAGACCAAAGTCTTTAGGAAAAAGTAATTGGTTTGAGGGGCTGAGTTTGCACGACTGAGTATAGAACCCCCTCTTCCTGAAGTCAAGGTAAATTCAGGTGATGTTTTAGGGTGAAGGAAGAAAGAACAGCAGAAGGTAAAATACTAAAAGACGAGGAGGAAAGAGCGATGATGAAGAGTCAGGTGAATAAAAACGAGCAAGTTACAACCCAAAGAGTACAAGGCAATAAATTATAATCCAAATCCCAGTTTAATATTCTTCATGACAGAATTTCAAAAACTATCACTCTGATCACTCCACTTACCTCAAACATCTTGTCCTTCCACCGTTTGGGTCGCCCCGGTGGGATGAACCCAGTCTGTTTCTTACGGTCGACCATGCGCCGATCAATCTTCTCCTCCCGCTCAATGATACGAATTACAGACACCAGCATGGTAGGGTCACGACGAACCGTGACCATTGACCTCTGCAATACCATCCATAACTGCTTGGCCAGCTCATCTGACAAACCTTGAACCTGGATGAGAAGAAAAGAATGAAAATTTGCCTTTGAGTTATAAGGTGACATAACCAAAAAATGTCTGTTTTTTTTAAATCCAAATCAGGTATGCAAGAATGAGCCTAATTATTTGTAAAAAAAAATGAAAATTTTCAAATCGTTTGTTTTTATTGTTTGTTCTTATTTTTTTCCTTTTTCTTAATTTATCATAATGTTTCCTGCAGTTTATAATACAAAGTCCGCATGCAACAAATGCAAGGCAAATCATGACCAATTAAGAAGGTAAAAAGGAAAGATGGTCTGCAATATTAATAAGTAAAGGCTGCTGATAAAAGCTGCATAGAAAACACAGAGTGGTGGAACTATGTGCCCTCTCACAGTAATTTCGCATAATGTACTTATGTGACATTTCACACTCACCACCCCACTGAAAACATTTTGTATTTTAGACACAAATACAATTCCAAGTAATGCAATGTATTCACACCCTTTTGATATTTTCCATGTTTTGGTGCCCTACTACCTAGAATTAAAATGAACTTTTGGGGAATGGATGGGTTCTGCTTGTGTAGAGCAAACCTTAAAATAGTGTGTGTACGGCAATTTCAAAGTCAAATTAAAGATTCTCAATCAGGGTGAACCTCCATCCAAGTGTCAGACGGAAAGACAGAAAAGACAGACAGAAAAACATTTCTTCAATAATTTCCCCTGTATTTATGATCCATGATTCCTTCAGTTCTAACCAGTTTCCTGTCACTGCCAATGAAAGACATGAAAGACACAGCATGAGGATGCTTCATTGTGTAGATGGTATTCTTGGGGTGATGTAATGTGTTGGGTTTGTACCACACACAGTTTTTTATGATGGCAAAAATCTCATCTGACCAGAGTATCTCCACATGTTTGGGGGATCTCCCAGAGGAATTTTTGGGTACTCCACAGATACGTTCTTAGTTTTTTTAATTTATCATGAATTTTGCTGGCCACGCTTCCATTAAGCCAAGCTTTGTGGAGTGTAGCTGAAAGTGGTCCTATTAGACCTATAGTACTATTTTTGTAGATCCAATGAATGAAGTCCAAAAACATATCTACCAGGAAGGTAGGAAGACTTTTAACATGAAACATCTGAGCAGGAAATGTAAAATTACTGATGGCAGCCAATGGTGATCCAAAATGTGCAAATAATGGAATTGACTGAAGGTAATTAGTGAATGATATCAGTGTATGTATTAGTGAACAGGAGTATGACATAACTGTGTACTAGAAATGTAAATTGTTTTTGGACTGATTTTCATGCTGTATATTTTGTAAATATTACATATTACACCTAAAGTGGATATAAAAAGTCTACACACCCCTGTTCAAATGCCAGGTTTTTGTGATGTAAAAAAATGTGACCAAGATAAATCTTTTCAAAAGGTTTTCAACTTTCAATGTGAAATATAACCTGTACAACTCAATTGAAAAAAAAGTAAGGGGAAAAATGAAAAATATAAGACATACAATAGGCTGGATGCATAAATATGCAAAACTAATACTTTGTTGCAGCACCTTTGGCTTTTATTGCAGCACTCTTACAACACTCTTTTTCTCAGTCTTTTTGGGTAGGAGTCTGTGTGGCACATCTGGATGTGGCAATATTTGCCCACTCTTCTTTGCAAAAATGATCCAAATCTGTCAGATTGCGAGGGCATCTCCTGCGCACAGCCCTCTTTAGATCACCTCACAGATGTTTGATCAGATTTAGGTCTGGACTCTGACTGGGCCATTCCAAAACCTTAATCTTTTTCTGGTGAAGCCATTCTTTCATTGATTTGGATGTGTGCTTTGGGTCATTGTCATGTTGAAAGATGAAGTTCCTCTTCATCTTCAGCTTTCTAGCAGAAGCCTGAAGGTTTTGTGCTAGCACTGACTATTATTTGGAACTGTTCATATTTCCCTCCACCTTGACTAAGGCCCCAGTTCCAGCTGAAAGAAAAACAGCCCCAAAGCATGATGCTGCCACCACCATGCTTCACTGTAGGTATTGTATTCTTTTGGTGATGAGCAGTGTTGCGTTTGCGTCAAACATAGCTTTTGGAATTATGGACAAGAAATTCAACCTTGGTTTCACTGGACCATAACACATTTTCCCACATGCGTTTGGGAGATATCAAGTGTGTTTCTGAAAAATTTAGCTGGGCTTCAATGTTTTTCTTTGTGAGATAAGGCTTCCGTCTTGCCAACCTACCCCATATTTTCTCCACTTGATGATGACTGTCTTCACTGTGTTCCATGGTATATTTAATGCCTTGGAAATTCTTTTGTAGCTTTCTCCTGACTGATACCTCTGAACAATGGGATCCCTCTGATGGTGTGGAAGCTCTCTGTGGACCATGGCCTGTGCTATAAGATGTGACTACAAAAATGTCAGGAAAAGCCTGCTAGAACAGCTGAAATGTTTTGGGGTTAATCAGAGGCACTTTAAATGGTGGCAGGTATGTGCTGACTCCCATTTAACATGAGTTTGAATGTGATTTGTTAATTCTGAACCCCAGTTATAAGAGGGTGTGCACACATGTGCAACCACATTTTCCCAGTTGTTTGTTTTTAATTCCCCTCTCTAAAAGTTCAAGTTTAAATGATTTATCATGGTCTAATTTTTTTATATCACAAAAACCTGGCATTTAAACAGGGGTGTGTAGACTTTATATCCACCGTATTTATCTTCCAATTTTTTTTATATTGTCTTTGTCTGCCATCTGTATGTTTTGACCCAATCGCAATCAATCGCTTGCATAAAAATTAGGCCAGCTTAATTAGCTCAAAAGGAAAAATGAGATTGGAGAGAATGACACACTCAGTCAGCAGTGTGGGAACATTTCCCCCACCCCCCAAAACCATGTCTCAAATATCAAGTTGTGAATGGAACCACAGATCATTACACCCTTAACTGCTATGATGTTTGGATGTCAATTGAACTTACATTTTCAAAGTAGATGAAGATGAGGTTCATGTCACTGGTGTTCTTGCTGTCCATGCGGTACTGCTCATACATGAGGTCGTCCCGTGAACACTCTAGTTCCATCAGCTTCCTATGAGCCTGTAACAGCTCTGCTTGTTCGATCAACTGCTGTGTCTCTTCCACAATCTCTGGTACTGTAAGCACAACAAAGAAACAAAAAAAACACATGGAGCACTAAGAGCAAGACAAAGAGAAGTTCATCTGTAACTTGGTCAAGATTTGAACTTTTACCTCCCATGATGAGGCTGAGTAAAATTTCCTGGCAAGTTTATTGTGTCAAAGCTGTCTCAAGCTTGGGATGTTTCTATGGTAACAGTCAACACGTTAATCAAATATTTTATGAGGGACTACACCTACCAGAGAAAATGTTTTTAAGGTTTTCCACAGCGGAGGCCAGCTGACTGTGTTGAACTACAGCATCCTTGACATCTTTCAGGTTCTCAATAGTGTTGATGCTCTGCCTCCAGTCTTTATTCACATCAGCCAGTGAGCTCTGGATGTCTCTGACATCCAGTAGGGCACTGTGCAGCTGGGTCAGTCCAGTCCGAACACCATCCAACTGGGACTGGATGGCTGCCTGCACAAAATTAATGGTTGAACCAAAGACAAATTATTGTTAATTAATTAAGTTAGTATTTTTTTCTTAATATACTCTCTTTGTGTCAGTTAATAACAATGTGCAACAAGCTCAATGTGTGCTTTCCTCCTTTATGTCACATTACCATTGAGAAGAGCCTACTGTAAGTTTTGTCACTGCAAAATTGCACATCACAGAAATTTCACTTGGCTGTAATCAAGTAAAAAAAATTGGTATCTCTACACAAACAGACAAATGTAAAAAGTATGCACCTGAGGTTGATATTCTACTTGTATTACAGTGTTTCCCATCTGACGTGATGATAAGTACAGCGAGACATCAAGACCAGGAGTGTATGGATATATAAACTTAATGTATTATAATATTATAATGCTATTTTGGCTGAAATATTACTTTAATTCTTTGAAAAAAATAAATTATTTTGCTATTATGTATTATTTTGATCGCTATTTTGATTTTTTTTTCATTCAACTTGAAAACAAATCAACTGTTTTGAAAATAATCCTACCCGATCATTTATCATTTAAATCTAAAAGATCAACTGATCATTTATCAGTCTGCCAAGAACTCCTTAGTATGAGGAGGAATTCCTGCTCTTATCTGTCGTAACTGTGGGATTTAGATGGTTGACATCTGAAGAGAACTTGTGATTTAACACTATTCCCTGCCATTTTACAGAATGACTATTGTTGAACAGAAACCGTGAGTCAATATATATGTAAAATGAAGGAGTGTAGTGCAGTGATTTAACGCTGTACTTTCTGTTAACACATAATCACCTTCAGCCTGGCTTCCACAGAGGCTTTTTTGCGGGCCTCCCTTCTTCTGTACTGCTCCACTTTGTCCAGCTGGTCCGATCTCTGCAGCATTCCTGCCACACGCTGCACTGCTGTGGCCACAGCTTCCCGACTTGTCTCCTCCATATTGTTTCTCAATAATATGAAGTACCAATCGTATCCAAAGGCTTCATGGAAACACTGTTGAGCTATAAGAGGAAAATATTGCAACATACATATCTTATGATCGACAATATTTTTTTTTATAACTGTGAACATCTTGGGTTGAACCCAAACTTGGTTTTGAAATCATGCGGTTTCTACTAAACATAAATATATAGCTCTTTGTTCAAATGATACACTTTTCTCACAGTTCTTGCATTATATATTGACTGACAAACATCAGTATTCATTAATTGAGTGAGTTTCTGTAACAGATTGCAAATATAGGTATGAAATGGTTAAAAAAAAAAAAAAGAACGTTTTGGAGTGATTGTGAGCCAAATAACAGCGACTGAACTATGGGCCTGAAAAGCAGTTTGCATTTTAATTGTATTTAAAGAGGCATAGATTTTAAAATTCACAGCAAAATCTCTTAAAACCATGTAACCTTTCCTTTGACATGTTCAGTTCCTGTCATAACCTGACCCTCATTCCTCAACAGTAATTACGGGACACGGTCCAAATTGTGTACAGCAAGCATAAAGGGACAGCTAGGAGACAACCTTTCGTATGTTTCTTATGGCTGTTCAGCTGTCACGCTGTTAAACGGCTTCAGTGCTTTCAATGTGGCGTTGAATAACGTTACAACAATACAAAGCAATAATAACTAGCGGGTAGCTAAGGTAGCGTAGTTCGCGTCTTACCAACCAGTGCACGTTGGTCGTTGGTCGATGGTGTCGAAAAAAGATTACTTGTTCGAATAAATTAGATTCAATCGTCCACGTTAGCACAAGATAAGCTAACAACAGAAGGGAAACACTCTAACACTCTCTTACCAGCTATGAAACAAGCTCCTACTTAAAAACCCAACAAACAGTTTTACCTCCTGAATTTAAGGAATAAACATGGCAAAGGTAAAATCCATGTATACAAATGTAACATGAATATTTGTAACGAAATTGTGTTGTTGCAGCTCCACTTCCTGCTTCGAGCTCCGCCCAGGGCCAGCGGTTTGTACGTCTTTGTTTCTTGTTCTTCTTTGGTGTTTATTGGTAGTTGGCAGCCAGCTGAAAGTTGCATAACTGCCACCTACTGGCGTGAAGGGGAACAGAAGAGTCTTTCTTCTAGCGAAATTAGTGTCTTTTAAGAACTTGATGATGTCATCATGTGGCGTCCGTGCTGTATTCCCATGGAGAATACAATGGACGATTATAATAATTTATTTTCCTTAATGACTGAAACAGGGGAGATTTCTCTTAAATTCACATTTCTTTACAGTGAATTAGCACATGCCTGACTGTTGTATGACCACAACATATACATTTTCCCAGTGGGTGCTTTACTATTTTGTGTAATGAAGAGTTGAGTCCTGTATAGCCTATTCGCAGATGGTTGATATATGTATTATACTGTATACCAAAGAGTGATCTGTTACCTTTTTCTTAGTAGCTGACTAACTCACCGTTATATATACTGCTGCACCTGCACTTCCTGTATTAAGGTCCTTGGAGACATCTGTCAATAAGATCACTGAATCTGAAAAATGCTTATCAAAATATTTGTGGACTATATACCATACTGGCAGTCACTCAGACTTTTCCTCCATGGAGGAATGGAAGAGATGTGGGGCTTTACCTTATTTTTGAGATGTTCTTCTCGCTCTCAATCCATGTCCTGACAGACAGCAAAGTATATTGATGTCATTTTTACATTCGTCCTTAATTTTATTTAGATGAATGTTCCATATGAGTTTCTCAACAAACCAAACCCCAAGAATTCTAATAGCTTTAATTTTCTCTAGATGTTGCATGTCTAGGCCTATAGCAGCATGACTAAGGGATGATTCAGGGCTTACCTGAGCCAACCCCTACCTATAAGATTTCTCAACAAGGAAAGTTTTAAGCCTAAACAGAGAACGTGTCTGTCTCCAGAACCCAATTTGGGAGTTGGTTATACAGAAGTTTCCATCCGTGGGGTCAAGGTGGACATTGTGGAGGACTACAAGTACCTGGGGTTGGACTTGGACAACAGGGTGGACTGGTCTAGGAGCACTGACGCCCTCTACAGGAAGGGTCAAAGCCGTCTTTTCGGAGGCAGCTGAGGTCCTTCAACATTTGCCAGACGATGCTTCAGATAATCTGCGGTGGCCAGTCCCATTCTCTTGTCTATGCTGTTATGTGCTGGGGCAGCAAACTAAGGGTGAAGGATGCCAACAGACTGAACAAGTTCATCCGCAGAGCCAGCCACGTCATGGGATGGGAGCTGGACACTTTCACTGTAGTGATAGGAAGGAGGATGTTGTCCAAAATAAGGACGATACTGGACAGCACCTTTCACCCCCTACCTGATGTGCTTCACAGCCATAGAGGCACAATGAAATCTCTAGGAGGAGTTCATTCAAATATAACACGTGCAAACGGTGAAAAATACACGAAATTTTTACATTCAAATCAAAATGGCTGACTTCCTGTAAGGTTTGAGTCATGTCCACAAGAGACTTTTTCCAAGGTCGTGGGACTTTCCACACACCTACCGAATTTCATCCACCCAGGTCAAAATAACCTCAATGGGGAGGGGATTTTGAATTTATTTTCCTGTCGCCAATAGGTGGCGCTATGACAATAGGACCATATAGTCCCATAGATCTCTTCAGGCCAGTGCTCTGATAATACGTGTGTAATTTGAGGCAGATCGGACAAGGTATGTGCAAATTAGACCACTTTGATGGTGATGGCGAAGGATCCACATTCGCCGCGCCGCCACTGGGCTGCCATGAGGCGGGAGCACGCCATCTTCTGAATCCAGCATCTACCATGTCTCAAGGCTTACAACAGTAAAATTTAGCTTCATCGGATTTAGATACTTGATGTTGAACATCAAAGTACAAAACATGTGATTTCCGGTCGCCAATAGGTGGCGCTGTCACTTTTATGGATTATGATTATGCAGATGTCTCAAGGAGTGGATTATTATCTTACATGTGAAGTTTGGCTGAGATCGGAGCACGTACACTGAAGTTATGGCAGTTTCGTGCTTTCTGGCGAAACATCAAAATTCGCCGCGCCACCACGCCCATTTCGTTCACGTACCATTAAAGCTTTTGATAACTTTTGATCACCAAAGCCTCGAGAGTCAGTACACCAAGTTTGAAGTCGATACAACGAAATCCCTAGGAGGAGGAGTTCAAATACAACACGTGCGAATGGCCAAAAACGGCCAAAATTTGCATATTCAAATCAAAATGGCCGACTTCCTGTTGGGTTTGAGTCATGGCCGCAAGAGACTTTTTCGAAGGTCTTGTCATTCTCTACGCACCCACCAAATTTCATCTGTCTCGGTCGAAATAACCCCAATGGGGAGGGGTATTTGAAAATTTCCAGGGGGCGCCACCGAGCCATTTTGCTCCGCCCATTTTTGAGTCCCTTAAAATACGCAATTTTGCGCTGGACCTGACGCGTGTGCAAAATTTGGTGAGTTTTTGAGCATGATCAGGCCTCGAAAAATGCGCTAGAAAAGTCGTGAAAAAGAATAATAATAATAATAATAATAATAATAAAAGGAAAAATAATAATAATCCCTTGAAATACAATAGGGCCTTCGCACTGAAGGTGCTCGGGCCCTAATTAAAACTGCAAGCAGTGATAACGGGCCCTCGCACACCTGCGCCAACTTGGGGGACCCGGCTGACGCCGAATTCCCTGAATTTCAGCGAAAAGCCCAACGGGGAGGCGTTTTGGACATTTCCTCCTGTCGCCAATAGGTGGCGCTACAACAATCCAACAATATAGTCCCTCAGATCTCTTCAGGACGCCGCCCCAATCGTACGTGTGTAATTTGAGGCAGAACGGATGAGGCATTTGAGACTTACAACGCTTTAGATGGCGATGGCGAGGGATCCAACTTCGCCGACCTGCCACCGGGACCACAGGAGGCAGGAGCATGTCATCTTCAGAACTGAGCATCTGCCATGTCTCTCGGATCATCAAAGTAAATCTCAGCTCCGTCTGATCGAGCCACCATACATTCAACATCAAAGTACTAAACGTGTCGTCGACAATAGACTGCGCTCTCATTTTTATGGAATATGATTGTGCAGATTTCTTTGTGAGTGGATTATTATCATACATGTGAAGTTTGACGGAAATCGGAGCACATACACTGAACTTATGGCAGTTTCCTGTTTTCTGTCGAAACATCAAAATTCGCCGCACCGCCACGCCCATGTCGTTCCTGAGCCATAAAAGCTTTTGATAACTTTTGATCACCAAGGCCTTGAGAGTCAGCACACCAAGTTGGAAGCCGATACGATGAAATCTCTAGGAGGAGTTTGTTCAAATATAACACGTGCGAATGGCCAAAAACGGCCAAAATTTGCATATTCAAATCAAAATGGCCGACTTCCTGTTGGGTTTGAGTCATGGCCGCAAGAGACTTTTTCGAAGGTTTTGTCATTCTCTACGCACCCACCAAATTTCATCTGTCTCGGTCGAAATAACCCCAATGGGGAGGGGTATTTGAAAATTTCCAGGGGGCGCCACCGAGCCATTTTGCTCCGCCCATTTTTGAGTCCCTTAAAATACGCAATTTTTCGCCGGACCTGATGCGTGTGCAAAATTTGGTGAGTTTTTGAGCATGTTCAGGCCTCGAAAAATGCGCGAGAAAAGTCGTGAAAAGAAGAATAATAATAATTAAAACTGCAAGCAGTGATAACGGGCCCTCGCACCCCTGCGCCAACTCGGGGGACCCGGCTGACGCTGAATTCCCTGAATTTCCCCGAAAACCCCGATGGGGAGGCATTTTTGAACATTTCCTCCTGCCGCCAATAGGTGGCGCTATGACAATAGGACCATATACTCCCATAGATCTCTTCAGGCCAGTGCTCTGATTATACGTGTGTAATTTGAGGCAGATCGGACAAGGTATGTGCAAATTAGACCACTTTGATGGTGATGGCGAAGGATCCACATTCGCCGCACCGCCACTGGGCCGCCATGAGGCGGGAGCACGCCATCTTCTGAATCCAGCATCTACCATGTCTCAAGGCTTACCACAGTAAAATTTAGCTTCATCGGATTTAGATACACTTTTCCAACTTGGATGGACACTTGTGCTCTCACAATCACACCTCAAGTGAGATCGTGAGACCAAAGGGGGGGAATGTTGGGACCTGAACCTGGTGGTGAGCAGTGGAGGCTCACCACGCATAACCAAGTTTCGACCACATGGCTTTCTTTGTCTTGGAGACAAAGGAAAGCACCGGAACCTTAAAGTCCCACAACCTTCCAGGTGTGAAATCCGATCCAGCAGCCACCACTGGATGACTGTGGCATGTGACCTCTGAGGTAATCAAGTCATATAAAGGCTGTGCTCAGCCTTTATTCGCTCTCTTCTCTTGAAGCTCCTTTCTCTTGCAACTCTTCTCTTCTCCAAGCTCTTCAACACACACACACACTCACCCAGCACATGGTCTGAGTGCCTCCACAGATCTTCTTTGTTCAGGGCCTCCAGGCCTCAGCAGCCATTTTGACACACCCAGACACACACACACACACACACACACACACACACACACACACACACACACACACACACCTGTAGAAAGTACACTGTAGCTAGATTGTATGTTTCCTTTTCTTTTATTCTTGTTAATAAATGATTGTTAAACATACCTGTTGTCTGTTTAATGTTGCACAAGAGTGAATTCCGCCAACCTCTACACGGTCAAGAACTCCAAATTCCTTCTACCTAAACTAGTTGTTAATCTGGTAATTTTGGTTCTAGTTATTAAATGAATTATTAATCAGAGTTCCAAATTGACAATTTAGTACTAGTTATGAGATTGATTTAATAAATTGGCTATCTTTCCCTTGTAACAAGGGTAGTGCCCTGAGGTTATCAAATGTATTAGATCCAATTATGTAATAATTAATAATTATTATTCTAATAATTATTAACTATTTTGGATAGCCAAACCCCAATAATTAGTGCCCTTAGTAGGCAACCTCAACAAAGGGTGCTCCAGCAAATGGTGCCTCCGTGAGGTAAAGAACAATTGGTGACCACGTGTGTTTGACCACTTCGCAAAGCCATCTCCAGCACATCCCAAAGATTCTCAATGGGATTTAAGGTCTGGAGTCTGTGGTGGTCAGTCCATGTGTGCCTGCTTTTTTGGTCTGGCATTGTATAATTGGGACCAAGACTTCACTGAAGACAGTAGATGAGGGGTATTTACCAGATGTGTGTTCTCCACTGGGACTGATAATTGAGGATATCTCCATTTTAATATTAGTCTGGTAGGGTCTCGTGGCTTGTCGTTCGTCCATCAGCAATGACACAATGGCATGGAGGTTTTCACTGAAACAAGTCCAACATTAGTACAACCTCACTCACTTATCAGTTAGTAGTAACCCAGCTAAGGTTTCCATACATAAGCTACAGAGGTGTTCACTGTAGTGTGAATGAAATCCAAAGGAACACTTTATTCTTCAATAACAAAAGAAAGAAATCTGATGCTTTGCCTGTGCAAAACTTTGTTTGGCTATGTTCGGCTGAAGGGAGCCAAAATCAGCTCTTATTCACACATGGAATATATGGCAAATGACCTTGGTTCAGGCTGTCTAATTCAGTCTGCTGTAGTTTTGAGGGCAGCACCCCAGGCCATACTGCAACCCCCTCCCACCCAGCACTCCAACCCACATGACCCCAGGCCATCCATCTGACAGCTACCAATTAGGACTTCACCAGTAAGTACCCCAGACCCTCATTAATAGTTAATTAAATCAAATCTATCAGGAATTATCCGATGAAACCTGTGAGGAATACCTTCAAGAAAGATTTTGAAAGCTCCAGTGAGAAGAAGCTGAGATAGAGCTTTTGTTCTGAAATGTGTTCTGTTCTTCAAGCATGAATGTGGGAGTGGATTGATTTACCTGTGAACAATGTTCTGCCAATGATTAGAAAAAAGCATCTTACATGAGGTTTTCTTTCATAGGCTGAAGACACTAACTTTGACAAAAGTAAAAAATATTAAGAAGACAGGTTTTTAATTCACAACTTGATCAGAAAGCAAAGACAAAGACATTTTTCCACAAACATATGTAGTTTTATTCCAAAAAGTAGCATATATGAGCTAAAACATTTAAACATTCTATCTAATCAGGAAAAAGGTCAAAACCTCCATAATTTAAACATTCATTTCACAAAAATATTTGTCTTGTCAAATTTATTCTCAAACAGGTAACAAAAGGCTACAAAATGACTGGAGATCTATGCACAGAAATAAAAACATAGAAAAGTCAGTGTAGCTGTTCCTCCTCTTCTTCTTCATGCCATTGTTGCTTCACCGTCAGGTGAACTTATATGTGTGACTGTCAAGGAAAGTGACTTTATTTTCCAACATAAGACAGCCTTGCTAATAATATCTTAGTATTCAGAAAATGGAACAATCAGGAGCTAACATCAACACATATGTTTGCACCTATTTTGTAACTGTTGATAACTTGTGATGTTATGTTATGTGATGTTAATGTTTAACAAGTAGTCCCACAGCTTTAATGTCAATAACATCACAGAGGTTGAATGTGTGTGCGAGCCAATGTTAGACTCTAAATAATGTTAACACCTACTCACTAAATCAAAACAACTTCACCAGAGCTAAACAAATAACCCATTTTGAATTCAAAATGCTGCTTTTCACTAAAGGATGATAATTTTACACCCATTATGGTTAGCCTGAATATTAGCCTCAAGCAGATTTCAAGTTGATTTTAGTCCCATGATCACATGAAGAAACACAGCCTGCTGAAATGTTCATCAGAAATGTCAAATACAGGATTTGCTTTGTAGTGGGGTGACCCTATTATGGTCCTTTAAATACACAACATTCATCATTAGTCTGCAAATCGTGCCCATGTAGAAACAAGTCTTTCTCCTATTGCTGGGTATCCCCACCCATCATTCTATTATTTGTCTTTTAAAGGACACTGACCCTCACTGGTGTCTGAGCAGCTCTGTGGCTGTCAGGGGGCTCCTTCAATTCAGCTCTTTATTCTGCAGCTCATCATCATGCATATCATTGTACCTTAGTTTCCTCCACAGTTCTGTTACAAAGACAATACGTATCCTGTTGTTTTTAACCCATTTCTTTTTGTATATTTATTTATTTGTAAACAATAAAAAGACATATATGTGACTGTGCATGTTTTTGACAGATGTGTACATATATACTCACTGGCCACTTAAGTGTCCACTTGTTCACCTGATGTAATCTTATACAAACACTCTGCCATAAATTCTGCCTTTACAAATGCAATAATGTTCAATTTTGATTGACAGTGTTAGAGAGGTGTTTGTTGAGCTGCATGTTTAATATTATTGTGACATTTTATGTCTCAGTTGTGTGGTGCTGGGATACATTATATTGAGAGGTTTTTCTAATATGTTGTACACACCATTTTTACACCCACCGCACGAGAGGTCTAGAATATTAGGAACTCCTGTCAGTGTAATGCACTCCAGTACATCACCACCCACTATGAGAGCAATAATAAACATCAAATATAATAAGCTTTCTGACAGTGTCAATAAAAACTCATATTAAAAACTATGTCAAATTCAAGGCAGAGATGTTGCATTGGATTGTTAACCCCAAAACAGGTGGACCTCATGAAGTGGCCAGTGAGTGTATGTAGGTCTAAGCGAGGTCTATAGATATTCACCTATCAGCCAAAACACTGAAACCACCAACAGGTGAAGTCAACACCATTGATTATCTCTCTACTGGCACCTGTCAGAGGATGGGATATATTTGGCAGTAAGTGAACAGTCAGTTCTGGAAGTTGATGTGCTGAGTGGAAGAAGAAAAAAGCAACACGTGGAAGGATCTGAGTGACTTTGACGAGGATCAATCTGTGATGGTGAGAACACCAGATCAGAGCATCTCCAAAACAGCAGGCCCCGTGGTATGTTCTGGGCCAGCAGTGAACAGTACCTACCAAAAATTGTCCAAGGAAGGACAAGTGTTAAACAAGTGACAAGTGGGCCCACAAAACTCATTTATGCACATGGGGATTGAAGGCTGGCACGTGGTCCTACAAAAGAGCTAAGGTATCACAAACTGCTGAAAACCTTAATGCTGGCTATAAAAGAAAGCTGTCAGAACACAGTTCATCACAGTTTGTGTATGGGGCTGTGGAGCTACAAACCGGTCACAGTGCCCTTGCTGACCAATGTCCAAAGCTCCTACAATGGTGACATTGTAGAACAAATAATATGAATTATGTTTTCATTTACATCATATGGAAGGCAGAGTGTGTGTGCATCCTTTACCTGGTACCAGGATGTACTATGGAAAGAAGGAAGGCAGCAGAGACAGTGTAATTCTCTTAACATGTTCTGTTGGGCAACCTTAGGTCCTGTATTTATGTGGGTACTTTGACACATACCTAATACCTAAACTGTTGCTGCTACAATGCAAAAGTTGTTCTGGAATGGTTAGAGTAAAAGTTTTCAAGGTGCTTTGGCCTCCAAATTTCCCAGCTCTCAATCTGATCCAGGATCTGTGGAATGTTCTGGAAAATCAAGTCTTATGCCCCATCTCATAACTAACAGGACTTAAAGGATCTAATGGTAACATTTTGCTGCCCGAAAACACAGGACACCTTCAGATGTCTTGTGGAGTCCATACCTTGACGAGGTGTTTTGGTGGCATGAGGAAGATCTACACAATAGTGGGCAGGGGATTTTCATGTTGTGGTGTGTGTATATACTGGTACAGTCCATAAATATTGGGACAGTTATGCAGTTTTTTCTTGCAGGCTCTAATCATGATAAAGTTTGAACTAAAATAATTAATGGATACTACATTTAAGTGCCAAGTCTCAGCTTTAATTTGAGTAGGTCAATAGGATATAACTGTGTGGTAGATATAGTCCCTTTTAATACATAGGGTGCAAATTGCAAGAGCTCAAGAGTAGTTGATTCCTAAATGTTTTGGGACAGCTGTGTTTTTTTTATGTTAGCCCCTGACTGGACAGGATTTTCTATTAAACATGATGATTTAATTTAACTTGTGACTCTCCCATACAGTTTGCTGTGATGACTGACCATCTTTTCAGTTAACTCCCCCTGCATAAACATTAACTCGTCCTGGGCCATCTGTTACGTTGGACTTCTGACAACTTTTCAACAAGAAACCCTTACTCCTGAGCTGTTATTGGCTGCAAAGGATATGAGTCATAGTCGAGTTTCTGGGTAAGAACTCCTGTCAAGATGAATTCAGCATTGTGGACATCTGGACAACAGAAACAACAGACAATTTCAGAGACATCAACACAAGTTCTGGAATATCATGGTTTAAAGACACAAGCTGCATATTACATTGTGCTATTTATTTAAAGACACACGGTGGAGTTTTAGACCACCAGTACTGGACAGCAAGGAAACACAGATGACAGTAAAGAAACACAGTAAAGGAAACTAAGGAAACATAGTAGGGGACAGGTAGGAAACCTAGAGAAGACAGTAAAGAAACACAGTAAAGGAAACTAAGGAAACATAGTAGAGGACAGGTAGTACAGTACCGGACAGTAAAGAAACAAAGTAGGAAAGCGTAGAGGAAATGAAGTAGAGGACAGTAAGGAAAAAATGTAAAGGACAGTAAAGAAACAGTACAGGACAATTAAGAGGACAGTAGAGGATAGTTAAGAAACAGAGTATATGACAATAAAGAAACACGTAGAGAACAGTACAGAAAACTAATAGGACAGTAGGGAAAAAGTAGAGGACAATAAAGAAACCAGGTAGAGAACAGTAAAGAAACAAAGTAACAGACAGCAAAATAACAGCAAAGGACAGTAAAGAAATGTAGTAGAGAAGAGTAAAGAAACAAAGCAGATGAAAATAAAGAAACAGTAGAGGACAGCAAAGAAACACAGTAAAGGACAGTAAGGAAAAAACAGTAGAGGACAATAAAGAGGACAGTGAAGAAACACAGTAGAGGGCAGTAAAGAAGCAATCTTTAAAGATGATAAAAAAAAGATCTTTTTTTTATCATCTCTCCTATCAACTCCTTCATACAATTTCTCTTAAAAGTTCACAATAGTCAGCACTTTAACAGGTGTTAAGTCTGTGTGTGTATCTTACCAATGTTTTTCAAGAAGTATTCTCTGCAGAGGTGAAGGTCATTGTCACAGGAAATTAAGATAATTTCTGGAAGGTTCTGCAACACAAGACCAACATGTAGTTAGACCTAAGTAAATAAATAACAATGAATTCAGATTCATGCCAAATACTCAGAGGAATCTCTGTATCTGCTTTATTAATTCTAATATTTATTAGTGAATGTAAAAAACCCCCAAGACAAGACAGTCCTTTTAGTGATATAAATTTGATAGGTATCAAAAGTCAGGAGGGGGGTTCTCAACTTGAAAATCATTAAGTGCTGAGCTTATCGATACCGCTGTTGAGACTTGTTTTAAAGCAGCATTTTAAAACATAACAGTTCCTGTAACATTCAGTTCACTCATCTCCCTGCCTGTCCTGCTCACTGTTCTCCCTTGCACATACACACACAGCTGAATCATGATGGAAAGTGAAAGTACCGGTATGCCATCTCACGCCAATGTCTACTCTAGGTGCAGGACAATCATCCTCCACCCAAGGCAAACATATTAGGAATAAGTATCAAAGTTATATATTATGTTCAAGGGGCCCTGTGTATTCCATGTCAAACAATTACTCGGCATCAGCAGTGTTACTGAAGGATAGGAACATTTCAAATCAAGCAGTTGTAGACTCAGTACAACATTAAAAGCAATAGCACTTATGTAAACAATTTATTGTTGTCTTATTGTTGTATCATATTCTCTCATCTGTCTCATCTCCCAGAAATAATAGAAAAGTATCAATAGTGGCATTGATAAAGACTGAATCATTAGGCAATTTCAAAATTGTATCAATATTGCTAAAAAAAAAAGATCCTGATCCCTGGACAAAGGAAAAACTTCAGGGTTTAATTAATGACCTTGTTTTGTTTATGCTCCATGATCTTTCTGTAGGAGGGCTGTTTGGCCAGCAGCTTTCCTCCAGCACTCTCCAGGATGGACCTCATGGTGCTGAGGCTGGGGCAGATCCCAGGTGTTAGGTAGAAGTACTTCCCCTATATCACCCATCACAGACAGGGAGACAGTCATCACATACTGTATCTTCACCACAGCTGTGTGAGCTCTTTTCAGTATTTTAAACTAGGATTATGCTTCATGCTACAGGTAAAGCTGCTCTCATATTGTGTGGGTATGAAGCTGGTTTCCTGACCTTGAAGAGTGGTGAACTATGGGCTCTCTTGAGTGATTCTTCTAGACTGAAGCCAAACAGCACCTCTGCCTCTGCATCCCTCAGGATGTGAGTCTGTTCATCTGAAACACACGCACACACACACACACACACACACACACATTAGGATAAGTTACTACTGGGAGAAAAAATACACCCTAGTTTAATTAAATTAGAAAGTAAAATAAACATTAAATTTATACTACTTATGTTCAACTGAATTTGAATAGCCACTCCCAATGCTTGAAATAAAAAAAACAACAAAAAGGAAGATGAAGGGGGACTCAAAGGGGAAAAAGTAAACTGAAGTCTAGGATTATTTGTTATTAATTTTGGTAGAAATGGTTTTCTTGCAGTTCCAGGCGTGACACAATTTCACCAACCCACACACTAACCAACAAACTTCTGGCTCCTCCAGCTCTCCTCCAGCCACTCTGGACTGACGATGTGTTTGACCATAGAGATGGCAGTGAGAAACTTGACGGTGCGAGTCACCTTACTGGCCACTAGGTGAGTGACCTTCTGACTGTTGTCTGCTACTTCACCACCTAAAGCATGTAATCTCTGCAGAGGGAGGAAGAGGCAAGAGGACAGACCCCATCAAACAATGACAACATTCATAAGAGGAGACCACTGTGGAGAAGCTCATGCTGACTTTTACATACAGAGAGGTGCTCCTTAATTACAAGAGTGAGACTAACATTTTACATTAGTATTCTGGCTCATGGTTGGATGTGGTTCTGTTTAAATGAGGTAAGTCCAATGTAAATGTGGATAAAAATATGTGAAAACAAAAGATGTATTAATGTGTTGTATGAGTGAGGGACTAGGCGACTTTACCTTGGTGTACTGCTGCACTTGTGAAGGCTCAAAGCCTGTGAACATGACTCGAGGAGTGGACTCTGGAGGAAGTTTCTTACCAGGGGTCTGGATCTCCTCCAGCCTGTACACACACAGTTGCACTTTTAGTCACAATATTCCTGATGTTAACAGTCAATGTTTGGTCTACCTTTGCTGTGTTATACTGACAAACAGCCAGTAACAACATATTCCTAACCTGGCCTTCTTGTTTGCAGGCTGGATGTTGGAGTCAGTGATCTTCTGCTTCTGGAGCAACTGGAGGCTCTATACACCACACAAACATGACAGAGACACAATCCACAATGACCTGCCAGACACAGCAAAGATGTTGTAGCATTTGTTCATTCCTGCTTGTCTTCTCTGATTCTTTTCAATATGATGGCAACTATGGAGGGGTTTGACTTTTACGCTTGATTAAAGTGAAGGCAAACCAAGTTTTAAAGCTTGACACTAATCTAATACCCTCTAAAGGATAACAGGCCTGCCATCATTAAATCAAAGCTTGGTGGGACAGAGTTCACCACCACCTATGGCCAAAGATGAGTATAGCATTTTATTGCTGTTTAAAAAGCCAATATGTGCAGCAAGTTTTTTTGTTGTTGTTGTTGTTGTTGTTTTTTACGAAAAGGCAGCCAGTGCAAAAGTAGGTATTTCATACAATTGTTTTCTTCTCCAAAAAACTAAGTTGGTGCAACCCAGGTTTAAGTTAAGCTTCACTGCTAGAGATGTCTGAAAGAATCTGAATCGTTGTCATAAATTTGTATGAAGTAGTAGATAAGCATGTCCATGGACACTCAGCAATCCCAGCATTAAATACAGAAATCTTGGGAATTTAGGCTTGATATATTATGTATACTCGAAATAATTACCTCTGAAGTAATCAAATGGCTACCAGTAGAACATATAGTGGGAATGCACTGTCAGCTATCCCACCAAGAAAATGAAAAAAGTTAGTTATCATTTTGGCTCAGGCATTACAACTAAAACCTTAATGAGCTGCTCTTGTGTCAGTACAATAAAAGTAGGAATTTTAAAAGGAAAAATGAGCCAATTTTTGTAACTGATAAGAATCTATTTCCGATACTAATATAATGAAGGAAAATATTACTATAAAAGACAAATATAAGGGCAAACTAACAGCTGAAGAGTTACGGTGCATATGATATGGGTGAATGGCCGTGAGCAGCAGGTGCCCAGTTTGACCCCAGGCTGGCCATGTCATTTTCCTACTCTCTACTCCCTATGCTTGCTGTCTCTCTCCACTGCACCTATCAAATTAAGTTGTTATTTGCAAAAAATGCAAATATGTGCTGAAGAAAGTAAAGACTATACTTGATACTAACATATTTATTTTTTACAATACAACACGAATATTGAGAGGCCTCCCTATCCCTAAAAGCAAGAATCTTCTCTCATGCATTAACTGTACAACTTTTAATTAATAACGCCTGACCTCATGTTCTCATGGATAAGCATAAACTGTTTCCATAAATCATGAAAATAACTTGACCTCAGCCTGAAGTTATGCAAAATTTCAAAGCTAATAAGGCTCAACTGCGACTTGTGTTAATTTTTAGTTTGTGAAACCAACATGTAGATGAAGTTACTGTTACTCCCACAAACAGGCAGTGACACAGAACAGGGAAGAGAAGCAGAGACAGAACTTCTCATTCAGAACTGGCTTTCCGGTGCTATATAATTTTGCAGCCATGCTCTGAATTATCAGACACACTTATTGGCTGAAATTAACAGAAAAATTATAAGCTAACATTTTTATATTTCACTCTCTCAAGATAAGAAATGATTTATCCAATAAGCCTAGTACAAAAATAACTCTAAAACAGGAAAACTCATATCATGTGAGTATACTGAAGGAACTCAATTTCCTCTCATCTTTGTCTTCATCAGTGTTAGTACATTGAAATGGACAATGTTGTCTTCACTTCCTCCCACTGAACAGTAGTTAAGCCACAAATATTGGTACAGATGCTGCCATCTTGTGCTGATGATGACATGTGGGGACTGAGTCTGTGCAGTGGTGATCAGTGAGTGAGATCACCCACCTGGCCAAATGCAGGTTTTATAGCATAAGCAACTAATTAATCAAAACTAATTATCAGAAATATTAACACTTTAACAGACGTCAGCATGATAATTACTACCTAAATCAAGAGAAACTAATTGTGGAGAAAAAAAAACTTGCTGTGTACTGTTAGTTTGGCCCATGTCCCATTTGCTATCATGGAGGCGTGTATGATCTATACTGCATATTCTGCCGCCAGCCAGCAGAGGGCAATCGAGGCGCTTTCGATTCACTTTTTGGGAGTTGTCCTGTCATCCATCTGTATACATATACAGTCATTGGTTTTCATATAGCTATGCTGTAAAAAGCACATAGGAAAATAAAGACAAGTCATAGATCCTTCATATTCATCTGTGTGATGTATGCAGAAAATGCTTAGGACTTCCTCACGCTTACTACACGATCGTCAGTAGCCCTCCTAATGAGGATATCCAGTGTCTTTGCAATCAGTCCAATTGTGAATGTTTTATGATAAAGTATTATACTAATAAAAGTCAAGTACCCCTCTCTCCAGCTGGCCAGACTTGGTCTCTCAGATGAGACACACATACATGCACACACGTTCATATGGGGGGAGGACGAACGGACATAGATGCAGGTTTCTCATCATACTGTTATTGTTTCGATGTGGAGGCTTGT
The DNA here is from genome assembly GCA_016785225.1 of Psettodes erumei. Taxonomy (NCBI): domain Eukaryota; kingdom Metazoa; phylum Chordata; class Actinopteri; order Pleuronectiformes; family Psettodidae; genus Psettodes; species Psettodes erumei. The sequence continues at coordinate 1,118,266 of JAFBJZ010000647.1, forward strand.
GGTTGTAAAATGTACATGCACAACTATTTTTATTCCAATCAAGTGGCCAGCTGTTTGGTCAGCAGCCAGTGCATATGGAAAGTTCTGTAAGCACACATTCATCATGAAAACAGCACTTTAGGAAACTCACCGCCAGAGCTTCAGAAGATACTTTGATCGGCGTTCTCCAAGCAGCTACAGTGAAAGACAATTTCATTACACACAAATGAAGGCATTTTATTCAATATTACAAAACACACAAAAGTTCATTAATAAATAAAAACTACTTGCTAATAACTAATTGCTTTCATTTAAACTTTATGCTTACAGTGGGAAAATGCAGAAACTCCACTAAGGACATCCCCACAGAGATATATGTGTAATATGTCTCTGGCTTATTGTGTAATATACCAGATATATACATATATTTTAACCTTTTTGACCTGCTGCATCCTATTACTATTTGCCGGTTGTCCAAGTTGAACCAAAAATGGAGGAAATGGAGTCTCTTTTTCCATTTTCTTGACAACCATTCATCCGATCAGTTTCAAACTTCATGTGTTTTGTCAGGAACCCAAGGAAAAGCAGTGTTGAATATGATGTGTTTTTTTTGAAAGAGGGGTTCTCAGGAAATCTTTGACATGGCTCTCTATATGTGAACAAAACAGCAGTACTACACTACGAGGGTGGTGCAGCACCCAGAAAATTAGTGTGCGCATATGCCAGGGTATTAAGAAACACAGAACTCTAATGAAGGCTATACTGTCTTCTGCAATGGACATTTCACTGGACTTACTGTACTTTTCACATGCAAACAAAGTTATTTGAGAGCATATATTCAAAAAAAACCCGCTGGCCCCATTTGGTATGTTTCTGCGTTGGGTAATTTTGCATGTCAACATTTGATCATTGTAGGACAGGCAATCAGTCCCCACTGACATTATTAACACGTACTGTACAAACTGTAATAAAACACAATGTCAAATATAGGATAACTCTGGATTAATGATTCTATAGTCAGCCATACATACCAAGCAAGTTCTGTACCAGCTGTGGGTTAGGTACCAGTGGTTCAGGCTGTGTATAGTTACAGTATCTGCTGTGCTGAATCTGTCTCAATGCTTCAAAGTTGCCAAGCAGTATGTCGCACAGCCACTGGGCATTTACACACGGGATCTTCCATTCCTTGGCCTTCTCATATTTAAGCCCACGAGGTCTGCAGAGAGATCAGCAAGACAAGCACATTGCCTATACTGTGACTGCTCCAGCACAGGCCATTACAGCTGGGTGGCAGAGAACATTGAAAATTAATGGTGCAAATCCTAATATTTGATACACAACACATAGATTTACCAAGGCTTCTTCTCTGAGACAAGCACACTATTTTATAGTGCAAACTGGTCCTTGTGATTTAGGAAGCAACCAGGCAGCTGGGTGTTTAAGTGTGGACTGAGTACTACATTTTCTGACTTTCAAATCTGTGTATTAGTGAAGTGATGTTTAGCCTATATCTTTCTTCGGCTTAGTTTTTAGTGCCTCATTTCCTGTAAGTTTCCAATAAAACAAATGTAAATGTGATAAATACCTTCCGCTTTAATTCCTAATGCTGGTTGAGAATGTAGTGCAAATTATGAATTTCATTCTGTACTGCGGATCATTGAAACTTTAACACAAGTGCATTCAAACACACCAGAAAGGCCCCAGCATTTATCTTTTGCTACAACATTACAAATGAGATACTCCCAGCAAGCAGTCATTCAGCCACTGCCAATCTTACTCTTTACAGATGAGGACTGTGTTACTGCGACACAGATATCCAGTGTATCTGGCCCCAGCCAGGTAGGCCATCAACTTTAGGTCATCTCTGTGAGCATCCACAAAACCTGTCACTGATATAATCTGAGAACGAAAACAGCAAGGGAGAACAGGTTAGAGTACAGAGATGACAAGAAGTAACATAATATAAAAGTAATATATTCTGAGTGTGTGTGGGAACTTCTTATGACTGTTAGTGATTTTCATGGACAAAGTCTCAGTGGGGGAGTGGAGTGTATCCACTTTGGTTGTATAAGACTTGCACTGCTGGTTGCCAATGATACAGTTCCGCAGACTCCATCAGCTTGGGAGATCCAGCCTACAAGGTGCTAGCAAAGGCTAAAATAATGCAGACTACCGCTGCTGCACAGCAGGAAAAGATTTTAAATATCTCGGTTTCAGGTGAGGGGCAATTAATTTGGTGTAAGCCCGACAGATGGACTTCTGTTCCTTTTCCAAACCATTTTGGAAACTAAAGTGTTTCACGTTTGTGGTAAATAAATAAATGAATAAACAAAAATATAAGGCATTATGGCAAGAGAAAAATCACTGTTAGTTAAATGTAATGGAGTATTTTTAGAGTTTTTTTCCCCTTTTTCATAGTTTATAGTAGACCAACAGAAAAGAAAAGTGATCGTGTGAACACAAGGGGTGATGGTTTGTGGGAGTTGGACTTACATGCTGAGAGCAGGGTTTGGCTCCAGGAGGGAAGGCAAAGGGCAGATGTAATGTCCGATGAGGAGGAAGCATTCTCTTCCTCTTCAGTACAGTGTTGAGCCAGTGGGCTGTTACACAGCGCTTCCCCTCTCTGAGTGCCTAGCAGACAGATTAACATACTTATCAACGCCTGTCATTAAGATGACACTTTTGATTGAACTGCACAGACTGTTACTGTTTTAAAATGGGTAGACCACTTACAAAAATAGTGTGTTTTCTGACAGTACACATCCTTACCTGTACATACATGTTGCTGACTTGGCTCTCACACAGCAGGTGTGTGCAACGGCTGGTCAGTGTTGTGTCAACAGCACCTCCACATGCCTGGATGACCTGAGAAAGGAGTTCCATAGACTCAATTTTTGGAAAACTTGACACTAAACTGTGGCTGAAAGGCTGAAGCTAAGTTTCATTATTGTATATTATATACAGAAAACTTTTAGCCTAAATGAATTTCTTTTATTCAACATCCTCACAGTAACCACACATTATTTTAGTTCACAGTGACTTTAGTGATAACTAAACATCGTCACGTCGTCCACACGTCAGAATGGACTGCATTTATATGGAGCTTCTCTAACCTTACTGGCCACTCAAAGCACTTCACACCACAATTGGAGGTGAACCGACAGTCAGGTGATGATAATGTGTGTGCATGTCCAGTCCAATCCATTTTTAGTACAAATTCACAACATAAATGATATCAAGGCACTTTACAGAGTAATGTTGAGACCTCACAATGTTAGAGAGAGAAACCCAACAAATCCCACAATGAGCAAGCAGCAACTGTGTTAAGTAGAATAAGTAAGGGTTTGAATTTCTCAACAGTTAAAAAGGAAAGATGTATTTTTTATTTGTATTTGTGCATCAGTACGAACTCCCTAAGTTGTTAAACTTTTTTTTTAAATTTCGAAAACACCAGAGATCATGTTTTTCTGCTGACAGGAAATGTAGGATAAACTTCTGTAATTGTAGGGTAAATGTTGGAACAGCTGATCTTACAGCTAAGCTGTCAAGAGGCATTCATGAAATATCTGTCCAATTTATTTCTCCTCACAAGTCAACTCTGTACATAACTAAACACTCCAGCTTTTTACACGACACAAAACAAGCAGACATGGAGAAAATGAAACTATTCACTTTCTTTACTTACCAGTTTACTGTTCTCTCTTCAAAAAAAAATCAAGCCACCTTACTAACCATGCATGAAATTAAATTACATGTGGGGATATTCATGAACAAGAATTATTCATGAAAAAGACCTTGAAGTGACTTGAGATAATGTATGTTGTCAACCGGCACGATCGAATAAAATTGGATTGGACTGGTCTTTACAAAAATCCACTATTGCTAGCCCTCTGAAATCCTTTGCATAAAGCAGAGAAGCAAAATCAAATCACAAGTGGTCACTCAAGACGCATGTGGAGTCCGATGCCAGGTATTAATTGACGTACCTGGAGCTGTCCACTTAAGATCAGATCACCCCAAATACGTTATCACCAGGTATGAACAGGGTCTGAGTCAAAATCTTACCCTCTTCCATGTGGCCAGGAGTTGTTTGTCAGCCATCTGTTCTGGATAGTCGGCAATAGCAAACACACAGCCAAGCAAGAAGCCATCTTGTGGAACTGAAATTTAGAATACAGTGAAGTTACACAAGTGAATACCCAGGTCCAAGAGAACCATTTCAAGACTTTCTAAATGGACCTGCCCCTGATTTTATAATCAAAGCAGAATCTAAATTCACACTGTATGACAAAACAGTTTTTAATATCAAATGGGTTCTATGACAGAGGAAATACTACATATTAAGACAGTTCATTTTAAACATGTACCTTTTTCTCTCCAATTGCACACTACGTGAACTAGACCAGCCTTTTTCCTCATTCATGTTAAGAAGCCAAACCAAGCCAAAGTGGTCTCCATGGTGGATGAATCTTACACACTTTTGCTGCAATAATATAATCCGCTTAAGGTTTCTGCGGGAATATACTAAGAACCATATGTTAACAATGATTTAAAAGTATTCGGTATTGCCAGTCACACGTGCCATTAACCTGGATTTATATAAGTCAAAACAGTGTTCTAAAAATTAAATGACAGTATGGATGGTCCAATTCATCATTTTGCTTTCATCCAGGACACTTATGACAAAATCAAATAACAACTACAAATATTTAACCATTAGGTTAATTTATAGTTTACCTCTCTCCTTCTGCCCAAAGGCATGTTCACCACTCCCCCTCGCTGGCCCACATGCATTAACTTTTTAGTTCACTCTCTCTCCCCCATCTTTCTTTTTGAGAAGTTCATAAAGTGAACTTCAAACATCTGTATCACAAAACGTATTTCCATACCTACAAAAAACCATGGTCTCGGAGCTAGCAGTGTCTTACCCACATTCAACACTGATCAGAGGAGAGTCATGAAAGAGGCCATGCTGATCTGTCAGTCTCAAATTCTAATACTTGAGTGCAACATCAAGACAAGCAAGAAAAAAAAATAAAATTAGTGTCTGGAATTCTGCAGAGCTGTTGAATTCCCCAGCAAATGTGACACCCTTTCCTATGAATCAGTGTGTTACAGCAAAAGAATATAGAACAGCTTGGAATGACCATGATTATCCGCACAGTAACTCTGCACTCACTTTCTTGTCCGGGCTCATGTCCAAACAGCTGGGAGATGTGAGGAGGCTGCTGGAGCTGAGGCTGCAGCGTCTGCTGCTGCAGGGCCTGCTGGCTCTGATGCTGCAGAGCCTGCTGCTGTTGATTCTGTAGATGCTGCTGCTGCATTTGCTGCATGTGCTGCTGTTGTAGGAAATGCTGCTGCTGCTGCTGTAGATGCTGTTGATGTAACTGCTGTTGATTCTGCTGTTGCTGTAACATCTGCATACGTTGTTGCTGTTGGAACTGTTGCAGCTGCTGCAGAGCTTGTTGCTGCTGCAGCTGCTGTAAACCAGGCCGCAGGAGCTGCTGGGGTCGCAGTTGCTGCTGGGAGAATGCATGCTGCTGCTGCTGTTGCTGCTGTTGATGTGAGAACATCTGTTGTTGCATTTGCTGTTGTTGCTGCAGAAATTGTTGCTGCTGTTGTGGCAACTGCGGGAACCCTTGTTGCTGTGCAATTGGTGAATGCTGCTGTTGATGTTGTTGCTGTTGGTGATGTAGCTGCATCATCTGATGTTGCTGCTGGAGGTGGATTATTGGATGCTGTGGTTGCTGGGGTACCGGTTGATGCTGGTGCTGGGCAGCCTGGTGTGTTTGTTGTTGCTGCAGTAACTGTTGCTCTGCGCTGAGGGGTGGGCCTGCTTGTTTGGACTGACTGAGCAGAAGAGGGTTGGTAATGTTGGGGGTCTGAGCGTAGCTCTGATTGGGCTGCTGCTCCAATGGCTTTGTCTGATTGGCTGTCAGATTCTGGATGATCTCCAACAAAAGAGGACAGAAAAAGGTCAAATATAGAAAAGACACTGATATTCAGTGGGTTCCAAAATTCTCAGACCACTTACCCATGGGAATTAATTTCCATGACTGTACATGATATGAGTAATTTCATGCTGATGTCATCACTAGTCAATATTCAGTAGTATTAAAATGAAAACAGTTATATGTGGCCTTGTTCTTGTTGCCTCAGTGACAGCAACACCTAGCCGTAGCATCACTGTATTTAAAACAGAGAGAACGATGGGAATTTCTTACATGTGCTACGTTGGCAGGTCGATTAGCTGGCTGCATGTCTGAGTTGTTTGTAATGTTGCGAAGAGTTCTAGCAGCTGGACTCCAACCAGGGATGCCCTCTTGAACTGATACACCTAAAAGCAGAAAGGTGAGACACTCATCAGCAGAATACTGGGTTAGAAACACTTTTCAGCTTGATGTAAGGACATTATAAACAGTTAATAACACAACTATTTTTATTATTTGGATGAAGTACATAATAAAAAAATAAAAAACATTTTGGTTAACTGTGCCATCTTTCCAAAAAGTCTTAACTCTCTATGTTGTCTCAGTGTGAACATGTGGTAAGGAATCGTCTTAACCCAATCCAAGTGAACTATCCCCTGACTATCTAATAGTCGCTTAAAAAAACCCCTTTATTAATGCCACCAATGGTGGCATCAAAATTGCAGGTCATTGGACAATGTCACTATTCATGAAAATTAATATTAAACTGAGTTTAGAGCATGAGCTCTGAAGGCACTACTCAGGAATGAACACATCTAAATCATAATGCTTGTAGTTAATATATTATTTTTGCTAACTACTGTAACCAGATAACAGTTATTACAGTAATAACATAGCAAATCATTGTTGAAGGGAACAAAACTATTACAACATTTCAACATCTCATATTATCTCCATCTGACAGTAATGATCAACTTTTTAGAAGCAAAGTGTTATCCGACTCTTTTCTTCTGATGTCCCCAAAAGCCATAGATGTATGTATGTATCTAACTGTGAGACACAGCAACTCAGCCCATGAAATGTTGAGAAGACAAAATACAGCCTGGGTCAAGATTTAGGATCAAACTGTCATGACGATACTGTTGCTTTGACCCACATGTGCAAATCAGCTAATCAGAATAAAACATGAAATAATGCAAAACACACAAACCAACACGACACTTGCAGCACCAGTCGGTGGAACAATATTTATGGTAGCTTTAGATGCATCTCAATTGTAACGGTACGACGAAGATATTCACAACAACATGTGAGATTATACTGTAGCCAGATATAGGCAAGACAATCTGTTAGCTAGCACACTGAACGTAGGTCCTGAAATACTAACCCTGCTGTGTGCCATGACTGATGGTAGCAGCAGCACAGCGTGCATCTGTTGGCACGGCTCCTCCACTGCCAGGTGCAGGAGGCACAGTGGCACACAGGTTAATCAGCCCACTGCCTGTAGATGGCACTGGGTCTTTGCTGCTGGGTGGCCCGCCCCGCCGTCTAACCATGTTGGTTGGAAGAGGGGGTGTGAGAACTTCAGCCGGCGTCCAGTTGAGGTTAGTGCCCTCTTTCTCCATGGAGGAGTCATCATCAGAGTCGTCGAACATGCGCTCGCTGCAGCGCTCAGGTTGGAAGGGGGAAGTTGGAGAAACAGAATTCAGTCTCTTGGGTCCTGGTCGCTCTGTGGGGGCTGGACTCCTCATCAGACGAGCTACCACTGGACAGCCGGGACCGCTGGGGGCTATAGCTTCCATCTGAATGGGAGTGCTGGTCATATGACTCTGCTTCGCTCCCCTCCTCGTCCTCAGGCTCAACATATGTGAGTCTGGGGTGATAGAGTACCTCATCCTTCCTGCTTTTGTCTGTAAAAAAGGGGTCAAGTAACAGTTGTTGTGTATCCATGGACTGATTTGTATGGTGAGTGATGATTTTTGGTTGGAAATATATATGTAGTACTGTCATTTTACCTTTACTTGTTAGTGCACCCTTGAAATAAGGATTGTGGGTTATACCTTTTACATTTGTTTCAGTTGGTATGCCAATTACAGTTTTAAGTGTCTTCTTTGACAGATCATTTCTAATTTGCTTCTACAGTATACATAGATCTAATGGAGAAATGATGCCAGAATAACATGAAAAATTGATGTACATCTTCATGAAATTGCTGAAAGCTGTCAGTGCTTGGCATGAGTTTTGCGTTGCCTGCTAAACGGAGCAAAGTGTACGTGTCACTACCACGAACAATGAGATGTAACACAATCACATAGAAACCTAGTCACAGTACTGACACCACTATACACGTGACTATTCTTTCAGCAAAACAAGTTCAAACTATTTACAGATTACTCAAATAATATTTTTTCTGTTTTTGTGACCATGTGATATTTTTCTAAATGAGATTAATTAATTTGATATTTGTATTCATAGATTATTAATCTTAAATGATTAGCAAATCATCACATTATTCTTATTTACAATTTACACAGTATCCCAACAACGAAACAGGGTTGTAGTTTCAGAGCTGCAGCTAATGATTATTAACATCTAGATGACAGAAATCAAAAGATAGTAGAACTATGAAAGCTCAAAATGAAATCAGACTGAGAGCCTTTGGCTCCTACCTTTAACAGAATCCGTTATCCAGTCCGCGGTGACAATCTTGATGCCAGGGTGCTTCAGGGCACACTCAAACTTGGCCTTAAGGTAAAAATAAACAAAAAAATACAAAAACCTTTCATTTCCACTTGTTGTGTAGACAAGAGTTTGTTAACATAAAATCAACAACGTTGGTGAAGACCAAGACTTGAAATAAGATTTAGTGTTTGCACCCCCTTTCTTTGAAAAGTAAGACACAAAATTTCATTTCATTCAGCTAATACAAATGTTTCTTTATCATCAAAAGTAACAAAAGTGTATAATATATAACATATATAATAACTATATTTGTGCAAAAGTTTCCATCCCTCTTAATGAAATGTTTTCTCGTACTTTGCGGGTCCTCCCTTTGCCTTTCTAACCTCCTTCAACCTCTTTGGGTTCCCTCTGAGCAGCTTTTGTATCCTCTCAGGTGTAATGTCAGTCCCCTCTTCATAGCATATTTGTTCCAAGTCTCCCAGATTGCTTGACTCCATACAAGCTGTTTGTTTTTCTCACCAAGCATACCCTATGAGAATTATGACCAAATACGTTACTTACTACTACTACTTAATACTCAAAACCACATTATCTTGTTTTGGTCTGTACTGCCAACTGACCAATGCATACCGCAAACACCCCATAAGACCTGCTTTTTGGCCCTTATTAAAATCTCTTAGTTTTTTTCACTTGTCCGTTTTTCCTGCTTCCACCACATCAACTTCAAGAAATGAGTGTTTACTCCCTGCCTAATATTGAAGTGACAGATGAAGTGAATAACACTGATTATCTCTTTACCACGGTACGTGACAAGGTGTGGGATATATTAAGCAGGTATATATTAGAGGGCTAAATAAGTGGGTTACAACATCTCCAGAACAGCAGATCTTATGGGATAGTTATGATATGCAGTGGTCAGTACCTACCAAAAGTGATCCAAGGAAGGACAACTGGCAAACTGGTGACAGGGTTTCAGGAAAACAAATAAAATGCAAGAGAAGCTGCTCTGAAACAGAGTAAAATAATGTCAGATAGCAGACTTATGTCTGAGATACATAACCTACAATGATTTTTAAAGTCCAAATGAAATACACAGTCAACAGAAGAATAAAAAAAGGCCTTACCTGAAGTGATCTCACCATATGCAATGAGCCAAATTGGTGCAGCCAACAGTGCACAATAAGACAATGAATGAATAAATAAAAGCCAGTCCACCACCACCACTCAACAACAAACTTGATGGAGTCTTTGTGGGTTCAAGTTTCTTCCATTTCTGGATTATGGCCTTCACAGGTGGTATTAGTATACCTAAACACTTCTCACATTACCCCCCTCCCCTTACCCCCCTTATTTTGAGAGCTTTGAAAAGTTGATCCCATGGTTTTTATTGCTCTCACCAAACTGCTTGAGACTGCACCTGGAGATCTACTCACCTGCACATGGAAAGCCCAATTTAACACACCAGAGGCCTGTACTACAAAACAGGATGTGTGGTTAGTGAGGCAACTTCACGTTTAATCCTGGTTCTTGGGGTTATGATGGTGGCTCACTCCTTAGCGGGCTAACTCACCCTGGTAAAATATGCTAAATGTCTAACCTGCTCCAGAGGAGGCTATGTTCGAGATAAGAGATGGATTAAATCACAATGTTCTGGTCAGTGTTATGACTGTTCACGGAAGATCCTGCAGCGCTCAATGGGCATATCGTGAGAGGTTCTCTTAGGAGGGCAGGTTTTTTCAGAGACTGGCAGACTCCATTGTCTTTCCTTGATGATTTTTATGAGACATAAAAATGACTTATCTATGCCAGTTTCATGATTCATGATCCATATGTCCACACTTTACAGTATTAATTTTGGCAGCTATTTCTATAGTTCATCTTAGTCCTTCATAAAATGTCTGTTAGTTCAGTTATATTTAGTTAACCTCACCCAGTTTTTATTTGACATTTTATACACGTTCACCATTTTTGTTACTTTCAATGATGAAGGAATATTTCATACTATCTGAATGTGTATTAAATATCGTCAATGTCAATGATAAAAATGTTTTTGTCACTCCTTTTTGCTGTTTCAATGTAAGGGGTTGCAAACATTTGCTCTCAACTGTAATCCAGATTACACACTCACCCCCTTTGGTTCCTTCACCACTAAATGGGTGACCTTCTTGTTGAGGTTAAGCTGACATTCTCCTCCATAAAAAGTTATGTAGGCCCACAAGGCATTGAGATCATCTGGAAGCTGTCAAATAAATACATACACAAAAGTATCTTCAGGTGTTGATGGATTCTTTCAAAAGGAAAAGTCAGCCCAAAGTAAAGCTACATTGTGCAAAATGAGTGGATCAACAGGGAACACACTCTCTTTTGTCTTCACTGCAAAGTAATTCATCTGACCTCTACAGTCTGGATGCGATCCAAAATCCCAGGAAATGAGGTAAATCTTGGATTTCTTGAAGAAAGCACACACACACACACACACACACACTTACCCTGGGAAGACAAACTGTCACACCAAAGAATAGCTGCCCTGATTCTGGGGAGAATCCAGTAACTCTGTGGTGTTAAGGGTTATGGAAAAACATGGCAAAAAGTAATACCACTTTTATGAAGGCATCTTTTCAACACATTCTGTTACGCTTTGGGCCAAAGAATTTGAGATATGGTGGACTTGATGGTGGAAGGATACGGTAATAGGTCTCCACATCGGACCGAGAGGATCACCCAGGATGGCTGAAAAACAGGAACGGAGCAATAAGTTAATTATTTCTCTGCTATTTCACAGTAGCATTCATTTACTGTCACCATTTCACTGAGATTGAAAATGAACATTATCAAAATGAACAAAATCACAATCTTCCACTGTGTCAGATTCTTGAGTTTACATGTTGTTAGTGCAACATGTCAGTCATGATCTTAATGTCCTGCTGATTATGTTTTATATATGCTGTGCATGAAGGGGGGCAACCCTCATTATTAGGGTGGGGAGAGGAGCTCCTCAACAGGACTGTACCCCACCCCACCCCCTTATTTCAAAGACGGAAGCACTAAAGCTTAATTAAACCTAGTTACCACTTTGAATAAGTTTTTTTTATACTTTATTTACAAGCAACACATGAATTTAATGGACTATACAAATGTAATTATCAAGAGATTTGCTCGTGCCCTAATGATGAGGCAGTGAAATTATGAACCTAAAACACACATACAGTGATTTTTACCAGTTGTCCTTCCTGCATTTGGCTGCTGCCTTCAAAAGGGATTATGTGTTTAAATTACTGATATTTTATATTATGTTTTGGTCTTTTAAAGTATGCTGCTCTGGTGACAGAAGATGTGTCTGTTGTGATTGGGTCAAAGGTTGCTAGTACCACTCCTTTCAGGTGAACATGCTCAGGAAAACCTGGGTTGAGTAACTTATTGAGTTGATAACCACTGTCTACCACTAATCGCTTAGTGAGAGTGGAGTTGTTAGGTTTAATCATGCTTGACAATGAAAAGAAATACTTGACCAGAAGTCATGTACAATGAAAGCACAAAAAAGTTTTTAAAGAACAATAAATAAATAAATAAATAAATAAATAAATATAGAAAATGGTACTGTAATGTAGGCATCGCACAGTTCAGAAAGAGATAGTATTTGCACCTTGATGTGAGAATACCACAATGGGGTACAAGTTGATATTCTCTCAAAGGAATATTAATACTGCACTTTCGTTTTGTACAGTCAGCAGTTGAGATGCTACTGCCCCAGCAGAGCACACGCAAGTTTCCCCTGCACTTGAAATGAGCTTATTCTCTGCTCTGCAAAGTTTTTATTATTTTTTCATTATTGCAACAGACAAATAAACATCAAACAAAACAGACAGAATGGAGGTCATAAAAAATATTCTCTGCTCTTGCTACAACTGGATAAAAAGGGCACTTTGACTACTTCTGGCAGACAAGTACAATCCTGACACATGTGCAAAGGGGACACAAAGCCACTGACAGTTGAGCAAATGAAACACGCCGTTACTGCGATTTGTTTTTATACAAAATGTAAGTACACATTTTAACTACATATGACACATGTCTAGTCATTTCTCGATATTTTAATGCAGAAAAGTTACATATTATATACTTTAACTGTAGTCATTTTTTAATGACAAAAAGCCTAAAATGGCTTAAATGTGGGCCTACTGGGGCACAACCTCTTACCTTGACAACAGGCAGATCAAAAACCTCTCTGGATTCGCCCACCTCAGGGTTGTCGCTGTCCTCTGCAATGATGTGAGTGGCCAGAGCATTGTAGGACACCTCCTTCCCCTTTCCTGCTTTTAGCAGCTGGACCACCTGGAGCAGTAGCAGATAATTCCATAAGAGTGAAAGTCAACTTCAGTACAGACTATAGTCCCAACTAGCCTTAACGTGGTGTGTGTGTCTGTGACCATTATATGTTTAAATTAACATCAAATACCAATTCATTTTTTGCAGGGTTTTTTTTGGTTTAAATAATAACTCAAATAATTAAACTGGCATCTAAAGGGTTAAAATCCTGAAAATGCTTGAATGTTTGGTAGTTTTGAGCAAGGCTGAAGTTGTTGCATCAATACAATATAAAAGACATGTAAGTGTGAGAGACATTGGACGTTTTACTAAAAAGAAAAGATGCAAAAATTAATGCCACAGGCTGTAACACAGCCAAAAAGATCACCAAATTTAAAAAAAGCCTGAGAAGGGCATAAGGGTTAAGCAGATGTATAGTATTTAAGTCAGAGTATAGTGTATGAGTAGCCCTGCAGAAAATGAAAAATAAGTGATATAAAAGCAACAAAACATGACACAATATTTCCCAATATGATACAGATATCACTGACACAGCCATACATACAAATTAAAGAATATCTTTTATTTGTCCAGATTAGTGCTGAATTCCACCGTATTAAAAATATCAGCCTCAAGAATCACTGCTATGCTGAGTTGGACAGACATTCATCCCATCTCCAGAGTTTGTGCAGGAGGAAAGCAGCAAGTACTGAAAAAGTAGCCAAGGTTCTGGATCAGTTCTTCAGTACTTACAACCACCAGGTGAGTTGCTAATACTTCTTAGTGCTTAATAATAATACTATTGTAGCATTAATTTTATCTTTGCCAGGTCTCCCATCTCCTCACACATGGAATGTTCGCGCCGCAGAACATTGTTTGAGAGGGGGCTGTTTTGCAGTTGCACCAAACAAGCAGCATGCGAGAGTGCAGCCTGTGCTGAGCGGTGAACAAAATGAACAACCCCGGTGAAAGTAGCGAAACTGAAGTTTCAGAACGCACACAAAATGAAACAGGCACCAAAATAATGAGCCGTGTCAGTTGTATGGAGCTTCTTCGGCTATAAAAAAATAAAATCCAACGTCGATCAAACTATAATATTATGCAAATGTTGTCGGGCTAAAGTTGTAGACGCAGGAGGCAACACAAGCTATTTGCTCCACCACCTCAGCCGTCATCATGTCCTGGAGTATCAAGAGTGCATAAGTTCTGTATTTTGACTGCGACAGCGATGCATTCTTATTCCTTCACTTCATTAAAATTATGAATACCACCTCTTTGTGACCAGCAGCATTTTCTGGGGCCATGCAAACCTGTATTAATACTAGTGTGAACATTAATGTTTTTCTACAATATTCAAACCTCATGACAGTAAAATATGTCATTATAAGCCAATTTACTGCAGTAATTATTCTCAAAATTATTAGAAAATTAGGTTAACTCCCAGTCATGCATGAAAAAATACCACCAAATACCATGAAACTGCTATAATTTTGAAAAATACCATGATATAAATTTTTGTCATACCTCCCAGCACTATACACTAGTGGTGGGCGGCTCGATCCAAATATCGATCGTATCGATACCAAGTGGGTATTGGTATCGGATCAATACTAGCCTGGTGAGATTGATTCTTTACTTTAAGTTCCGTTCTTGTTTGCAATGCTGCGGTTTTGGCAAAGAGGAAACAGCCAGGTCGCCGGACTCGCCGCTCCTGTGTCAGCGCAGAGCGGGCACACTTTGCTCCCCCTTCCCCCTCTTGTGTTTAGATGTTGCGCCGTCACATGAGTCACGTGACGTGACTTAGATGCGCAAAATCATTTTATAATAAAGCATTTTCTATTTAATTATAAACTTTCGGTACCGGTATCGGCAATACTGGCCCGTATTTACTTGGTATTGGATCAATACCAAAATATGCAGTATCGCACACCACTACTACACACCACTCAACAATAAAATTCAGATGATCACCGCTAATTTTTCACAACGCTGAAATTTTTTCGAATCACAACTTTCCTGCAAACCAGACCAGTCGCCATAGGTCCCTGCTTTCCACCAATCATCCACCACTCACTGAATAAGGCAAAGGAGAAAGAGACATTCTCAAAATTCCACTCCCTAAGAGTGACCATCTTGTAGTTAGAAGATTCTTGAGGGAGAAGGCCTTCAATGGAGGAGCCATTCCTGGTTTTCACCAATTTCAAGAGAAATACCAAGCAGAAGTATACCAGAAGCAAAAGGAAGCACTCAAAGCACATCTTGCTGTTTACTTCACCATTTCAGTATTTGGTGTTGATTTTGTCTGAGTTTAAGCTCCAAAAGGATTTGTTGCTATTTGGAATGCAATGCAAGTGCACTTTTATGCTTCCAAAATAAAGCATATTTTGTCAAATTTTGTGAACCTGAGCCGACTGCCATTATTTCCAAAGAAGCAAGTTTTTTTTAGGGGGATGGTGCAGTTCTGTTGATGTGGGTTTGTATAAGGTACTTCTCCCTAGTCAGTATATTTCCTGCAGCAGATCATAGTCAGCTTTGCTTCAGCATCAAGACATTTTAGGTGGCTATAACCTTCTTCTGCATGTATAATGGACTGTCTAGGGCTAAGTACCTCATACAACCCCATATCAAAGCCTTATCCCTTTAATGAATTAAAGCTACACTTCTCAGAAAAATAAAGGGAAAACTAAAATCTAATCTAAACACATCCTAGATCTGAATGAATGACATATTCTTATTAAATACTTCGTTCTTTACATAGTTGAATGTGCTGACAACAAAATCACACAAAAATTATCAATGGACATCAAATTCATTAACCAATGGAGGTCTGGATTTGGAGTCACACTCAAAATTAAAGTGGAAAAACACACTACAGGCTGATCCAACTTTGATGTAATGTCCTCAAAACAAGTCAAAATGAGGCTCAGTAGTGTGTGTGGCCTCCACGTGCCTGTATGACCTCCCTACGACACCTGGGCATGCTCCTGATGAGGTGGTGGATGGTCCCCTGAGGATTCTCCTCCCAGACCTGGACTAAAGCATCCGCCAACTCCTGGACAGTCTGTGGTACAACGTGGCATTGGTGGATGGAGCGAGACATGATGTCCCACATGTGCTCAATTGGATTCAGGTCTAGGGAACGGGCGGGCCAGTCCATAGCATCAATGCCTTAGTCTTGCAGGAACTGCTGACACACTCCAGCCACATGAGGTCTAGCATTGTCTTGCATTAGGAGGAACCCAGGGCAAACCACACCAGCATATGGTCTCACAAGGGGTCTGAGGATCTCATCTTGGTAACTAATGGCAGTCGGGCTACCTCTGGCGAGCACATGGAGGGCTGTGCGGACCCCCAAAGAAATGCCACCCCACACCCTTACTGACCCACTGCCAAACCGGTCATGCTGGGGAATGTTGAAGGCAGCAGAATGTTCTCCACGACATCTCCAGCCTCTGTCACATCTGTCACATGTGCTCAGTGTGAACCTGCTTTCATCTGTGAAGAGCACAGGGCGCCAGTGGCGAATTTGCCAATCTTGGTGTTCTCTGGCAAATGCCAAACGTCCTGCACGGTGTTGCGCTGTAAGCACAACCCCCACCTGTGGACATCGGGCCCTCATACCACCCTCATGGAGTCTGTTTCTGACCGTTTGAGCAGACACATGCACATTTGTGGCCTGCTGGAGGTCATTTTGCAGGGCTCTGGCAGTGCTCCTCCTGTTCCTCCTTGCACAAAGGCGGAGGTAGTGGTCCTACTGCTGGGTTGTTGCCCTCCTATGGCCTCCTCCATGTATCCTGATGTACTGGCCTGCCTCCTGGTAGTGCCTCCATGCTCTGGACACTATGCTGACAGACACAGCAAACCTTATTGCCACAGCTCGCATTGATGTACCATCCTGGATGAGCTGCACTACCTGAGCCACTTGTGTGAGTTGTAGACTCCCTCTCATGCTACCACTAGAGTGAAAGCACTGCCAGCATTCAAAAGTGACCAAAACATTAGCCAGAAAGCAAAGGAACTGAAAAGTGGTCTGTGGTCACCACCTGCAGAACCACTCCTTTATTAGGGGGTGTCTTGCTAATTGCCTATAATTTCCACCTGCTGTCTATTCCATTTGCACAACAGCATGTGAAATTGATTGTCAATCAGTGTTGCTTCCCAAGTGGACAGTTTATTTCACAGAAGTGTGATTGACTTGGAGTTACATTGTTTTGTTTAATTGTTGCCTTTATTTTTTTGAGCAGTGCATTTTAGAAAAATAACTGTTTGTAATTGTCATTGTTTTTGCAAAAATCACCCAAAAACCTTGCAACTCCCACTGCATTTTTTTTACAAATACTGCCAGGCTGTGTTAGGGTAATTCAGCAAATAAATACAACTTAGAAATTTGTTATTAACTCATGTACTGTATGTTTTTATATTACATGTTACATTACTGTGAAAAATATTGTCTTAATAGTTCTACTCATTGATTTTAAAATGACAGACACCATTTGTTAGGAATTGATGGGAAACAATACTAGCATAAGGACAATTACAATAAAGTTCAAATGTGAGTGTATCGTTCGAGGTCAGCAGCCTGTCATCTATGTATATTAATCAAGCAAAGTTTATCGAATAAACTTCTTCTAGTTATATTATGTGATTTTTCTACTGCGTTATTGTGTCGTGCGAACTGTATGCAACCTCCCCTGGCACCCTCCCAGCCATGCAATGTAATTTTTAATTAGACAGTACCGTACACAGGGGTAAAAATTTGGGGAATTGTAGGGATTATGCACACAGTGATGGTAAAATATAACTGGTAAAATAAGAGAGGAGGTTATGGAGTAAAATAAGGAGTGTCCAGAGTATGATTCACAATGAGGGGCCGATGAATTCTTTTATATGGAAAACATGGATGCAATCATGGAATTTGCCAATGAAAACAGAATCAACTAAAAAGTGGAATAAGTTGAAATATTGATGTGGTTTTCCCTACCAATCTCTATTTCCCTACTGTGTTTTTTCACAGTGTACAAACCAAAATGAACAGGGAAAATGAACAGTGAGAGTCTGTACCAGATTTTGGCTGCTGCGACTTAGGTTTAGCTGTTTGTGAATGTGTGTGTGTGTGTGTGTGTGTGTGTGTGTGTGTGTGTGTGTTCGTTCTTCACCAAGGGCGGGGCTCAGGTTTCCCCCAAATCCATATGGTAGCAATTCAAACAGCCCAACAACATCAAATCTTGCATCACATGCAACTGTCTTCAATTGATCTTTAAATGCTCAAAAATGTGTCCCTGTGACTATGTTGTGTCTGACTATATTAACATGGCCAAAATCATCACTGAAACTCATGCCAATGGATTTGGCCATATAGTCTAGAAGAAAAAAGGATCAAATAGTTGAATCTTCATAATGACCAGCCAAATCCAATTCAACTGACAAATGATAAGTCACGCACTTACTTTTCAAATAAAACTAGTGGCAAAGGTCCTTTAGCAACAGCACTCACCGTGTTCAGCCAATCCATGTTGTCAACTAGCATTAATGTGTTCAGCTGCTGGTGAGAGGAGGGGCTCTGTGCCGGTCTTTTTCTCAATTTTTATCTGAAATCTCAGACTTTTTGTCTGACCTAATTCTGAGCATAGATAATTATAGGGGGTGATTTCAACATTCATTAAGATGAGTAATAACAGCCACTGTTCTGCATTTAATTCACTTGAAGACTCATCTGGCTTTTCACAATGTGTAAGTTAACCAGCTCATTATTTTAATCATACCCTTGACCCTGTCCTGAATATATGGCATAGAAATTGAACAACTGGGGAAATATAATTATATTTCCCACAACCCTATTCTGTCTGACCACTTTTTATTAACTTTTGAATTTAAAATAATGATTAAAAAATGATTTAAAAAACAACAACTACACACCATCTAGAAAAATTCCACAATAGTCTGTGTCTATCTGATGATGCTACAACCAAAATTAAAGAAACAATTCCATTGTTATTTAGTCCAATGCCATGTATCGATACAACAGGGGATATTACTCAGGTTCACACAACTTCCAAACTGCAGTTTACAGACACTGTTAGCATTTGTCAAACATAAATACTATATCACTCTCACTTTTGTCAGGCACAAAGTCACAGCACAGAACAAGAAGTGGCTGGCAAGCAAGACTCAGACCAAGAGATGCACTCCCCATCTTGTTTAGTGAGACAGACTGGCTCGGCAGATATGCACATATGGGCTTAAAGATGTATTGTTATCATATCATTATGACCATCCACTATATTATTATCACAAAAAGAAGCAATATGAGTATGAGTATTAAATTCTTGGCCCTCACCCTGTGCCCCTCGTTACAGTGGCCACTGCATACAGGTAAAGCCTGTACATTGTCCACATCTATTTGGTATTAACAGTGTTTCCCATTCATTACCTAGGATGAGGCAGCCCCTGGAGTTTTATTTGTCCTGCAAGTTTCATAGTGAACCAAAACATTTGCTTATTATAACAAACAATTTCAATGTATTGTAATGTAATGTAGTTTTCTGCACTGTAGATTCACAGTGCTTCTCTCTCTCTCTCTCTGTAAAGCACTCAGTGCCATGGGAGAACCAGAGTGCAATTTACTCAGTCTCGCTGTTAATGGTGACAGCAGAGAAAACATGAAATAAAATAACATATATCTAGATAGTTTTTTTGAAGTGAGGATGTATTAAGTACTTACAGGACTTACTTATAGGATTGGGTTGAGAACTACATGAATGGTCAAAATTAAGTGTAGAGTAAGACTGTTATTTTTTCAGTTGGGCCTTCTTTTACAGGGCTACAAGATGTTTCCTTTGCCATCCCCGTAAACAGCAATACAAAATGTAAATCTCTTCTGAGATCTGATTCTACGATGTTGCCCTACAGAAAGTTCGCTCGCTGAGTGCTTTGTACTATACTCTAGGCACCATGCAGTTGTACTTCATCTCAATTTTCCATTGTTGCTATGCTTAAAATTTTAAATAAGTGTAAACCTTAGTCATAGCATATTACTATCAAGATATGTGATGTAAAAATGAAGGTATGCAATGTTTCCCATAGAGTGTAGCCCTAAGGCACATCAACTCATTTGGCTTACTTCATCAAGATTTCCTTTCATTTTGTTTTAGAAAAGGCAGAGGCCACAATACCTTTTGAGAGCAGCCACTTTTTATTAAAAAATAAAAATAAAATTTAAAAAATCTCCCTCTCGCCCTCCTGGGCGGTGTCTCCTTCAGACTCGGGTCGTCTACCAGAGGCCTGGGAGTCTGAGGGTTCTGCGCAGGATCTTAGCTCCTAGCTAGCTAGCTGTTCCTAGCATTGCGCTCTTTTGGACAGAGATCTCTGATGTTGTTCTTGGTATCTGTTGGAGCCATCCTTGCAGCTTGGGGGTCACTGCCCCTAGTGCCCCAATCACTATTGGTACCACTGTTGCCTTCACACCCCACATTTTCTCTATCTCCTCTTACAGCCCTTGGTATTTTTCGAGCTTCTCATGTTCTTTCTTTCTGATGTTGCTATCGCTGGGGATTGCTACATCTATCACTACCTATCTATATATATTCTATATATATATATATATATATTTTTTTTTAAATGGTGTGCAGTTGCTGCCATAAGATTTCATGTAAGCTGTAGAGACAGATTACACGTCACACACACAATAGCTGGGCTTCAACAAATCTGTTGAAGCATCTGTGACAATTACAGTAGCACAATAAAACTAATATTGGAGTTGTATGAGATAAAGCAATGAGGTATTTTTTGCTGTAGCCTAGAGATGAGACAACAGCTAGAGAAAGCAAAGTTTCCCTGTGAAAGTGAGTTTGAGGAGAGGACTGGGTGTTGCCAAATGAGGTTTTAAAGTTCTGCATTACACAGAAATCAAAGCTTTGGGCCTAGCCTCATACTAACTTTAGACCAGCAATGTTTCCTATTTCCTCTGTGTGGTGAGATGGGGTCTGTTCAGGCCAATATTACAAACCCATTCATCATTTGCGTTAGATTTAATGCAACATTAACTGGCAATAAATTTGTTTAGCCCATCAAACACATGCACTTGCATGTCTTCCAGTTACATACAATAATAGAACAGGCTACTGTGATTAATAACTATAGAAAACAAATGAATTAATCACTGTCATAGAATCCTGAAAGACTCTCTCATATGTTAATGTAGTTTGTAATGGCTAAGTCCCTATCAAGCACATTCAAAAATGTATAGCCTATAGCCTATACTGATTTCCAGAAAACATTAATGGATTTCAAATTCTGCAACACTTTAGAAATTTGTCAAATCGCTTATTTGTCCTGCATTCAGTAGCTGCTTCGTCACAGTCTCACTGCCACATCCATCCATTGCCTATACAATCAGAAAGGGATATGGTCCATCCATTAACATCATAAATACCACAGGACAAAAAGGAAGATTTTTGTTTGCCTGAGCTCCAAAAATTGACATTTCTGATGAACAGATCTATACTGTCCGTTTTCATCTTCCTCTTGAGCAGTAACCCGAGGAGTTGATCAATTTAAATTTTAACTTTTTCAATCGCTCAATGTAAAAGTAAAATTGTTATTGGGTTAATGGTTCAACGCGCCTCTGCATGAAACAAGCAGAAACAAGCATCCACACGGACCAGGAACCACTATTTGGCAGGAAGTGTGGCTCTGCCACAGGTCTCCAGTACCGACGACTGAGACATCGGTCAAACATGCGCAGTATGGGGTGCACTATTCAGTCGAATGCTGACAGTGACAGGTTACTGCAAACTGAGTATGCCTCGTTAGACATATATTTGTTTTACCGCGCGTCACATCAGCGCAGGAGCAGTGGCAGTGGTGGGACTGAGGTTTAGAAAAACGCCAACAAACACTTTAACACTAGCTTAGCAAGATAAACCGCAATCTAGGATCAAGTAGCTAAACATCTCTGCTAATACTCAAGTCTTTAGCACTTTAAAAGTGTATCAGCACATTTGCATTAGCACTGTTAATGTTACAGCTTCTGTACAGAATTTTTACAGTCCACAAGAACCACAAACATAAAATCGCGAAAGACACTCCACTACACTTTAGAATCAGCTTACCGTTTCTGGTCTAGCGCTTGGTTAATTAGCTAGTTACTTGTTTTCTCTTGCAGTACCTCATCCACACTTAATGATGCTAGCTAGTTAGCATGCTAAATACTTAGCAACAAGAAGCTAACGTCCAGAGGCTCACCTTCTGTTCAATGTCCCCCACCACGTAGAATTTGACATCTTTGAAAAGTTCATTGGAAACCGCGTTATCCTCGTGAGACATAACTGTCCATGAACGTCCCAGGATTCAGTCATTAAAACTCAGTCACAGGCTAAAAGAGGGAAGTGGCGTTGCTACTGCCGCTACTCCGGATCAAACCGCACACCGGATGTTCTGCACGGCAGCGCCAAACGAGTGAGCGCGCCGTGGACCACAGCATTCTCAAATACTGTGGGGGTAATTGTCTGTCTATTATTATTATCTACTCGTTTACTTCGTTTGTTCTAACTCTCAACTGCATTATTTCGTCTAATGTGGCTCTGTATAAAGACAATCCATCCAGAGTACGATTACAACAGATTTGACCAGGCGGGTATCTGTAAATATTTTTTCCTCAGGAACATGAAATCACCTGTGAGATGAAAGTTGATGTTTTTTTGTCTAAATGTGTCAGCCAGATAGTCTTGTCCAGATAATAAGGGCGGGTGACACTGCAGATTTCTTAGTGATCCGTACAAAACAATACAGGGCAAGAATATTTTATTAATTAATCTACTTTCGCGTAGAGGAGAGAAGTCTGTCATGAATTATGACTTTTATGTATCGTCAGCGGAATGATAACGCTTTAATGACCACTAATTTTACGCCAAAGTTTGCAATCTTTGTATGGAGCAGCAGACTTTCAATTTGCCACGAATGAGAACCTGGTTTAATTCCCAAATGAAGCATGTACAGTATGAAGCACACAAAGCAGAGATGAGTCCGACTCGAGGTAGTTTATTCCCTCGTTTTGAGGAATTCCTGCTCACGAGATACATAAGTGTATATAGGCAATAGCTATGAAACACCACGGAGAAGTTGGTTTTAAGATGTATGTTGAATATTGACTCCAAATTCACTTTTTGCAGTCCCTAAAATGAGCGGCTAGACATAATGGTCGCCAATAAATACAAATAAAATAATAACAATAAAACCAACATTATTGTCAATGGACAGGATAATGTTAAGGTTAAGTGAAATGTGCAAAGTAACAAACTGACTAGTAGAATGGGTGACAAACGAGATAAATTCAAGAACAATAAAAGAACAGTTTTCCAGTGTAAATACCTAACCAACAGGTGAAGAAGACAGGGACAGTGCACAGGATGACAGAGGGATAGATAATCACTGACATGGAAGAATCACTAAAATCCCAAATGTAAAATAACCCATTAAAAACTGATTAAAATTAATATCTATTCTAATTTTTATGTAAAATAAATGAATCACAAATTAGCAATCAAAAAAGGTGTACTACATGAGACATTTTTTCTTCTTTTTAAAAAAATTTCACTACTATGAGCAAGTCAGCACAAAGGTGGGCTTAATGAAAATAATGCTAGTTTTGTGTCATTCCAACAGTAGGCTAATTTGTTGATGATGCCTAAATACAGGTTAAGGAGGAGAACTTGGAGGTGAATTTAGATAGATAGATAGATAGATAGATAGATAGATAGATAGCTTGATAGACAGCTTGTTTAGGGTTGATGAATACTTTTACCTTAAAGGTAAAAGGTTCTATATGTGTGTGTGTGTGTGTGTGTGTGTGTGTGTGTGTGTGTATATATATATAAAAATCTCCCTCTCGCCCACCTGGGCAGTGTTTCCTTCAGACTCGGGTCCTCTACCAGAGGCCTGGGAGTCTGAGGGTTCTGCGCAGGATCTTAGCTGTTCCTAGCATTGCGCTCTTTTGGACAGAGATCTCCGATGTTGTTCCTGGTATCTGTTGGAGCCATCCTTCCAGCTTGGGGGTCACCGCCCCTAGTGCCCCGATCACTATCGGTACCACTGTCACCTTCACACCCCACATTTTCTCTATCTCCTCTTTCAGCCCTTGGTATTTCTCGAGCTTCTCGTGTTCTTTCTTTCTGATGTTGCTATCGCTGGGGATTGCTACATCTATCACTACCACTGTCTTCCGATGTTTATCCACCACCACTATGCCATCACCATCTTGTCAGTTTGGATCTGGAAGTCCCACAGGATCTTGGCCTGTTTGTTCTCTGTCACCTTTGGGGGTGTCTCCCATCTGGACCCAGGGACCTCCAGTCCATACTCTGTACAGATGTTCCTGTATACTATGCCCGCTACCTGGTTATGCTGCTCCATGTATGCCTTGCCTGCCAGCATCTTACACCCTGCTGTGATGTGTTGGACTGTCTCAGGGCCTTCTCTGCACAGCCTACACCTGGGGTCTTGTCTGGTGTGGTAGATCCCGGCCTGTATTGCTCTTTTTTAGGGGTCCAACGCCACCTGAGGGTTAACGCAGAGCCTAGAACTCTCAAAGCACACAAGTTCTTCTAAAAATCAAACAGGACTGTTCAATTCAATTTAAAATCAGATTCATTTCAATAAATAAATGTCAACGATGGTACTAAGTAACCAAATAAAACATCAATAAAATACTAAAATAGATCTCCCAAGTCACTGTCAGTTTGGCTCGGCATATGGATTTTGCTGGCTATAACGAAAATATTAAATATCATTAGACTTATCCTTTGATAAATGAAGAATTTGTTTCATATTATAGTTACATCAGTGTCTGAATCTTTTGTTGCTGTTTGTCAATGTGTAATATTTTTTTCAAGATCATAAATATGTACATTGTGCAGAGAGCAATGTCAGTCACAAAGGAGAGCAGGCTGAGATTTACAAACATCACCATTGTGCTTGTGAACAACATTATCATTCTCAACTTCAGATAAACATTGCAGTCCATTTACGTTACCATCACCATCTGAAGGTATTTGCTTTTCCACTTAAGATGTGTATTTCTGATTTTCTTAGATATCATTCCTTCTACACTTTTCCTGCAGTAGTTAATTACTTAATATATTAGTGGATGTCAAGGCAAGTGTCAAGTACATAGAGTACACACATGCAGACACTGATGCAGCACAGTGAATCATAGATGCTCCAGTGCAAAAAGGCCTTAAGAAGCTGAGGTGAAGCCAATTGTGAACAGTAAAGGAAATAGCTACATTAATGTATGCGTAGATGGTCTCATCTTGATCTTGTTGGTGTGAAACATATAGATAATTTTAGACCAAGTGACAACCCACTGTGACATAACCCACTGGTTTGTGAACTTGTCCATGCATCATTTTGATACAGACATCTCTCTTTAGGCGCATCTGACTTGACAAAGCTCATTGATTAATGAGCATTTGCCCATGTGGCGTTTTCTTTCTCGGGTGTCAAAGTTATATCTTTACTAATGGATTTGTTTTACGTTTTCTTTTGTGATTTTATAAGAAATCAAACCAAGGTGTCTCATAAGAGTATATTGCACATTTTTGGATCAGCCATATACATCCCTAAATCATCCAGTTATTTGTCCAGAATGCTATACATAAGTTATTAAGGAGGTAAACCAAATGTATTAATATAGATAGAAAATATTATTTGATAGTATTTAATTAGAAAAAAGAACTGGTTATCAGAATCCCTGGCAGCCACTGCAGTTCTCTGACCCCAGACTAAGTAATGGTGTGACAGTTCACGTAAACATTTTCCCAAGATCTTGGAATCACAAAGGACAGTCAGTCATGACCTCGACTCAGATATTCTACAGTATTCGTACATATATAGATATGTATGGCTCCCTGCACTTTGGCACTGAGTTCCCTGCTGTGGGTGTTTTTGTACTGTACTTCACTTGTTGTGAAGGACTAGGGACTATTCACGTGACCAGGTAACCTCCTGCTGGCCGTCCATGCGTCCTGTGCATGCACCCCCTCGTGGCGGCACTTGTGTATGTTAATTGGAGTGCGAGTCCGAGGGTGTGTGCACACAAGACGTTGAATGACAAACAGTCCAGGAAAGACAAGGGGTTCCCTTCTGACTTTCTCCCTCTCCATCCACTAGCGTCTGTGCACACACAGACGCTGAATGTTAGATTTGCAGACTGATATGAAGAATGTCCACATATTTTGCCAAAGTTTGTGTTTAGTGTGTAATACGGTTGCCGCGGTAATCACGTGTAGGAGTTAGAATTTGATAACCTTATTACTGCCGTGTGAAACAGAGATAATGCTTCTAATTTAGTAGTTTATAGTCTGTTATGGTGTAGTGTGTTAATATAACAACGTGTATGTGTAGATTCAGGTGTATATTTAGTCATTTCATGTAGTAGTGTCTGGTTAGCTATTTTTCATGTGTGCTAGATTATAATTAGCCATGTTAATACTGTAGTCACTATGTACAGATTTCTAAGGGCCCTGCTGTATGTGTTTATTTTATAGAAACCACAACTTAAGGACACAACTTTACAACAAGCACAACTTTATCACAACTTTGCTAGGACAAAATGACCATAACCTCCCAACTGTTAACTCCACAACTTCTACAATAAATACTCTGGACCTGTACATCGTCTTGCATTTTAATCAGATGAACCACGGTGGCTTCTGCAACATTTCTAACTAGGATTAATCAAAACATCCCTTATATGATCTGACATATGATCTCTCTCTCTCCCTTGCTCTCTCGGTCACATACTCTAATGTTGGACCACCTGTAGCTTTGATTATGGCACACATTCGCTGTGGCATCTTTTTGATAAGTTTCTGCAATGTCACAAGATTTATTTCCATCCAGTGTTGCATTAATTTTTCACCAAGATCATGTATTGATGATGGGAGAGTCTGACCACTGCACATGGCCATCTCCAGCACATCCCAAAGATTTTCAATGGGGTTAAAGTCTGGACTCTGTGGTGGCCAATCCATGTGTGAAAAGAATGTCTCATGCTCCCTGAACCACTCTCCCAATTTGAGCCTGATGAATCCTGGCATTGTCATCTAAGAATATGCCTGTGCCATCAGGGGAAAAATCCATTAAAGGAATAATCTGGTCATTCAGTATCTTCAGGTAGTCAGCTGACCTCATTCTGTGGGCACATACTGTGGATGAACCTCGCCCTGACAAACTGCAGCAACCACTGAAGTACTGCCCCCACAGGCTTGTACAGTAGGCACTAGGCATGATGGGTGCATCACTTCATCTGCCTTTGTTCTTACAGTGATGCGTCACTGATTAGTGGTTTTCTTAAGGCTACACAGCTTTTCAGTCCCAATCCTTTGAGTTCCCTTTGCATTGTGTGTGTGGAAATGCTCTTAATTTCATTATTAAACATAGCCCTGAGTTCTACTGTTCTTTTTCTGTGATTTGATTTCACCAAACATTGAAATGATAGCCGATCATGATCAATCAGGATTTTCTTTTAACCACATTTCTTCCTCAAAGACAATGGTTCCCCACTATCCTTCCAGTTTTTAATAATGCTGTGGGCATTTCTTCACCCAATTTTAGTAGTTTGTGCAATCTCCTTAGATGTTTTCTCTGATTGATGCATGCAAATGATTTGACCCTTCTCAAACAGACTAACATCTTTTCCATGACCACGGGATGTGTCTCGCCTATACAGTAATTATCCAATAGGAGGCTTGTACCTCTTTGCTTAGTTAAATCCAGGTGGCAAGGTTTTTTTGGGCCAGGCAGTGTATATGTATGTGTGTGTGTATGTGCTGTATGTATTATACAAAATGCACAAATTAAAAATATGACAGCAAAGGTGAAGAGAAAAGTACAGTCTTTGACAAATCATAAGAGAGAAGTACAGTGCAAAAACACCCACAGCAGGGAGCTCAGTGCCAAGGACAAAGAGAAAGACAGAAAAGGCCCCACGACCACAAAAGTAAAGCCCTCTTTAAAAAGGATTACAAAGAAGGATAGTAATATGTGTGTGAAGAAATTGACAGAACACGGACCTCCTCCATATACTGCAATTTATTATCTGCTGTCATTGGACCATTATGGAGCAATGGTGCATTTTAATATCAGGGTGTGCAAATGAGAGAATGACCTCCAAGAGAAAGAAGCCAGAGACAGAGAGAAAAAAAACTTCCCTGGGGTTTTTCAGACAGATGTACTTAATTCCACCCAGATTCTATCAGCACCATGAGATTAAAGAGCTCACTTTTAATTAGGGCATTTTTAAGTATGATATTTAGCATGAATAATAATAGCCTTTGCCTAATGGTTGGTAGAAAGATGACAAGATGTGATGTGATCAGGAAAGATAGTGGAGAGTAAAAGAAGAACAGAGATCTGCCTCAGGTCAAGTTCATATTACTACATACACAGTATGTAGTGTGAGTTTATCATGTGTGAAAAACCAATTCACGTATAGATACATGTGGTTCACATGATGTCATTTTCTACTGTGTCAGACATAACTGGTTCACATGTAAATCACACTATGAACATACAGTACAGAATTTTGGGCTATGTATGGATTCTGCAGTAGTTTGAACATAATAAATGTGATGACTACAAATCCCAAGCATAAAGCACAATGGATGATCTTAAATTCAACATAAAAATAAGGTAATAAAAACAAAGTAATACACCCAATCACAAAACATGTGATTTCCTGTCCCCATTAGGTGGTGCTTTCACTTTTATGGAATATGATTATGTAGATGACTTTGGGAGTGGATTATTATCATACATGTGAAGTTTGATGGAGATAGGAGCACGTATGCTGAAGTTATGACAGTTTCGTGCTTTCTGGCGAAACATCAAAATTTGCCACACCCATTTCGTTCACAATGTATAATAGCCTCTGATAACTTTTCATCACCAAGGCCTCGAGAGCCGGCACACCAAGTTTGAAGCCAATACAATGAAATCTCTAGGAGGAGTTCATTCAAATATAACGCGTGCAAATGGCGAAAAATAGGCCAAATTTTCATATTCAAATCTAAATGGCCGACTTCCTGTAGGGTTTGAGTCATGGCCACAAGAGATTTTTTTGAAGGTCGTGGCATGTTCCACACACCTCCTGAATTTCATCCACCTAGGTCAAAATAACCTCAATGGGGAGGAGTATTTGCAAATTTCAAGGGGGCGCCACCGAGACCCTTAAAATATGCAATTTTTCACTGAGCCTGACGCATGTGCAAAATTTCATGAGTTTTTGAGCATGTTCAGGCCTCGAAAAACACAATTTAAAATTTATCATAATAATAATAATTCCTTGCATTACAATAGGGCTTCGCACTGAAGTCGGTGCTCAGGCCCTAATAAAGCAAAAGTAAAGCAAAAGAAAACTGAAGGTAAATCAACACTAAATTAAATTAGATTAAATGTCCAATACTACTAATGCCATTTAAGTCACTTCAGGTCCTTTCCAGATATAGTGTGACTAATGAGGGAAAAAAGTCAAACAGGAATATGGATTCCAGTTATATCATATAGCTATGTATGTACTATGTATGTCGTGTGTACTACTCTGGACCCAGACCTTGTGTCTGCGCACCGCAGTTGATAATCAGCAGATATACTGAAACAATACATGAGTAATTTTGGGCTTTGCAATGCATGGCGCTCCCAACATCCCATTTAAAAAGAATATACCTACTTTTCTCTACTTCTCTCCATCGCTCTTACTCACCTCTACTACACCACTACTTTCTGGTAAGCAGGTCAACTTTAATGGATATCTCTGACACACAGATTATCCCATTATTATCAGTGACCACACACCAGTTTCTCTGTGTATCATCCTCTCCACCAATGAGAAACTAGAGACTTAATACATCATTACTAAAGTATTTGACAAATTCTGGATCTTTTAGCAAAGAGTGGACAGCATTTTAGGACACAGATGACCTACTGGAAACATGACCATGTGTTCTCTGGAGACGGCAAAGGTGGTCATGCATGGCAAAATAATTTCCTACTCATCACACAGAAAAAGAAGAAGTGAGAGCGAGAATCTGATTTAGAGCAAAATATTAGATATTAATAGATAATAGATATTGGAGGCTGCTTATGCTGCTCTGCAGGAATAGCAAGTGATGAGTGAAATAATAAAATATAGGCTTGAATTAAACACATTTAATGAAGAAAAATTCAGTTCCAGCTGCAGCAATGTCTGGAAACTTTTGAACATGGCAACAAATTTAGTAAGTTCCTAGCCACTAAATTAAAAGTTAACAAAGAGAATCTAGATCTATGATTTTTTTTTCTATTAAGGATTCCACTGGGAAAATAACTCACATTCAGGAGGAAATCAATAACACCTTTAAAGACTATAAAAAATTATATTCATCCCAGATAGATGCAACTACCTCCACCATAGAGGAATTTCTTAACTCCATATAGCTCGCAAGATTAGATAATGACCAGATAACAGCTACTGATTTGCCAATCACCATGGATGAACTCCACAAAGCCCTCCAGCAGATGCCTAATAAGAAAGCACCTGGAACAGATTTCTTCCCAGCCAAATTCTACATAGAATTCTGGCCAATAATCTGTCCCACTGTTGTTAAAATAGTAAGATACACTAAAGAAAGTGGGAAACTCTTCAGAAATAAACTCTGCAACCGTAAGCCTTCTTCTTAAACCAGACCAAGACCCAACACTGCCACCTAATGACTGCCCAATATCACTTATCAATGCAGATCTTAAAATAATCTGCAATCCTTAGCTAGAAGGTTTTTACACCCTACATAATACATGCAGATCAGACTGGATTTATTAAAGGTTATCTACTAATAACACTCCTAACTGATTTCTACAGTACTCACAAGGTGGAGCCATAATTGTCTCATTGGATGCAGAGCAAGCATTTGACAGGGTTAATTGGAAATTTCTTTTGACAAGATTCCACAAATTTGGATTTGGCAACTCTTTCATATGTTGGTTTAAAATTTTTTATATCAGTCATCGTGTGTCTCTGTGGGGACAAACAATCCGGCTTTTCAGAGGTTTACTCTGCGAATATTACTATTTGCAGCTGCTAT
Source organism: Psettodes erumei (assembly GCA_016785225.1). Lineage (NCBI taxonomy): Eukaryota > Metazoa > Chordata > Actinopteri > Pleuronectiformes > Psettodidae > Psettodes > Psettodes erumei. The sequence goes on from JAFBJZ010000647.1 coordinate 1,149,278, forward strand.
TCAACAAAATAAAAATATCAGGGCAATACAAACAAATGTTGACAACAAAATGAGTTTTTATGCTGATGATGTATTAGCTTTCCTCAAAAATCCTCAAGTTTCTCTCCTTGAAACTATTAAATTTATTGACAGGTTCTCTACAATTTCAGAGTACTCCATTAACTGGGGTAAATTGACTGTCCTATCAATCAATTTCAACTTCCAGAGTTCACCATTTATGCCACTTCACCCAGGAAATCTTAGGGATTTGGGTATCAACATTTCTGACAGGCTGTCTAATCTCCCCCAATTTAACTACACTCCCCTTCTTAAAAAATAGAGGGTGACCTCATACGCTGGATAAACCTGCCTATATCAGTTATGGGTGGGATAGCCACAGTAAAAATCATGGTCTTGCCTAAAGTGAATTACCTCTTATTCATGATTCGTACTCAGCCTCCTGCAAAGTGGTTCAAATCAATGGATTCAAATGTTTCAACATTTTTATGGAAGAAGAAACCCCCTCGCATTAGTCTTAAGACATTACAAAAAGCCAAAGATCTTGGTGGTTTAGAATCACCAAACTTTTATCATTACTTCATTGCCAATAGACTACAACACGTCTTGAAATGGATCAAGCCTAACCCACTTGACCTCTCATGGATAGACTCAAATACTCTATATATATATACTAATACTATTCTCTAATCTACTCATCTATTCATAAATCCCACCACAAAACACCCTGACTGTATGAAGAGCATTAATATAAGCATATCCCTGACAGCCTGGTGGGAATTTCTCAAAATTATAAAATCTCCACTTGTCGCATGTAAACTCACACCTAAAAAATGTTACACTTTCCATCACGAAATAGTAAAGCATAGTTTGAGTTTTGAGGGACATCCTTCAAGGTGTTAACTTTAAGTTATTTAATGATCTAAGGACAGATTACGGCATCGACAGCATGTTGATGCCAAGTTGATGGTTACTAGTTAGAATAGCTACAATTCTTACAACTGAAGTCGATAATCCAGGCAGGATTTAAATTCAGGTCGAACCAATTAGTCTTAGAAATATCTCCCACAGTAAAAGACTTCATAAATCTCTCTCAAAATGTATGTGCTTTTAGCAAGGACAGACGGTACAGTCTCCCTCCCAACTTCCAAATGGGAAAGAGACTTAGACATTATTCTGCTTCCAGCTTTCTGTAGTGAACTGTGCATTAATACCTTCAGAATGACACAGAACTCCAACCTGTAAACCATACAGTGCAAAATACTCCATAGATTACACTGCAGGACAAAGGATGTTGAGAATGGGTCTTGTGAGCTCTCGCACCTGCCTGCACTGTACACAGTACACTGTGCTGTGGATCTCAGAGGAAAAATCCCACATTGATATTTAAAAGGTGTCTTTCCGTTCTCCAGAGACCTCATCAGATTCACACATGATAAAGGAGAGAAGCTGATGCATTACAACCCTTCAGTGACACCCAGCATGAGGATGTAACACATTTATATGTGACGATCAAAATAAGTGGATCTTTTTAAGACTAAAACCACATCCACCATTACTGGACATTGAGAATGCAAAATCAAAACAAAAAAATGATAATAAATATAATAATACTACTAATAATAATACCACTAACACAAGATGCCTATTTTGTTAGATTATGTAGTAAAATGTTTATCTAATATTAGACCAGAAAACTGCCTTTTATGTTTCTTTTCAGATTTACATGAAATGTGCATAAAATAAGTAGATTAATTAATTTCATCCTGTAGTACAAACACATTAAACAGAATTAACACTCAAACAATGTAGCCTAATATTTCCATTAAAAGAAGAGTGATTTTAGTTGGAAGCTATAAAAGAACTGGCCTTTCTCCCAACAGAAAGCAGCAGTCTGTCTCATCACACTGTGCTTTAAAATAACATTTCATTGTGTTTCATACTCTCTCCTGAAGACAATGTTTTGATCCATGCTTACCAGTGTTCCCAAATATTTTCAAAGCTTCTGTTTGGCTAAAGGATAGGTGGGCAAAAAAGACCCACTACTAGCTGGAAGAAAAACAACCAAGAAATATGACAGGTATCATGAGAGCAGAGGCAGCCTTCTTTGAGCTTGATGTCCATGTTGTTTGACAGAGAGCAGCCTGCTGTACTGTGGGCTATGAACCTGCAGAAGCAAGAGACTGTAGGATTTATAAAGGGAACACTTCCCTTTCATTGTGTTCTTTACGTCTGCCAACACAGCTAGACTGTTTTACTGACAAAGTCAGAGATAGTTACATGTGTGTGCAGGCCTGCATGGTCAGATGGTGAGAGGCTCCTCTCCAGCTCCAGCTTTCAACTCAGTGAAGGCACAAGGAAGCAGCTGCTGCTGCTTCACTGTGCCCAGCTTTGTTACAGCTGCTCCAATAAACTTAACTAAAACCCAAAATATTAAAATAGGTTGAGTTTGACGAGGAGGAAGAAGCTCAATCCCTTATCAACAGAGGACACTATCACCATAGCACTCCACTCTGTGGAGCTACATGAGGCTACTCTTCCTGGACATCAGCTCAGCCTTCAATCACCTCATCCCTGAGATCCTGGTGCAGAAACTTCTGCACCTGGATCTCTCCTCCCCCATCTGCCAGTGGATTAAGTACTTTTTAACAAGGTGCACACAAACCATCAAACTCGGCCCTCACCTCTCCTCCACCCTCATACTCAGCACCAGTTCTCCACAACAATCTAAAATCCCTGACTATAAATACTGTCTGATAATCACCCCTACACATGCAATCAACAGTAGGAACTGTACAATAATTTATATTCTGTGCAATATCTGTTTACACTGATGTGCAATACTGTGTACATTCACATTCAATACTGTTTACATTCTCCTGCACTATTTATCTTCTATTTATTTTATTATTCTTATCTAACTTCACTATTCTTATTTTCGTACTGTCACATAACTGTAAATACATTTTTTTATACATATAGTCTTTTTTTAAAATTCAATCTCTTTAAAAAACAAATAAAAGGCACCGAGGGACTGGCACCCCGAATTTCGTCATGTGCATACAATGACAATAAAGGCGATTCTGATTCTGATTCTGATTCTGATTAGCATGGCTGCATTAACTTGGCCATGAGCATCATGCAGAATTATTTCCCAGCTGACCTAAGGTCAGGCTAGTGGCGCTATACTGCTCACCCGTTAAGAGAATCTATAATACTGTGACATAGATCAGCTCTGCATCACAAGAAACACGTGGGTCCATGTAAACACATGGGTCAATCCATTAGAAAACAACCCCTACAAATTTGTGCAAATTACTGATTGTAGAAGAACAAAAAATTCTTTCAGGGTAACACCGACAAATGAGATTATAAAATGTCTTCCACTGTTTACATAATATCGTACAATAACATCATGTCCGTGCGCCTATAAACTGGCTGTTTTATTATTACCTACGTTTCTGATGTACCCTGAATGCCTCACACACTGACTGATTGGATTGGGTTAATCTGTGCCTCCGGGGAATTTCGGGAACCTCACATGACGCCGATTCTCCAGCTGTATTGGTCCGAGGCACGTGTCTGACAAATCCATTGTACAACGTCATCGCAGCGTGTCGCAACCAATCAGAAATAAGAACCAAAATCCGTAGTGAAAAGTATTTGAGCGTTGTCTTTATCAGAGCACTTAAGTGCGGCTGGAAACGCCAATAATTTAGTGCAAGTAGACGCAAAAATTAGACTACACTGGAGATTTTTTCCAACTGGTTTTACATTCAAAGGTCCACGAGGAGCAGACCTTCAACACAAACTGAAGCATGATTTCTCTTTGTCAAAATCATTCAAAGAGGCGTCTTTTTACAGCAAAAACACTATCAACTTTTCTGCCAAAAAGGATTTAAAGACAGGATTTCACAGCCATTTTTTATCTTTGACATACATTTTGTAATTCATTGATAGGAATTACACCTATTCCCGTGTGTAATAACTGCAAATATTAGAAAATTGGAATCCCCACTTTGTAGACAGAGGTTCATTATGGAAGAAAATTCTCGCCGAGATCCAGAGCGCCCAGAGGACTCCAGTCAGGGCGAGGAGTCGAACCGGGCCATCCTACCTCTGTTCTTGCCACTTGGCAACCAGCAGTCCCACAGGATCACCAATTTTTACATCGACAACATTTTGAGACCGGACTTCGGACGGCCGAGGAAGGATGGGAATTTGGAGGGAGACAGTCGGGCAGTTCTCATACGAAGGCAGGGGCCGACGGAGAGAAAGATTTTCAAAACTCTCAACCCGCAGCAGGGTGGACCAGGAGGCGAGGTGGAGGAAGACACGGGAGTATCCGACGACCAGCATCCGGACCCCGAGGCCAGGAGGCCTGACCCGATAGCCAGTGATGCATCTGTGAAGGCCAACTCGGCCACGGCAGCCAAGCCCATGTTGTGGCCGGCCTGGGTTTATTGTACCCGCTACTCAGACCGACCGTCATCAGGTTGGTGGGAAAAAGTGTAGAACATATATTAATCAGTTCAGTTCCTATTCCATGGGGGGGTAACCACAGGGAGGGAAAGGGAATGTAAAAGACGTTTCCAGGTTTAAATCTTCGTTCCTCAAAAAAAGAGGGAAATATCCTTGTATTCTTTCAGCTGTGCGACCCCCTCCCCAATTCTAAACAAACCACTTATAACAAATGACAAATCACCGTAACTAATATACATTTAGCTTCATTATTTAGTACTTTCAAGAGTAAAAATGATTTGAACTTTCATAGACTAGACTGCAACGTATATAAACTAAAGCTATACTTTTAACGCAAATAGTTGTTTTGCGTGGAATTCGATTTGGATTTCGGCTTTAAAATAATAATAACGTCTCCGGGATTTTACGCGGTCGTCAAAATGTGTTCTAAAAATATAAAGTTGAAATCAAACAGAAGTCCAAAATTAAGTCAAAATGTGGAGAAGTGAAGTAAAACCAAGTTTAATGCCATTGTTCCCCAGTCTTCTTTGTTAATATACCATTAGCATATTTTTGACAAAGGGGGCGCGGGGGGGGGTAAAAAGTGAGGGCCGTGTGTCCCAAAAGAAATGGATTCGATGTGAAATGCTGAAGAACGCAGCGGTGAAATCTTAAAAATCAGGAAATAAAAAACTTAAAACACCCCCAGCGTATTGCTCTAGAAACTCTGCCCCTCTCCCCTGCTTCTTGCCCTATCTTTTATTTTTATTAGCGCTGAAAATCCATTTTTCAAAATAAGGTGAAAAGTTTACTCCGGGCTTGGGTCGTTATACCAGTGAACGCATGATGTACTGGGCCTTTTCAATTGCCATGTCTACAAAGATAATAATGTTTCTAACAACGTTATCGAAGGTTTTTGTTCTCTATGGATGGAATGTCGGGGGGTGTGGGGACGTTTTTTTTTTATAGTGGCCTTCTCCACACCACGATATAAGACTTAACTGAACACATATTCTACTACAGAGATGATACCTTTTGTTTTACATTTTATTAAGTCGCTCTATTTTTGCACTTTACAGAGCAAAGCTCAGATTGATTTTTTCTGTCCAATCTCATTTATTTGACACCTTTGGCGTAGCGAGAGAAACATCAAACTGATGTCATAGAAACCAAATGGGTTTTTGCCCCCCCCCAATCATATCCTTACCCCACCCCCATCTCCACTCTCCTCCCGCTCTGAATAAAATGTATTGCAGCAGAGCTGGATGTGGAGGACACGCAGCCATGATGCAGCTGCAGATACCTATTCACTTCTCGTTACACTTCAAAGTTCTGTTCAGGAAGAATATGAACAATCATTTTAAAATATTTAACCACCATATACTTACAAGCTTGAAAATCTCTCGTCTGCACTGTCTGTTGCATTAACAAGACGATTTATTCATACAGAAAACAACTCAGTTTGCTTTATAACAGAAATACACATAAAACAACACAAATATAATATATAATAAAACAAAGGGAAAACAAATAAATAATAAAGTAAGCAGATACATTGCAGAAATCATTGTGGCATTTACCACTAATTTACCACTAAAAAAGGAAGCTGGGACATTACAAGACAGCAAGTTGGCTTGAAATGACTGTTGTTTGATTTACTTACAGTTTGCACCCTTCTTGCACCCCTTCTTTGAGATGACAACAAAACATTTTTACACCATACTATACTTTGTCTTGAAAACGAGAAAAAATCAAATTACAGCGTATAATGGTTCTATCACCCATTCGAGCTTGGATTTCAAAAGTACTGATCTTAACCACTGAATGTCATTTTTATCTCTTTTCCCACACGCCCACCCAAGGGCCCAGATCCCGCAAACCAAAGAAGATGGAGACCGCGAGTAAAGAGGACAAACGGCCCCGGACGGCCTTCTCTGCGGAACAGCTCCACCGATTAAAAATTGAGTTCCAGAATAACCGGTACCTGACCGAGCAGCGGAGGCAGAGCCTGGCCCGGGACCTTGGCCTCAATGAGTCTCAGATCAAAATTTGGTTTCAGAACAAACGGGCCAAGATCAAGAAAGCCTCCGGGAATAAAAACTCTCTGGCGCTGCATCTCATGGCACAGGGATTGTACAACCACTCCACGGCCAAGGACACCAAGTCGGACAGCGACTAGAGGAAACACGGAGCGCGTCTAAAGCAAGCAATAAAACCATCCTTGTTACGAGCCTTCATATTTCAATTAGTGCGCACGCGTGTGTGTAGGCTGGAGTTATGTACAGTTCAAGTCAAAGATGGCGGTTCCTTCATTTTACAGTCAGACAAACCGACCCGAGTGCATTCAAAGGTCCACTTCAAATTACCAAGGCTGCCTGTGAACCGTTAATCTTGTCTGTTGCCTATGTCAACGACAAATATGAATAGTCCTTATTTACCATTTTAATTGCATTTTAAAGAAATTATGAAAGTCATACCTAATTGAAATTAATAGAAATGAAAATCTGATGACATTGCATCTGTGTCTGGTCAAAGATGGATTGTGGACATGATAAGATGGCCGCACACACGCATCCTTCACAAACATTGAACACCGCCTTGAGAACTGAGGGACAAGTGAGATAGTCGGTGTATGTCACCCAGTGTGGGCGGACGATGATAATTTCCAGGGAGAAATGTTATTTTGAAATCCAAAGAGTTTTCTGGGCTTCTTTGTGACTGTATCCTGTCAGTATTCACCTGCAGCCTTGCAAATCCGAGAATAGCGTTTCCAACATCAATGACATGAAAAAATGGGCCATTCTGATATGATTTTAGGACCTATTTTTGGGAGGAAAGCAAGCAGCGAGAGAGCAGCATTTTTCAACAATAATAAAATACGCTTTTCCTTTTAATTTTCTCTCAAGTCTGAGAGCAAAGGTTATTTGGAAAGATTAGAAAGGTTTATATTTGAAATGCATCGAAAGTCAGATGTGAGCCCAACCCCCTTCAAAGAATTCCCGTGATGCCCCAAAGCTTGGCATGATGACGGAGCGATAACCTGCAGTACGGACAATTCTTTTCTTATTAATATCACGAGCTGTTTACATAAGTTATTTTTCCTGCAAAGACATCTTTGTTGGCTCTAAATGATGCGGATCCAAAGCAAAAGGTGGTCCTACAATGCTGTGAATGTGTTTTTTTTCACCGCCTTACGTTCTCATATCTCCAAACTTGGACAAGCGTCTGCCTTAAAAGTCATTGAAATGCAAGCTAAAATATTTACAGTCTTACGGTGAGCAGCTGGGTTTTCTATATCGGAAAAGGGATTTTCATATAATTTTTTGAAAGATTAAATAATAAAAAAAAAACTTAGTTTTCATATCAGCCTAAGTTGTCTTTTATATCCTACATGTAAATAATTTATATCGTAATGGGTCTACGGTAAAACTAAAACAGCGATGCAACTTGCGACTTGCGACTTTTCAAAAGATTATTTTATTATATAAACTGAAACAAACATCAGAAAAAAATTACAAAAAGAAAAGATCACATTGGTGAAACTTTTGATATTTTGCAATGAATTCGATTTTTAGTGGTTTCACTGAAATATGTTGATAATGACGAGTTAGCTAGCTGGAGCACGCACGCACGCACGCACACACACACACACACACACACACACACACACACACACACACACAACTTTCATCTGAAAATACACGACAGTTTACACGACAGGTTAACTTTAAAAATGCGTGAAGAAGATACAAAGTTAATACACTTTTCTTAACTACATGAAATTATAGTTTCATTTTATTTGCAGTACACTTTTGCAGTTACACTTACATTTTTCTTTATAAAACTGAATACTAAACTGTGAAGAGTATTTTCTTTTTGAACAAATTCCTTTCCTAAGCTCCTAAAACCAGAATACTTTTAAAATGCATACTTTTTACAGCTTGATAGGACAGCAGCTGTATGGTATTAAGGTCTCACGTGATTTGACCCTTTGAAATAAAGATGAAATATATGCTTTAGACAATTCGTACGGTGCTTCACCCATGCTCTTGAACATAAATTCATACAGTACGAAATTGTCAGCATTATGGAATTAAGTGAATTCTTTTACCATGCTAGTCACTTTACTGTTTTGAACTGAGACCAGAGGTCACAGATTCCACATAAACAAAGATATTTGTTACATACAGGATCACAGACTCATTGTACTTAAAAGATGGAAGGATCACATTTCACACCAGGTAGTAAAGAGCATTTCTGCTTTACTATAGATTTTGGTAACAACTAACACTTTCTGTTTGAATTTTAAAAAGTTCTGAAAAATCTCCTGCCTTTTTGTACCACTACCAAATGTCATACAAGTAGGAATCTGAATTGTGCTTTACTACATTGTGCTGTAGAAGTATTGAATTTAGCAGTGATTAAGTTCCTGGGAATTTCTCATCCAGAACTCAGTGCTCTTGGATGCAGAATATTGCTACTGGGATTTGCATGACCACTCTGAATTTCCTAAGGTCAGCCTTTGCTTCAACATAGATTGTCTTTTACATATACCCCATCAATATTTTGTACCCATGAATGTTACATTACAGACCACATCTTCACCTAAAAATGGTAATTTAGAGGACATCAGTAGAATGTGGGTTGTGCTTGATCACACCATCACAATTTGAAACTCCCTTTGGAATAAAAACAGGAGTGGTATATAAGGAATGAGCCATGAATAAAAATGCTTTAGAAGGGCCAGTTAACTATAATTAGAATGGGCTAATCAACAGACCCAGACTGCAATCCTGCAAACAAACAAAACAGACAGACTCAAAAATATAAACCTAAGTCACAGTAGAAAAGTGAAGGAAGGAATTGTTAAAAACACACATGACTGACAACCAAGAATTGACTCATGAAAGTGAAATAAGACCATCAACTTTGTAATTAAAATCAGAATTTCACATATATATCTGTTCATTTCTTTGTGCTGTTTACCTGAACATCTGAGTAATTTGGAGAAACAGCGAGGAAAATTAAATGGAGAGGATGAAATAAATATGGAGATCCATCAACAAAAAGCTAGAGAGTTGTCTGGAACTCAGCAGCAGCAATGACCTGGACTCTGTGAATGGCTGAAGAAGCCTCATCTGCATTTCTTTTCTTAGCTGGTTTGTATGTGGAAGTAACGCCCAATGGTTACTGACTGCATGAGCTGAGCTACTCTTGACTTGGATCAGGAAAAGGGGCAAAAACTGTGTTTCAATGCACAATCTGAGGCTGTCATTTGAAGTGGTGGTGGTGGGGGGGGTCGATGAAGGTCAAAATGCTTTGGGCGTTCATGCAAGAAGTAGGCTGTGACGTCACTACTCCAAATAAATGGTGAGAAATGGACATATTTTCTTGCTTCCTCTTCCTCCTCTTTACTTTCTGGAGAAAGGCGGATATATATTCCCAAAAATAAGTGAGATGATGTCACCATTGTTGTGGTTTTATATCAGTGGTATTTTGTTCACATTTAAAGTCTTTATATAAAAAATATGTTTATGAAATTCACTTTTATGGTGATTCTGATTCAGAAGATCAATCTCTTGAAATTGAAAAACAGCTAAAACTAATTCCATGTCAGGGATGTGTACTGATGTATAAAGGGTGGATGTGGTATATCAACCTCCACACTCTTAATGGTTCAGTATACTCAAAAACAGATGTGCACAGAAGACATTTATGCAAATTTGTCTGTACTACATAAGTGGAAAAAGTAGATATGTTTATCAGTATATTTGGTCTGTGAGTAAATGGCAAGATAGCACTTTGGTCACACAAACTCTTATGGCTATGCAGACATGAAAAGTATAGAGGGTTCAGTGTTTGTTTGTATGAATGCTCTTTTTCGTGCTGTTCTGAATGTCCAAAAATTTAAAATTGGGATGTGCCTCCTCCTGAATGTATCCTAATGACTTCGCGATCTCCCCTCAGTCACTCAGTGTGTCTTTGTGGTCTCAATGTGGTCTCAACATATGAGAAAACCATGCCTACTTTGACACTTTCCACACCTAGTCAAAAAAAAAGTTGGATACAGCTCCTCCCCTTAATTTTATAATATAATAATAATTTCTGCTTTATTTTCTGCCTTACTACATACTACAAAGTGTACTACTACTGCTACTACTGTGTTTCCACTGAACATTTGTAGTAGCTGTAAATCAGCACCAGTTCTGCAGAAATACACAATATGACATTCAAATCCAGGATTCTGGGATGTGGTTTCAATTTCAATTCAGTCGATTTACCTCGGGTCAATTACACAATCAATTTGCATGCACTTGTCATGTTCTATTTATTCTGGAGTTCTACAAACTGTCACAAGAGAACAGTAAAACTAAAACCTAGCACAAGTATTTTGTTGTTTGTTGAGCCATGTGCACACTGTTGAGAGACATGTTGCTAAATTTTTAAAAAAACTTTCTTTGATAACATTTCAGCAACAGGTCATGTAGTTTCAATGGGAGAAACATAAAAAAAACCATCTTATTTACCCAAAGTTCACCCATCCCCTTGTCATAAATTTAACCTCTCAAAGGCAGAGGCAAAGGGCAGATGAGCAGAGAAAAGAAAAGTACATATCACAAAGTATTGATGTCCCTGGTGTCTCTGCCAGACAAAAGATGGCCCCTCCAGTCCCCCTTCCCCCCACTGAGTAATTTATCCATAGTTCTCTAAACGCTTCCTAGTCAAACTTGGAATATGGAATGAAGGGAATGGGGGCTTTGTGGCGGAAATATAATTGTGGGGACTAAGAGCTGGTGAAGGTAGAGAATGGGGGATGACATCAGACCAATTTCACACCCAGGCCCTGGATGGCCAGGCCAAGCCAGGGCCTCGCTGCACTACACTGATCAAAGCCTGCTGCTGCCACACAAAAAGCCAAAAAAGGGAGACTTAACTATGTTAATCTGCAGGACAAATATATTTTAATCTTGTTAGAATACAAGTTAATGCCACAGCTCAGTGACCAAACTTTATGATATAAGAATATATGATACAAGAATACAAAATCACAGTTTCTCAAAGGGTTTTGCTATTCAACCAGCAAATGCTGACTCCCACCTGAATCTCTACCCACCTACACAGGTTTTTCTAGTTTCCTGACCACCCCAAGTCAATTTTTATTGTCAGCCTCTCTGACTTGTTCTTTGTCAGTTTGTCTGCTTTAGTTTACAGTGCAAAGTTATTCTGTGTGTTTTGTTACATTTGTTGTGTTTGCTTGTGTAACTGCCTGCATGAACTTCCACTCCATCTATGTACCTGCCTCTGCCAATTCGCTTAAGTGACTGGCATGCTGGGCTGTTGCATATTCTGCTGCTAGCTATAATGACAAACCTTTCAGATAAGACAGGATATGCTTGAAAACCCAACATGTTCTTCAAACTAAACAACCACGTAATCAGTCAAATATGACCCAAAGGGTTGTTTCCTGAATGTTTTCCTACAGCAAACTACAAATTATAGAAACTGCTACGAATCACTTCAAAAAACAAAATAACTCTTTTGGGTAGGTTTAGGGAATGATCATTGTTTGGGTTAGAGGACTTTTGTTGTCATGGTTACAGTAGTGAAGTCAGTTAATAAATAGCTGTACTCATGATTAAAATAAACAACGCTGACTCACTGTTTGAAACAGGAAAGCAGCAGCATTCTACATTCATCCACCCCATCGTCCTTCTGATGTGGGCTCCATAGCTTCTTAGCTCCTTAGAGGCTTTGGGGCATTTACTGAAATGAGTGATGCTGTGTCACATGACCACTAGATGTCACTTAACAATAAAGGTAATAATTTAACTATTTTACTTTCTTCAAAATAATAATTGTGTTTACTCTTCTAAATAATCTTGACTAAATTAAGCTTGTTTCCAACCTCATCATGTGACTGTTTGAGTTTCTGGACTTCCTCTTAGTAATGTTGTGTTCCCAGATCATAGATTGGAACAGGAGATGGGAGTGATGGATAAAAGCACAAATAAATGATCCAGGTTTTTTAATTATGGCAAGACTACCTTCGATTTGTTAAAGCTAAAATCCAACTTTATATTTCCCTCTATCTTACCAGTGGGAATATTTATACACTCTGTTTCATTTTTTTTGTTTACTCAGAAGAGTAATCATTCTGAGGGAACAATGTTTTATTGCCATGTTCACAAACAAAAGGAGAAATGTGAGAGATGTGAGAGTCCTTGGTGATGAGACATTTGGATGCGATCAGGAAAGGACTCAATGAAGAGCTCAATTTGGGCACTGGATATGAAGAATGGAGGTAGATGGGGTGGAGGAGTTTCACAGAAATCCCCTCTGAAATGACAGTTGACAACAGAAGAGAGGAGAAAAGATTAAAAGTTTGGAAACAGCAATATGACTGGCTGATTGAGATCGGGACAGAATTTTGTTGGTTTCCCCCAAGAAATTATAGTCAGCTGATAGTTAGCTGACAGCTAAGGTATATAGTTTTCCTGATTGAATTTAAGCTGAGCTACCTTTGTCAATTAGTGGGAAATTAACATTTATTGAGTGTAAGGGTAGTCTGTCACCCTGGAATCAGTCAGCACCTTGGTAACCCTTGATCTGCCAAACTGGAATCCTTGACATTTCCAGAAGGCAACTACACACTGAAGGGTTGACATCAGCCCCTGGGCAGAGAGTAAACTAAAACTATCATGGGGGTGGGGTGGGGGGGGATTTACTGCTGTTAGTGTAGGAACAACAAACAGACAGAAGGGATAGCCGGGAGAAAATGTTGTGAAGATGCGAAAATGCTCTGCAGTCATTATCTTGCTAGATTTCTTTGATGTAATACTGTTCAGCATCCGATCTCAAGTTGAAGCTGTGTTAACAAATAAATGAGCAGATACAGTGTAGCATTGTTGGCTTACAGTGGCACATGGCTTCGAATCAATGCTGGGAGCACATATGTCAAACTCAAGGCCCGCGGGCCAAATGAGGCCCGCCATGTCATTTTATGTGACCCCCAAAAGCCACATAAAATGACCATAAACTACATGTCCCACAATGCATTTCGATTGTTACCCGCCAAGGTTAAGGCCTCTCGCCACTAGACTGCTACACTGTTACCATCTACTGCCCCCTGGTTTGATGCCACAGCCCCAACTTCATGCTGCTCGTGTTCTGTCCATGTTTGGGAGCACCTATCTTTGCGAATGGATGTTTTCAATAATGAATTTAAACAAGACCAAGCACAGATCATGCATTACCGATGATAACCTCCATGCTATTTTGCGGATTGCCTCAGCACAAGAACTAAAACCAGACATCCTGCCAGAAAACATAGGTAAGCATTTTTAAAAACCTGAATTAAAATGCAATGTATTTAAAACAAGACTAAGAACACTAGAAAATGGGTACAATTTAATGATTGTCCTTGCATTTTGCTTTGTGTTTGTTATTTCCAGAACATGATCTATGAATGAGGATGTGTGTGAGATGGTGTCTCAGGGTGAGGACGGATCTACTTGATGTGTTCAAGGACAGGCAGCATGACCTCATTGTTTTGTTGTTCTTTTTGTAAAATGCTACTAGTATAATACATTTTGGTTGTGCCATAGACAAAAAAAAAAAAGTTCTGAATGAAGTTAAGGGTTAATATTGTAACTTTATATAGTTTATAATATTTTTCTTTGTTTGCTTAAATAGTTTGAACACTGATTCAAGTATTGTGGGTTTTAAACTAAACATTTATTTTTACATCTATGCAAATGCATATGTAATATTTGTAAATTGAATACAAAATAAATAAAAAAATAATTATTTAACAATAAAATAAGGTGTAGTTTAATTTATCTTAAATTACACTGCATTTTGTTACATTCATACTGTTAATCTGGCCCATCGAGTGCAGCTATTATGTCGATGTGGCCCTCGGTGAAACTGAGTCCCTGGCTTAGAGTATGTGTTTGGAAGTCTTTACAGCATCATTATGTATTAATGAATGCTTGGTAGATTTTGAAAATTCACTCTCATGACCCCTTTGGACTATAACTGGTTGTATTTATAACAGACATTGATTGAAAATCCCTGCTGCTGGCTGCCCCCTTGAAACAGCAAATGTAAATATCCAGATGTAGAGAACATGAGGATATTCTAGAATGAATGATTTAAAAAGATTTAACAATCTGAGTCAAAATCATAAATCTGAGTCGTTGATGCCTGAGATGGGGAACTCAGAGTTCTCAGTCCCAGGACAACTGATCTGAGTTATTCAATCAACTCTTGAGCACGTGCATGGTGAATGAAAAAAGTCATCATCAATAGAACTCTGATACTGTGATTCACTGTGGCAACAGGTAAAAAAGAGCAAAAAGTGTCCATTTTAGTGTCCATTTTAATCCAGTGGAGCCAAAAAGTTTAACTTGTGGCAATGCAATTTCATCTTTAAACAACAATAGCAGCAGTGAAAAAGTCCTGAGAGTTGGAGAAACTACTCAATTAATTAACACTGTTACATTTAATTCAGCAATGTTTCCTTGAATTTTCTTAATAAATGCTTAAGTGATGGAATCTGGCTTGTTAGATCAATTTATTTAGCTCTAACCTGATGCGGACAAAGTGCTGTTGGCAGCAGAGGATGAAAATATACATTTGACACATTTCCCAAGCTATGATTGTAACTTCACAGTCCAGTAATGGTCTTGTTATTTTGGTCTATGTTAAAACTGAGTGTAAATTTTCAGATGTCTATTTTACACTAAATAATGATGTAAGTTCAGTACGGACAATAGTCTAGTAGGCTGCTTGTTTATTTTATTTTTTAAAACTATAATCAACAGAAAACTAAGTCCTGTGACTATATTATTTCTATTAACAAAAGGGAAAAACACAGACTAGATTACTTTTATAGTGTGGCACACAATTCATTATTATTTGGATATCAGAAATAATTATGTACATTAAGTTATATGATTTCATTTACATTAATTCCACCTTAGCGAGCCACCCTCAGTGATTCAGTCTCATATAGTAAACTAAGTGCAATCAAAATTACCATGCAATACATACTATGGTTGAAGGATTTGGAGTTCTGTAGAGTAGAGGTTGGCAACATTCACTCTTGTGCAATATTAAAAAGACCAACAGGTATATTCAGAAAAAAAATATTTAAAGTAAGTAAAAACAAACTATGTAACAGTATCCTTTGGTCATCTTACAGTTAGGTACTTGCTGCTTTTCTTACTGACTAAATTGGAATTCACAATTAAATTAATCTCTTGCAATGCAGCCATTTGGAGAACGAGTTCAGTGCAGTGGTCTGCTCTGAGCAGAGAAGACAGCTGTGAAGAGAAGAGCTGTTGTTGCCACTGCAGCTGGAGTGAAGATGTTGAGCGCTTTTCTAGTCGTATGACTACTCAAAGTGCTTTACACTACAAGCCACTTTCAACCATTCTGCTATAGACACAGCACTTCAAATATGGGGCAAAATGGGGTTTAGATTCTTGCCCAAGAACAAGGACATGCATATTGGAGGAGCTGGGAGTTGAACCTCTGAGACTAACTGGTGGATGAATTGTGTGATAGAGAAGCGCTGAAGGACTAAAAAGCACTGTATGAATGTATGTCAGTGCTTTGACCGGACAAAAAGATGAGAAAAGGGCTGTATAATTGCAGTCAACCCATTTACCGTGTATCCTTTTTGGGTCACAGAGCCAACCCCAGGTGACAATGGGGAGTGTGCACCTTGGACAGGAGATTCTTTCAATTGTATTGCCATATGTACAGCAGAACACAAGAAACAGATGAGCTGAGAGATTAAAATGATGAAAGGATTTTGACTCTTTTTATTGTCACCTAGCATTGTTGCCTCACAGCAAGATGGTTCTTGGTATGAAACCTGGTTTGGGTGGGGCCTGTCTGTGTTGAATTTGCATGTTCTTCCTTTGCCTGCGTGGGTTTTCTCCGGGTACATAATTTGTTCCGGCTTCCTCCCACTCCACTAAAAACATGCAGGTTAGGTTTGCAACTCTAACTTGTGTGTAGGTGTGAATGGTTGTTCGTCTCCATGTGTCAGACAAGATATAGATTGGGGACTGGCTCAGGGTCACCATTGCATCAGCATAACTGACGAATTAAAGAAATAATAATTTGACCAGATCACTTAATAAAGAATAACTCCCATGACCAAGTTATTAAACAAACAACTCTTACGAGATAATTCGAAAGAAGAAAACAGAAATTACTCCTGTGGCTAGAACATATGTATATTACAAATATTCATATAAAAAGGTTGTTACTATTCAACCCCTCACTAAACCTTTTTCTATGAGAAAAGATAGACTCATGTGACAAGATTATTGTGGGACTACTTGAAGAAATCCCGGTGGGCCAGTGTGACTGCAATCATGAAAGAACTGGTGAGCTGATTTAGCCTGAATTTCCTTTTGCCGGACTACATATCTGTCAACAAGAGTAGCTTGTAGTTGTAGTTTCATCCAACATAGGAAATGTAGTGAATGTGTCTTCCAGCCATAAGTTAGTCAAGTCACGTCAAGTGGGTTTTATTGTCATTTCAGGCATAAACAAGTAAACAGTGAAACAAAATTATATTTACATTTGGTGCTACATATAACACATAATCTATGCACAAATCTGTAATCTAACTATACACATTTACAGGACATGCCTAGTAACAGAACTGTTGCAGGGTATGTGCAGAATACAGAGTATGTATATATAAATATAAGTAGCAGCAGAGAGAAAGTACAAATGTGCTTTTTTTAAGGTGCAGTGTGTGACTTATTCAGGCATCATTGAGCAGTCTGATTGCCTGGGGGAAGACACTTTTCCCCATTGTGGATGTTCGGGCAGTGATGCTGCGGTACCTTCTGCCTGATGGCAATACGGAGAAGAGTACATGGGAGGGATGTCTAGTGTCCTTGATGATGTTTATGGCTCTTCGCAGATACCAGGTGTTGAAAAGGTCCGTGAGGGAGGGAAGAGAGGCCCCGATGATTATTTAGCCATCCTCACAATTCGCTGCAGGGCCTTTTGGTCTGCAGCAGTGCAATTGCCAAACCACACTGTAATGGCACTGCAGAAAATGCTCTCAAAGATGCTCTCCTCCTGTAGAATATTGTCAGGATAGGGGTTGGGAGATGGGCTTTCCTCAGCTTCTGCAGAAAGTACAGACACTGCTGGGCTTTCTTAGTGATGTGTGTTCACAGTCCATATGAGATTGTCTGTGATATGTTTGCCCAGAAACTTTGTACTGTGGACAGTCTCTATGGGAAGGTTGTTGATACACAGTGGAGTGTGTGCATGCAGAGACTGTCTCAAGTCAATGAGCGGTTCTTTTGTTTTGTCCATGTTGAGGGACAGGTTGTTGTCAATTCCATCACCACCACCATTCACCTGGCTCTCAAACACTTGGACAGAAAGGACACCTATGTACGAATGTTGTTCATTGACTTCAGTCCAGCATTCAGCACCATTATCCCCCAGTAGCTGCTAAGGAACCTGGCCGAGCTCTGCCTAATCACCACCCTCTGTAAACGGATCCTAGACTTCCTGGTAGGTAGACCCCAGGCAGTCAGTATAGGGGACAGGACCTCCAACACAACTGTGCTGAACATTGAGCCCTTCAAGGCTGCGTGCACAATCCCCTGCTGTTCACGCTTCTCACCCATGACTGTGTGGCAACACACAGCTCAAACCACAACATCAAGTTTGCAGATGATACGACCATGGTGGGTTTGATCAGTGGTGGAAATGAGGCCCTGCACAGAGAGCAGGTGATACAGCTCTGCGACTGCTGCAGCATAACCTCGAATTCAATCTGAGTGAAAGCATGCAAGCATTCCATTTCAATCACAGTCATTACTTCATTCATGAGCTCTGTTGGGAGGTTTGATTATGGTTAGTCAGACTAAGCATTCACTGTTCAGACAACTACTAAGCCAGTGGTGGCTCTGATATCAGTGAGTGGCATCCTTATCAAACTTAAGCCAAAAACTTATGTGCACAATAGAGTTTTTTCAAGTTCTTTTTCCTTTTATTCATTAAAATCAACCACAAAACTGATTTTGTGAAATGTCATCTCTGACATCTCTGTGACAGCTGGTCCCACCTTCATCCACCTAAAATATAAAACACTATAACTCCTCATTTGTGTCACTGCTGTCTCTGCAGTAGTCTGAAATAAAATAATACAGAAACACAAACAAATGAGCGGTGAGGTTATTGACTTGATGAATAACTACAATAAGAAAGATTTATTTTACTGTTAAAAGGAGTTCATCAGGATAATTTCTGAAAATGGCCTGTTATGGGCTCTGATTGCATTAAACATTATTAGCACATGCTAAGGCAACACCTTAGGGCAATTTAGACGGTGAAGACATCTCGGTATAACAATGTCTTACTTTGAAATAAACCTTGATAAAGACAGAGGCACATCCGTACGAGCAGCAGCTTTTAGCTGATTTCTGACAAATGGTGTCTGCTGTTAAATAAGGCTGTGAAATCCAAATGCATCAGGGAAAAATAATCAAAAGCAGATCCATTACATTAACCACAAATGAACACAGATTTTACTACAACAAAGCATGTGAGGTCATTTATTGGTATTATTAATATTACAAAACAGAACCAAGCTCAGGTAAATTCCCCATGAATTCCTCCAGCTTTATTCCAAAATGTCATACATTTTCTCTAAATTATTCCACTGGATGTGAGGGGAGATAAACATATCCAGGATGAGGGGAAGGGCGGGATGAAAACTGCTGCATCATATCTGTGTCTGCAAATGTGTAAAAAATCTGGTACCTGAGAGAATGTTGCATAACTCCTCATGCCGATGCTGTATGTCCTGGCTGAAATGAGAGATGATGTCATCCTCAAGCTCCTCCACGACAGTTTCACACTGTGGCAAAAAACAGGCACAGAAGAAAGACTTAGCCTAGGGGAGACAGAGCTCTTGCAGCTTGGCCATGCATGTGCGCACGCACGCACGCACACACACACACACACACACACACACACACACACACACCATATTTCTCCACATACATCTTTTGCAGACCACAACTCTTCATTAACTGGGAGGCTGATATCTACCTCCTCTTGAGGTGGTGGCTCTGATTTGATTCTTGAAGCATCCCACTCACCCAAATTAAGATGATAAAAGGAGTTACTTTAATTTAACACATACACAAACTGAGTTCTGCTTCTGTCATTGTTTCTATTTCTGCTTTTTCTTGCGTGGAGACCATTTATCAAAATCCCTGCACTGCCCCAGTCCAAACATAACTTTTATGGATTAAAGTCTTTTTAAAAGAGAGAAGTCCCGCTAAAGCCAGCATTCAGGACATAGATGGTGAATGTATTATAGTATAATGGCTGTTACATTGGCTATGTCACATATAGAACAAATATGGAAAATAAAATTGCTCTCTGGTGGTAATTTAATAAGCCATAAACCAATGTCTATATACAGGACTGGAATTAGTCATAATAATATGTGGAAACATGTAGGCCCTATGCAATTATACTGCAACTAGAAACATACAAATTTTTGTTCCATTCATAAAAATCACTGCCATTGATGATACAACACAGTACAATGTGGCAAAGCTTGTAGCTAAACCAGTTGATCAGAAGTTCATATGTAGACTACATCCTTACACAGCACTTTATTCAAACAGGTTGCACACACAAACATGCACGTCTGCAGAAATCAGAAGGTACTACAACCTCTACTCAACTATTGATTTTATTATTAGTAGTATTAGTAGTAAGTGGTGCTGCTGTCATTGCTGCTTTTATATTTGATAACACCATTACAACTGTGGGTATTGCTATTGTTACTGTTATTATGTCAGCCAGTCTGACACTACTTAAATACAACATTATGTACAGCCGTTCCAGAGGCCTGTACTATGAAGCAAGTTCAACAAAACCTGGATATCTTTTTATTATCTGACTTTATTAACACTGATAACCTCTCGCTAAATGGTCTAAGGGGATAAGTCAACTCAGGGTTTCCTCAGTGCGTTCACACAAAAGGGGTGGACTTTTCAGCAGATGACCAATCACAAACATGGACAAGAGTACTATAATCAAACTATAATCTTAGACAAATGTGAAGTTAACACCTAATCTAGACTAGACGCAACAGTGAGCTGCAATATGCAGGAAGGACAGCGGGAAAAAAGGGGATATGGGAGAAAATTTTAAAAAAGCATGAATAAAAAAAGTATAAAAACATAGAAAGGTAAGTAGGCTTAATTATTTTCATTTGTCATAAGTACAGCATCAAAACTTTGCTTCAGTTACTGCTTGTAGGATGAACAAGAGCACAATGAAATGGCTTTGAAAAAAGGTTGGGGGGGGCACCCACACAGCAGTACACTCCTGCAGAGAAGCAGAGCTCCTGCAGAGCTGAACCCTCTGTAATAATGTGGGCTACCCCTTTCACATCATCCACAGCATATTTAAATATACCCATGACAAAGTAACACAGGGAAACACATAGTCAGAGGGACTGTAAGATCACAACTGACATGTCAAACTGGCAACATACAGCTCAAGAAGGTGACAAAGATAAGTCTTTCACTCTGAGAATCTTCATTTCCATTCTTCATCTTTAACTTGTAAAATAAAACAAAATCCTCAGGGAAAGACAACGGTGTTTTATCCACTTTGAAAGTTGATGCAATTTTTACAGAGAGCTGACTGGTCAGTAGGTGAAGCTTTTATACATGTTGATCTGTTATCTCAAACGTAATCTGCTCTGGAGCACGTTAGAGTTCAGCATCAGTTACTATGACGATTTACCATGGTAAAAAGCTAACTGCTGTCTTAACCATGAAAACCCAGGGTTAAACCTGAAGTTACTTTGCTAACCACAAATCATGCTTTGTAGTAAAGGACTTTGGCCTCTTGTTTGTACCCCTCTCTCTCCCATCTCTCTTTGAACCCAGTCAGTCGAAGCATGTGGCCGCCCAAATCTGTGTTTGGCTCTGCTGGAGGTTTCTGCCTGTTAAAAGGAGATTTTTCCTCTTTACTGTCACTAAGTATTTGCTCGTGAGTTTTTCTCTCTAACATTGTGAAGTCTCGACCTTACTCTGTAAAGTGTCTTAAGATGATGCATGTTGTAAATTTGCACTACACAAATAAGACTGAAATGAAATTAATACTGAATACTTACACCTACAAACTGCAGGAGAAACTGTTGCCTGAAGCACCTAGTGTACAGTTAGTGTACATAAACAATCCTATGACATCAATGGCTTTGAGACAATCCCCCACAGAGGTTAAATAACCTGGATCACTACACCAGTTTGTCAGACTAGCTCACACTAGTCAGACCAGCATGAACTGATAAAGCCTTTTGGATGAGAGGCGAAATGTCTTCAAGGACCTATAACCAAGTACAGTTGATTTTGATTAAAATTTCCTTGAGATAACCAGTCTGAAAGCAGCAAGGAGCTCTTAGGTACTTAGGAAGGGGTAAGAATGATCATTCTGGTGTAACCTAGTCCTGGTCTGTAAAGACATGTGCCCCTAAGGTGTTCAGTTCATATTATAGCTCCATCAAAATTACAGGATATACTACAGTTTTATCATACCCTTTTGCACTTACTGCAAATTTCAGTGTGTTGGATGCTTCAGGTCCATCAAACTGGAAGTTTTTGAAGTCTGGGAAGTCCCCAGTGGCCCCACTGCTCCTGGGCACAAACCTCATGTACTGTTTGTCCTGGGAATCTGGGTCCACATGTAAGGCGTAGTCACTCATGCTGTTGCACACTCCATCCAAGAGCTCACTAAGGTAAATCTCTGAGTGAGCAAGAGGTACCTGGCCACAGAAACCAAAGAAAGTGAGGAGAATGAGCTTCTCGGTGGTGTGAGTATACAAGCGTCATGGGCTCTAGTTATTCCTCTTATTTTCCCAATACAAACTCAGAAAGATGAGTAAACATACTACACCACACTGGAAATATGGTGAAACTAAAACAATAACTATGACAACCCTATCTTAAAAATATGAATACACCTTCAGATGCCACCTATGTTAAGGGCCTACTTATGGTGAGGGAAAAAAGTCTGATGTGGCTAGTCCTACTGAGAGTGAGGGTCAGCTCTCTGTGCGTCAGCAGGGTGATTCATTGTGGTTCATGTCTCCTCTAGTTTTCCTTCTTCCTCACCAAACCTCACCGTCTAACACTGCATTTTAACCTGTATGAACACCATCCCTTCCTCTCCCTCTTTAGAGAACAATAAAAGAAGGGCAGTGGTGTCTAGACAGGTCAAGACAGGTGCATCACCCTGCTCCCACCATCCCTGGAAGGATACTGGGTGACAGGGATGATGCCTGTGGGTGATTGGAAGGGCATTGGAAAGGGCTAAAGGGGGCTGCTCTCTCCACCTCTGACCAGGCTGGAAAAAAACACAGGGAGGGGTTAGTTTCATGAGAATGAATGGGTTTGTGGAGGAGATGGGAGAAACAGGAGGCCTCAACAGAAGCCAAGTACAGGGAAACAGCTCATCTTCAGACCCCACACTGCCACTGCTACTCCTTTTAGCCCATTCTTCCCACCTCCACCCTCCAGTGATCAAAGGAGGAAATCTTTCTTGTCATCTTTGGTCAAAAGGTGGCAGGGTGGGGTGAGGGGAGATTTTTTGAGGGGGTGGGGGTGATGGTTCCGCACTGAGAGGAAGATGGCAGGGTTGGGGGGCATCTTGCAGATGCACTGAATTTTGTAACAATGTATATTTACTTATTATTCCTGGACCCCTCTCTTTGGCTGTGTTCCTGTACAGCCCCCCCCACACACACACACACACACTTTACAAAGTGACAGAGGGCCTCTCTACTACCTGCTTTCTAGCAAATCCTTTCATTGCATTCTTTGTTTATCTGCCTTTTCCATTGCTCAACAAAAAAAATGCATCATAAAAAATAAATTACACCAATCACTAATACCCCTGTCCTTAAGGTCAGTCCATCGCTTAAGCTTCTGATTTATTCAGCAGAAGATCCCTTGAGCTTGACAACATTGTTGTGCTGAGGAGGAAGGAAGTAAGTTGGTCAGTCAAAAGAATGTGTTACAGCACAGGGTCAAAGGTTGGAGGGCAAGCACTGAGGGATGTAGACCATGCCCGCCAATGATGATGAGGTTCACCTATCAATCAAAATTTGCTTGTGATGACTTTGAAACCATTGGTAATATTTCATCCAATTAATGGGTAAAATGAGTAATTATGCTTGGTCTAGTATATTGCTGGGACATGTTATTTTTATTGTCTAGCCATGTGTACATTAGTTTGATTTATTCATTGCTTGGTCTAAAAAACATCAGAAAATTCACAATTTCCTAGAGCTGAGGTTCACATATTTATATGACTTAAATTCCTTATATAAGACTGTTAAACAGATTAAAAAAAATGATTGTTAGTTATTTTTTTCTCAGTTTGACTAAATCACTTTGTCATGATGTAAAAAATACAAGCTCACTGATATATATACTGGACATCTCCATGGCAAATGAGCTCCATGAACTCCATCTACTGATGAAGACCATACTTAAATATTTCAATCTACCTTAAATAAATAACATTATTTATCCCTTATTTTCATCTTTTATTATCATATTATATATTATAGTTGAGTATCACTGCTGTGATTTTTGTAATCACCAAAATGGCACATTACAGACCTGAGTAAAAAGATCTAAAATGGAAAATGACAGGGATTTACACTTTTATCCTTTGCATAAAGTATTATTTACACGTTTTAGCTGTCAAGCTGAAGCTCATTTTAGCAGTGTTGAGTGTTTTTTTTATCTCTCACAATGCATCATTTTATAAGAAGACAGCCAGTACTAAAGCAATCAGATAAATCTAGTGGGGCAGAATAAATAAAGAATAAATGTCTTCCTTTTGTTTAATATACAGATCAGTTATTGGCTTATGTATTGTTCTTGTCTGAAGTCATATGACCAAACAATCAACAGAACCATGGGATGTCACATGCCTGTTCAGAAGTGTCTTTTTATCATATCATATCTTATCGGACCCCTGTTTAAAAACAGTGAAAAACAAAAAGGAAAACACTCTGCTCCCCCTGCCCAAGAATGAAACCACATTGGTCCATCTCATCCTGTGTTCTTGAGTCTGAGTCATTGTCATGCCATGCTACAAAATGGTTTAGAAATAAACCCCTTCCTTGCCAGTCGGAACCTTGTGAAAGGGAGCTGTCAGTCACAGCGTTGCCTAAAGAATAGGGTGGGGGTGGGCAGGGGTTACCGGTTGGGCCATAGAATAGGTCTCTCAGGGATGCTATCCTCCATTCAATTCCCATTGGACAGAGAGCCATTATTGCACTGCTGTAGACAGGAGTCTTTCACTTTCATTGTCCTGCTGATATGGGCCAATAAAGATCCATAAATAGTAGTAGTAGTAGTAGTAGTTGTAGTAGTAGTAGTAATAGTAGTAGTAGTAGTAATAGTAATAATAATAATCATAATAATAATAATAATAAATTGGAATTGGAAGGAGAAGCTGTCTCGAGAAGCTGACTATTATGACATTTAAAACATGGATTACTGAAAAAGAATGTCTGCAATAAAGGCTTGACTTCATTATGGCAAGAGAGAAATATTGAGAGTTCTGAGTAGTTCTCAATTAGCAAGTAATTTTGACTCTATATGAAATGCAAACTCATAATTGAATTAAATGATAACCTACAGTATAGCTGGTTAATGTTTGTAGTGTTGAAGACGATGGAGAACAGTTGATTATTAAATCTGCCAAGGATGATATGTTTCTGACTCACTCTGTTTCATTGTTTTTTAACAGGATTATATGCCCATTGCATTTTGAGAGTGATCCAGATCAGTATCTGTATCCAGCATTAAAAAAAGAACGATTCCTAAAATAGAAGATTATCAATTTTGAGTAATATCTCCATAAATGCATAAAAAAGTAAAGAAAAGAAAAAAATGGGAAACACTATCTCCATGCTCTCAAGAAAATAATATCTATTAATATAACAACATTATATAATATTAATACAATATAATATGTATGTCCAGATTATATGATTCTGTATATATATAGAATTTTTGATTATCATCATTTGAGAAATATGCATGATGTGCTTTCTGCTTTCCTGGCATTATATGTTTTTTTCTCCTTCATCTAATGATTGATCAATCCCAAAGATGGGATATGGTAAACTTAATTTAGCATGATTACTGCAATTTTAGCAGGAGTTGTCATTGTTAGGCTGTTGCCTTCACTCATTCTGTTTTCTGTTTTGTAGTATTTAATGTTCATTCAGTGAGAGCCTCTGAGAACTCTTCAAAGTAATAATAATGTCATAATGAAAGTAATACAAAATTGTCCACCTACCAATGCCTCAAAAGCTCACTGATTAACATGTATGTTTCATGAATCTATTCACTAACAGAGAGATGAAACAATTTGTGATTTACGAGGCAGACCTGGAACTCCTTCTTGAAGACCAGGAGTAACTCTTCAGCTTATTTCTTCCTCTTTGTGTTCAGTTTAACTGGTGTAAGAGGTTTCTAGTTAGCTGAACTGGGTTGATATTTGTTTTTTTTAAAAATATTGGCGGGTTTACTGAGGTTCACACTGGGCCTTACGCAAGAACACATACTAACAGACTTTTTAAAAAGAAAAAAAATACTAGGGAAACATTTGTTTGACTTATACCATAATTATGTTTATCATAATGATCTCAGCTGTTAATTTATGAGAATTTTTTTTTTTTTTAAACATTTCTGCATTTTACTGACAGATGACAACATTTTCTAATACCCTCTGCAGGTCTTTGTCCACTATGATTCTGTGTTAGAACACGTGACAGTGCAACATCACATGTTGGATGTAATATTTTGGAGTCTAATATCTCCTCCTCATTGCCTCCTCAGTGATGAATGAATTAAACGTTTCTTGCAAGGGCCCAATGCATGTCAGAATATAAATAAATGTATTTCTCTGAATGATAAACTATTCATCTAAGATTCTAGCAGAGAGAAAAAAAATCTACTCATCCCACTCACATTTCTGGGCCATAATATTATGTGCAACTATGTCAGCATGCCATTGTGCACCCTCTCAATGCATGACTTCCCAGTGGTCACTATGAGATCAGTTCACTGCTTCATCTAAGTTCAATGTTTTTGGAGGCCTTAAATGTGTCATTGTTGCAACAGGCAGTTTAACTTTTGTGCCAGAGAGCACCCCATGCCCCCAGGAAGTCCTACTGTGAGGAGGCCAAAGAGCAGAGACTTAAAACCTGCAAATCCTCCTCACTGATGGAATCTAAGCTGTGACATCCCTCCCTCTCTGACACATTATGGTCAAAAGCTGCTGAAAAGAAAGGAGCCAGGAGGGAATGGGATCAAGGTTTCACTTCTTCTGTGCTCAGTAACATTTCATAGACCTAAAAATACAACAGGTGGAGTTTAGTGTCAGCTAAGAGCAGAGAAGAAGTCCATCTGTGTGTCCACACATCCTGGTCGAGTGACTAAAACCACTTTCATGAGTAAAAGCTATCTGTGTAACAGTAACTCCTTCAAAGACAATTTCTCCACTGTTGGATAAATGAATCTGTCCATCAGAGAGGTGGAGGGAACATTTCTTAAACCACATACAGTCCCCTCCAAAAGTATTGGAACGGCAAGGTCAAGTCCTTTGTTTTTGTTGTATACTGAAGACATTTAGGTTTCAGATCAAAAGATGAATATGAGACAAAAGTTCAGAATTCCAGCTTTTATTTCATGGTATTGACATCTAGATGTGTTGAACTCAGGACAGAGCACCTTTTCTTTGAACCCACCCACTTTTCAAGTGAGCAAAAGTATTGGAACATGTGACTGATGGGTGTTTCTAGTTTGTTCAGGTGTTGCCTTTTAGATTGATTGCTGAAACATTAAGTAGTTCTTGTTTTTGGCTTTGGGTTTTACCTGTGAAAACTGTATTTGCTGTTAAGCAAACATGAAGACCAGAGAGCTGTCTAAGGGAGAAAAGCAAACCATTTTGAAGCCAAGAGAAGAGGGAAAATCGATCAGAGCTATTGCACAAACACTGGGCATAGCCAGTACAACAATTCGGAATGTCCTGAAAAAGAAAGAAACTACTGGTGTACTGAGCAACAGACATCAAACAGGTTGGCCAGGGTAACAACAGAAGTTGATGACAGAAACATTGTGAGAGCTGTGACGAAACACCCAAAGACAAGTCACTGACATCACTGCCAACCTCCACAGGACAGGGGTGAAGGTATCACAATCGACTGTTTGAAGAAGACTTTGAGAGAAGAAATATAGAGGCCATACCAGAAGATGCAAACCACTCATCAGCAAAAAGAATCAGAAGGCCAGATTGGATTTTGCAAAGAAGTACAGAGATCAGCCACAAAAGTTTTGGAACAAAGTTTTACGGACTGATGAGACCAAGATTAACCTCTAACAAAGTGATGGAAAGGCCAAAGTATGGAGAAAGAAAGAATCTGCTTATGATCCAAAACATACAAGCTCATCTGTGAAGCATGGTAGAGGTAATGTCATGGTTTGGGCTTGCATGGCTGCTCCTGGAACGGGCTCCTTCGTCTTTATTGATGATGTAACTCATGTTGGTAGCAGCAGAATTAATTCTGAAGTCTACAAAACCATTTTGTCTGGCAATTTACAGAAAAATGCATCCTGTGATGGCCCAGGATGGGCGTGGCTTTCCAGGTTGCCTCTCCCTCTCTTCTCCCTTGCTCCCAGGTGGTGACAGGAGGCGTGGCTGGTTCCCCGACAGGCAGACGAGACACACCTGACAATCACTCAATCAGCAATCACTCTGCTTCCCTACAAAAGCCCAGCTCTCCATTCACTCTGTGCCAGATGATTGCCCTGCAACATCCCGCGTTCTTTGTCCTCGACAACGACTACGTTCCTGACCACGATTCCGACCACTGCTATGCCTTGACCACGACTACGTCCTTGACCATGATTCCGACCACGGCTATGTCTTTGACCACGTCTACATCGCTGACCACGATCTTGACCTCGGCTACGTCCTCGACCATCATTCATTAAAAACTATAGTAGATTGGCAGCCCCACTTACCCAACTCACGTCCACCAAGGTGGCCTTCAAATGGTCCCCAGCAGCACAGGAAGCGTTCGAGACCCTCAGAGAGGTTCTCGAGCGCCCCTGTGCTGGTACACCCAGATCCACACCTACAGTTCATCGTGAAGGTTGACGCCTCGGACTCCGGAGTGGGGGCAGTCTTGTCCCAAAAGTCCCCAGACGACCAGAAACTCCACCCCTGCGCATTCTTCTCTCGGCGCCTTTTCCCAGCCGAGCAGAATTATGACGTGGGAAACAGGGAGCTGCTGGCTGTGGTATTGGCGTTGCAGGAGTGGAGACACTGGCTGGAGGGTGCAGAACACCCGTTCGTCGTCTGGACAGATCACAAAAATCTGTCCTACCTGCGTTCTACCAGGAGGCTGAACCCACGTCAGGCGCGGTGGGCCCTATTCCTGGGTAGGTTCAATTATACCATTACCTACCGCCCGGGCTCCCATAATACCAAGCCTGATGTGCTTTCCCGCCAGTTTTCACCCACAGGGGAGGAGGCCCCTGCGGAGACCATTGTCCCACCATCTTGTGTGGTTGCAGCGGCCAGGTGGGAGATCGAGCAGGAGGTCCAGGAGGCCCTCCGGGGGCAGGCCGTCCCCACAGACTGTCCAGAGGGTCGGCTCTTTGTCCCTGCCCCGGTGAGGTCGTCGGTGCTACAGTGGGCCCATGATTCGAAGCTGGCTTGCCACCCCGGCCACCATAGGACTTTAGCCATGCTTCGTCAGAGGTTCTGGTGGCCGTCCATGTCTGCGGAAACCCGTGAGTATGTCCTGGCCTGCTCCGCCTGCGCCCTCAGCAAACCTTCTCACCAGGCCCCGGCTGGCCTTCTCCGTCCATTACTGATACCTCACCATCCCTGGTCCCATGTTGCTGTGTACCTTGTTACTGGCTTATCGCCATCAAGTGGGAATACGGTCGTTTTAACCATAGTTGACCGATTCTCAAAGTCTGTCCATTTTGTTCCCCTACCGAAACTCCTTTCCGCCCTGGAGACCGCAGATCTACTCATCCACCATCTGTTTCGCCTGCACGGCATTCCCCAGGACATTGTGTCAGACTGGGGCCCCCAGTTCACCTCCCAGGTGTGGAGGTGGCTTTCTGCCAAACCCTGGGGGCGTCGACCAGTCTCTCCTCCGGGTACCATCCCCAGACCAACGGCCAGACGGAGCGGGCAAATCAGGACTTGGGATCGGCCCTACGCTGCGTGGCTTTCCGGCTACCGACCTCTTGGTCCACACACCTACCCTGGGTCGAGTACGCCCATAACTCCCTGGTCAGCTCCGCCACAGGTATGTCCCCCTTCATGGTCTCCCAGAGTTTTCAGCCTCCCCTGTTCCCGAGCCAGGAGTGCGAGGTTGCGGTGCCCTCAGTACAAGACCACCTACGTCGTGCCCACCGAATCTGGCGGGAAGTCCGGGCAGCCTTGACGCGAACGGCCCCTACACCATCGAGCGCATCATAAATCCTACAGTGGTCAAATTAAAGCTCCCCCCCAGCCCTGAAAATCCACCCCACTTTCCACGTGTCCCTGCTCAAACCGGTCACGGAGAGCCCCCTGAGCCCCCCGGCTGAGCCCCCCCCACCTCCCCAGCTCATCGATGGTCACCCGGCGTTTACCGTCTGCCGCCTGCTGGACGTACGTAGACGCGGCCACGGTTTCCAGTACCTCATGGACTGGGAGGGGTACGGTCCGGAGGAGAGGTCTTGGGTCAGCAAGAGCCTTATCCTGGACCCGGCACTGCTCGATGACTTCTACCGGGAGTTCCCGGATAAGCCCGGTAGGCCGCCAGGGGGCCTCCGTTGAGGGGGGGGTACTGTGATGGCCCAGGTTGCCTCTCCCTCTCTTCTCCCTTGCTCCCAGGTGGTGACAGGAGGCGTGGCTGGTTCCCCGACAGGCAGACGAGACACACCTGACACTCATCAGCAATCACTCTGCTTCCCTACAAAAGCCCAGCTCTCCATTCACTCTGTGCCAGATGATTGCCCTGCAACATCCCGTGTTCTTTGTCCTCGACCACGACTATGTTCCTGACCACGATTCTGACCACTGCTACGCTTTGACCATGACTACGTCCTTGACCACAGCTACGTCTACGTCCACGTCCACGTCCCTGAAGAGTCAACACAGAACACCACGCCAGCAACACCACGTGTGCGACTCTTCAGGAATTCCCTTGCGCTGTTTTCCTCGCTGGTACTCAATAAAAACTTGAACTGTGTGCCTCTGGTCTCCTGCACTTCTTGGTCCAAAAGCACCACCATGTCACATCCAAACTAATCGGGAGAAGCTTCATCATGCAACAAGACAATGACCCAAAACACACTGCCAACACAAAGGACTTCATCAGGGGGAAAAAGTGGAAGGTCTTGGACTGGCCAAGTCAATCACTGGACCTTAACCCAATAGAACATGTATTTTCCCTCCTGAAGAGGAGACTGAAGAGAGAAACCCCCAGAAACAAACAAGAACTGAAAGAGGCTGCAGTAAAGGCCTGGAACAGCATTTCAAATGAAGAATGCAACAGCCTGGTGAAGTCAATGGGTCGCAGACTTGATGCAGTTATTGCAAGTAAGGGTTATGCCACCAAATATTAGATGTTATTCACTTTAAGTTAATTTAATTTCTGTTCCAATACTTTTGCTCACTTGAAAAGTTGGTGTGTTCAAAGAAAAAGTGCTCTGTCCTGAGTTGTTCAACACAATACCATGTCAATACCATGAAATAAAAACTTGGAATTCTTTTGTCTCATATTCATCTTTTGATCTGAAACCCAAATGTCTTCAGTATACAACAAAAACAAATGACTTGACCTTGCTGTTCCAATACTTTTGGAGGGGACTTTATGAAGAAATCATGGAAGTTTCAGTCAGCAAGTTGCATAGCAATTCTTGTATTTAAGAACAGTTTTAATTTAATTAATATAATTATAATATATTATAATTAATATAATTTAATTTAGCCTACATTTGTGAGTACAGCACAGATATAACTACTAGTTATCAGAACCATAAGTGTCTTCTCACATGTCCTAATTTAAAGGGACAGTCCTCTAACCCTACACAGTCAGCATTACTGATCCTGCAAAACAGACTTCATCCTATAGGAAATGTTGTATTTGTCCTCTGAGTGGATCAGACTCAGTTGGATTTTACAGAAGTGTAACATCTACTCACTGTACTACAAACTGAATATGAGGTGTTTGAAAGAAGTGGAAGATAAAATGAACTGCATTGAGGAAAAGGTAGAGATCCAATATCTTTTGAGCTTGACTTGAAAAGCTTTCCTACATCAATTCTATTCATAAAGGTGTTATAAAGTCCCCAGATTTTATGGAAGTTCTATGTTACATTGTGGTAATACCTTTGATGTGAAAAGTAATACAATTTATTTGGTTTAAATTCTTACTTCTGAAGATCAGTGTATCACAACTCCATAAAGGAGATACCATGGTGCTGTGTGGATATGTGTGAATGTAATGTGAAGATGCCTTTGTGACAATGGTTACACACAAAACAACAAAAAGGACAACTGCAAGGTCCACTGCCATGAGCCGTGTTCCGATATGTGGATTTGCCCTGCGGAGAAGTTTCAGAATAGCATAAATCTGCCTGTATTAATTTACTGCAAACCTACTGGTGTTCTTTACAATGACACACACACACAAGGGGCATGTTAAATGAAATTGAAGCAGGATCCCCAGGGGGCACAAAAAGAGTACTTAGCTTTCATATCTAAATTAATCTACTTTATACAACTATTTAATGAGAAGCAAAGAATGCAGCATCCATAATGAGGCCAGCAATAATTCTAACCAACATAAGGGCTGGTGTTAAATGTGTCCTATACATAGATTTTCTGTCATAAATTGTCATTTAAACACAGTCACAGGTATTATAACCAAGAATTTTTTTCTTCAATCAGCCAGACTTTATTTACATACAGATTTCATGCAAGAAAACCACAATACAAAGTGCTGCACTTAAGACAAACAGATGAAAAAAGAAAAAAAGACAAGAAAACATTACCCCCTGACAAAAAAATGTAAGAAAAGAAAATGTCAATAAAGTACTATTACAAACATACACATACATAATAGTGACAAGACTAAAATTCATTAACAGTTAAATTTCATTACTTGGTCTAAAAATTTCAAGTTCAATTGAAAACGAAACTAAAACTTGCTTTTAAATACATTATTAGTATTTGATGACCCCAGATCTCCAGGAAGGCTAATAAACAGACATAAATCACAATGACTGATTGAGGCATCACTTTGGGTTTCACTTTGATCAAACTCTGATTTTAGGGAGTATTTATAGGCCAGTACCTTTACACCTGAGGGCTCCACAGGGTAAATCAGATAAATATACAAGACTAAGATGTTTATGAGCTTTATAAATCAGGATCTTCAAATCAATTCTGAAGCAATTAGTTGCAGAGACTTCAAAATTATAAAATGCGCTGTCTCTCTGGTTCTCGTCACTACATGTGCAGCAAAGTTTTGGAGTAGTTGTAACTGAGTTATATTAATAACCATAAACCAGTTATATACCAAAAATAACCATATGTGGCAGCATATACAGCTTGAACCCTGAGGAAGTCCACAATTAGTTTTATAGGTTTGAAAAGAATATTCATCAATGTTTACACAAAAATCTGTCTGTAAGTTAAGATTTGAACCAGTTAAAACAGTATTAGTTCTGTACCATTCACCATAGTGTGGAGTCTCTTTAATCATGTAACACAAAAAAGTTTTCTCATCTCAATATTAAATCTAAGATCATTTGAAACACTGACTAGTGCCATCTTTATACTGTGATTTGCCCCCAAAAACAGTGGTATTTTAAAATTTCACATAGATATTATAATGATATTCTCTATATTCTCTATTATATCTAAAAAGCTACAAACTGATTTTAAAAAGAAGGCTGTTGGATAAGGTGTCTAAGAACAAGTTCAGTTAAGAAATAATTTTGCTAAGCATCTGAGCATCAACCAGGACAAAATTCCCCATGGGGTACTGGGGTACCAAAATTAAAGGCCCGATAATGATTTCCAACGGGCTTCAAATTGCTGTTCAACAATTTCTCACATTATCAAATAGTTAGTTTTTCCAGGGAGACAATTGGTTAGTGGTAAGTGGTAGTTTTCTTAAACTTTATGGGGTAACTATGTTGGGGCCTGAGTTCACTGTTAAACTTAAGTATAAATAATCAAAGGAGGAGGGTAAAACATCTGAAGAAATACCTTGTTAGAGATTAATAAAACTTGCATTCACCTCAGAAAATAGTGCTTCCTCACAGTTTGTCCTGGGATGTTCCACTGAGACCACTGACATAAAAAAAGACATCGAAATGACTCGAATTGCCCAAATCCATGATGAAATATATACTGCAGACAAGCCATTGGTAATTATAAGGTCCAATGCAAGACCTCTTGTGGGTTGGCTGAGTGACATGTTGAAAATACATACAGTTCAAGTTTCCGGATTAAAAAATTCAGACCCGTTAGACACTCATTGATTGTCCATGTGCAAGTTAACCTAAAACAGATTTTACATTCTTAAATAAGAAAAAAGACTGTTAAAAACATTTTTTTAAAAATATCATTCTGTCACTCTGCAGTGTCATAACCACAATGGGAATGATGACATTTCTGGTGTCCAGGACACTGGGGAAGCAAAATGTTGTGGCTAATTTTGTGAACACCGTGGTTGTAGGAGGGATCTTAGAGGAGTGGGTGGGTGCACGATGATCCTTGGAATGCTCATGTGCAGATTATGGCCAAT
The DNA here is from genome assembly GCA_016785225.1 of Psettodes erumei. NCBI lineage: Eukaryota > Metazoa > Chordata > Actinopteri > Pleuronectiformes > Psettodidae > Psettodes > Psettodes erumei. Next base: position 1,183,671 of record JAFBJZ010000647.1, read on the forward strand.
TCAGGCCTCTGAACTGGGAATCAGGTTCCTGGGTGAGGGCAGAACTGCACAACACTGGGCTGTGGGTGGGGGGCGTTTTGTCAGGAGTGGTGGTCTACCAGAGAGATTGAGAGCCTGGACACCTGTGTTGAGGGTGGATCTGACTGACTGACTGACAGACAGACAGACAGACAGACAGACAGACAGACAGACAGACAGATAGATAGATAGATAGATACAACTACATCAGCTTTACATGGGAAAAGAATAGTATAGTAAGGAGGCATGCAAGGTGCTAAACTAGAATAAAGACAGAGATAGTTACAATATATTGCAGTTGTGCATAACGACAGTGTGTAACATACAGGTGTGCAATGGGCCATTTGTACACACGTAAAGCTGTATATCCTATAGATGTCTGTGATAAAGTGCGTGTGTGTCTTTAGGTGCCTGTTGTGAGTGTATGATAAGTCCGGGGCTCCCCCTGAGAAGTGTTGAAGAGCTGTATGGCGTGGGGGAGGAATGATTTCCTCAGTCTACGTGTGGAGCAGGAGAGTGACAGCAGTCTGTCACTGAAGCTGCTCCTCTGCCACCGATGTCAGACTGTCCAGCTTGGTGCCAATGACAGAGCTTGGCATCCTCACCAGCCATCATCCTTCCTCTTGAGGCTGCCCCCCCAGCACACTACTGCGTACAGGAGGGCACTTGCTACCACAGACTGGTAAAAGATCTGTAGCAGCTTCTTACAAATGTTGAAGGACGCCAGCCTTCTGAGGAAGTACAGACAGCTCTGTCCTTTCTTGCACAATGCGTCTGTGTTGGTAGCCCAGTCCAGTTTGTCATCCAGCTCTACTCCCAGGTATGTGTAGGTGTGTACAACCTTTGATGAGAACAGGTTCAGGGTGTGGCCTGGTTCTCCTAAAGTCCACCACCATCTCCCTTGTCTTGGTGATGTTGAGGAGCAGGTGGTTGGAGTCACACCATGTGACGAAGTACTGGATGAGTTTCTGTACTCCTCCTCCTGTCCATTCCTGATACAACCAACGATGGCCATGTCTTCTGCGAACTTCTGTATATGGCACAGCTCGGAGTTGTACTGAAAGTTGGACGTGTACAGGGTGAACAGGACTTGAGAGAGTACAGTTCCCTGTGATGCTCCTGTGCAGTCCCCCAGTCACACATACTGAGGTCTGCCGGTCAGGTAGTCCGTAATCCATGCTACCTTGATCCTACTCCCATCTCTGTCAGTTTGTTCCTGAGGAGCTGAAGCTGAATGGCATTAAAGGTGCTGGAGAAGTCCAAAAATGTAATCCTCACAGCACCACTGCCTCTGTGCAGGTGGGAGAGAGATTGGTGGAGCAAGAAGATGATGGTACAGATGGTGAGAGTGCAGTAACTGGGGAGTGGAGGGAAATTCTTCTCATCCAGGATGGAGAATCTGCTGGACTTGAAGGGTCTCAGGTGGTCCAGGACAGGAGGAGTTTCCCAACGTGTTTCACTTTGCCGACGGAAATCCACAGCTCCTTCTGGATGCAAATTCAGCAAGTGATGGATTGAGGCTTGGCTCCTAGCTGGACCCACTCGTCAGACTGGGCAGCTGCGGCTTCCAGGCATGGACCAGTTGAGTCCAGTTTGTGTTGGTGTTTGTGTTGGTGACAGTGGAGTTGGAGGAGACTAAGGCAACCAAGGGGTCTGGAATGTGTTCTTTATCTAGGATTTTATACAGGGTAGATATTCTGCCTTACTGCTTGTATTTGAATTTGGTGGTGGTCACTGGGGCGAATAAAACAGCTATCCAGTAAAAGGAGTTTTTATAAGGATAAAATGCTATTGCCTTTTGATATGTATAGATCAGGTAGCAATTCAGGGTGGAATAGTACCCGCAGTGGATCACTAAGTGAGCCCGCAGTGGAGCGTAGTCCTGTTATCATGCAGAGGAGGTCCACTAAGAAACTAAACTTATCAGCACAGGCCCAAAGACTGGATATGCTGTGATGGATCATCCTCCAATCAACAGATTAGTTGGCTGTAATTTTGTCAGGGGTTTTGTTGTTGTTGGCTAAAATTTTAGCCAGATTAGCTACAAGATTAATTGCCTTGATAAAAACAGTCCACGATATGCTGCCAATCTGCTCAAGGCAGGTCTGGTTTGACTGACTTAAAAATAATGATCCAGACATCCAATCTTTAAAAAAAAATAGGATTATGTTGAAATAGTATCTAAAAGTGTCTTGGAATAATATAATTTGAAAACAAGATAAAAATTAATTTTGACAAGGCTTCAGACAGGCACTTACTCAAACTGCCAACACACATGCACATGCTTCCACACAATAAGAGGAAATCATTCATTCATTAAGATGAGTTTCCTTGCATAATATAAATGTTATATTCCACATTACACATCAATTTTTTGCAAAGTTGCAAGACAAGGACTACACCAAGATGTTTGAAAATGAAAACATATCTACTGGATTTGATTCGGGTTAGGCACTTCTTGTGGCCCTAAAAAACTACTAGGCAGACAATTCATTATTACTAAAATGTATAATTCACCATATAGGCAAACAATGCTGTGACCATCTTGGGTGCCTGTTGATAAGTGCTGTTTGTGTTGAAACTGTTTTTACTTACATTTGCAGTTGCGTTTTTAGGCTGGCAGAGGGTGCAGTTCGTTTGTTATGTGTGACTATGTCAGCCAAAGGCTCCTTCACTACATCTATGTATCTTATCTGGGGCCTTCCTCTCTTCCTCCTGCCTGACAGCTCCATCTCCAACATCCTCTGTCCAATATATCCACTATCTCTTCTCAGCAAGCCCAAACCATTTCAACCTGGCCTCTCTAACTTTATCTCCAAACTGCCTGACCTTAGCTGTCCTTCTGATCTGCTCATTTCTAACCCTGTCCATCTTGGTCATTCCGAATGAAAACCTAAGCATCTTCATTTCTGCTACCTCCAGCTCAGCCTCCTGTCTTTTTGATAGCGTCACTGTCTCCAAACCAAACATCATAGCAGGTCTCACAACCATCTTGCTGTGATCCTTCTGTCACACAAACCTGATACTTGTCTCCAACTATTCCATCCTGCCTGCACCCTCTTCTTCTCCTCTTTACGACACTGCCCATTGCATTGGATGGTTAAACCCAGGTACTTAAACTCATCTACCTTCACTACCTATACTCCCTGCATCTTCACCTTTCCATCTGCATCCCTGTCATTCACACACACATAACACACGTCTTATTTTTACTGACTTTCATTTCTCTCCTCTCTAGTGCATCCCTCCACCTCTCCAGGCTCTCCTCCACCCACTCCCTACTCTCACCACATATTACAATGAGCAGTTATGTTGCAACTGAAACAGTGGCAAAATTAGTACGTCACTCCATGAGTCCTAACTTGCAATGGGGACATGGCGACTCAGGAACTGCTGATTAATGCTGATGTAATGCTTGAGCTGCCAGGTACTAGTTCCTAGCTCCTGTGATTGAAATGTATCTATTACAAGATGTGAATTTCCTTAACGGATGATAAAGTGCTGAAATCCTGTTTGTACATAGTACATGGGTGTATGATTATAATGGTAATCTAAACTAATGCCAAATCATACCTGTCTCAACAGGTGTGAGATTTGGAGATTTAAATTCAAATCTTTCTCTTTCTTTTTATCTAATCTCTTTACCATTGGTAGGGGACAAGTGCTAGTCTGCCAGTCCTCCTCCTGTGTGGTTGTAGTAGTAAGTGTAATTCACTGCATTCCCTGTGAGACTGGAGCCTTTTCACTTACATGCTTCATTCCCCCTCCCTCTCCTTTGCATATCTACACATGCTCACTTGCCCTAATGTCATCCTGTTAAAGAGGTGTCCAATTTGGCAGACAAACCATCATCTTGGGTCTAGGTAAAACAAAGTCACTCACTTGATGTCGTCCACCTTCTAAGAGACAGAGACAAACTAAGGGTTTGTTGAAGAAAACCTGCCAGTGAGCTGGTTAGCTTCACAGGGTTATAATGGTAACTGTCTCAGAATTAAAGTCATCTCAGTTTCTAGAACAGAAAACTCAGCATTCCCTTCATCTCAACGTCAAGAAACTCATAATTTCCCAAAATCTGCTTTTTGAAAAGACATCCAGTGTCATTCTCACTACTCTTTCTTTCTCTTGCTGCTCTGATTGTGATTTTGTTTTTGCAACATTTTCTCTATTTTCATATTTTCACTTGATCCTATTGATGTTCAACATGTGAATCTGTTGTGGAGAACCATTTTAAACACATGGCTATGTTGCAACATCCAAACTACTGAAAGAGCTGTGGTAGACAGTGAGTGGGAAGGTGAAAGCATCTCGTGATACATCAATGTTCTTTACCTTTTTGTCTTTAATGGTTCCATCAGGGTTGAGTCTGAAGCTGCCCACATTGATGGTTTTCTTTGGGTCCACTTGACTGATTGAGTAGTACATTTCATGCACGATAGCTTTGCATGCTAAGAAACACAAATAAATGTCAGTAGTTGATTAGAAGAAAAGTTATTCAAATGGTCACATGTAGTAAAATGTCCTGTCACTGTTCATACTCTACTTTCATAGTCTGATGAATTGTCTGGTACACTTTATATACAATACATATGTTACATATAAATAAACAACAATGTGTTTCATTGCAAGTAGGACTTAATTTTTGCTTCATTAGCTATTATTCTTACTGGACACAAAAGTTAAAGCAGTTAAAACCACAGGTTCTAAACTATTCTAAAGCTTCACCATGCTTATCTGGGATGAAAATATTTGGTGAACACTAGTCTGACTAAAGTTAGATCTTTAAAGCCAAAAGTACATTGGTTGACAGGTACATGACTTAGTGACTCCAGCAGCCCTCAGAAATTCTGGTCGTCTTGATTTTGTTTTGGTTCTTTTTTTGTATTTGTATCATTTTGTTGGTGCAGTTGTTCTGGCTTTCTGCAGCCAGTGTTTGAAATTGCCGTTGCAGTGCATTTTCACCAGTTGGCCACTAAAAATATATATGTGTATGCAGTCAACTGTATACATCCATTAGCTCTTCCAGAGCATCCTCCTACATTTAGAAGCTGCTACTTACAGTCTGTGGTCAGTACAGTGGAGAGAAAAATGATCTTTATACTGGCATATCTTTTCAAGCTTGTGTGATTATCTGACCACTTGTTTCAATTACCACTGAAAATCTGTTCTGAAAAGTACACATCAGTGATTTTGGAGGATTATACACAACATAATTTTCCTGTTCATCTGTGACGATAGTTTGTTTTCTGCTTATAGAAAATGCATTTTTCCCCACACAGGGTGAACACAGTGTAGGTTTAAAAATTCTAAAGGCCAACCATATTTTTTCAGGAGGTTGTAAGGGTCTTGAAAGAATAACAAATATCTCAGTTTCAGGTTGGTTGTATTTTTTTTTGCATGTTTTCATCTCCTTTATTTTTGTTAAGGATACATGGTGGAACCTTCCAAAACATAGTATTGCAATTCACACAATGCGTTTCTTTAAACACCAGCAGCAATATTTCTTGGAATAAAACACTTCAGAGCCAACTTACCAGAACAGTAAAGAATCATGTCTCTTTTCCCCTGGCTAATGTTGCTGAAGACAGCTAGCACCATCATAGTCATCTGAACAATCCATGAGATCATACTGATAACCTAACAGGACAGACAGAGCGTCTGATTAAAAAGTAGCACAAAATGAAGACTAATGAATCTAATCAATCATAATATAACATTGGAATGCCTTAGCATTAGTGCTAATAGATGATGGGAGTTGTCAACCAGAACATGCCTGGGAAAGAATTCACTATCATTTATCTACAACTGAAGTGCCTGACAAGCTGGCGCATGATGTGTTTGGTCTTAATTCAAAAGAAAACATTGGTTTCCAGCAAGTGCAGTTTACAGGTGCATAAATGGAGGATCATCTGGTTCAATTTTCAGTCTACATAGTCTACACTGCACTTCCTCAGGTCCTTAGTCATACACTAAGTCATACACTAAGTCAGAAGTTAATCAGCAGCTCAAAATACAGATAAATACAGCGGTTCAGATACACTAACCTAGATTCCTCTGCTTATAGATAGATTACCTCTGCCTTTGTATCGGTCTGTTTATACTATCCTTACAAATATAAAGATATTGATTTCACCCATGTCAAGCCCCATGCTAAAATTTGAAGCACATCTCCAAATAGCCAGCAATTACCAGCAACTGAGAATCAGTCCTGTCTTAGTCTTATTACATTAATTGGTTTACAGAGATTAATGCTGCTGGTTCTATTCATTTTCACTGGTGGACAATGTTGCTGACAACTCTCCTCCTTCACTTATCAGGACAAAAGATGAAATTGTGTGAGAAAATACTGTATTTGCTTGTTTTATAAAACACCAAACGGTATGATAAGCCTGTGGTCATAAGAACTGGATGCTCAAGATACCCCTCTCATCAATAAAACATTGACTGTTTTTTGGAGGGGTTTTTTTTTACAATTTTTTTTTTGAATGATACACAGCTTATTGCTCAGTTCATTTTTCTCACTGGCCACCCCACTCTCTCCCCCTCCGTCTCATTCACACACACACACACACACACACACACACTGAGCAGAATTGTGATTGAAAGTGAGAGTACCTGTAGGCAATCCCAAGCATTTCTAAATCCTATGTAACAATGAGAAGAGAAAAGGTGTAACACACCTCTTCCTAACAGGCCTAACATGCAAGGGAGGAGGTGAGGGAGATGTAAATCCAACATTGCGTATTATATGCTAATTCAGTTTTAAGAGCAGATTTATCAGGCATAGTGACATCACCTGTGTGTGTGTGTGTGTGTGGGGGGGTGTCATGGTTGTTTAAGGCTTTAATGTCTTCAGCAGGGATGACAGTCAAAGCTTTAGCTTTATCTGACTGGGTATTTTCCATTATGTTGAATCACAATGTAATAAAGTGTTTCAAGTTAAAGTATAAAAACATATGCCTCTTGTGTGTTAACTTTACAAGTGCTTGGCAGTATATGTATAAGAAGTCTGCCCATTTGATGCATGCAGTATGTGGGTGTGTTTCATTAGGAACTGCATTTTCCCTCATCTGTCATTCATTAACTGCAAGTGGCTTCTCTTTTGTTCGTGGTTCTGTGTATTTGGCTTTGGGGCCCATTTGGAGTGGAAAAAACCTAATTGTGTGGTCAGGTAGGCTTTGGTTGGTTGAAGTAAAGAGTGGACCCTGTTTTCAAGATGTAAGTTTAAAGAATAAGGATTTTAACCACAGCAAACTCTCAGTGCCCTCAGTGTGTCTCATTGGACTTGTCTGCTGAAGGAATGTCATTTAAAAATGTATATTTATGTATTGTTTATCTCTGTGATTTTTGCCTGTGCGGTGTTTTTGATGCAACTGTGTTGTTACACACTGCACCTGAACCAAGTTTAGCTGTTCCTGTGGCCATTTAAGTGAAAGTAAAATACCTGATATTTCAGTTATATCTGAATGTCTAGCGCGCACACACACACACCATTTACTTTATGAAAATAAATACAAGTACAAGGTTGATATGTTGCCAAAGCATACAGTCAGAAGATGGGTGTGGACAACAGGAAGACAATTTCTCCTACCACTACTGCTAATCTCACTAGTATCTGGGGGTTGAAAGAAAAAACAGCAAAGAAAAGCATTATTTACATGAGATGGATGTCAAAACTGCCTACCTACATGCACCACTAGAATGTGAGATTTACCTGGAACAAAAAGAGGGCTATGCAATGAAATTTAGCACAAATGGAAAGTCTGGGTAAAAAACTAAAAGGTGTTAATACAGGCTGATTACTTGATCATTGCTGCCAGTGATGAAAATTCGCTGAAGTTTGTGAGGGAGATGTTCATAGTAAAATTCAGGATGAAACACTTGGGTAGACTGAAATATTTCCTTGGTATTGATTTTGACCAGAGTGGTAATTGTGTCAAAATGTCACAGAAGAGGTATGTGGATAAAATACTGAAGAGATTTGACTGACAGGATTGTAAAACCAGAGCGACACCTTGTGAAAAGAAGTTAAACTATGATGATCCAAAATGAAGCAGCAAATAATGCATCCTGAAGTATCTCACTATGTATACAAGGCCCAATCTAAGTTTTGTTAGAAATAAACTGTATTTCATTAGTTATTCACTGAACCCATGAACCAGGCTTGGCATGGGGCCCTGTTGTCAAGCTCATGTCATTATAAGCAAAGCTTCATAGTCGTCGAAACAAATTTGCAAGGGTCCATGCTGCTACACTATGCTGCCACTGTGCTGTGACGTTTACTAATACAATGGATAACACATAAACTCCATGATGAATATTCTTGTATTTGATGTAACCAATTATGTTGACTAATCGTTGCAGCCCTAGTTCTGAGATACCTTAAATGCACAAATGACGATGTGAAATGTGATGATGGGTGATGCAGATTAAGCAACTGATATGCCTCACAGACAAAGCACAACTAGCTACTGATTGAGCCTAAAGAGGATGGTCCTTTCATTTCATGGAAAAGCAAAAAACAGCTCACTGTTGAATTATTTACTCGTGAGCTGGAGTCTATCATGTTAACAGCAACCACACTAGAGTGATATCCTAGTAAATATTTGTAATTATTATAGGGCATTGAGGGATAAATTTGTAGGATACACCATTTAACTTAGCCACAGACACACGGACACGTGTAACTAATTCTAAATTTCTGGATCAATACCTCATGAGCTTACAACACAATTGACACCACTTCCATACCGTAATAAGGTAGAAAACAAGCTACAATGTTGTTTTCATCAAAAATCATTGTCTTCCAGGTTGATCTCTGCAGACAACTGTGACACAATGCACAGGGACCATCCACAAAGTGCAACACCGAAAACATTGGAAACAAAAATAGAATTAAAGCTGCAAGCAGCAGTGAAGGGGCCTGGGCAGGATGCCTGTTGGACACAGCGCAAAAGATTGAGGTGGCATTACAAAGACTCATAAATATTAGACTGCACAAGCGTTTAGGCCAGGACTGGCATCGTACATGTGAAGTTTGGCTCTGATTAGTCTCACAAGGCTTACTTCCTGCGGCATGTGGCACTCGACAACAGGCACCAAACATTTATAATGCGCTCTACATCAAGCCTATAGCAGGCCATGAAAAGATCATGTAAATCAAAAGATAATTGCCCCTCAAGACTTACTTCCTATTTCCAGTAGGTGGTGCAATGTCTATACCTAAATATTTGAATGTCGATTTGTTCAGGCTGGTACTGTCATCATAAATGTGAAGTCTGGCCCTGATTGGACAATGTATGTCAGAGATAGAAAGTTCCTGGTTCATGAAGAAAGAAGAAGAAACAGTGCCAGGCCTCAAGGCCTTTCTGACCAAATCTGAAGTCAATCAGTTCAACTAGCTAAGAGCAGTACATCAGAGTATAACTGTGATATTTTCTCTAAACATAGGTAGCACTATAACTATACCTGAATATTAGCCTGTAGATGTCTTCAGTAGAGTGTGTTATACCTGTGAAAGTCGGTGCAGATTTGACAATGTATGTCTGAGTTATTCCTTCCTTATTCCTTCACTGCAAAGCCTTGAAGCCTTTGCCATTTGACAAAATGTACAGTTTTCTCTAAAAGTGATGTCCCACATCTTCAGGCTATACTCACCAAATGTGAAGAAAATTTGCTCAACCAACCAAGAGGAGTATAGCACTACTGAGCCATTTTGCCTCACCCATCATCTATAAAATATGAAAATTGACACCAGTCTCCTAGTTTTGCAGCATTTGTCTTTATTTGTATTGAGGAAACCTATGCTCTTTCTCTGGAGGGCCTGCCCAAAACTGCTGTTGAACTGCTATTTATTTTATGTTTAACTGTTTAATGAATAATATGAAGTGAAATTACAGGGACAACATTATGAAAAGATTGTATACTTTGACCAACAGTTTTCCCTGTAGTTAATTTTCTTATTATGTTTATTGTATTTATCCCCATGTAGGTTCAGTGTGGAACTTGTTCACAATTTCACATGCAGTGCCTTGGAATGACAACAGCACAGACTAAACAAAAACAAATTTTTGAAGTGTGTTTCTTTAACTTGCCCCTTAAACCTGGCACCTCTTAGCCTTCACAAGTGCATCAATATCAGACATCAAATCCTGAGCATTTCCCAGCTATATAATGTCATTCAGGTACTTATTTGTGAGCCTGGCACACAGTTTAGTTTGATTTATGCTCATTACAGAAAAAAAGCCTATTCACAAAGTTAAGGTGTCCAAAACATACACAAAACTTTGGCTGCTAGGGCAGTCAATTTGGGATACCCTGGTACGAGATATTGGTAAAATGTGTCCAGCTGCAGAGACAAAATTGTCCTTTGTGTGAACCACACTGCATATCAATTATCTCAAGTTGGATGTCAACCGACACATCTGAAGCCTTCACTGTCAATGGCATGCGGAAAACTGTGAACTTGGAAGTTCACAAAGTACCTGGAGTCATTGCTGAAACTCCCACAACCTTGTCTTTGTTTCACTCGATATTGGTCTCAACTCCTGAGATGTGGAAAATGCACAGCATCACCATTTTGACATGGCTTGGTTGGATTTGACATCATTCCCATAGGGCCAGCTTCAGCTGAAAAGCGCATATGCGGTCATAATGCTGGGTGATAACTCTCTTACTGTCCCCCATCACTTTGTTCAGATTATTCAAGTGCTCTTTAATAACCACCATAAATACAAGGTCCTGCAGCCACTTTGCATCCTGTAATTCAGGCCTGGCCTGGATTTCCACAATCTATTTTAGGACAGCGCCCACAGCTGGACAGACACGAGAAGTTAACATCATTGTGTGTAACAAATATCCAAAGGGCTGGATTGGACCCCGTGGCGGGCCGTACGTTTGGCACCCCTTATTTAAACATTAATCAGATGTGACTTGTACGTATAACTATGTACTTAAGTAGTCTTTTGGTGACATATTTTCTCACTGTTACTCAAGTACTTATTTGTATGACTTCTTTTAAGACTGTTTGAGTAATTCCATTAAAGTAAGTAACAGTAATTTTACTGGAGTTATGGATTTTATTTTCATGTCTTTTCGGTTTTGCACTTCGTGGACAGTCTCTGCACACTCTCTCACAGACAGCTGCACAGAATCCAATGTTATCTCCTCTCTACCTCGGCGGATGACGATTTTTGGTGAACGTTAGCTCATTGTCTACCTTGTTACGGTACGAAAGAGGAGTCCATATTTTAACACCGTGAACAGGTCAAATAAACTGCAAGCCCATCAACCGGACCCTGGCCTCCATGCGCTGCTGAGCATACTGTACGCCCAGACGTCGATCAATCTAAATTGAAATAAATGATAAATTATAATCAAATTTGTCGGTTGCCTTCTGAGAACGACTGTTAAACATAATAACAAAAAAGTTTATTTCAATCCATGCTGTTTGATGGATTGAATAAACGCAGCATTGTAGGCTGCCTCGTCTTTTAACTGTAGTCAAATTATTATATATTTTCATCACATTCTTACATCGTTGGCCAGAACATGCAACCGGCTTAAATTGCTACATTTTGCAGTATATATCAGGGCAAAGGGATAGCAGCCTAAACCCGAGCAGGAAGTGTCTTACCTGGCGATGAGAGCAAGCTGCACGCGCCTAACGTGAAGAGCGGATAGTACAACAATGACCTGTCACCACACACCTGTTCTTCGCATTCTCAGTATCCTTGTTACGTTTATCCATACTGAATTAAATGCAGACACATTTTCACTTTCCGCTCGTAGCTTTCAAAGTAAAATCTCTATGGGCCAACAAGTAGCAATGCTTAAGTGATCCACTGGGACTGAAATAAATGTACATATAGAAAGTAATTTCCAGTAAATAAACTTTTTTAAAAAATGTTCCTTCGTCACTACTTAACCTTATTCTCCATTTAATATGACTTGTGCTTTAATGTTGAAAGCACAGTAAGCTGCTTCCTTTGTCGTGCACGGCTGTAGTGTAGCCACGTCCAGTCAACACTCGGCCGGATCAGCCAATCATGTTCCTGATTCAAAGAGCCTCAAACCAATCGATGTCTGTGTCGATGATGTGTCCCAGGACGCTTTTGATGAGTAAAGGAATCAGACCCGTGTTTCTCTTTTGTAGGTTGGGGCGAAAATGAGATTAAGCCTAACTTCATAACTGCTTTTCAATAACCAAGCACAAAAACAGCCCTCTTCTTAATGTGGTCATTTAATTACAACTTGTGAATGTAGGCTCCTATAAATCCATTCTGATAATGTTGTCAAATAATACATTGCATTGTAATTGGGATCCATTGTATTAATGTCTCATGAATGTATTTTATGGTAAATAAACATTTGTGGTTGCTGTAAACTGTGATCCATTTCTATGGGGTGAGGTAGCTATCAAAAAAGATGTGTGTGCATGCAAGTAAACGTTTGTATATAATTAATAGACATAATTGATGTTTGTGCTTACATAGAACATTGTAATGGAAACTGACAGCATGGGACATGGCAACAAGACTTTGGACAGACATTTTCAGGAGTTTAATGGACATGCAAGTACAAATCATTTCTATCTCTGTTAGCCAGCATTTAGAAGGGGCTGCAATCAAGGAAATGTAGATGCACTGGAGACACTGTATACTGCATTTGTTCCTTAAGAAATTCATTCATATGAAAACTTGAAAATTGAGACAAAGGGATGTGTCTATTTCAACGGTACTAAAACTTATGTATTGTGTTGGAACTGTTTGTATTTGAAATTGCAGTGGCATTTTCAGGCCTCTTGAAGACATAGTTCACTTATTTATGTGTTTTCTCCATAGCCTCTTCTGCTCCCTAAAAGAGAAACATTTTTTTTGGCACAGAGATGCTACCTCTTCCTTAAACTGTGTGTTTGCAGCCTTGAATGGCAATATAAGTGAGTGAGCTATTATTTTTCATTATTATGGTGCGAGCTGTTCATAGCATTTGACATGATATGTGTAATTTTGTTAGTAAACATTTGTGATGGGTTCATGGACTTGTGTTCTTACGTAGAGCTGTAAATACTAGAGCCGCTATCTCAGTCATTACACTTCAGCCCCTTTAGTATTTTGTATTGATTGTCAGTTAACGCTTTTCTGTACTTTGTGTCTATTTTTAGTTTCACTCTTTTTTGCATTAAATCTTATCCGAACACAACACTTGCCAGTTCCTTGGATGCTGAAATGTCGAAAAGAGGTTAGCTGGCTGTGAATCCTAATACAGGATATGAGTCACATTAGGTGCAGCAGCACATGCATATTCATGTGTTTGCGAGAGCATAGCAGTGTTTGTGTGACAGTTGGATAGTAAATGCAAGGGCAAATACATTTTATACATTATAAATATGGGGCCTCTCATACATAGTAGTATGTGTACACCTATAGAGGTGTGCATAAATTTAGATTTGTAAACTACTGTATGTCAAAAATTATGTCAAAGAAAATACTATAGACGTAGAGTGAAATCAGGTAACGTTCAACAGTTTATGTTGATTATTGACACTACATTGACAATGAAGCTTGCTATGATTTTTGTTGCTGTTGTAGGCTTTGTTCTTGTAGGCACTTTACATTATCAGTTTCTTTTTGCTAGGACCAGTTAGCGGAAATAAACATGGCACAGAGTCTGGTTTCGATGTTGAACAGTCAGGCTATTTCAACAAGGAAATACAGGAACATCCTGCTTGGGGACAGCAAGCCCAAACAGAGACATGTCAACAGAAAGGGGCCCCAGTACAATGACACCAGAGAGTCATTGCATCAAGAAATGAAATACAGTATATATTTTGTGGTTGGTGAAATCTCAATTCTTCTTGACAGTTGCAAGTCGTCAAGGACATCAGTGGTATACAGGTTGCAGCGGACAAAAAGACACTGGTGTCTTTGGCTGACTTGCTGGGTAAGCAAAGGAGAGACAGCAGCAGCTCCACTCCATGGTAGACACAGAAGGTGTCATACAATACATTTACTACAAGCACCAGAGCCAGTTCTCCATCAAGGGGGGGGGGGGTCTCCTTCCAAATGGTAAGACATGAACTGGACAGTGATGACACACCCACTGGCCTGTCTGTTGGCCATGAACACATATGACAGCCAAGGCTGTACCGTGACAGAGAAAGCGCTCTACCCGCACCAAAAAATTTTCTATGACACCAATAAAATCGTCAGTGTACGTTGTGCTCACTAGAGTGATGATGAGAGAGAATCTACAAATGACAAACTGCAGAGATCGGAGCTGTTTAATTCTACGATGACAGGCTTGAGTCTTACCGCAAGAGGGTGGAGATGAAGTATTCCTATTGACCTGCGGGCATCTATACATTAAGCTCAAAGAACCCCACTTCAGTCACCACTCACACGTAGTACTTTGGGTGTTAAAAATATACAGTATGGTGTGTGCAAATGTATACCATGCCTTGTGTGCAATAAAAGAAATGTGAAACGGGAATCTGTTTGCTGTTCAGAGTTCAGAGTGGACTACCAACTCCACATAATGCCCAAGTACAACGACTTTGACAGAAGCTGGATTGGCAACAAGAAGGAGGACTGGTTCAAGATCATGTTGATAAGAGCTCCATTGCTGATTGTTTTTGGGTTAGCACTGATTACTCACAGGATCTGTAGCAGAAGCTCATTGGCCCGTATTCACAAACCGTGTTCCAATCTACGCTCTTATCTCTATGAACCTGTATACATTTGTTGGGCCAGCGTAACACGCGGTCACCAATTGTTCTTTACCTCACGGGGGCACCATTTGTTGGAGCACCCTTTGTTGAAATTGCCTACTAAGGGCAATAATTATTGGTGTTTGGCTATCTGAAATAATTAATAATTCTTAGAATAATAATTATTAATCATTAAATAATTGGATCTAATACATTAGATCACCTCGGGGCACCACCCGTTTGACAAGGGAAAGATAGCCAATTTATTAAATCAATCTCATAAATAGTACTAAATTGTCAATTTGGAACTCTGATTAATAATTAATTTAATAACTAGTCTGGGTGTGTCAAAATGGCTGCTGAGGCCTGGAGGCCCTGAACAAAGAAGATCTGTGGATGCACTCAGACCATGTGCTGGGTGAGTGTGTGTGTGTGTGTGTGTGTTTCATGAGGTGCCAGGTTAGAGGAAGGATGGTTAGTTAGCATGCAAGCATAACCTAACTAACATCTACTTAACAATGTGGCAGAGCCAACTATACAATAACCTGTCTACCAAACTGATCACAACACTAAACACAAATACATGAAATCACAGTTCTTGATTTATCTTAGCTTAGCTTATCTTAGCTTGACTAGGCCCAGTTGGTGTTACCAGTTCTGGTGTGAGAGACACTCTCTCTGGTGTGTTGCTCCTTTGGCTGGTGGTTCCTGATGGAAGGGCCAAGCTGAGAGAGTTGGAATTCCAATGTTGGAAGGCAGTCTTTGCTGTGTGGTCCTGATGGCAGACGCTGGAGGGAAACTGGACGCTCCTTTGACGTAGTTGGTTAGCAGCTCAGTGCTAACTCGCTGTGTGGCTCCTGTTGTATGGAGGATTAGCCTACAAACCTTGTGTTTGTTGGCTAATGGAGTTTGTTTGCCGGATCTTGATCGTTCCTAAGCAGGCTCTCGTGTCGCTGCTGTGAGGAAAGGTCTGAGGATCTGCTTTGGTCAGCAGGCTGTCCAAGATTCCTACCATGTGTTGATTGCTGTCTGTCGTGGGTATTAGGGTGTTGATATTGACTGCAAGCTGAGGAGCATTCACAGAGACATTGGCCCTTTTGCTGGGCTCTCTGGGGGTGCATGACTCGAGCTTGTACAGATTGGCTATGAACATTTTATCATAGTTGGTGCTGTACAGCTTCTTGTAGGGCTCCTTGAATACACCCAGTGCCCCATGAGCAGCTATGAGCCTGGGACACACGATTGTGTTACTCAAGCCTATGTTGTACTGGGGGTCCAGACAGTTCTTTGAGTCTGAGGCAGGTTCCTTGTATAGGGTTTCAGGAATCTTGAGGACTATGTCGTCCAGCTTGACGACTTGGTGGTGGCCACCTGAGGAGGAGGAGGATGAGAAGGATGAAAATGAGGAAGAGGATGAGGGGGATGAGGAGGAATGTCTTGTTCTGCTGCCATGATAGTGTGGGAAGTGGCACTGGCTGCTGCCATTACCACTGTTGCTGCTGCATTGGTGGATATGCCTGCCGCTATGTGCTGCCTCTTCCAATATTTCAACCTGTGCACAGCTGACGTTATACCCAATATTGCTGGGTGAAATCCGAATTAACGGGGGCTACGACAAACTGGTTGATACCAGAGGCAACCACCACTAATCACGGTGACATTCACCTTCACATCTCTAGCCCACACAGTGACACTGGACCCAGAGTAGCACTCAGTGTTGAGGTCCTCTTCGTACTTCAACACCGTGTTGGTTTCCATGTCAGCCAGGGAGAGCTCGCTGGTGATCTCGGGGTCTGTTGCGCATCCCCAGACTCGAGGGCACTGATCTTAATACCCCCATGAGAGACAGGGTGAAGATTACTTTGTTGGCTCTAACTCCTCACCTCCGTCTGCGCTCCCGGGCACCCACGTGCGACAGTGTCCATCTCGACTCATGTCAACTAAACCCAGAGGCGTAACAAAAGCGAAAAACCACAAAAGCAAGAGAGCTAGGGATCTAGGCAGCCTGAGGAAGAGTTTCAACACCCCCTCCCTACTCAGAGCTGAGGTGAGATCTGCAACCCTGGTAAAGTTCGCGTCGTACCACTTCGAGCGAGGACAGGCAGTCCTCAAGAGGACGGTATGAGGAAATCCCTGATTTCCTCTGGTTTAGGCTTGTAGGCTGGGGCTCGACCCTTTAGACTTGCAGCGCTTGAGACTTCACAGATGGCAATGGGAGCTGAGGCGGTAGCATCCGCGTTGGTTATGCCCACCCTCGGGGCTCTAGAATAGCCCACACAAACCTGTTAGCTTGGGACAAAAAACAGCGTAACAGGCACTGAGGGCCTCAGCATCCCAGAGGTCCACGTAGTAGAGGACACAGGCATAAGGAGACTTTCAGAGAGTTGGTACGTCGTTTGTCTCAGGCCATTTTCTGCTTTCAGCTGGCGCGTGTAGTGTGTAGCGTCCTCCTCAGGAGCTTGAAAGCTGCGCACTGAGGATCGGGTCTGTCATGGGGTTGTTACTGAAGTAATAGTCTCTATTACGAGGACTGGCAAAGAGCACAATCAATATCTTGTTGAAAGGCGTGTCAACACTTGAACACTTGAACTGTCCTGGGACCTCGAGACAGGACGACCTGTCCAACTTCTTAACGTAAGCACCAAACATTGAGCTTCTGTGCATTGACTTAGATGACCCGTTGAGTCATGAAAAGGTCGCCAGTGAGCATAAATCATGCCCGGGCACTACTGGGTGCACGTATCACTCGTGTGGTTGTAAATGTTGTCCACAGTCAAAGCAAAGCTACTGCGGCTCTGACCCTGACACCAGCCCGTCTGGCTTTTGCACATGTGAACAGTGATCCAAACGTAGGGAGCATAACCATAAGGTTTGTTGTTGTCGTCGACAGCAGAACTCATGGTAGCACATGGGAGGTGTGGTAGCCACAATAGTGAGATAGCTATTAGGTGCTTCATATGTAGAGAGAGAGAGACCGAGAATGGGGAAAAAGAGAGATAGAAATAAAGAAAAAGAAAAATCAGTTGTGTTCACTGGAGAAGGTTAGGTTCTATAGTACTTTGTTTTGGCAAAAGATTATAACAGAGGACTGGTCGTGGCAGGGACTCCTTTTGTTATCACCGGTGTGATTGTATTTCATCAAAGCCATGTAGATGTGAGACCCATGAACTGTTTGACAGCATCGTTGTGAACCATAGGCATATCCAGGTCCCGGGACAAAAAGCAGTCTTCCCATGTGTGTCATAATGCGATACATGATGTGAAGAGAAGCCGAGTTTGCCAGCGAGAACGACTTGCTGATTAGGTTCACAGACATGTTCTGCATCACTCCAATGACATTTTCGTCCCCAACGGAGTGAGCCAAGTGAACATTGGTTTGCTCCTCTGTGGATCTGTGGTCATAGGACTCGAGGAAACCCTTCACCTCGTGGGGCTTAAGCACTTTGTTGGAGTCCAAAGTGTTCCTATCTAATTGGCACAAGGGACAGCTTGCGCCCTCATTCACGTACTGCACATCCACTATCGAGGGACGCTCATGAGCCTTGAGGTTCATGTACAGCATAGGGTACTGTTTTTGTATGAAGCGATCGTCTTCACAGATATTGTCCAGCTCCAGCATTTCCCATTGCTGCCCAGGCTCAGGGAACATGTGGAAGGTAGCATTAGATACCATGGCCGAGGAGTAGCCTCGCTTTGATAAAAGTCGCAAGCCTGGGCTTCGTCGATCATTTTCTAAGGGATGCACATCTCTGCGGCCGAGCACGATATAATTAATAACAGCGATGTCTGCTTGCGACTCTTCTTCTTCTTCCTCTTCTTCTTCGTCTTCCTGTAGTGGAACCCTTCCATGGCCACAGTTAACAGCAAACTCGACATTCTCAAGTCTTTTTTCTGGGATTCCAGTGTGTACAAATTCACACTGCGATGATGGAGGCTGGGAGAGAGAGAATGACCCCAGATAAATAGAAGAACAAGAAACAGAAAAGGGGCTATATTCACTCATTGTCATCCACCGACAAAGCAAAGATTTCCCCACAGCTGTTGCTGGAGTTATCGAGAACGATAGATCGATAGAGGACTTATCGTTTTGTGCTGTGGCTCATGTCGGGGTAGCCGTTGTGTATTCTGTAAAAGTTCCAAGCGCAACGTAATTGTCATGGTAAACAGAAAGCATTGTAAATTGTGCAAAGGCACTTCGTTTACACCCGTCGAGGAGAGCGACCTTTATTGAGTCAGGACAAGTTCTTACTTACAGGGGATCTTCCAACACACACAGCAGGCCTAGACAGGAGGAGGACAAAGTGTAGGGACACAGAACATCAGAGGGTCAAATGTGCGAGAAAATGAGAGCAGACAGGTGGGAACCGCAGGTGCAGAAACACAAAAGAAGCAGTTCCCCCACAAGGTTGCAAAGACGAGTCACAGGACCAGGCCGTCAACAGCCAGCCCCAGGACCAAGCAGTCAGCAGCCAGCCCCAGGCCCAGAACAAGCCAGTCAGCATGGAGCAAGTGAGGAAATATGGATGTCAAAAAATTCTGAAATTGAATGGTCTTCTCGCCCAAGAAAAGAGCCACCCCGCAAGGCTGCCAATGTGATAAGGATGCAACCAGGGCCAACACGGATGGCAGTTACTCACACACAGGACATCAAGTCTTCTTTTGAGCTTTTCATCACAGATTCCATCCAGGAAATTATTCTTGACTGCACTAATTTAGAAGGAAGATGTGTTTTTGGAGAGAGGTGGAAGGAAATGGACCAAACCCAATGACATGCTTACTTCGGAGTTCTCATCCTTGCTGGAGTTTTCAGGTCCAAAGGGGAATCCGCAGAATCCCTGTGGGATGCAGAAACTGGCAGAGAAATTTTCCATGCAACAATGTCTGTGGAAAAATTTCACATCATTTCCAGGATTATCCACTTTGACAACCGAGATGACAGACCAGCTCGACGGCAGAGAGACAAACTAGCTGCCATCAGGACAGTGTGGGACAAGTGGGTGCACCGCCTCCCCCTGCTGTACAACCCAAATGTCACCATTGATGAACAGCTGATGCCATTTAGGGGCCGCTGCCCATTTCGGCAGTATATACCATCTAAACCTGCAAAGTATGGTATAAAGATCTGGGCTGCCTGTGATGCCACTTCCTCATATGCTTGGAACTTACAAGTCTACACAGGGAAACCTGATGGAGGAGCCCCCGAGAAAAACCAAGGAAGGAGAGTTGTCCTCGACATGTCTCAGGGACTCAGTGGACACAACATCACATGCAACAATTTTTTTACCTTGCACAAACTGGGACAGGAGCTCCTGAAGAGGAAGCTGACCATGGTGGGAACAATAAGGAAAAACAGGTCAGAGCTCCCACCTCAACTGCTGACTTCAAAGAACAGGCCTGTCAAGTCTTCCAAGTTTGCATACACGGCTGACACATGCCTGGTATCCTATGTGCCAAAGAAAGGCAAGAATGTGATACTCATGAGTACACTGCACGGGGATGGAAGAATCTGTGACCAGGAACATCACAAACCAGAGATCATCATGGATTATAATGCCACCAAAGGAGGGGTAGACAACATGGACAAGCTGGTGACGGCCTACAGCTGCAAACAGAGGACTCTACGCTGGCCACTGGTGATATTCTTTGACATGTTGGACATCTCAGCGTACAATGCCTTTGTCATTTGGATGGCACTGAACCCAGAGTGGAAATGAGTGAAGCTCCAGAAAAGACGGCTCTTTCTTGAGGATCTGGGAAAGGCATTGGTGAGACCACAAATTGAGAGAAGAAAACATATCCCCAGAACCCCAGCCTCTGCAGCCATGGTGAGGAGGATTCAGGAGGAGAATGCTGGTGCCCTGTCCACCCAACCTACAGAACCACAATCTGCAGAGCCTGAAGTAAGTGTGTGATGCTGTCGCAGTACATGTCTGGCACTCATGTCTTGTGAGAGAGAGAGAGGTGTTAGTAAAATTCCTGATCTTTTCATTATTCTAGGTTGTGAACACCAGCAACAAGAAGAAGTGGTGCGAAGTGTGCAGACCCAAGATGGACAGGAAAACACAATATACATGCATCAAGTGCAAAAAGTATATCTGCAACACACACACACACACACACACACAGTAAAGCTCTGCCCCTCATGTGTTGTATAGGCCAGTGGCGATAGGCCATGTGTTCAATGGGGCTGATGTGTTGTCTTGACTGATATGTTTACTCTGTGTTCATGTGTTCAGCTTGTGTTGTGCACCTGAATGGGTTAAATTTCAAGTTCAAAGAAATAAAAGTCAGTAGTTTTGAAAAACCTTGCTTCACTTGTAAATTTGTTTCCACTCATATCTTGATTTTAATTGATTTTCTTTATTATGTTTTAAATAATAAGTTATAAATGTGACCTAACAAAGGTAAAGGGCAAATATTAACCATATATATTGTTTATACTGCTTGTAATTGGGATAAGGTAAACATCTGTTCAGTATTTTAACATAAAAGTGTTTGATTGTGAGGCATTAAAAGCCACAAAATGCAACGGGTCCATCAGACCGACAAACGCTGGCTGAGTAACAACAATATGAACACCACACAAGGGTTAATGGACGGTACTGTGGTTTGGCGAACATGGGTGCCTGGAATCATAAAATAACACTTTAATATCATTCTTGGTCAGTTGACAATGCATATGGAGCAAAAAGTTCATGGGTCCTTGCTTCTGGACAAGAACAAACAGGCCAGTGACTGTGAGACTCGCCGAGAAAAGCACTTAATGGACGGTCATGTGTTTTTATATCTCACGAGAAAAGCACCTAATGCACGGTACTGTGGTTTTTGATAGACATGGGTGCCTGGAATCATAAAATAACACTTTAATATCATTCTTGGTCAGTTGACAATGCATATGGAGCAAAAGGTTCATGGGTCCCCGCTTCTGCACAAGAGCAAACAGGCATATGACTAAAACCTGCTTTTCTCGCTGAGAAAAGCACTTAATGAACGGTACTGTGTTTTGGGGGAGATGTTTGCATGGAATCATGAAATAACACTTTAGTACCATTCTTTGTCAGTTGACAATGCACATGGAACAAAAAGTTCATGGATCCACGCTTCTGCACAAGAGCAAACAGGCATATGACCAAAACCTGCTTTTCTCACCGAGAAAAGCACTTAATGAACGGTACTGTGTTTTGGGGGACATGGATGCCTGGAATCATGAAATCACACTTTTATATCATTGTTGGTCAGTTGACAATGCATATGGAGCAAAAAGTTCATGGATCCACGCTTCTGCACAAGAGCAAACAGACATATGACCAAAAGCCGTTTTTCTCGCCGAGAAAAGCACTAAATGCACGATACTGTGTTTGGGGGGACATGGGTGCCTGGAATCATAAAAATAACACTTTTATATCATTGTCGGTTAGTTGATAATGGATATAAAGCAAAAATTCCATGGGTCACCCCTTCTGCACAAGTTCAAACAGGCCGGTGAGTGTCAGCTTTTCTTGCCGAGAAAAGCACTTAATGGACGGTACTGTGTTTTGATAGACATCGGTGCCTGGAATCATAAAATAACACTTTCATACCATTATTGGTCAGTTGACAATGCATATGGAGCAAAAAGTTGATGGGTCCCCGCTTCTGCACAAGAGCAAACAGGCATATGACCAAAACTTGCTTTTCTCCCCGAGAAAAGCACTAAATGCACGGTACTGTGTTTTGGGGGAGATGGTTTCATGGAGTCATGAGATAACACTTTAGTATCATTCTTTGCCAGATGATAATGGATATAATGCAAAAAATTCCATGGGTCACCCCATCTGGACAAGAGCAAACAGGCCAGTGACTGTGAAATTTTCTCGCCGAGAAAAGCACTTAATGGACGGTCATGTGTTTTTATATCTCGCCGAGAAAAGCAACGAATGCACGGTACTGTGTTTTGATAGACATCGGTGCCTGGAATCATAAAATAACACTTTAATATCATTTTTGGTCAGTTGATAATGCATATGGAACAAAAAGTTGATGGGTTCCCGCTTCTGCACAAGAGCAAAAAGGCATATGACCAAAACGTGCTTTTCTCGCCGAGAAAAGCACTTAATGAACGGTACTGTGTTTTGGGGGACATGGGTGCCTGGAATCATGAAATAACACTTTTATATCATTGTTGGTCAGTTGACAATGCATATGGAACAAAAAGTTCATGGATCCACGCTTCTGCACAAGAGCAAACAGGCATATGACCAAAACCTGCTTTTCTCGCCGAGAAAAGCACTTAATGAACGGTACTGTGTTTTGGGGGACATGGGTGCCTGGAATCATAAAAAAAACACTTTCATATCATTCTTGGTCAGTTGACAATATATATGGAGCGAAAAGTTCATGGGTCCCCGCTTCTGCACAAGAGCAAACAGGCATATGACCAAAACTTGCTTTTCTCCCCGAGAAAAGCACTAAATGCACGGTACTGTGTTTTGGGGGAGATGGTTGCATGGAGTCATGAGATAAAACTTTAGTATCATTCTTTGCCAGTTGATAATGGATATAATGCAAAAAATTCCATGGGTCACCCCTTCTGCACAAGAGCAAACAGGCCAGTGAGTGTGAGCTTTTCTCGCCGAGAAAAGCACTTAATGGACGGTACTGTGTTTTGATAGACATCGGTGCCTGGAATCATAAAATAACACTTTAATATTATTCTTGGTCAGTTTACAATGCATATGGAGCAAAAAGTTCATGGGTCCCCGCTTCTGTACAAGAGCAAACAGGCCATTGACTGTGAGCTTTTCTCGCCGAGAAAAGCACTTAATGGACACTCATGTGTTTTTATATCTTGCCGAGAAAAGCACTTAATGGACAGTACTGTGTTTTGATAGACATCGGTGCCTGGAATCATAAAATAACACTTTCATATCATTCTTGGTCAGTTGACAATATATATGGAGCGAAAAGTTCATGGGTCCCCGCTTCTGCCCAAGAGCAAACAGGCATATGACCAAAACCTGCTTTTCTCCCCGAGAAAAGCACTAAATGCACGGTACTGTGTTTTGGGGGAGATGGTTGCATGGAGTCATGAAATAACACTTTAGTATCATTCTTTGTCAGTTGATAATGGATATAAAGCAAAAAATTCCATGGGTCACCCCTTCTGCACAAGAGCAAACAGTTCAGTGAGTGTGAGCTTTTCTCGCCGAGAAAAGCATTTAATGGACGGTACTGTGTTTTGATAGACATCGGTGCCTGGAATCATAAAATAACACTTTAATATCATTCTTGGTCAGTTGACAATGCATATGGAGCAAAAAGTTGATGGGTCCCCGCTTTTGGACAAGAGCAAACAGGCCAGGGACTGTGAGATTTTCTCGCCGAGAAAAGCACTTATTGGACGGTCCTGCGTTTTGATAGACATCGGTGCCTGGAATCAGAAAATAACATGTTCATATCATTCTTGGTCAGTTGACAATATATATGAAGCGAAAAGTTCATGGGTCCCCGCTTCTGCACAAGAGCAAACAGGCATATGACCAAAACCTGCTTTTCTCGCCGAGAAAAGCACTAAATGCACGGTACTGTGTTTTGGGGGAGATGGTTGCATGGAATCATGAAATAACACTTTAGTATCATTCTTTGTCAGTTGGTAATGGATATAAAGAAAAAAATCCCATGGGTCACCCCTTCTGCACAAGAGCAAACAGGCCAGTGAGTGTCAGCTTTTCTCGACGAGAAAAGCACTTAATGGACACTCATGTGTTTTTATATCTCGCCGAGAAAAGCACTTAATGGACGGTACTGTGTTTTGACAGACATCGGTGCCTGGAATCATAAAATAACACTTTCATATCATTCTTGGTCAGTTGACAATACATATGGAGCGAAAAGTTCATGGGTCCCCGCTTCTGCACAAGAGCAAACAGGCATATGACCAAAACCTGCTTTTCTCCCCGAGAAAAGCACTAAATCTACGGTACTGTGTTTTGGGGAGATGGTTGCATAGAGTCATGAAATAACACTTTAGTATCATTCTTTGTCAGTTGATAATGGATATAATGCAAAAAATTCCATGGGTCCCCTCCTTCTGTACAAGTTCAAACAGGCCGGTGAGTGTGAGCTTTTCTCGCCGAAAAAGCACTTAATGGACGCTCATGTGTTTTTATATCTTGCCGAGAAAAAGCACTTAATGGACAGTACTGTGTTTTGATAGACATCGGTGCCTGGAATCATAAAATAACACTTTCATATCATTCTTGGTCAGTTGACAATATATATGGAGCGAAAAGTTCATGGGTCCCCACTTCTGCCCAAGAGCAAACAGGCATATGACCAAAACCTGCTTTTCTCCCCGAGAAAAGCACTAAATCACGGTACTGTGTTTTGGGGGAGATGGTTGCATGGAGTCATGAAATAACACTTTAGTATCATTCTTTGTCAGTTGATAATGGATATAAAGCAAAAAATTCCATGGGTCACCCCTTCTGCACAAGAGCAAACAGTTCAGTGAGTGTGAGCTTTTCTCGCCGAGAAAAGCATTTAATGGACGGTACTGTGTTTTGATAGACATCGGTGCCTGGAATCATAAAATAACACTTTAATATCATTCTTGGTCAGTTGACAATGCATATGGAGCAAAAAGTTGATGGGTCCCCGCTTTTGGACAAGAGCAAACAGGCCAGGGACTGTGAGATTTTCTCGCCGAGAAAAGCACTTATTGGACGGTCCTGCGTTTTGATAGACATCGGTGCCTGGAATCAGAAAATAACATGTTCATATCATTCTTGGTCAGTTGACAATATATATGAAGCGAAAAGTTCATGGGTCCCCGCTTCTGCACAAGAGCAAACAGGCATATGACCAAAACCTGCTTTTCTCGCCGAGAAAAGCACTAAATGCACGGTACTGTGTTTTGGGGGAGATGGTTGCATGGAATCATGAAATAACACTTTAGTATCATTCTTTGTCAGTTGGTAATGGATATAAAGAAAAAAATCCCATGGGTCACCCCTTCTGCACAAGAGCAAACAGGCCAGTGAGTGTCAGCTTTTCTCGACGAGAAAAGCACTTAATGGACACTCATGTGTTTTTATATCTCGCCGAGAAAAGCACTTAATGGACGGTACTGTGTTTTGACAGACATCGGTGCCTGGAATCATAAAATAACACTTTCATATCATTCTTGGTCAGTTGACAATACATATGGAGCGAAAAGTTCATGGGTCCCCGCTTCTGCACAAGAGCAAACAGGCATATGACCAAAACCTGCTTTTCTCCCCGAGAAAAGCACTAAATGCACGGTACTGTGTTTTGGGGGAGATGGTTGCATAGAGTCATGAAATAACACTTTAGTATCATTCTTTGTCAGTTGATAATGGATATAATGCAAAAAATTCCATGTGTCACTCCTTCTGTACAAGTTCAAACAGGCCGGTGAGTGTGAGCTTTTCTCGCCGAGAAAAGCACTTAATGGACGCTCATGTGTTTTCATATCTCGCCGAGAAAAGCACTTAATGGACGGTACGGTGTTTTGATAGACATCGGTGCCTGGAATCATAAAATAACACTTTCATATCATTCTTGGTCAGTTGACAATATATATGGAGCGAAAAGTTCATGGGTCCCCACTTCTGCCCAAGAGCAAACAGGCATATGACCAAAACCTGCTTTTCTCCCCGAGAAAAGCACTAAATGCACGGTACTGTGTTTTGGGGGAGATGGTTGCATGGAGTCATGAAATAACACTTTAGTATCATTCTTTGTCAGTTGATAATGGATATAAAGCAAAAAATTCCATGGGTCACCCCTTCTGCACAAGAGCAAACAGTTCAGTGAGTGTGAGCTTTTCTCGCCGAGAAAAGCATTTAATGGACGGTACTGTGTTTTGATAGACATCGGTGCCTGGAATCATAAAATAACACTTTAATATCATTCTTGGTCAGTTGACAATATAAATGAAGCGAAAAGTTCATGGGTCCCCGCTTCTGCACAATAGCAAACAGGCATATGACAAAAACCTGCTTTTCTCGCCGAGAAAGGCACTTAATGGACGGTACTGTGTTTTGATAGACATCGGTGCCTGGAATCATAAAATAACACTTTAATATCATTCTTTTTCAGTTGACAATGCATATGGAGCAGAAAGTTCATGGGTCCCCGCTTCTGGACAAGAGCAAACAGGCCACTGACTGTGAGATTTTCTCGCCGAGAAAAGCAGTTAATGGACGGTCATGTGTTTTTATATCTCGCCGAGAAAAGCACCTAATGCACGGTACTGTGTTTTGATAGACATCGGTGCCTGGAATCATAAAATAATACTTTCATATCATTCTTGGTCAGTTGAGAATGCATATGGAGCAAAAAGTTGATGGGTCCCCGCTTCTGCACAAGAGCAAACAGGCATATGACCAAAACCTGCTTTTCTCGCCGAGAAAAGCACTTAATGAACGGTACTGTGTTTTGGGGGACATGGGTGCCTGGAATCATGAAATCACACTTTTATATCATTGTTGGTCAGTTGACAATGCATATGGAGCAAAAAGTTGATGGGTCCCCGCTTCTGCACAAGAGCAAACAGGCATATGACCAAAACATGCTTTTCTCGCAGAGAAAAGCACGAAATGCACGGTACTGTGTTTGGGGGGGACATGGGTGCATGGAATCATGAAATAACACTTTAGTATCATTCTTCGTCAGTTGATAATGGATATAAACCAAAAAATTCCATGGGTCACCCCTTCTGTACAAGTTCAAACAGGCCGGTGAGTGTGAGCTTTTCTCGCCGAGAAAAGCACTTAATGGATGGTCATGTGTTTTTATATCTCGCCGAGAAAAGCGCTTAATGCACGGTACTGTGTTTTGTGGGACATGGGTGCCTGGAATCATAAAATAACACTTTCATATCATTCTTGGTCAGTTGACAATATACATGGAGTGAAAAGTTCATGGATCCACGCTTCTGCACAAGAGCAAACAGGCATATGACCGAAAGCTGCTTTTCCCACCGAGAAAAGCACTAAATGCACGGTACTGTGTTTTTGGGGACATGGGTGCCTGGAATCATAAAAATAACACTTTTATATCATTGTTGGTCAGTTGATAATGGATATAAAGCAACAATTCCAGGGGTCACCCCTTCTGCACAAGTTCAAACAGGCCGGTGAGTGTGAGCTTTTCTCGCCGAGAAAAGCACTTAATGGACGGTACTGTGTTTTGATAGACATCGGTGCCTGGAATCATAAAATAACACTTTCATATCATTCTTGGTCAGTTGACAATATATATAGAGCGAAAAGTTAATGGGTCCCCGCTTCTGCACAAGAGCAAACAGGCATATGAACAAAACCTGCTTTTCTCGCCGAGAAAAGTACTTAATGCACGGTAATGTGGTTTGGGCGACATGGGTGCCTGGAATCATAAAAATAACACTGTTATATCATTGTTGGTAAGCTGATAATGGATATAAAGCAAAAATTCCATGGGTCACCCCTTCTGCACAAGTTCAAACAGGCCGGTGAGTGTCAGCTTTTCTCGCCGAGAAAAGCACTTAATGGACGGTACTGTGTTTTGATAGACATCGGTGCCTGGAATCATAAAATAACACTTTAATATCATTCTTGGTCAGTTGAAAATGCATATGGAGCAAAAAGTTGATGGGTCCCCGCTTCTGCAGAAGAGCAAACGGGCATATGACCAAAACCTGCTTTTCTCGCCGAGAAAAGCACTTAATGAACGGTACTGTGTTTTCATAGACATCGGTGCCTGGAATCATAAAATAACACTTTAATATCATTCTTGGTCAGTTGACAATGCATATGGAGCAAAAAGTTCATGGATCCACGCTTCTGCACAACAGCAAACAGGTATATGACCAAAACCTGCTTTTCTCGCCGAGAAAAGCACTTAATGAACGGTACTGTGTTTTGATAGACATCGGTGCCTGGAATCATAAAATAACACTTTAATATCATTCTTGGTCAGTTGACAATGCATACGGAGCAAAAAGTTCATGGGTCCCCGCTTCTGGACAAGAGCAAACAGGCCAGTGACTGTGAGCTTTTCTCGCCGAGAAAAGCACTTAATAGACGGTACTGTGTTTTCATAGACATCGGTGCCTGGAATCATAAAATAACACTTTAATATCATTCTTGGTCAGTTGACAATGCATATGGAGCAAAAAGTTCATGGGTCCCCGCTTCTGGACAAGAGAAACCAGGCCAGTGACTGTGAGATTTTCTCGTCGAGAAAAGCACTTAATGGACGGTCATGTGCTTTTATATCTTGTCGAGAAAAGCACCTAATGCACGGTACTGTGTTTTGATAGACATTGGTGCCTGGAATCATAAAATAACACTTTAATATCATTCTTGGTCAGTTGACAATGCATATGGAGCAAAAAGTTGATGGGTCCCCGCTTCTACACAAGAGCAAACAGGCATATGACCAAAACCTGCTTTTCTCGCCGAGAAAAGCACTTAATGAACGGTACTGTGTTTTGGGGGACATGGGTGCCTGGAATCATGAAATAACACTTTTCTATCATTGTTGGTCAGTTGATAATGGATGTAAAGCTAAAATTCCATGGGTCACCCCTTCTGCACAAGTTCAAACAGGCCGGTGAGTGCCAGCTTTTCTCGCCGAGAAAAGCACTTAATGGACGGTACTGTGTTTTGATAGACATCGGTGCCTGGAATCATAAAATAACACTTTCATATCATTCTTGGTCAGGTGACAATATATATGGAGCGAAAAGTTCATGGGTCCCCGCTTCTGCAGAAGAGCAAACAGGCCTATGACCAAAACCTGCTTTTCTCACAGAGAAAAGCACGAAATGCACGGTACTGTGTTTTGGGGGACATGGGTGCCTGGAATCAAAAAAATAACACTTTTATATCATTGTTTGTCAGTTGGTTATGGATATAAAGAAAAAAATTCCATGGGTCACCCCTTCTGCACAAGAGCAAACAGGCCAGTGAGTGTGAGCTTTTCTCGCCGAGAAAAGCACTAAATGGACGGTACTGTGTTTTGATAGACATCGGTGCCTGGAATCATAAAATAACACTTTCATATCATTCTTGGTCAGTTGACAATATATATGGAGCGA
Source organism: Psettodes erumei (assembly GCA_016785225.1). NCBI lineage: Eukaryota > Metazoa > Chordata > Actinopteri > Pleuronectiformes > Psettodidae > Psettodes > Psettodes erumei. The sequence goes on from JAFBJZ010000647.1 coordinate 1,213,478, forward strand.
AAAGTTCATGGGTCCCCACTTCTGCACAAGAGCAAACAGGCATATGATCAAAACCTGATCTTCTCTTCGAGAAAAGCACTAAATGCACGGTACTGTGTTTTTGGGGACATGGGTGCCTGGAATCATAAAATAACACTTTCATATCATTCTTCGTCAGTTGCCAATATATATGGAGCGAAAAGTTCATGGGTCCACGCTTCTGGACAAGAGCAAACAGGCCAGTGACTGTGAGATTTTCTCGCCGAGAAAAGCACTTAATGGATGGTCATGTGTTTTTATATCTCGCCGTGAAAAGCACCCAATGCACGGTACTGTGTTTTGGGGGAGATGGTTGCTTGGAATCATGAAATAACACTTTAGTATCATTCTTTGTCAGCTGACAATATATATGGAGCGAAAAGTTCATGGGTTCCCGCTTCTGCACAAGAGCAAACAGGCATATGACCAAAACCTGCTTTTCTCGCCGAGAAAAGCACTTAATGGACGGTACTGTGTTTTGATAGACATCGGTGCCTGGAATCATAAAATTACACTTTAATATCATTCTTGGTCAGTTGACAATGCATATGGAGCAAAAAGTTCATGGGTCCCCGCTTCTGGACAAGAGCAAACAGGCCAGTGACTGTGAGATTTTCTCGTCGAGAAAAGCACTTAATGGACGGTCATGTGTTTTTATATCTCGCCGAGAAAAGCACCTAATGCACAGTACTGTGTTTTGATAGACATTGGTGCCTGGAATCATAAAATAACACTTTAATATCATTCTTGGTCAGTTGACAATGCATATGGAGCAAAAAGTTGATGGGTCCCCGCTTCTACACAAGAGCAAACAGGCATATGACCAAAACCTGCTTTTCTCGCCGAGAAAAGCACTTAATGAACAGTACTGTGTTTTGGGGGACATGGGTGCCTGGAATCATGAAATAACACTTTTCTATCATTGTTGGTCAGTTGATAATGGATGTAAAGAAAAAAATTCCATGGGTCACCCCTTCCCCAATGCATTTTCAATGGGATTCGTGTGTATTTTCCTCCTCAGATGCTTTAACCTGTGGAGAAACTTTAAGTTTTCAACATTTTAACAATTTCACATTTTTACACCCCCCCCCCCCCCCCCCCCCCCCCGTGCACGTGTGTGTGTGTGTGTGTGTGTGTGTGTGTGTGTGTGTGTGTGTGTGTGTGTGTGTGTGTGTGTGTGTGTGTGTGTGTGTGTGTGTGTGTGTGTGCGTGTCCCCCCCCCCCCCCCCCCCCACCCCACCCCCACCAGCACCAGCACCCCCACACGAGTGCCTTCTTCCACAGCCTTCCTCCCCAGCCCAGCCCAGCACAGCCCAGCCCAGCCAGCACAGCCCAGCACAGCACAGCCCAGCACAGGGACCCCCGATCTGCATCCACCGCATGATATACACAGCCCCAGTAACCCAGCCCAGCCCATCACACACAGCCCAGCCCAGCACAGGGACCCCGATCTGCATCCACCGCATGCTGTACACAGCCCCAGTAACCCAGCCCCCAGCCCAGCCCAGCCCAGCCCAGCACAGCCCAGCACAGCCCCCCACAGCACAGCCCCCCCCAGCCCAGCCCAGCCCAGCCCAGCCCAGCACAGCCCCGATCTGCATCCACTGCCCATGCCCAGCCCACCCAGCCCAACCCAGCCCAGCCCAGCCCAGCCCAGCCCAGCCCAGCACAGGGACCCCGATCTGCATCCACTGCATGATATACACAGCCCCAGTAACCCAGCCCAGCCCAGCACAGCCCAGCCCAGCCCCAGCACAGGGACCCCCGATCTGCATCCACTGCATGATATGCACAGCCCCAGTAACCCAGCCCAGCCCAGCCCAGCCCAGCCCAGCCCAGCCCAGCCCCCAGCCCAGCCCAGCCCACACCCAGCCCAGCCCAGCCCAGCCCAGCACCCAGCCCAGCCCAGCCCAGCCCAGCCCAGCAGCCCAGCCCAGCACAGCAGCCCAGCACAGCACAGCACACCAGCCCAGCCCAGCCCAGCCCAGCCCAGCCCAGCCCAGCCCAGCCCAGCCCAGCCCAGCCCAGCCCAGCCCAGCCCAGCACAGGGACCCCCGATCTGCATCCACTGCATGCTATACACAGCCCAGCCCACCCCCAGCCCCCAGCCCAGCCCAGCCCAGCCCAGCCCAGCCCAGCCAGCCCAGGACCCCTGATCTGCATCCACTGCATGCTATGCACAGCCCCAGCCCACCCAGCCCAGCCCAGCCCAGCCCAGCCCAGCCCAGCCCAGCACAGGGACCCCGATCTGCATCCACTGCATGCTATACACAGCCCCAGTAACCCAGCCCAGCCCAGCCCAGCCCAGCCCAGCCCAGCCCAGGCCCAGCCAGCACAGCCCAGCCCAGCCCAGCCCAGCCCCCACCCAGCCCAGCCCAGCACAGCCCAGCCCCCAGGGACCCTGCATCCACTGCATGCCATACACAGCCCCAGTAACCCAGCCCAGCCCAGCCCAGCCCAGCCCAGCACCCAGCCCAGCAGCCCAGCCAGCCCAGCCCAGCCCAGCCCAGCCATCCAGCCCAGCCCAGCCCACACAGCCCAGCACCCAGCCCAGCCCAGCCCAGCCCAGCCCAGCACAGGGACCCCGATCTGCATCCACTGCCCATACACAGCCCCAGTAACCCAGCCCAGCCCAGCCCCCAGCCCAGCCCAGCCCAGCCCCCCCCGATCTGCATCCACTGCATGCCATACACAGCCCCAGCAACCCCCAGCCCCCAGCCCAGCCCAGCCCAGCCCAGCCCAGCACAGGGATCCCTGCATCTGCATCCACTGCATGCTATACACAGCCCCACCCAACCCAGCCCAGCCCCCAGCCCAGCCCAGCCCAGCACCCAGCCCAGCCCAGCCCAGCACAGCCAGCCCAGCCAGCACAGCCAGCCCAGCCCAGCCCAGCCAGCCCCCAGCAGCACACACAGCCCAGCACCCAGCCCAGCCCAGCCCCCAGCCCAGCCCAGCCCAGCCCAGCCCAGCCCAGCCCAGCCCAGCACAGCACAGCCCAGCCCAGCCCAGCCCAGCCCAGCCCAGCACAGCCCAGCCCAGCACAGGGACTCCCGATCTGCATCCACTGCATGCCATACACAGCCCCAGTAACCCAGCCCCCAGCCCAGCCCCAGCCCAGCCAGGGACCCCCCATCCCAGCATGCACACACCCCAGCCCAGCCCAGCCCAGCCCCAGCCCAGCACAGGGACCCCATCTGCATCCACTGCATGCCCAGCACAGCCCCAGTAACCCAGCCCAGCCCAGCCCAGCCCAGCCCAGCCCAGCCCAGCCCAGCCCATCTGCAGCCCAGCACAGCCCAGCCCAGCCCAGCCCAGCCAGCAGGGCCCAGCCCAGCATCCACAGCATGCCAGCACAGCCCAGCCCAGCCCAGCCCAGCACAGCCCAGCACAGCCCCCCCAGCCCAGCCCAGCCCAGCCCAGCCCAGCCCAGCCCAGCCCAGCCCAGCCCAGCACAGGGACCCCCGATCTGCATCCACTGCATGCTATACACAGCCCCAACCCAACCCAGCCCAGCCCAGCACCCAGCCCAGCCCACCCAGCCCAGCCCAGCCCAGCACAGGGACTCCCGATCTGCATCCACTGCATGCTATACACAGCCCCAGTAACCCAGCCCAGCCCATCACACCCAGCCC